>OU015500.1:10013478-10640978 GCA_907164885.2 Dolomedes plantarius | reverse complement strand
AGCAAAATAAACTCTAGTTTGCTACTAAATCGTCATTATATACCTTCTTACCGTTGATATTTTCCATTAATTGTTCAGCTAAATCAAAGAAAAAGAAATTTCTTTACAGAAAACTGTATTTGTATTTGATAAATAAAATCATCAAAAGCCAATATTTATATTTAAAGCTAGGAAGTATTTTCCTGCATAACTTAAAACAAAAAAAATTCAGGAAATTATGAACATTATGATATTTATGATAACCTTATAGTGAACTTCGGTTTACAAATGCTATTTTTATTCGCGACACATATATTATGAGTATATTTATTTATAAAACAAATAGAAGCTTTTAAACTATTTTACGCATCCGTTTACTTTATTCCTATAAGAAATGTAAATATATTTTGCGTGACTGAAGAAAATCCTCCAACGAGAATGACCTCGTTTAAAATAGAAAACCATATCTTTAAAAATATTGAGTTACTTTTCAATACTTTGTCATCCTAGTGCCAAAAAAGCCTTACGCACAAAGTGTAAACGGAAGAAAATGTCGTCAAAAGGATCTAGGAATAACAAATTGAATAAGGCTCAGAGAATTCGTACTCAAATAATTTTTTTCATGGAAAGAGAATGCGTGCAAAAAACAATTTGTGAAAATAAATTCTAGAAAGAACAGGAAACTTTGCTTTAAGAAAGACGTAAATGTTAGAATAAATATGAGAGTGAGATAAATACAGTTTTTTGAAAAGTGGATAATTATTTATGTTGATAAAAAAACATGGGAAAATGAAAATGTGATAATTTAAATGAAAACACTCTAAACAAATAGTGTTAAAGTACGTAATTAATAGTACGTGTGACTGAATAATGGAAATGCCCTCTTTATATTGTAAACTTTAAGCATGTTGAAAACATATGAGACCACAACATAGTTTTGTTAATCTTCTGGAAGTCCATATATATATAATTAAAAGCACTAGTCAACTTTTATTGTCTTGTAGGATTTCGGAGCTCAAAATATCTTATTTATTCTGTTATTTTAATAGGTAAATATTAAAGTTCATTCGAGACTCAGTTCTGGAATAGATTCAGAACTTTATTATTGATCAATAGGAAATGCAACCTGAGCCTAGCCATAAATTCATGATGCTGAAAAAAGTTTAAATAATTTTTCAGGAAGATACTGAATGGACGTAAACAAATGCTTTGAACGTTGTCAGTATTAATCATGCACAACTCATTATAACGTGTTTTGCAGCTCATCGAATAGCTTCAAAATATCGGAAAATTTTCATCGTGTTTTATTTTAGTTTAAGTAATTTTACAAACAGTTGACAATATTAAAGCCTTTTGCTAAACATTTACTTTTCACAGCCATGTAAATATGTACAAATGAAATGTTCAAATTTTCACTCCTGTACATGCATATGCTTTTTCAACAAAACTATTAATAGTAAACCTGTCCGTATAAGAATATTGTTGACTTCTGTGCATTTATGAGTCGTATAGCGATCATATTTAAGTAAATGTACCAAAGCAGTGAAGGTACTGAATGCAAACTACTCATCACTTAAACTATGCAAGTAAGACATAAAAAAGTTAAATTAAAGACGCATAAAGTGAAATTGCTGGATATTTTTCAGATATAGACTTTTTAGAGAAATCCTTACAGCAATAAAATCTTTCTGATGAAACAAATTCGAAATTGACCAATAGCGCTTGACCAACTACCTGAAAAGTAATGTGGCTCCCTAAGATGAACTGTTCCATCCCCCATTAGTGTATTAGCTATCGACTGAAGCTGATGAAAATCTAATTAGCATTGTAGTAAAGAAATGAATATTTTGAATCTGACGAAATGACTTAATGCTATCAGGGCAAGACGACAAAATTATAAGTCACATGACAAATTAGAATTGATATAGTTGAGCTTACAACTAAAAGATGGATCAACAAAGAGGTCAAATAGCCCCTTAACTAAGCAATCCTCTTTACCGGAAGTCACATCAACAACGGGACTCAACGTTAACAGAAAAATTCTCCCCTCACATCTCGTAGTCATTTCACTGCACTTGGTTTAGACTCATCTGCCTAAATATCTACTAGTTTTTTTACTACTAGTCTTTTCTTAATTTTCAGATGAGTCTAAACCAAGGTTCGTGTTTATTTTTTTTTTTTTAACATTAAAACTCAATTTTCCTTCACGCAAATTTTTGTCGTTGTTCGATCAAGGTTCGTGTTTATTTTTTATTTTTTTAACATTAAAACTTAATTTTCCTTCATGCAAATTTTTCGAAATTATACTCATAGTTTGAAATTTTGAGCTATAAAAAAACTATTATATTCTTATTGATAAAACTTCTTTGCGTACTTTTCTTTGTCAAATATAATGCTAAATGCTCTCGAGAGGAAGATTGGGATTGTTTTAGTTCTTGTAACGACAAAATATCAGAACACTGGTTCTAACACGTATTCAAACTCCAAAACCGATATCCATTATTAACGCAGACATAAGGTTTTCTAAAAATTCTTAGAAAGAGTATAAGATATCACTAGATCGAGAAAGCTGAGATTGCTTAATGCCCTAAAGTCACAAATATTGTTCTATTTACGAAGCTGAATGACAAGGTACATCGAAATCGTAAATACAGTCGAACCTCCATATATCGAAGTAGCAAAGTGGCGGAAAAAAAATTCGATATATAGAAATTTCGATGTATAGAATTGATCTTAGTTTTATCATAATTCTCCTAAATAAAAATTAAAGCTAATTTTCGTATGCAAAACTCCATTTCTAATTTATATGCGAATCCCATTAAATGAAAGTTAATAACTAAAAAATGAATTAATATGAAAAATTTATTGAGTACTACATACCTTTTAAAAAAGCAATAATCCAGACAGTGGTTACAATGATCACATTTACATTCTTTAAAAAAAAAAACTACGAATATCTTGCCTGAACAGCGAGTTTTACAGAAAGTTCATCAAGGAAATGTTCGCATTTATTCAGTCCACTAAAAACTCCATCAGGGACATTTCCGCGAATTGAAGTCTACGACGTATTGTTTCAAACGCCAAAAATTTGGGAGATTTTATCCTAAACTGGAATGAAATCTCCCAATATGTCTTGAAAAAAAATTTCGATATATAGAGATTTTTTCGATATATGGAAACAGTTTTTCTATGTAATGAACATGGAGATTTGCCAAGAGTTCGATATATAGAAAATTTCGATATAGGGAAGTTCGATATATGGAGGTTCGACTGTACTTAAGAAGTAACTTACGTTTGACTAAATATGGAAACTTTCATTTTTCAGATATCATTCCTCATTAGCTACAAATATCTGTCTCCTCTTGGGTAGCGAAAATTACGTTTCAATACACCGGATTTGAATACGCATACATTGGTCCTGAAGATTGGTCTCCTAGCAGTTTGGCCATCGTACTGCTGAACGTTGTTTGGAGAAAAGACGATATTTAGGCAGATGAGTCTAAACCAAGGTTCGTGTTTATTTTTTATTTTTTTAACATTAAAACTTAATTTTCAGATAAGTCTAAATTATAAGACTACTAGTCTTTTAACTAAATTACTACTAGTTAAAACTTATAAATTTTAACTAAATCATAAGACTAGTCTAAATTATAAGACTACCTTTACGTCATTGAACTCATATAAATGATCATGTTATGGGATAATATTTACATAAAATGCAACCAAATAAGTTATTTTAGAAGAAAACTTTTATTGATGTTTACAATATATATTTTAGAAATAAATAAATATTCCTTACTATTAGCGTCACAACTCCAACGAAGTATCATTTTATTCTCACCGGACGGGATTACATTTTTATAGTTTGTTTTATTGATTAAAGCCCTTACTCTCGGCTTTAGTATAAAACATTTCTTTATCCTTTGAAATTCCCTAACCTGTCTCGAGGCATCAAAAAAGATACAAAGCATTTGCCCCTATTTAAATATTCTTTCAGAGCAGAGACTAGTCATTTTACGGGAGAAAAAAAAACTTTCTTCTATAATACACAAAAGAAAATATTGCTCTAGGTGCCTGAGATACGACAAATTGAATAACTTTACGGTAAAACACATTTCTAAGGTATTCAGTAAAGCGTGCCAGTTTGTAATTCCAGATGAAAAGAAAATGTGTTCAAATAGATTCTTATCGTGTGAACAAAATATTTGCTTTAAATGAAGTTTTTCAGAAGAAATTTATTTGTAAACGGTTGTATGCGATATTTTAGAATGTAATACTGTCGGAAAATAAAATTCCCCTATAACAGGAGTGAATAAGAAGAGCGTTTCTATGTTTTACAGTGTTGCAGTTATCTACGACTGTTATAATAATCTTTTAAATATCTTTGTACAAATGAAAATATTCAATTAGGAATTTCGTTTTAAAAAATGGAAAATTTGGGATTTAGAGCATGTTTCTTTCTTGATTTATATATGGGCTATATAGGGAAGGTTTCAAAATAATTTTATTTCATGTTTATAAAAACTTTATTTTTTAAATCTGAATCACTTTAAATGATAAAAGAATTCATTTTCAGAACAGTTTTTGGTTCTGGGTAAATAATTTCGAAAATCTGATTACCGGTCAAATATCCTGAAAACAGTTTAATGAAAATAAACCAAAGGAACGCTATCCTACACTGCATAGATGTATTCTGAAAAAAAATTTGCATGTATTATTTTTAAAATTGCAAATCGTGAAAAATTCCTTTGAGATAGCACATTTCTGATGTCCTTACGCAAGATAAAGTAGTCAGTGCACAAAATAAAAATGCTGGATCTGGAAATTTAATCAACAAACAGTTCTGTGGTATGTGTTCATTATAAAAGCTTTACAGTATTTTTTAAGTCAAGAAAATAAAAATGCGGCATTTGCTTTTATAATTTTCAGTCATGGACCCCCTGTATGTTTTATGTGATTCTGAAAGTTCTATAGTATGCCTTGACAAAAGAAAAAAAAAATTTTGTGTGTGTGTGTTGATGACCACCGAATTATTTTATTTAAAAGCTACATAGTTGTTCATTAGGGGTTTTTTAAAAATATTTAGTGCGGAACCTTCGGTATGTGTTATTTCCTCCTAAAACCTCGACGGTATAGTTCGTATTTGATTCTAAAAGCTACATTGTATGTTTTTAACCAATAAAATAACAATGGCGTTATTTTTTTTTTATTTTGAGTTGCGGACCCCTGGTATGTGTTATTTGATTTTTAAACATAGATAATGGGGAAAAAATCAAAAATATAGTTTTTTTTTAATTTTGAGGCCCTAAGTACATTTTTAAGCCCTTATTCTAGTGAAATATGGGCGTAATTGCTTTTCTCGCACGCAGTTTCTAAAATAAAATTCCTATTTATAATTTTCCTTGAAAATTTTATAATTATATTAAATACGTTCAGGCTGAAATATTTTTAAAATGTGATAATATAAACTCCAACTGTTATAATATGATGTCTTTTTAACATTATTTTCATAAATTATTTAAACCAAAGTATCCAGATTTTTTTTTTGACTAAAGGTAGCCCTTTTCTAATCTAGAGATAAATGTTTAATGAAATATTATAATAAATGTTAACAGTGCCATACTTTAACAGAAAAATCATCATAAATTTTTAAATTCAGTCAGAATCTTTCAAAACACACTATAATAAAACTCAAAAGAATTATAGTTATCTTTTAATATAAATTTTAATTACCGTATTTACAAATAAAAGTATGCAAACTATCTATAGAAGCTGGTGTAAAATTGTCAGTTCTAGTTTGTTTATATATTTAAGCGAACAGCATTTCTTTGGCTTTCATTTCCATATACCATTCCCAAGTAGCTATACTGTAATGTTTATGATAACTTCAGCTAAATAAATGAAGGAATTTTCGCTTATGCTATGAAGCAAAAGCATCTTCTGACGTTTCGGTTTGAAAACTGACAAGTTTTCTAATATACAAAAAAATAAAATATCATTTTAAAATAGTTAAATTCAAAAACAAATTTCGTTGCCAGAAAACAGAAATACTTTTTAGATGTGACATTGCCAAATTACTTAATAACAAAAATTAGAAATTTTAAGTTTGTAATGGTAGTTCCGAAAAATTATAAATGTAAATGTGGAAAAAACCGAATCGACACACGAAACGAGACTTATCAAGATTGTGTATAAATACAAGTACCCGTATTGAAACAGTATTCCGATAGTGATGCTCAATTTTAAAGTTAGTCATCTTTATTAATGTAAAGATTCATTAGACAGCTTCAATTTATTGAAGTTGTCATCTAGCTTTAACAGGGATGATCCATCGTAGCACCTGAGGAAAGTTTTAAAAACGGCTCCTTTTTAAATTTTTGGAGAGACTCTAAGTTAATGAACGTATATTCATTAGAAATAGTCTACTTTTAGAATTACGATCATTTTAGAAAAAAAGTTAATGAACGTATATCCATTAGAAATAGTCTATTTTTAGAATTACGATCATTTTGGAAAATAGTTAATGAATGTATATCCATTTCAAACAGTCTACTTTTGGAATTACTATCATTTTGGAAAAATATGTATTCATCAAAAAGTTTTATTTATTTAAAAATTGTTTTCTAATAACAGAACTTTAAAAAAGTGGGAAAAGTAAATAAATTTGAGTATAATTTGTTATGTCATAAAAATAATGACTTAATCATTCTTCGAGCCTTTATGGCAGCAAATGGTTTGATTACATCTCTATAATTATTTATTTTAAATACCGTCTTTTCTATAGAAAGTATTTCTAGATTCTCCAATCGTTTTTGGGTTGCTGTTCTTAAAAAAATCTCTTAAATTTTCAGTTTATAAACACTGCGCTCGGTTGCAGCTACAGTGTCAGGTTGTGTCAGTAAAATTCTCAGAGCTACAACAACATTTGGAAATATTTATTCAAAATTTGTTTCCCGTGATCTCAAATTCAGCAGTATATAAAAACAGCCTAAATATTCGTGTATTTTTATTTTGTAATTGTGTATTTTTAGGTACTATATTTGTGTATTTTTAGGACTTTCTTCATACATTAGATTTCACTACTAATATTTTTTCATTATCAGTTAAAATTTCGTATTTTTACTCTTTCTCATTTTCACGCATCTTTCAATTAGGCGCCTCGGGCGGTCGCCTTGCCACCTTACCTACGGGACAGGCTCTGAGCTTTAGTTATTTCTAACGTTAATAATATAAACTTTAAATTTTGTTTTATTCCACATTTGAAGGGAAAACGAACTCTAACATTGACACCATGTATATGCAATTCTGGCCTTTGAGGGATAACACACATCTCTGCCAGACTTTGAAATGTGGTCAGAAATAAGTGCGCCAAAGTTTAATTAAAATCTAGTAGTGAACACATAAAAATTTTTCAATTTTAACAATTTCATTTTTCTCTTATCTTACGAATATATAGCCAGGCCTAAAAATCGTTATTAAATTAGTTATGTTTCTGGAAATCAATGAAGAGTGAATTAGATTTTTAATTAAATATTGATTCAAAACTATTTATATCCCTAACAAGAGAGTATACTTGATTGAACACAGGCATTTTGCAGCATTAATCGTACATCTTGAAATATTTCCATGGTTAATATTTATTTTAGGGGCTTTGTACTTTTTCTGTCTCAACTGTTAGAAAAAAAACTCAGCTTTTGTTGATGAAACTTTAAATAAATGAAATATTATTGCCCAGTGTACTAATCAAGATTTGTTTTCTGTTCTGTTAATTCTTATTCGATCTACTTTTTACTTATTCCCTTTAGCACTCAGATATTTTCTTCTTATGCAACTTACCAACACTCGGTATAGATTTGTCTCCCGGTAATACAAATAAAATACAAGCCTTCCCTTATTATTAAATTAAGCACATGATAAAAAAAATGTTATCTTCCAGAATCACACAGATCTTTCTTTCATTCTCGCTAAAAAAATGAATTTTTTTAATGACTGAAATAATATTTCTATTTAGATTGATCATTTCAAATGAAAGGATAAATATTCGGAACTTTAAAAAAAAATCTGTATAACTAGAATGTTTAAATTTTAGAGCGAAATTCAAATTATTATATCCGATAAGATTTTTTACCAACTTTAACTTCCTTATGATTGTGAACAGTCACTTTTTCTATTACTTTTAATAATTTATAACCGCCTTATACAGGGTGATTTTTATTAAACTGGAACTACTCACAGCCATCTGTACCGCGATCTATCAACCGGAATTCCACCAAAATTGTTAGAGGGACTAAAGACGACATGGAAAAGAGTTTTCGTGAAAAAAAATCAAAAGTAGCCGATAGGGGGAGATATGGCGCTGTTGTTGTCGACACACCCGAGAATTTGCATTAAAGGCAAGTAAAACATCAAAATGCAAATTCATGACTTTGCAGTCGACAGCAGCACCAGTATTTGGGGCTATAAAGATCGGTGCGGAATCTGCTGCGCGATAGCTTTACGAACAATCCAAGAAGGGAGGTTCATCAGTCTTTTTTTTCCACTTGCATGGCCACCTCGCTCCCCGGACCTAACCCATGTGATATCTTTCTGTGGGGTTATTTAAAATCTAGGGAGTATCTTCGTGGAGTCTCGAACTTGTCGGCCCTAAAGGACAACATATCCCAGATTGTGATGAACATTCCTGGTGGCAAGTTACGCTTGGACGTTGAGAACATAGTGTCCAGGATGGTGGTCACATTGAAGGAGAGAGAAGAGAATTTGTTGCATAAAGCGATGTTGCAGTGAAATTTCTTTGCTATTCATTTGTATGCTTATTACAACTTTTTCAGTATTCATCCCTTATCTTTATAGTTCAAAATACTGGCTCTGTTGTCGACTACATAGTCATGAATTTTGTATTTTGATGTTTTACTTGCGTGTTGGGAAAATTCTCGGGTGCGCCGACAACAATAGCGCCATATCTACAGCCATATAACCAGCAGTAAACAACAAAACTAAACTAAACTAAATCAAAACTAAACCAAAACTGTTTCAAAAGTGAATGACTCACCACACAGCAGGCATTGCTGAAAACAATACTTAAACAGCTGTAAACAACTATAAAATAAAACAAAAATAAAACGTGAAACACAACTTAATTAACATTAAAATTAAATATTAAAAATGTAGTTATTTAAAGGGAATAAGAAAAACCATGGAGTAGAATGAATTCGAAATTCAAGTGAATGACTCAATTGAATAAATGATTCTTTTCAATGGATATTTTAATTTGAAGATATTTCAAAAACTAAACAGGTTTGAGCTAGGGTGTTCACTTGAAATTGTCATATTTTTTAAAGGGCTTTCAAAATATGTAACTTTTGTGGTATTATGTTTCAAGAAAAATTTCAGAAAATGGCGTCGCAATGTTAAGATGTTCCCAAATTGGTCCGTCCTGGAATGGTTACCTACTCTTTTTCTACTCTAGGCTTTTATATAAGAAAAGATGTTTAAACGTTAAATATATTTTATCTCTTATAAAATCAATGAACAGATTTACAAAATTTAACTTTAGTTAAATGCTTCAACAAAAAGTATTCTGCCTCTGGAGCAAAAGCTAGTGTAGGTGTTTATAACTTAAGGTTGCTGCATACTTACCCTACTGGATTCGTCCACCTCAACGTTAACCTATGAAGAAAATCTGTCTGCTATTTACAGCTACATAAATTCTGATAATCCAATAAAAATGGTATTTTTAGATAGCCTGAACATTTCTGCATCTTACAACAGGATTCATTTTATAAATTTCATCCAAAGGAATTTATGAGCGTTTAAAACACACTAGACCAGACTTTTCCCCGAATAATTTAAATTTTAAAATATTATTTGCATTTTTTAAACGAAAAATGACCCAAGGTGTAAAATTTCTTTCTCTATTACGGAATAGTTTTTTAAAATAAACTTTTAAGTCGGTATTCCTTGGACAAATTTTCTCCATAGGCCAGCATTGAGGTGAACAAATCCGTAGGGTTAGTACATAGCGGCCTTAAGTATCTATAATTTATATTAAATGACTAAATAACCGAAAACTTAAAGTAAATGGTAGGCTGTCTGTAATTCACTAAAATTATAACATATCCTTATTTACTATATTAAAAATAATCTGCAAGATTTTGTGAAAATTTTTAGAATAACGATTTTTAACATAAAAATTTCTATCATAAAACCAAGAATAACTGTCTGAAAACTTTCTTTATGAGAACTTTCTTTTTAATATATCCCCTACAGGAACTTTTTAAGAAATATACTTCCCTCAAACTATTGCTTTTCTCTGCCATCGTTCCTTTGTCAGTTTAGTATTAAAACTTGAACAGACTGCATGAGTGAAGGCAAACAAGGCAAAATCTGCGATATAACCATGAGAATAAGGCCACAAGTGCTCATATTTCATGTCGTCATTCAACGTAGTATATTTTTGAAAAATACTTATACGAAGAAAGCCTCCGCTCAAGATCTATACGTTGAGAAAAACTTGTAGCTATAGGATAAATACAACCTCGAGAGAAAAAGTATAATACAAAATATATAGACCTAGTCCTTCACAAAGAAAATATTCTTGCTTTTTCTCGAAACTATAACATTTGCGGTAAACTGGAATTCTGCCAAATGCATCCATACTTTCCCCTCTTGTTCATATTGTCTGAAAATTGTGTTAAGTTCCATTTTTCCCCTCTTTCTATATACGGATTTTCCGACTGCTGTGATGTACTATAGTTAGGAGTAATACATTACGTTGCGACTATATCAATATCGAAACTAAACATTTTTTATCAATATTTTCTTTTAGACCAATATTTCCAGTATAGTGCAGTTTACCGTTATAAAAAAAGAAATACAGTTGAAAGTAAAAAGATATTTATTTATGGAGTGCGAAATATAAACTGAAACTTTGAACTGATAGGTTTAAGTTTTAGGGATAAATGCACTTAAGAAGAGTTCGTGAGATATATAAATATATATATATATATATATATAAATATATATATATATATATATATATATATATATATATATATATATATATATATTTATATATATATATATATATAAATATATATATATATATATATATATATGTATATATATATATACATATATATATATTTATGTGTGTGTGTGTATGTATATATATATATATATATATATATATATATATATATATATATATATATGTATATAAATATACATATATTTATTTATTTATTTATTTATATGTAATGAGCGAGATGTAAATATACGTTATCTTTAGGCAGCACTCTAAATTGTTAGAGTTTACCCGAGGGAGGTTGTCGTGATATATTTACGGCAGGCACTTTAAGTCTACCGACCAACGAAATCAAGAACGCTGTTAGTGGAACCGTGGAGTGTGGTGCCGAATGAAGGATAATATGTTGGACTGCATACAAGCGGATATTGTGATTTTGCTTGCGGGACAGAGCTACACGTACAGCAAACTCCGGGTGAGAAATTTTTATATGTCAGTTGTTTCACGTCTCGCTTAATTACATATTCGCCACTTTCCCGCAAGGATCGGCATCTGTTGGTATATGATAGGGAATTGTATTAATAATTAAGATAATAGAGTACGTATTTTAGCGATAAGCTTAATGTAATATTATTGTGTATAAAGTGTATATAATAAATGTATATATGTACAAAACCAGTGTGTTTATTTGAGAGTTGTACCCATTTTATTCAGCTAAGTTTCTGAGGCAGAATTGGTCGCAACGCCACGTAAAGGTGTAACTATGAGATCACAGCCTAACGACGCCCCACAGGGTCATTACAATATATATATATATATATATATATATATATATATGTTACCTCAAAGCTGTACTTTGAATTCTTAGTGCATTTAATTGTAAATAATATTTCTCATTAGAAACATCAGAAGATAGTATTCAAAATTCCTTGAACACTTTTATATTTCCCACTCGCTTTTATATTAATGTCTGCAATTTGCTAACAGTCATTTTCATCTAATTTTAGAAATATGAAAGTAAGATTCTTTCACTAAATCAAACTCACCTTAAAGCAACATCTTGACTTGACAATCGTACCCTATTTCATGACATCTGGAGAGGTATGATGATCATTACACAACTAACTATATCAGGATCTCTTTTGTCGGGTTCTTGTCTTTTGTAATAAGCGAATTTGTGAGCACTATTTGTAAAAAACCAATGTTATCACATTTTATTTGTCTTTTTTACTTTCCAATTTCTGCACAACGATAATTATAAATGAAAAAGCCGATACTATTATTTTCAAATTTGCATTATTTAGTATTTAGATTATTGCATAATTATCGTCATTCTTTTTTCTCTCTCCACTGTAATAGACTCTACTGATGGCCTACTCATCCTTTGTAACTAATGAATAAAGTTGCTTTTTGTCTTTACAATACTTTTATTTCTTTACAAAATTTTCAAAGTGTTTCAGAAATTAATCCGTTTAACCACTATTATCTTCTAAATTATTCAGTTATTTGGGTAAAAACCCGCAGAAAGAGGCTTTAAATTTCATTGAACCGACAGAGTGAAGAAAGAGAGGAAGGAAAAAAGACATTATACCATAATGTTCAAAACATAAAAAGCAACAATTTCCCTTTTTACATGTTCCTGTGGAAATAAATGCCCATTTACAAACATTTTAAGAGCATTCATTATTTAGAGGACTTGACTGAATTTTTGCCTTTTAAACTGTGTCATCAGAAGTCGTTGACAACTATCAGTGTTATTTTTTATGAGAATGGTTTTTATGATTTCTGAATGAATGAAATGTTCTAGAAAAGGCCATCTACAAGTCGTTGTTATCGTGATTTCTAGTTGCTGACACATGCTTGATTCAGATATTAAGAAGGAATAACTATGTGTGTTACGTCTACATCCATGCCGAAACTAAATACCAAGTTTTCCTTTCTAGCCCAACAGCAAGAATACCAGAATTGCGACCCGTTATGAAAACCAGATCAGAATTGCGATAAAAATAATCGTTCTCTGGTAAAAAAAAGGGGTGTAAAAAGGGCATTTTTATATTTCTGTAACATGACATTTATGAGGAAGTAATGCCTAAGCAATGATTTTGAAATGAAGTTCCCTATAACTGACTTCAAACACCATAAACGTAGTTAAATATTTCATAAATGTATGCGGGCGCATTTAAGAATGAAAACTTGATCAGTTTTTAGAACAAAGGGGCTATTTTTATCAGTTTGACAGATCTGCTTTTCTAGCTTTCTTAAATTCGCAAAAGTTTCCAATAAAATAAGTACTGTAACAATGCATTTACGACATTTAACTGACAGAGAATAAATGATTAGAATAATCAATACCACCTTCGGCATGTTTAAAATCAAGAACCAAGTTTTTTTGGCTATTTCAATAATTTTGCTTTTGTCCGTAGCTACAGCCTTTGTGTGCAGGGCACTTTCAGTGCTGCTGTAAATGTAGCTGCAACATGACAACAATGTCATGAAAGGTCTCTGAAAACGTCACAGCCGCACTGTTTAAATACTTTACTTTTTCGTTATTTTTCTGTTATGTATGGCTTTAATGTTTAAACTGCAGCATAAAAAATTATTGTTTTCATATAAAGATGTACTTAGTTTGTGGTTTGAAATGTCATAAAACTAGGTTAAAATTTACTTAACTCTGTGTTGCAACTATAATGTGTGATTATATCTCATACAGCATTGATGCATAACGTGACAGCTAAGCGATTGTGAGGTTTACGGATATTTCACAAGACGTTTCAGCAATGTTGTAACTATGTTGTACCAACGTAAAAAGAGATCTTCACACTAGGGCTTTGGATGTGAAAAAAAAATAAAAAAATGATTTTAGATTCTTTTTTTTCTCAAATGCTGCTGCAAACATGACTTATTCATTTATAAAATACTAGCTGTTTCTCGGCATTGCCCGGATATCTCAAATTTTTATTACTAAATTTTTTATTATCTCAATTTTTAATTACACAGGAAAAAGAATGGATTCTACATATGGTGTAAAATTTAAGTAATTTAATTTCCAGGTATTTAAAAGTAAATACAGTATACAAATGATAAAGTAAAATTACAAATTCACTCTATTATTAATTTAACTCAAAACTTGATTATAAACAACATTTTTAATTTCCTATATTCCCCTCAGTGACTACGAAACTATGGATTCGAAACTACTCTGGGTCATTTTGGACAATTTATATTCACCCCTTCTTTCCTTCCCCCTCGCCTCCTCCCAGTGCTGATGGGGGATGAACTTGCACTTAAACGGCGTTGGAAGTGTCACTATTAATTTCAGCGACCCCAAAAACTATGGATTCGACACTAATAATAGTCATTTTCGATTATTTTTATATGTGCCCCCTGCCCCCTAGGGGTGCTAGGGGTGTCTTACCCCCCCCCCCCCCTCCCAGTGTTTCCCTCGGGAGTGAGAACAACATCTGTACAAAATTTCATCTCAATCGGATGGACCGTTCGGGAATGTATAAAGGACACACAAAGAAACATTCTCTTTTATATACACTCATGGACAAAAAAATTAGCGCACCAAGAAGGAGTCGTCAAAATGAAAAGAAATTTTACATACGTAATGACTACTTTGATATAAGTAAATGATAAGAAAATCAAAGAAAAAGGATAATTTATTTCAGAGAAAAAGGCAAAAGAACGGAGGAGTTAATACTCCGTTGGACCCCCTCTAGCGCGAATGCACGATGCGATACGATCGGGCATTGAGTCATACAAGTTCTGTATGATGTCTTGAGACATTTCGTTCCATATTGGCTGTAACCTTGCCTCTAGTTCGTTCAAACTCGTGGGATGCCCAACTCGTCGTCCCAAATGATCCCAGATATGCTCGATTGGAAACAAATCTGGAGATCGGGCAGTCCAAGGAAGGGTAGTAACAGTGCGGAGACAGTCTTGTGACACCCTTGCCGTATGAGGCCGAGCATTGTCTTGTTGAAAAATGGCTCCTGGGAGCCGTTGCATGAGTGGCAACACATGTGGTTGCAGGATTTCATGAACATACCGCTGGGCTGTCATGGTGCCACGGAACAATACTAGGGGTGACCCTGTATTGTAGGCAATGGCACCCCATACCATCACACCAGCTGTGGGAGCGATGTGTCGCTGTACAGCAAAGGCAGGATTGAAGCGTTCACCATGGGCTCTCCACACACGAACACGATTGTCATCACTGCCGATATTGAATCTGGATTCGTCGCTAAAGACGACCTGGTTCCATTCCGCTGCAATCCAGTTTCCTCGTGCTCGGCAAAACTCCAAACGGAGGCGTCGATGGGTGGGTTTCAAGGGCAGCACACGTAATGGGCGCCACGATACCAACTGTCCTTCAGCCAGGCGCCTTCGTATGGTTCGAGAAGACACAGATGCCCCTAGTGAAGGTGCTACCTGTGCCTGGATGGCGGCCGATGAAGCAGTTGGCTATACGCGTGCATTTCTTACGATGTGGCGGTCTTCTCGACGACTGGTCTGTCGAGGGCGTCCTGAGCCTGGTCTTCGTGTACATGACATCTCTCGGGTCCACTGGTCCCAACACCTCCTCACAACACAATCAGAGCGGCCTAATTGACGAGCTACTCGCCTAGCTGACCACCCAGCTTCCATCATCCCGACGATTCTCCCCCTCTCAAACTGCGACAACTGCTTATATTGTCTTCGAACACGGCGTAATGGCATGTCTATCTCAGCTCTTCCTTTGTAAATGATTCAGCACACTCAAACAAGCTTTGGTTACCTGTTTTATACTCCACAGAGTACGATGTTCAACGTCCTCTACCGACTATACGTAATGCGCAATCACGCTGCATTTCTAATCATTTGCATATCTCCCCGACATGTACCTTCATTGCAAGTTTCGTTACGATCCCGCAATTATTTCTTGGTGCGCTAATTTTTTTGTCCATGAGTGTATATAGATTTAAGAGCATTTGTTTATAATATATTGAAGAGCATTTGCACTGTAGAATCAACAATATTCACCAACATAATTATGCTGAACTTATACTTTTCCATCTGTGATGTCATAAGCCGCTAATAACTAGACAAATTTATATTGCGTAGACGAATTTAAGAACTTCTGCCCTCATGATTTCTTAAAAATGATTTATTCACCTTTTCCTCTCATGCAGGTTTCCCAGCAGCGCCTGAATGAGACTCCTAATATGCTCAGATAATTTATAAACGTCGTGGAGCTTTGACAAAACTTCAAAGTCTCAGCAAGTGCCGCAAGAAATTATAATAATATGTGGGGATAAGAAAAGAAAAGGTCCCTTTCTAGGCAAACGCACCAAAAAAAAAAGCATTCGCCTCTCGAATAATCTTATAAAATCGAACCGGCAGAGTATTCACCTTCATTATGCGTGATTTTTGAGCCCCAAAATTAGAAATTGATGCCGAACGCTGAAACTCTATTTCATTATAACTCGTTAAAAAGAGGTATTCTTAAAATTTCTGTACTGGGTCCTAATGCCGAACGTTCTTCAAATTCTCTCGTCGTCAATTTAAAGAAACCCTAACAGGTTGTTCAAAATCATGAGGAGGAAATAGAATCATGAAACAGAGGAACGTCTAAACTGAAACACAGAAAGTTTCTTTATCATATGAGCAAGGTTGCATCTTAGGTTAGAAAACAGGGAGCCATCATACGTTCTTTTCTTTTTAACAAAACTTATTCCTTTTTTCTCTTTTCTTTTGTAAAAGTGCGTGATTTTTTTTCAATAAAGTTTAAGATAACGAAAAATGAGTAATATAATATATCATTATGAGAATTATGTATTAATCTTCCGACAATATTATGGCTGCTATTTTGCAATTTGTAATACTTCGACGGTGATCTGAATAGCACCTGAAAATTAAAGTATAGATTGATTAGTTAACACCAAACACTAAAAAGATATTTCCCACGGTATAATTTTGCGCGACATCAAATTATTTTTATTAAGAAATGTATAGGAAAGTATCATGGATAAGGCTTTAAGACAAGCAGCGTGGGTACAGGAAAAGCATATAGTTATAGACCGGAAACCGCAAAGGGAGTATACAGGAAGAAACATTGAAAAAGGAAAGGTAACCTGAAGGTGATAATGAGAAGAAAAGGTGGTAATACTTTAAACTAGAAAAGACAGGAAGTAGACGGAAATGATTCTGAGGAAATGCCAATTAGGTAAATTATGGATGCAAGGATGAAAACGAAGTACTACGAACGGTGGAAACGGAACAGATAGTTAAAGAATTAAATATAAAAGATAAGGATAATTGTTGATAATGGAAAAAACGGAAAGAAAAATTTATAAACGATTTGGAGAAGCTCGAGAACGAGGGCACCAGATAGAAATTATAGGCGTGGCACGTCCTAAGACCTGGAATGGAAGAAAAATAAAAATAATGAATATGCAGACCAATAGAAGAAGAAGGTTTTGGCCAATGGAGCAAAGGAGGGACTAAGAAGATTAGTAGGAAATGTTAGAGAAGATGTGAGGCAGAGGTCAGATAATTTTTTGAAATATATTCTTCGAAGACTTAGCGAACGAGATGTAGCTGCCACCACGACTATAGTCCGATGCAGGGAGTCGTTCATAAACGGAAGCCTCGAGTAAACAGGGCCGCCCAGATGGGGGGGCAACTGGAGCACTTTGCCCCAGGCCCCTCCGGAAAAAATTAAAAAAAAATTTATTTATTAGATTTCATCCGAAAGAAAATTCTGAAACTTGTACCGTACTTCAAAATTCAAACTAATCTCCTAAAAAAGGGGCCCCCAAAAAATAATAAAAAATTATTCGATTAATTAGATTTCTCTTACTTCAAAATTGTCTTCTGAAAAATACGCGATTTGGTTTTAATGAAAAATATAAGTGTTTAGTCCTAACTGCTATAAAATTGCATTCTCTTTAATAAATTGAAGACATATCTAACGACTAAAATAGATAGCAAAAAAGCTTCGTGGATGGAAGCTATTAGAAAGATAATTTTAGCTTTGTGAAGACATAAAAATTAAATTAATGTCTCCTTTAGTAAGTCCCCAAACATACGTAAAAGTCAAGGTCACCCTATCTCCCCTCTCAATAGTACGACCGGCAGTCGTCTGCATCGCTCTCTTTGTTTATGTTGGATTAGAAATTAGATTGTCATTTATTTAGACATTCAACAGACCTAACTCCAGCAGGCCTAAGCTGCACGTCCAATGTCTGTTGCAACAGGAGAACGAGCCTTCAGCTAAATGTCCCTCATAAAAAATCGTCTGGAGTCAACAATTGGGGAGGACAGACTTAATCATCTAATGGTCCGCAGTATTGAACACTATTTAGTCAAAACTGTCAGTTTTAGTGAAATAATACATGGCTTTGACTAAGTTAATGCAAGAAAAAATTAATGTAAATTTACTCTCAATTTTTCAAAACGTTCAAATTCAACTATTTTCAGTTTTCTCTTTAGTCTTAAATTTACCACTTCATCTTCTGTTATAGCAACTTTTATTATAGTTGAAGGATTTGAAGGCCTTTATTTATAATTCCTCAGTTGATAATCTAAATATCTGTTGAATAAATAAGTTGTTGGATGCAATTAAATATTAGTTTCTTTTTTACATATTGTCATATTTATTGGAGAATATAACAAGAAAGCAGTCCAATGAAATACACTGAAGTGCCACTGAATTAGGGATAGCAAAGCCTATGAAAATTGTGTAGCGCTGCGCATCATGTATGCGCAAGTGAGGGCGCTGTGGTAACTGCAGATATAGCGCGTACTGTGGTTGTTCAGAATTAGTTGTTGGAATTGCCAGTATGGGTAAACTGCCTGATTTAAACGCCTTCGATCGCGGACAAATCGTAGGTCCGCGACGCATGGGCCATTCAATTTCCAAATCGTCAGACAGCTAGGATTTTCAAGGTGGACAATGTCAAGAGTATACCAAGAATACATGGATGGTGGGGAAAAAAACTAGCGATCGGGCAAACTGCAAAGGACAATTAGCCTTGACAGTGCGTAGTGAGAGACGGCTCAGGAGTATTGTACGTAGCCAGCGAAGCCAAACATTAGCTCAAATTACCACCCAGTTTAATGACGGTGCCAGTCGTACAGTCAGTAAACGGACTGTGCAACGCTCGCTTCACCGTATGGGTTTCGGGAGCCGTCGACCTACGAGAGTACCATTGCTCTATACTCGCCATCGGGCTGCACGTCTTGCCTGGGCAAGAGAGCACAGAGACTGTAGTGTAGAGGACTGGAAACGAGTAGCATGGAGTGATGAGTCTCGATTCCGACTACTTAACGCCGACGGGAGGCTGAGAATATGGCGTCAGGCTCATGAAGCCATGGATCCTGCATGCCTGGCTGGAACTGTACAAGGGCATGGTGGCTCAATCATGGTCTGGGATGTTTTTTTCGTGGCACAGTTTGGGATCTTTGGTGCTTGTACCAACCACCCTCAATGCAATTCGGTACGTAGAGTTGCTGGGTGATCACCTCCATCCGTTTATGCTGTTCTGTTATCCGCACGGTAATGGAGTTTTCCAGCAAGACAACTGTACCTCTCACAAGTCCCGGTTGGCTACTGGCCGGTTCGATGAGCATTCCTCTGACTTCTCTGTCATGAATTGGCCACCTAGAAGCCCAGACTTAAATCCTATTGAGCATCTTTGGGATGTTTTGGAACAAGGCGTGAAAGGCCATCACACAGCACCAAAGAACCTTACTGAATTATGGACAGCTTTAGCCAATATTTGGCAAGCCATTCCCGTGGAACGTTTCCAGAAACTTGTTGAATCTATGCCTCGTCGTGTGGCAGCCGTTATCAAGGCCAGAGGAGGCCCAACTCCTTACTAGGTAGGTATCCCTAATTCAATGGCACTTCAGTGTATAATAATTATGTTAATCTACTATGTATACGATCTATATATACGTATGAAACAGTTCCGTAACTGACTGACTCACTGACTCACTCACAGACAACGCACAGACCAAACAGGTTGCCCTAAAGGGCTGAAATTTTGCATGGCGATTCTTCTTATAGTGTAAATGTGCACTAAGAGAGATTTTTGAAAAATTGTTCATAGATTTTTTTTATATTAAATTTTTGAGCTGTTTTTGAAACATTCTTTAAAGTTTAAATTTAAAATAATAATTTGAGGCTTATAAAATTTATATCACAAGAAAGATCCTAAACATTCCTTTAAAATGAAATCTTTTTCGAATCTTTATCTCCATTTTCTGATTTTTGGTGAATTTTTAAAAATAAATTTTTAGAATTTAATTTATTAAATGGTGATCACGGGGTTTCTTTTCTTTTCGTGATACTTTAAATTAATTCATCGTCATGTGCATAACAACGAAATATATTGACAAACATTTTTTTTTTCTAATGCGGCAGACGATTGGACATTATCCAAAAAAAATTAAAATACAGTAAAATAAATGTTCTTCAATCTATACTATATTAACTGTACTATATTCTTTAGTATGTTCTATTAGATATAATTTGAATATTTTATTCTACATTATTTTGTCTATAAAAATATCCATTACGATTTCCTTATAAATAAATAAATTTATATATATATATATATTTTTTTTTTGGGGGGGGGAGGGGGCATTAATTGCATACATTGACCGTTGTATTTAATTTGAACGTACTCCGTAGCGAAGTACGGGTTTTCAGCTAGTTCATGTAATAAAATTTTAAGTATGAGTAACTTAATTTGAATGTGTGCTTTCGTCTCTTTCCATTTTTTATTTTTCTTAGGGCCCCAAGATAAGTTTGTCCCAGGCCCCGTAAAGTCTCTTGACAGTCCTACGAGTGTATGATAGTTAAAGTTGATGATTATTGCATATTGTTAAGTGTTAGTGGCGAGACGGTGTACAGAAGTCCCGCATAAGAACCTAGGGGCCTGTTCACATAGGAATCCGTTGCGGAGCGTTAAAGTATTGAAATATATTTAACCAATGACAAACCTCCAAACGATTAGCAATGAAATTTTTAACGCCTATGATTGGTTTATTTTCGTCTCAAGGTCATCTTTTCCTTAACGCTACGGTACGGACTCCTATGTGAACAGGCCCTAAGTCCCTATCAAACCTGCTACCACTGATGAGAGTGGATTCCTCACAAAAACCTCAATGATCGCTTCAGCCCTCTATAACGGATGAGAGTCATCGCCGCAGATGAACCGGAGTGCCCGAGTCTGCCGCTAATAATGATGAGAGCCAACCCTTCATCGATGCTAGAATGACTGCCCCAGCCCCGGCGACGATTTATAAGAAAATAATTCACCCCCGACTTAGTGAATATTCATCATGAACTTTTTCGACATCCGAAGTGAATCCCTTGTGAAAGTGACAATTCTGCCCTGCCTCCTGTAGCGGTACATGCCCTTTTGTCACATAATGTGTGGTTAAGGGGGTACCGGACACATTTTTAAAAAAATTTATTTATTGAGCTCAAATTTTGAATTTTTTTATGGTTAACCATATAATTTGTAAACAAAATCACATCATGAAACTTCTTATAAAGTTTGCAAAAAATTTAAAAATAAAAAAAAATTTAAAAGGGGTAATTTAAAATCGTTATAACTCGAAATATTATACGTCGAATTTCAAATTTTTTTCATTTAATTGAACAGAAATATACATGTTTTAATTCTGATTGAGCATTTTAAAAAATATTAATTTTTAAAAAAATTTAAATATTTAGAGTAAATTTTTTTAAAATATGTAACTTATTTTTTTAAAATTATATTTCCAAAAGTAAACAGTTTTTTTTTAATTTGCTGAATCACAATTAAAGTAAAATAATTGAAAAAGACATATTTAAAGTTTGAACTATTTATCTTTAACGTTTCTTGACTTTTAACAATTTAAAGACGAGAAATGGTGAAAAACTCCATCATGCAGAAAAGCGCATATAAAGATTTAAACAAAGATTGGCTGCTATTAGAATGTTTCAAAACAAAAAATTAATATCTCCTGTTCTAATTAAGATAGAAACATAATTTAAACTTCATTTTAAGAGGAAACTAACAGAAAAAAATTTAATGCAATAAAAAAAAATTTCGGAAATTTGATGTATTTTGTGTCCTGAACCCCCTTCACACTGATTGCTTCATCGCTATAAATTAATAATGTTAATCGAATAAATTTTTAGGGGTAATATAATGTAAGACGAGAGATAAACTAATGAAGGTGTATTTGATAATATAATGAATAATTCTATGATAAGACAAATCACTAATAAATGAATCAAACCAGTATTTAATGTAAATGTGAATATTTGAGTGACTAATTAAAATGAGTAATTATGTTTCATGTAATTGTAATATTTGATATATGTGTTCAATAAATTCTCTTATTATAATTTCAATCATATTATCTATTAATGTCCATATTTCAGTCATTGCTAACGAGTAAAGATTATCCTTACTAACCACTATACGTGAGCAGTTCAAATAACCATGATAAAATTTATTATACACTATTAAACTCATGGCGCAACAGTCCGCTGTACTGTAGACAAATGGGATCCTGATATACTGTAGACAAATGGGATCCCATTTAAAGCACGAGGATATGTTTCGAAAAAATTACCCCTAATCCTCTTTGGAATATGTAGGGGGGAAAAGTTCTGCAGGTTATACTCTTCTGTTAAGTTCAATATAGAATTTTATTTTGTCAAAATTATTGAAAAGGATTTTCAAATGAAAATAATTTTCAAAGTAGAACTTTTTAAGTTATTTTTTACAATAGATATAAAATGTAAAAATGCAATATTCAGCTAAAGCCGAAACTAAAACGTGTTAAATTATAAAACCGTACAAAACAAATTGAAATTCATACTTATTCAATAACCTGATAAAAAAATTTAAAAATACATATAAAGATTACTCTGAACACATCTAATGGATAATTTACAAGTCATTAACTTGAAAGAGCCAAAAAATAATTAAATAAATGTGCATATACAGGGTGGTTATAATGAAAGTTCCACTTTGAAATGGTCATCAAAGGAAAACTACTGGACCAAATGTTATCAAACGTGGTAATAGTTTAAATTTGGTCAAGGGAATTTCTTTTCCGACCCCCCAAATACAGTTCAAAAACTCAACACCAGGGGGGAAATGGCGCTATATGCAATATTGTTAAACGAAATAAGGGTCGGAGTCTAACTTAACCTTTTGTTACACGGGTTTAACATTTTGTATACCCTTAAGAAACATTGACCTAAACAAAATTACCATTTAAAGTGGGCGCATTCCGGAAATCGTTTTCTTACAGATCGCTAAATTGTGAATTTTGAAGCCTAAATTCGGCCCTAAGACATGAAGATATCAGTTTAAAACGTTTTTAATCTTTTGTAAAACGAAACTGTTTGTGGGGTTATGCAAAACCGCAATGGCTTGTAATTGGCTTACGGCAGGAAGAAGCAAATGATTTATGCAGATGCGCTTTACACGTCATTTGATTTTCCAGATAAAAGTGAGACTGTTTGTCAGAGTTCTAATTGTTATGAATCGACAATGTCTCTAACCATTCAAGACCGCGCTTTTCTCGTTAAATGTTATTATGAATGCAATATCAATGAACGGTGTGCTTTGCAAAGGTATCGTTCAGTAAGAGGAATACGCCGAGGGCCAATGACACCGAAAGGTTTGAGGAAAATGATGGCAAAGTTTGAAGCCACGGGTTTGTTATCTGTTGCACCTGGGAGGGGAAGGAAACCTGCTTCTGTGGAAACCGAGGAGACTGTTGCAGTAGCAGTGGAGGAAGCAACAATGGAAAGCACACACGGTACGTGCAACGTACGTGTTGTCGCACGTCGAATGGACGTACCATGGAGTACGGTGTGCTAAATTGTACTTAAAGTGCTACAGTTCTACCCATACAAAATCAAACATATTCAAGAAATCCTCATTCATCCTCAAGATAATCTTTTGCTTTGGAATTCCTTGCACGGATGGAAATGGACGAACATTGGCCATGGAACATTTTGTGGACAGATGAGGCTCATTTTTACCTAAATGGCGATGTCAACACCCATAACTGCAGGATTTGGGTCAAACAAACCCCTCATGCTATCTAACCAGTTCCAATGTCTTCTCCTAAAGTCACCGTTTGGTGTGGTATGACAGCTAGTTTCATAATTGGACCATTTTTCTGTGAAGAGCAGTTGACAGCAGGACCTGTTACATGCACTGTGACTGCAGCTCGATTAGAGTCAATGATAAGATGTTTCGTGATACCTGAATTCCAGCAACGTGGCATTTTAGACACCACGATTTTTATGCAGGACGGGGCCCCACCGCACATTGGTACATGTGCCACACTGTTACTTAAGCAGCATTTCATGAATGTATAGATTATAGGCCGAAACTTCCGCACAAAATGGCCGCCGTGGGTCACCAGACCTCAACGCCTGTGACTTCTGGCTATGGGGTTATCTCAAAAGCACTGTTTATGGTGATAATCTAAAGAATTTGATGGAATCGAAACATGCGATACATCTACATGTCCGTAACATCACTCCTGATATGCTAACAGCTACTGTGGAGAATTCAGTAATGCGATTTAACTTGTTTTCGGAAAATGGTGGACGCCACGTTTAACATGCTTTGTAACACGTTTCAGAAACGATTAAACACAATTTTAACCGATGTCTTCATGTCTTATTTCGTTTAACAATATTGCATACAGCGCCATTTCCCCCCTGGTGATGAGTTTTTGAATCTTTATTTTTTTGGCGGAAAAGAAATTCCCATGACCTCCTTTAAACTATTACCAAGTTTGATAACATTTGGTCCAGTAAATTTCCTTTTATGACCATTTCAAAGTCGAACTTTAATTATAACCACCCTGTATATATATATGTGTGTGTGTGTGTGTCAGTGAGTGTATATTCATATATTCATTCAAAGCATGTAATTACGTTTTTCACATAGCCATAAAATTTTGCTTTCCATTTTGTTCTAAAAGTTTCCATCAAACTGAAAAAGAGGTTTTAAGAATATAACTTAATTGAGATCATGTATCTTGATAAAGAATCTTTATACAGAATTTAATATTTGACGGAGTTATCTATGAATTTTTTATTCTCGTATAAAAACGTCGGCAGGGAAAAAAATAATTCAGTATCAAAATCTGAAGAAAAACTTTTTATAAGCAAGAATATATTTTGACACATTTAATATCATTTGCCGCGGAGGACTTTATTTTCTGACTTTAAAGCTCCCGTTTGAAATACGACATGAAGTAGTTGTTCGTCTAGAAATATTTAATGCAAATCAAGTTATTAAGCGCTTTTAATATCCTGATTTACGAACTGCTATTTTTATAGCAATACATTTCCTCCATTTACGCTTAAAATACTTATTATTTTTATATTGTTTGAACATTTCTGTACTTTGTATACAGATTATTTGCTCAAATGGTAGTAAATATCGTCCGAAAAGACAACATTTAGTAACTTTAATAAGTTTTTTTCTCATTTTGCCTTGTCAAATAAAGTTTCGTTTTGAAACAAATTTAATGTTTCCTTTGTTTTGTCTCTAAGAATAATAAAAAAAATGGAAAATGGTATTATTTTTGTTGAAAATCGTAAAGCAACGTTATATTGCAAAGAATTTTAAAAAAATATATGCAGCATTCTCCATCATCAAATATTGCGTGATCCTCTTAAATGTGTACCTTATAATTTGTCTTTTCAATAATTTTCCTATTTTAGGTTATAATAATTCCATTGAAACAATTTATGACCCAACAGCCTGTTTAATGATGTAAGACATGAAAAGGGAAGCACAAAGTAAAAGTTTCAAGCAGAAGAGAACTACATGTTTTGACCTAAGCATTCTTATGCATAAAAAAATTGCAATTAAACTTCAGCAAACAATTCAAAGTTCGTATACAATGTTGTTTTAAGTATTTTATTTCAAAGTTATATTTTTATATAGATATTTTGAGGGCAGATAAATTTATATTTATTTTCGAATAAAGTCTTCATAATGGAAAGAAGCTTTAATAACAAAATAAAAACTTTTCTGACAAGGTATTGATAAAATTTAGCTTTCATTATAAGCAGTTTTCTGAATTCGCTAATATTAAAATGATATTTCAATTAGTCTTTAAATTTATGTACAAACTTTGGAATATTCTCGTTCATGGTTCATAGAGTTTTAAATACTCGATCACATATCTAACTTAAGAAAGCGTCTAGTTTTGTAATAGTAGCTTGCTACGTGATGAAAATTGAAAATATTGAGAGAATATAGATGTTCTACCCTTACCGCAGTCAGATAAATAAGGGTGGGGCATAAGATTTACTTTATTTAGTGATCTTCCTTCACTACTATTTGATAAAAATTAAACAAAAACATAAAAGCATGACGTAACTGTCATATCTACATGTTTACAAAACTCTTGGACAAGCATGAGACTGATAATGAAACAACTTTTATCTTACTATTAACAATATATTTGCAAATAGTATTTTCTTTTTGTCGAAAATAACTTATAAGTCACTACTACGCAACTTCAAAAACTCTGATTGACGAATTTGAGGCAATGGCTGCTGTATGAATGTAATGATGCGCCTTCGAATCGGTGAATATTTCATAAAAATATTAAAAGAATAAGTTTATTCGAAGGCTTTCATCATTACATTCAAACTGTTAAAATTGGTAGTGATGGCTAGAAGCGGAATGATAATCAAAGAACGAAGCGGTCCGGTGTTTGATGTGAAAGAAAAAAGCGGTCAGCTAGGAGAACTAGATCGCTAGACGTAGATAAGCGGGGTGTCTCCAAAAGTGACATTACACGACAAAGGGCTTTGAGTTCGAATTTACAACGGCGGCATGTGAAAACCACAAGCAACTTGGGTGGTTGTTGGCATTTGCGGTTTCGGTATTAGGCGTACGTCGGGGAAACAGGGGCTGACAATTAAATAAGGTCAAGTTGTCGAAGGCAAATGAAATTTTATCAGTTTCAGGAATGGTTAAAAAGAAATTAGAAGGAGGAGCCAAGAAAGAAGAATGGGTTTCAAAATAATATAAATTGAGGAGTTTGAAAAACTCACAAGCTCTCTCTCTCTCTCTCGCTCTCTCCCCCTCTCTCGAAGATAGCAACTTCTACGATCTCTCAGGGAGAGACTTCTTTCTTGATTTTGGCGTATCGGGTCGAACGGTAGTTCCCCGTTGCCTTATTAGATTTGTGAGCAACGGCGTTGGGAAGAAATTTTGAATTCCCCAAATATAATTTGTGAAGTAAAATATTTGGTGTGTGCGCGAGTTGATAGAAGGCAGCAGCAAACTCCCCGGCCATAAAAGCAAGAGTTCCCCGGCCCACAAACAGAAGTAGATCTACAAGTACACCGGAACGCAACTCATCGAGTGAGTCAAAATATTTCATTTTGTTGAAATCAGTCTTTTTCTTTTGGTTGATGTTTGATTTTGTCTTAGCTATTGGTTCACGAATAGGTGTAGAAGTAATTGATAGGATAATTAATTGGTATTATATGTTTTGGTTAGTTATTCTGTGCTCCCTTACCTTCTTTTGAAAAGTATTCTTTTAGAATTGTATTTTAAAGGACGAGAAATTGATTTTATGTATGGATAAGTGGAGTTGCAAAAGTGTTATTAAGATAAAATGTATAAATGTACAAGATTGTAAATAAATTAAGTTTAATTTAAATTTAATTAATTATCTGTTTTAATTGTTTTCAGTAGTTTTCAGTTTACTTGTTCGTTATTGCTAACTACGTCCTGAACTACGGGTTATTTACAAATAATTTAAAAACAACGCACCCAACTACCCCTTTATGAAATAAATAATTATTGTACTACCCCAACTAAATCATGCCCGATCAAATAACTTTGGACGAGCAATACGACAATGAAACTTAGTTGAAAGTGTATCAAATGCACCAGTTTCTCGTTTAAAATCAAAATTAAAATCGAGTTTCTTCCAAGATATTAAGAGTAAACATGTATATTAGGGTTATTCTATGTTATAACTGACTATAAAAATATTGGAGTGTATATGATAAATTATTATAGCAAAGCCAAAAATTATAGAAGCATGAAAATTCCATGATATAAAAATATTACAATGTACAAAATACACAGTAAACACCTTTATCACAAGTTTTGACACAAACTAAAGATAAACTTGCATTCGTCAAGAAAGTGTAATACAGTGTGGTCATAAAAAAACTTTGCCAAAATATGGACCTCTTGCGGCCGTTCCATTCAACCGACCGAGATGAGATTTTAGATATAGTTATTCAGAGGTATGAGCTCTGGATTCTGTGAACTGCAACGAAGTGGCGCTCACAAACTCGAAATTTTCGAATGGCAACACCCATATTTTCCCGTCGCAAAATGTTCAGCGCATGCGAAAATCCTAAAGAACGTTGGAATGGTACGTGTATCACAAAAAAACGGACTCGTTATGCACGAACAAAAACAGCTCTGCGAACGGCCAACAAAAACACGACAGGGACTCACGGAGGAAATTTGCGTGCGGCAGATCTTTTTATCGGTTTTCTACGCTGAATATCTGACGAACGACGTTCTGTGATTGTTGTCTTGCATCTGTCATATGCAAATTTCCTCCGTGCGCCCCGATCGTGTTTTTGTTGGCCGTTCGCAGAACTGTTTTTTGTGAGTACATAACGCGTCCGTTTTTCGCGATACACGTACCGTTCCAACGCTCTTTAGCATTTTCGCAGGCGCTGTGGATTTTGCAAGGGAAAACAATGGGCGTTGCTATTCAAAAATTTCGAGTTTCTGTACATAAAACCGTAACCGTGAGAGCCACTTTGTTTCCGTTCACAGAATCCCGAGCTCCTACCTCTGAATAACTATATATAATATCTCATCTCGATAGATTGATCGGAACGGCCACTAGAGGTCCATATATCGGCAAAGTTTTTTTATGACCACCCTGTAAAATATGATAAAAGTTCAAACTCTCTCAATATTACAAATTTGTGTTTGAATGCAGAAATTTTATATCACATTCTTTTTATAAGAATCTCTTAACGTCTAGCTTTTATAGAGCATTGAATTTCTATTACTAAATAATAACATTACCACTGGTGGTATATTAGCATTAGAGTATTCTTTCCTTTGCCTTGAAATGAAGCTCTTGAAGCTTATTACAAACTAATTACAGTAAAGAAAATTTTATATCTGAAAGCTAACATACTCACTGTCTGTATATTACACGAGTTATCTGCTTTGCTACCAGTATTCATCAAACATACTGCTATTATAAGCATTGTAAGTTCTAAGGTCCTGTTCACACTGCTCCGAAGCAACGTCAGCGTTACTCGCATCCAAATATTTTTAACCAATCACAGATCTCCAAACGATTAAGCCACAAAATTGTTAAGGGTTGAGATTGGTTAAGAGTATTTCGATGCAAGTAATGGTGGCTCTTCTCTCCGCTCCGGAAGCAAGGTAATCAAGAGATAACAAACGCAGACTCCACTAATAATTTTCATTTGAATGAAATCCTTCTTAAATCATATGAAATATCATTCAGTTATGCATTAATATCAATAGTTTGTCAGATATCTAGAATTTATTTTTTTGACCATGAGCATTTCATAAATTAGACTAAAATATTCAATATTTGCCTCACTTTAGATAATATTTTAATGTCCTCACTTATGTTCAATAAAAATAGGAAATATAATAGTTCAAATTGCATAAGTTACATCTCATAATAAAATAGAAGGCACATTGAAACACAAGTGCTTTTAAATTCACGGATTTATGAAATAAAATTTTATTGCAATTTACACAAAAATGTCCATACTTCTAAAGAGATATATATATACATTATTTTTTACTTAAAACATTTAAGACGAATCTCTAAAATAATACATTATTTAGTTAAGTCACATATATTTCATTCCTTGAAACCGACGCTTGGATTTTTTTCTGTCTGCACTTGATTAGAAAAATGTACTAGTGAGAATACTTTAATCATATAATTATACGAACTAAAAAAGTTAATACACGTAATATTAAGTCTTAAAAAAGGGCTCTGTTTTTAATCTTCTTAAAATATATCGCCTCAACACCTTAAAAATTGTAGGATTCAAGAAGAAATATCTTCTCGCTCTTAAAAGGATTTCTTGTGAAAGCCTTTTAAAGCTGCGGTAGGGGCTTGCTGCAAGCTGCCACGAACAGATATAAAGAAATTTCTCGGTGAAATAAGGATTATAAAATAAGCTTTCCATTACTGAGTTAATTCAATGGTAAAAAGTTTATAATGAGATTTATAGAATGAAAAATTTTGGTTTGTTGTCTGTGACAATTGAATCTTTTGAGTTTAATAAGCACTTCAGAGAAATAGAGAGAGTAAATTGTTTCCTGTGAGTTAATCAACGTGTTACTGAATAAAAGAAATCCTAGAAGTCAAACCATACACTGCTCTATCACAGACCTGGCTAGAAAAATTTTTTATTGACATTATCTGTAAGCGCATAATTTAATTGGAAAATTAATTTTACGGTTTTTAGGAAACCATAAAATTAAAATAAATTTTATGATTCTTAGTAAAATAAATTTTGTAATTGTTCCCTAAATTAAAAAAAAAAATATTAGAAGCATATAAGAGAATTGCATAATATAAAATTTTCTTGCTAATAAATTCCAACAAATTCTTATATTTGTATTCTAAAAAGAATTTCATAGGTCATCTGAAATATACAAGTTCCCCATATCCCCGTCATTGGGATTTACTTCTAACCAACCATATTCGATAAATTTATAAACACCAGTAAAGAAATTCCATTCTTTTTTACAAGGAATGTAGAACCTAATTAAAGTACCCAATTTATGAGCATATAATGTAACATTTGTAGAGAGGCAATAACATTAAAATTAATAAAATACCTTATTCTGAGATCATTTTAGATACATCTTTATTATTATAAAGATGTATCTGAAATGTCCATACTTCTACAGAGAGAGATATATTTTACTTAAAACATTTTGACTGCTCAAAGCAGGGATGTCTTCCCTACTTTGAGCAGTCAAAATTGTTCGTTCAGATGTTAAAAAAAAGCATTCGCTGTTGTCCACTTACAAGTAATAAATTTTCTCGAGAGTACATTATGCCTAACGAATAGTTTAGATTTTATAATGTTAGCATTCTGAAAGAAATATCAATAAATCATTCGTCAATTCGATCTGGGTACAAAAAACCCTTTGGTTTAAAAATCTGTCTGACTCTCAAACTGTTTTTAATTATTTTAATGTCTGTTAGAGTATATTCTGTGCCTTTTCTTCTTCATTTTAACAGGGTCCTAACAACTCTGTCGCATGCGCATGTTTAATGAAACATTTACTTCAAATTATTTACCTGGAAATAATTTTTAGAGAATTGCTTGTCATTTTAAGCGTTTAGTTATTTTTATTAAATTCAAACATTTTACCTTAATTTTTTGAAAATGATAATATGTAGGGCATATATTTCTTAATCATTTTATCATGACCTTTAATTAATAATATTTCATGTGAAGGGCCATCTTAGCTATTAATACTCTATATTTGAAAAGTTTGTTAAGATATATACTATACTCTTAAAATATGTACTTATATATATATATATATATATATATATATATATATATATATATATATATATATATATATATATATATATATATATATATATATAAACATATGTTACTGTAAAAGCCCGAATTCTAGAAAATCCAAGGTTTTACCGGTAAAACCCAGCTTTTACCAAAGTGGCTTGGTAAAAGTCCGAAGTATGCTTTGATATGATTCTATTTCGGCCTTTTACCAAGCCTTTGCGGTAAAACCTAGGAGTTACCAACACCTTCCAGTAAAAAGCCCGAAACGAGGGATTTAAATCGGCCTTGAATAAGCTTGCGAGCGCAAATTCCGTCGTGATACTTTTCTGTTCCTGCCCCTCCTTATTTGCACCATTTGCAGTCTAGCTTCGAGCAAATTCAAACAAGTGTAAACGGCTACGATCTAAAATAGAAGCAATTTGTTTCCATTTTAACATATTTTGCGTTTTTTATTTTGCTGAAAGGAAAGGAATCTGTAATAAATAAGCACGATAACAACTTTTATTTAACAAACGAGAAATACACTTCTTTAATAAATGAAGTGAAAGAATCAAAATGTGTGAAGGAAAAACAAACAGTTCATTACAGAAGGTTGAAACGCCATGATATTCTAAATATTGGAGGAGAGGACAAACACCACTATCTACAGAAATAGCAGAAATCCTGCATTATGTTACAATTGATGAACTCTTCAACGTCATACACGACGCTCATATCGCAGTTAGCCATGGTGGAAGAACCCGTATGATTAAGGAACGGAATCGCAAGTAGAAGAATGTAACAGTAGAATCTATCGTCACATATTTCAGACTATGTGAACCATGTCAGAAAAAAACTGTGGAAAAGGAGATTGTAATTAAACCAATTGTGCATAGCGAAATGAATTATCGATGCCAAGTCGACCTAATGGATATGCAGTCAAATCCTGATCGTGATATGAAATTCATTTTATTGTATCAAGATCATCTTACAAAATTCGTCCAACTCCGAAGTTTACACAGTAAAAGAGCTGATGAAGTAGCACATCACATTCTGGATATTTTCACAACTTTTGGAGCCCCAAACATTCTCCAATCCGACAATGGGAGGGAATTTTGCAACGAAATCATAAACAGTTTACGTGAAATGTGGAGTGATATAAAAATAGTTCACGGTAAAACGAGACACAGTCAATAGCAAGGTTCTGTCGAATGGGCGAACCAAGACGTTGAGAACATGTGGCAACATGGATGGAAACAAATAAGACAGAAAAGTGGTTGGAAGGATTAAAATTTGTTCAAGCGATGAAAAACAAAGCATATCACGTGGGAATCAAATGTTCACCTTACGAAGCTATGTTTTGTTGTCTTATGAAGTTTTACCACGTAATTTGACTAGTAACATTGTCACTGAAGAGGACTTAGAAAAAATTATGAATATTAATAATGAATGCATAGTTAATACAGAAGATGGAGGCACTTATCTCGAATCAACAGTTGATTTATGATCGCAAGATAATAATAATACATGTTATAAAGAATCATGCATAACGATGGAAATAGATACTGAAGTTCAAATTGAAAAAAAAGAACCAGATATATGCTCTGACACAATTATCAACAAAGTTCAAAATGTGAAAGTGTTGCGAGAGACAGCTAAGGAAGGACTTGAGAAGCAGGCAAAGGAGATGAAGATTGCGTCTACAAAAAACTTTCCGAAACCTACTCTCGGACAAAATGTTCGAATAAAAGTACCTGACATTGGTAGATCGAAAATGGATCCAAAATCAGTAATAGCTGTTATTACAGATATTAAAGATGACGAGTTTTATGTTCTTGGTACTAAGTTTGGCAAATTAAAATTGTTGTACAGAAGAAACCAGTTTACCTTTTGCAAAGAGAATTTTTTAAACATCGAAGAAGTTGGTACAGTAGAAATAAATGTACGTGAAATAGTAAAAAAATTAACATTAGTTGGGGGACAAGGACTCAGAAAATGCAATTGTTCAAAGAAGTGTACCACGAAGAAGTGCTTGTGCAAATCATCTGATCTACTTTGTAATTCAAAATGCCATAACAGTCAACCTTGTTTTTACAGGTAGTAAGAGGTATTAAAGTAGTAGTATTAGAGAAAAACATACTACATTTTTTTTATTTTTTAAATTTCATGATTTTTATTACAATTTTTTCTGAGCTATCAATTTAATTTTTTTAACTATTGCCAAAACTATTTAAAATTATTAAAAACCATTTAAAACCATTTAAAAATTATTGAAATCTATTCAGTAGTTATCGAGAGAATTGTGCATTAGTTCAGCTTTTTCAAATGGAATATCATTTGTGAAATGGCATAAATATTGCATTTTTGTATTTTTATTTCTTGTAACTCTTTGAAAAACAATTGCAAGACAGTTCCATCGATATAATCTTAAATCATACCTTATTTTGATCACTTTTACAATTTATATTAGCAATTGAAAAATTAAAGTGTGTTTTAACGTTTCTGAGACACACTGTATACAATATATCTGCGAATCGAAAATTCTATCAAAAGTAATCCCTCGTTTCGGGATTTTACCGGAAGGCGTTGGTAACTCCTAGGTTTTACCTAAAGGCTAGGTTTTAAAAGGCCGAAATGGAATCATATTAAAGTATAATTCGGACTTTTACCAAGCTACTTTGGTAAATCCTAGGTTTTACCTGTAAAACCTAGCTTTTACCAGACATCGGAGTTTTACAGTAACATATGTTTAAAACAGGGTGATCGTATACTATGTCAACAAAATAAGAAGGTCGATAGTACTCATCAAGACGATTAATATTAAATGATTGTCAAAGGAACCTAGGGCCTCATTCCTCTCAGTCTATCAGAAAAGTGTAAAGTTCAATGTCCAAGTTGAACTTTCGTCACTGGAAAAAGAAATTAAAATAAACCAAATTTTAAGTTGCAAAATATCAATATATATATATATATATATATATATATATATATATATATATATATATATATATATATATATATATATATATATTTATATATATATACAGGGTGTCCCAAAACGACCGCATAAACTCTGCACAGCTAGATTCCTCGTTGGGAGTACATAAAAACTGCCCAAAGAAGCGTTCGTGTACGATCCATAGTTTACGAGAAAAATACGAAAAACAAAGTATGACGTCACTGCCAGTGCAAGAAAAAACACTTTATTGAACATATCAACAGCATGCACAATTTAAAGCAGATGTTCAAAGTGTCCGCCGTGCATGTCGAGGCAGGCTTGAGCACGCCGTGGAATGGCTGTCATCACACGTTGCAGCATCGTGGGGTCCACCGAAGTTCAAGCAGCATGCAGACAAGCAACTAAGTCCATTTGTGTTGTCACTACGTCTCGATACACCAGTTCCTTGAGATGGCCCCATAGGAAAAAATCCAACGGTGTAAGATCTGGCGAACGTGGGGGCCATAGAACCGGACCCCCACGTCCGATCTAGCTGCCGGGGTATTCCATATCCAACCAACCACGTACAGGAGCACAGAAATGCGCCTGAGCCCCATCATGCTGGAACCAAAGTCCCTGTATTGCCGCTAATGGTATGTCATCGAGGAACTCGGTTAAGACCTCATTGAGAAACACCAGGTACGACTGTCCCGAGAGCCGTCCAGGCAACAGATATGGTCCAAGCAGGCGATCCCCGAGTATGCCGGCCCACACTTTAAGAGATCAACGTTCCTGATGTTTCTGCAGCCGGGTTGCATGCGGATTGACCTGGGACCACATATGGCTGTTGTGATGGTTGAATACCCCATCACGGGTGAAACATGATTCATCAGTCCACAGGATATGTGCAATGAAACCATTATCCGTGTTCTGTTGCTGCAACAGCCATTCACAGAAGGCCACGCGTTTCTGAAAGTCATCTGGTTTCAGACCTTGCACGGACACCCTGTATATATATATATATATATATATATATATATATATATATGAATTATTTTATTTTCGTTTGAGCAGTAGGGTTACAGCACTTTTACTAGGCCACAAAGCCACGCAAAAAACCCGCTCTTCAAAGCGTGTCCGAGCTTAAATAAGCTTCATGTGGTCCTGTCACATGACCCGTGCAACTTGCATTTATTGGCTGACCCAGTTATTTGGGCCTAGGAAACCCAGGTCTTGTTATGAATTTTTAGGTACCCACGAGACTGGGGTAAAGGGACGGTATACCAATTACCTGCTATTGTTTTTAGGGGACTCACAATTAATCGAAAAGGGAAAATGAAATTAGTTTACATACGCCCAAGTAATTTTAAAGAAAATTTAAAAGAATTTGAAAATTATAAAAGGTTTTCGGTTTTGAATGTTATATATATATACATTTTAAGAGTCTAATGATTCTTAACTATTTCAAACATTTAACTTTGATTTAGTTAAATTATGTGATAATATACACGACGTCTATTTCTAAAGCATTTTTTTCATGACCATTTTTTACGTATATTTTGCTACAAATATTATCTTAGCTATCAATACTCTTTGTTTCACGTTTTGACAGAGCGCAAGAACTTCATTTCTCTATGCATCAAGAATTGAAGTAAAAATTAATATTTTCTGTAACAGCATTTTCATCTACTACAATACTCTATCTGTACACTTATTTCTCACATTTCTTTTTTTTATGCACGTTTCATTGGTATAAACTTAATCTACACAAATATAAAATTAGCGATTTAAAAAAAGAGAGGGAATTTAAAGCAATTAAAATAATATCTTCAATATTTTTGCCATCCATCTCGTTTTTTGAAAAGAGAATTATCACCAGAGCAAAAGAAATCTCAGCGTGCGCAAGAAAATCCCCATCTTTTAAAGGTGGAATAAAGTGGCTTTATTGTAAAGCTTTCCAGAATTCTTCGCTACAGTCCAAGGTACAAGATAACAAGCATCGAAATAAAAAATGTGGGAGAAAAAAAAAGAGTTCTACAGAGGAGGGATTACTTGATAAGCATCCCCCATCTTTCTGGCAATCTAAACACCTAAAAAAGAAAAGGGATGATATTGTGTTATTTTTATAGGATTATGTCATATATCTGGAAAAATTTGCCCTTTTTTATTTGATTGTAATTTATATATTCAATGTTGTTGTTGTTTTTTAATATCCGAATGTATTTTCATATTCCTCGATGCTGAATCCGCGATTCAAGCAAAAGCCACGATTTCAAAGTTTTCTTGATGCTATGGTAATTCATACATTTCTTTGTGAGCTGGTTTTAAGAATGAGATTCGATATTCACCACGGTGTATTCGAGAGATAATTGGATATCAAAAAGGCAGTTAAATCAGTGCAAATGTGTATTTAATATTTTTATCTAATCAAATTGAGGACATTATTATAATTAAAAGTTAGCAGTATATTTTCAAAACAATTCCCGTATGTTTAATTGTAATAATCATAAAACTTGCTTTTCGGGTATTTTTTAAGTCTAATGCAGAGGCACTTGTCGTCAGACATTCACCTTTTATTTTTCATCGCTTTTTTACTGGCTACTTTATTATGGAAGCATCATTTAAGTGAGCCAAAATTGCGCGGAATTAACCAAGCCTTATTCGGGATTTCAAACCAAGACCACTGAGTGCAGCTCAAAACGTTAACCACTACACCATGTGGGCGGCTGCTTTACAAGTATAAAAATAGTCATAATTTAGTCATTTAAAAAAAAGGTGAAACTTGAAAAGCCGATAAATTTACACTTCTACACATTACACATACTCTTATGAACAAATAACACAGATTATTACTTATCATTGCCAAATTAGGTAGAAACACTGTTACCAATTCAATGATTTTTATTACATTAATATTATTTTTGAAGACTGTAAAATTGATACAAAGATATAAGTGTGTGTTTGTTATTTCATTTTCTTCTGAAAATTGAAAGATAATTTTCTGAATTTTCCTCTACTCTAAAATTAAATATTCCAAAATGTACGAGTCGAAGGTGAAAATCTCATCCTTTCATATTAATATGCAAATCATAGAAGAAGGGTGAAATTAATTAAGATAGACGAAAATTCTGCACATTTTTCCCAATATTAATCTTAGGATCTGCTGATACAGTAAGGTAAATATTTCATCTTCGAAAGCCACGTGTAACTGAAATGCCAATAACATCTGGATATGAAGAATCATAGGTGAGGTTTTTTACAGACATTGCTTTTTGTCTTTCACAGCCTGCTATCATAAATAATATCATGAATAGACAGATAAATAGGTTTATTTTTGCATACTGCACTTACTGTTCCGGACAATACACTCATACTAATTCAGCATTTGAGAATCTCGGGGATTTCCTTTATATAATTTACCAGCCCCAACTCATTTTTTTATATATATACTAGCTGAAAACCCGCACTTCGCTACGGAGTACATTCAAATTAAATACAACGGTCAATGTATGCAATTAATGCAATATATATATATATATATAACAAATACGACGATCAATGTATACAATTGACGTAAAAAAATACATTTATAAAAAATCGTAAGGGATATTTTTATAGACAAAATAATGTAGAAGAAAATATTCAAATTAAATGTAATAGGACAGACTAAAGTACACTCATGGACAAAAAAATTAGCGCACCAAGAAATAATTGCGGGATCGTAACGAAACTTGCAATGAAGGTATATGTCGGGGAGATGTGCAAATGATTAGAAATGCAGCGTGATTGCGCATTACGTATAGCCGGTAGAGGGCGTCGAACATCGTACTCTGTGGAGTATAAGACAGGTAACCAAAGCTTGTTTGAGTGTACTGAATCATTTACAAAGGAAGAGCTCAGATAGACATGGCATTACGCCGTGTTCGAAGACAATATAAGCAGTTGTCGCAGTTTGAGAGGGGGAGAATCGTCGGGATGATAGAAGCTGGGTGGTCAGCTAGGCGAGTAGCTCGTCAATTAGGCCGCTCTGATTGTGTTCTGAGGAGGTGTTGGGACCAGTGGACCCGAGAGATGTCATGTACACGAAGACCAGGCTCAGGACGCCCTCGACAATCCAGTCGTCGAGAAGACCGCCACATCGTAAGAAATGCACGCGTACAGCCAACTGCTTCATCGGACGCCATCCACGCACAAGTAGCACCTTCACTAGGGGCCTCTGTGTCTTCTCGAACCATACGAAGGCGCCTGGCTGATGGGCAGTTGGTATCGCGGCACCCATTACGTGTGCTGCCCTTGACGCCCACCCATCGACGCCTCCGTTTGGAGTTTTGCCGCGCACGAGGAAACTGGACTGCAGCGGAATGGAACCAGGTCGTCTTTAGCGACGAATCCAGATTCAATCTCGGTAGTGATGACAATCGTGTTCGTGTGCGGAGAGCCCGTGGTGAACGCTTCAATCCTGCCTTTGCTGTACAGCGACACATCGCTCCCACAGCTGGTGTGATGGTATGGGGTGCCATTGCCTACAATACACGGTCACCCCTAGTATTGTTCCGTGGCACCATGACAGCCCAGCGGTATGTTCATGAAATCCTGCAACCACATGTGTTGCCACTCATGCAACGGCTCCCAGGAGCCATTTTTCAACAAGACAATGCTCGGCCTCATACGGCAAGGGTGTCACAAGACTGTCTCCGCACTGTTACTACCCTTCCTTGGCCTGCCCGATCCCCAGATTTGTCTCCAATCGAGCATATCTGGGATCATTTGGGACGACGAGTTGGGCATCCCACGAGTTTGAACGAAATAGAGGCAAGGTTACAGCAAATATGGAACGAAATGTCTCAAGACATCATACAGAACTTGTATGACTCAATGCCCGATTGTATCGCATCGTGCATTCGCGCTAGAGGAGGTCCAACGGAGTATTAACTCCTCCGTTCTTTTGCCTTTTTCTCTGAAATAAATTATCCTTTTTCTTTGATTTTCTTATCATTTACTTATATCAAAGTAGTCATTACGTATGTAAAATTTCGTTTCATTTTGACGACTCCTTCTTGGTGCGCTAATTTTTTTGTCCATGAGTGTATATAGTACAGTTTGAGGAACATAATATCTTTTATTGTATTTTAATATTTTTCTGGATAATGTCCATCGTCTGCCGCATTAGCAAGAAAAAAAATATTTTTTGTGTATTTAGTTGTTATGCACGTGACGATAAATTTATTTAAAATACCAGAAAAAGAAATCACGTGATCAGCATTTAATAAACTAAATTCCAAAATTCAATGTCTAAAAATTCACCAAAAATCAGAAAATGGAGGTGAAATTTGAAAAAGATTTCATTTTAAAGCAATTTTTATGATCTTTCTCATGATATAAATTTCATAACCCTCAAATTATTATTTTAAATGCAAACTTAAAAAAGTTACTAAAACAGCTTAAAAATTTAATTTAAAAAAATCTAAGAAGAATTTTTCAAATATCTTTCTTAATGCACCCCTACACTATAAGAAGAATCGCCATGCAAAATTTCAGCCCTTTAGGTCCAGTGGTTTGGTCTGTGCGTTGTATGTCAGTCAGTGAGTCAGTCAGTTACGGAACTGTTTTATATATATATATATATATATATATATATATATATATATATATATATGTGTGTGTGTGTGTGTAACATCCCCCACACCACGGATTCCGGAACACTGCGGTCACACGAGGGAGGGGGGCACAAGCGGTGAAATTATACAGGGTATAATATCACTTTAACGTAGAAATGGCCGGAGTGGACAACACGGTTAAATACTCGATGAAAACATAGTCCACACGTTAAACAGTTGAACTACTTTATTCCCTGGAATTATACTTCAAGGGGGCGACATGGAAGAGACGTACACTACAAAAAGAACTTGACACAAATGGACACTGACGACATTGACGTAAACAAGCCAGCCACCGGAATCTTCCGCCGGGGCTTAAGAATACAGAGTTTATATTGTAGAGTTATCGGAAGCAGTCCGCGGACAAGGAACAGAAGGACGCTAGAGACAATCAAAGAAGTAACGAATCAGAGAGAAAAAGCCACAGCCAAAACTTTGCAGCGGCTTTTAAAAACTTCATGTGGTCGTTATCACATGACCCTTGTATTCTGCATTTATTGCACAGAGGCCCCCAGGTCAGTTCTCTGTGTTGAGTCCTGTGGCCTGTTATATAAGTTTTGGAACCCACGAGACTGGTGATTTAAAGGGATGATATATTAATTACCTACTATTGCTTTTAAGTTACTCACAACTCCTTTGTTCTTAAAACGAAAACGAAATTAGTTGGCTTATGCCCAAGTAATTTTAAAGGAAAATAAAAAGAATGTGGATATCAAAAAAGGTTTTTTTTTGTTTTGTATGTTATATGTATATATATATATATATGTGTGTGTGTGTGTGTGTGTGTGTACAAGCAATCCTGAAGTATATGAAAGAATATGCTATAAAAATTCAATAATGTAAACTTATATACTATAAAAGGCAGAAAATCCAATCCTTTCTATCTAGATTCATTTCATGGATCTCTAAACACATACTTGAAACCCAAATCAGGTCGTCTATGTCGTTTATGTCTTTTAAGATCCTTCTTCAGAAAGTTAGCTTCACACGATTCCATAGTTTGGAAAGATTTATTGGTCAATAGCTGAAAACCCGTACTTCACTACGCAGTACATTCAAATTAAATACAACGGTCAATGTATGCAATTATTGCCAAAAATATGTGTATGTATATATATATATACAGTGGAATATCGATCTATCGTTTTCGAAGGGACTGACTGAACTAAACGATGGATGCAGGAAAACGATAGATGCGGGAACATGCATAAAAGTATTAACATTCCTTAATGTTTCATATCCCTAAAATATATTTACTCACATGCATAAATGCATACATACCTGTAGTGTAATTGAAGATAAAATTACAAAGTTGTACTGAAATCCAAGATAATAATAATAATAAAAGAAATACACGTAGGTACACAGGAATTTTAATTCAAATAAAAGTATTTAATCTTCGTTTGTTTTTGGCGGTTTTCTCTTCACAAGTAAACAATATTTTTCTGTGTTGCGAATTGCATTCCTTTCGGTATCGATTATTGTGTGAGAGTATAAAGAAACGTCTGCCGGGAATCGTTTATAACTAGAACCATTTCATTGCACTGGATGGGGTCCGACAGAAGACCACCAGGAATTTCGGCTTTCATCGGCCAGTGTAGAACTGCAGCAATCAAAAAGTTTTCACAACCTAGAACAAACACCAGGGCGCCTCCATCCCAAGGCCAAGACAAAAGCCAGAGGACAGCAGGAACCGCTCAGGTCGGCTGACTGTAAGCTATTGCTGATAAGAACAGAAATGTTGAATTGTTGGAAAATTTGGAATGAGTTTCCGAAATTAGGATACTTCAGGGGCTAAAAAATTATGGAACATCAACAACGAACTAATAATGGGAGTGGTACGATTATGCGAAACCAGGCTAAACAGGAGAGAACAAAAATACGAGAGAGTGCATCTCAAATGTTCTGCTGATTGTTTATTAAGAGCGTCATTCTAGCTCAATCCAAACATTTATATTTCAGGTTCAGTTATTATGAAAAAAACGATCGATCTGAAAAATTAATGTAAAGCTGTGATATTCTGAACGAATATTGCGGGAAAACGATGGATCGAGGAACGATCCATGCGGTCTTTTTTTGCTTGTTTTCTATGGAATTTATTCGGGACTGGATGAAATAAACGATGCATACGGGAAAACGATCGTTCGGGAAACGATCGATCGAGATTCCATTTTATGTATATATATATATATATATATATATATATATATATATATATATATATATATATATATATATATATATATACTAGCTGTTTACCCGGCATTGCCCAGGTATTTATTAATCTCAGTTTTTTACTACACAGGAAAAGGAATAAATTCTACCTATAGTGTAAAATATAAGAAAATTTATTTACGGGTATTTAAATGTATATGTACAATATACAAATGATAAAATAAAATTACAAATTCACTCTATTATTTAACTCAAAACTTCATTATAAACAACACTTTTAGTTTCCTATATTCATCTCAGTGACTCCGAAAACAATGGATTTGACACTACTCTCGGACATTTTGAACATTTCAACTTTCCCTTTTCCCCCTCCTTCCCCAATTCTAGGGGGGGGGGTGAACTTGCATTTAAACGGCATTAGTTGTGTCACTATTCGTCTCAGTCACCCCGAAAACTATGGATTCGACACTATTCTCGGTCATTTTGGACATTTTATCTTCTCCCCCCCCCCCCCTCCTCCCCTCCAACGTTGATGGGGGGGGGGTGCTGAACTCTCACTTAAACGGCACTGGGGTTATCACTGTTCCTCTCATCGACCCCGAAAACTATGGATTCGACACTACTCTCGGTCATTTTGGAGATTTTATATTCCCCCTTCTTCCCCTCTCACCCCCCTATGGTAATGGGGGGGGCTGAACTTGCACTTAAACGACATCGGGAGTGTCACTATTAACCTCAGTGACCCCAAAAACTATGGATTCGACAATACTCTCGGTCATTTTGGAGATTTTATATTCCCACTTCTTCCCCCCTCGCCCCCCCCTATGCTAATGGGGGGAGGCTGAACTTGCACTTAAACGACTTCTGTAGTGTAACTATTAATCTCAGCGACCCCGAAAACAATGGATTTGACAGTGATATCAGTCGTTTTCAATTATTATTACATGTGCCCCCTGAAAAACGATCAATGAATGCAATTGATGTAAAAAAGGAAAAATATATTTATAAGAAAATCGTAACGGATATTTTTATAGACAAAATAATGTAGAAGAAAATATTCAAATTAAATCTAATAGAACATACTAAAGTATATAGAACAGTTTTAGGAACATTTCTTTTAATATATGTTAATATATTTTTGGATAATGTACAATCGTCTGCAGCATTAGCAGAGGGAGCGAAATATCGTGTTTCACGCAGTTGCCGACAGGTAACGCTAACGCTCTTCCTTCGCCCACCACTTCAGTGCTTGTAAAGATGGCGACTGACAACAGAAATTATTTTTTGATCTACGCTTTGCGAAGTGCGAGTCTGTAACAACTGTTCAGAGTGATTTTCGTCGCCAAAACCCTGGTAGATAGAAGTTCCTACCTCTCAGAGCATTAGGCGATGGTATAAACAATTCCAAGACACAGGTTGTCTGTGTACGCATAACAGCTGTTGAAGTAGTGTATGCAGACATGCTCGCAAAAGTTTGGGACGAATATGCCTACTGTGACGTCATGCCTTTACGGGGGTGCGATCTCACACCCCACGGACCAGCTGCATATTTTTGGGGAATACCATTTTCCAGTTCCCACCGTTTTTGAACACGTGGGGGATTCAAAACCGATACCAACAAATGCCGCCAGAGTTTTGGCCTGAAAGTTAAGCCCATGCATATCGGGTTCTCAAAAATAAGCGTCTCTCACCATAGTCGTAAAGCTGTCTTTTCTTAGCGATAGCTCTATGCGACTTTGTCACTGGAATGTAATAAAGTTTCGGCATTAAGAAGAGCTGTCAGCCGATAATCTGCCGACCCCCGGTTTTGGGAAAGCAGTTTCTAAGAAGACGGCCTCCACCGAAGTTTTCTCGCCGAGAGTAAGGGCCTGTTCACATAGGAGTCCGTTGCGTTGCGTTAAGGAAAAGATGACGTTGAGGCGAAAATAAACCAATCATAGGCCTCTAAATGATTAGCAATGAAATTTTTAACGCCTATTATTGGTTTATTTTTGTCTCAACGTCATCTTTTCTTTAACGCTACGCAACGGACTCCTATGTGAACAGGCCCTTAGAGAGACTCTGTGTTTTCGAGAGAGATTGTCATGTAACATCCAGCCCTAGCAGACGTGCTTTTTAGGAGCACTTGTTGAGACCATGGGTCTGGGAGCGTACGCTGTGAATCTGCACTTAAATTAATTGAATATGTTGTAACTGTTTAATGTGTAATTTTTTTTGTAAATAAATTTCAATGTTAAGTTTTTGTTTTAAATATGGCCTTTTCGTTATAATTAGGACTCTGTCTTTCTTGGTCATGAATTCAGTAATAGTAATTTTAATAAAGCCTCAGAGTTTTGCCTTAACAACCTATCGTGATGCCGCACTACCATATAGACATATGTCGTGCATCCAAATGTGGACATATTGAGCCCACATTTGGATGCTCATGGATTACCATGATTAGCCATGTAATATAAAATTAATTTTAAGTTTCTATGTTCAATATTTTTCTTTATATACTCATTTCAAATCGGATGATTCTTTTTGAAACACCCTGTATTTAAAAGATATTAAGTAACAATATTGGAAAACATTGTATAAGATCTATTAATCTGAAGAGGAGCTTATACGAGCTAGGATCAAAAAGAAATCTCTAGGATTTCAAGTGCTCAGAATCAGAAAATCAGAGACAGTTTATGCTAATCTGAATGTAGTTTTTTTAATAATATATGTTTATTTTGTTTCAATGCTTTTGAAATGTATAGCACGCTTGCGCGACACATAATCTGGTAAATAAATACATTCATGATTTCTACTGTACAGTGTACTTTTTCTTTGGTAAATACCTTATGTATACAAAACACAAAACATAAGTCAGCATCAATTTTCCTTCAGCTGGCCTGAGTCATCTTTCCTCCGTCGTGAAGAAATAAAAGCTGCTTTGTCTATAAGCTTAAAATCCTTTTCGGAAATTCCTGTTACAAGGCGATCCATGAAAAAGCTCGTTGTATGGAAAAAAAGGTCTCAAATACACAAGTTTTTCTAAAGCATGTATCACAAATATGCAATGTATTTTCTTCTAAAAACAGACATGTCATCTGCTAAGGATAGATAGAGAGTACGGTCAGAAATAATGCATAACTCTTTCATGTTTGCGTTTGTGAAAGGATATTTGATTAATGCAAGACTTTGAAATTTTAACTTCTTAATCTGATTCACAGAAAATCATAAAACACTGTGAATCATTTAGACAACCTTTTCTAATTTAAATTAAAGATTTTTTTATGCTTTATCACCCTTTTAAAATTAAAACACAAGAGAGGATTAAAACTACAAAGAAAAATTTGACAAGGATCCGCATACAGCGTGCTATTTAAATTCTATTATTACAATAAGCTTTAAAAAGTGTTTCAAATAAAATCGAGACAACCCATGACCCGTTGGAGCACAATTCGTAAGTTATGAAAATTTCTGCCTCATTTCGATATTGTATTGAAAAGGAAGTTAATTTTAGCAATTTAAACAAAAAATTGTAAAAGCCAATTATAGCACTACGAATTCGTCTCATTTACCCACCAATCTATGGTTGTGAAAAAATAAAACTAATTTCAGAATTGCACGAAAAAAAAAGAAAGTTTTTTTTATATCAATCCTTTGCTATTCACTATACAGTAGTTGATATTCTTACCCACTATTCATGGGTTATAAATAACATGTTGATATCTTAAAAACGATTTCATTGTAGGTCATAAAGAAATTCAAGCTGATTTGATTTCTGTTATGCGGCGAAAAGTTTGTTTGTACGAATTTTTAAAGTTTAGCTAATTTATCTGATTCACGTAGAATTAATAAACACTGTTATTTAGATAATTTTGTTCATCTGTTTTAAGGAAATATGTCAATTTTTAGTTCTATTAATCACATTAATAGACTTACAATGCAAAGAGATATTCTTATCCACTACATAAAAGTTTAGAAGAATTCAAGAAAATTTCAGTCTAATACGCTTAACAAACAATTTATTTTAAATAATTCCATGAAATATTTCAATCCGTCAGTGCAATTCATTATTCCAAAATTGAACATATGGACCAAAACGAAAGTTTATTTGTAATTAATTTATAATTATATTTGAGTAAGGTTGTGCTATTCATGGCCCAATAAATATTTTTATCAACTTTGCAGAGGTTCTAAAATATTCAAGTTAATTTCAATAATACATCGAAATAACAGAAGTTTATTTTGAATTACACTGCTGGTCACCCAAATTGCAACACCAAGAAAGACAAGAGATATCGCAACAAAATTTATTTTGTAGATAACATGTTGACCAAGTATCAAATGATTAAATTTATAGACTTTTGTGAAGTGTGATTCCTGCCAAAATCAGTAGCCAGAGTAGCCGCCATTGTTGAAGATCACCGTTGCCACACGCGTCGCCATTGATTCAAAGAGACTTTGGATGAGTTCTTGGGGTACAGCAGACCAAGCAGCTTCCACACGTTGCCAAAGTTGATCTGCTGTGGCAGCTGGGGATGGAATCTGGGTCAATCGTAGAGCAACCATGGACCACATGTTTTCTATCGGCGAAAGATCCGGAGAGTGAGGCGGCCAGGGAAGCAATTCAATCTGGCGATTGACGAAGGATCGTTGGACAATGCGTGCCACGTGTGGTCGCGCATTATCCTGTTGAAATATGGCTGTGGGCAAGCCCTGAAGGTAAGGAAGGACAACTGGCTCCAACACCTTGGAGATGTAGCGCTGGCTGTTTAAAGTACCGACAATGCGTACTAGAGGTGTGCGAGAGTGATATCCAATACCGTCCCATACCATAATACCCGGTGCAGGACCAGTGTGGTGGTGCATAACGCAGCTGTTCAGCATCCTCTCTTCACGGTGTCTCCAGACTCGAATGCGACCATCGTGGTGTTGCAGACAGAAGCGTGACTCGTCAGTAAAGACAATTTCATTCCATTCTGCTGTCCACATCCTTCTGTCATCGCACCATTGGCGGCGGAGACGTCTGTGGTTCTGTGTCAAGGGTAGACAAAGCAATGGACATCTTGCGGACAGACCACTCTGCTGTAAACGGCGTCGAATGGTACGCGCAAACACTGGATGATGCGTTACAGACTGCATGTGCTGTGCTATGGTTCGTGATGTGATTGAGCGATCCGTCACTGCCATGCGTACAATTTGCCTGTCATCATGTGAAGTGGTGCGCTGAGGTGGATGCTATCGAACACGCCGCTCCGTCGTACCCTCCTGCATCCAACGATGACATATCCGCATTACAGTTGTTTAGTTTCGCCCAACACGACTACCGATTTCCCTGAAAGATAATCCACAATCTCGGTAGGCCACTATCCTTCCTCTTTCGAACTCGGATACTTGATCAAAAGATGATCGCTGTTTTCGACGAGGCATAATTGATGGTTTTTATGAAAAAACTACAAGAAAAACACAATTGCCGAACTTGAAATCGTCGAAATCTCCAAGCTTTAAATAGCGCTTTGAAGTGGCGCCACAGGCGCTCGTGATTTGCGTCTGCGCTGAAATTCTAATCATTTGCATATCTCACCTCCGCTAATGCATGTTGTAAATTTCATGTTATTTGCATGTTTCCTTCAGGGTGTTGCATTTACAGTGGCCAGCAGTGTAGTTTAATAAAATATTTCAAAAAGTTGTTACTAATCATAAACGCAAACTGTTTAATAATGCTAAGGAATATCCCTTACCCACTACTCATAAGTTATGAAAAAATCAACCAAATTTTGGTATTGCATTGAAATTAAAAAAAATTCAGCAAAAATATTTTAATCCGTAAGTGTTAGTCACAAATCTAGAATCAAATATATGCTTCAAAATGAAAGTTTAATTTCAATTAATTTAATAAAATATTTCAATCCACCGTTGCTATTCATGATACTAACGGATTCATAACTCTACAAATTCTTAACATTAAGAGATATTCTTACCCATTATTCATACAGAATGAAGGATTTAAGTTAGTTAATTTCTATATTGCACAGATATTAAAGTTTATTTGGAATCAAAGCAACAAAATAATTCAATCCTTTATTTTTATTCATTATTCAAAAACCATAAAAAAATTTTCCTTATGATTTTGTGAAGTAATTCCACTTTGATACACAAAGAATAATCTTGATGACATACGTTCTAGCGTAATCTTTCTCACACTCAGGAAAATTTTTCCTACCTCGTAGCACGTTGAACAACCAACTGCGTTTTCCTAAATATAAAATAGATTTACCATAAGCTAAAGATTTTTCATTTAATATACAAATGTCACTAATGAAATTTGTGACTAAAAAGGGCGTATACGTAATCTAAAATGTATACGCCCTTTTAAGTTTAAATTTAATGATGAATAAACTGTTGAATATAACTAAAGACAAGCCTTCCATAACTCGTGGCCTGATTTAGCGAAAATTGTTTCACTCAGATTTTACTCATTTCCCGTATATGGTATTCTTACAAATACGGTGCTACTGAGTGTCATTTTGGCAGATTTTAGGGGAACTATAGTATTAAGTTCAGACGCTGATTAGATCGAGAATATTTTCAACTTAAAAATGTAATCCATAGCATAAACATAAAAATTTATTGAAAAAGGGAGGATTTTGTATTTATGGCTTCGTTTTCCACATTTAACATTCTTAAGTAAATACAATATCAGTATACCAAAGTATTTCAAAACTTACTCCATGTCAAATTCTCTAGAGGCTCCCAATTTAACAAGGATGTTTGAAGTTGAAAAAAGAATGTAATACCCCATATATAAAATCTTCTATGTGAAAAGACAGCAGCTTTGAAGTTTAGTAAATTTGTTTTTTGTAAAACAGAAACCTTTTAAGGACATAAGAAATAAAAACAAATAATTAAACAAATTTTAAAAAATATAAAGGTGTTAAATCTCTCAAAATTAGCAATTCCCAAATAGGACAGAAACATAAATAACTTGAAAAAAAAGGGTTCTGACCTCTATGTGCACTTAAAATATGCGTTAAAATGCAAAGTCGAGACTATACATAAAAGATACTTTAGTTTTATTTGATAATATTTAAGTATAAAAAAAGAAGCATTTCAGACACAGCTGTTGAAAATAAACTACTGGTATGCAAGCATACGGAAAGATTTAATGTGGTACAAACTATTTTTATGCATATTTACTATATATATACATATTCATTTTGTATCAACACTACTATGCATTTTTTTTTATTTCTGACGCTGCAAACATAAATAAAAAAGTGATTACCACTATTGACATAATTCTACTGGAGGGAATAGCTTTACGGTGTAACGTCACGTGTTTTGTGCGGTTCCCATGATCTGCGAAGAGCCTTCCACAGCTGCAAGATTTAAAAAATACAAGCCATGCGTACCCCTGCATTCTAAAATTCTGTGGGGGATTAAAAACGATACCAGCGAATGGCGCCAGAATTTTCAGCCTGAAAGTTAAGCCCATGCATATCGGGTTCTCAAGAAAGCGTCTCCCCGCATAGTCGTAAAGCTGTCTTTCTTAGCAATAGCTTCATGCGAGTAGAAATCGGCGGGCCATAAAGATGGCTTACTATGCATCTACTATGCATCGATACGAAGAACTGTCACCAACAAATCTGTCAGTTCTCTCTCTGAAAAACAGACGCATTTTCGAGGAATTGGGAGAGTCGCCGACAAAGAAAACACCACGAGAGATAGTCAGGGAGTCGAAGATTTTTAGAGAGATGCTTCATATGACGCACCCCGAGCGGACGTGATTTTTAAGCTCCTGTTTGGTCCCGGAGCGTGCGTTGTTACACCTGCACTTCAGTTAACTAAATATGTTGTACCCTTTTAATGTTAAATTTTTTTGTAAATAAATTTCCTTGTTAAGTTTCTGTTTAAGAATTGGCCTTTCATTATAATTAGGACTCTGTCTTTCTTGGTCATGAATTCAGTAATAGTAATTTTAATAAAGCCTCAGAGATTAGCCTTAACCACCTATCGTGATGCCACAACGGACTATAAAATATTTTTGCTGCAGTTTCAATATGAGAAGGTAAAACTGATGTTAGTAGTGGGAAAGTCTAAAAAATTAGACATTTTAAAAACTGAGTTCTAAAACTGTTGTTATACTAGAGTAACCTTTACATTGCTAAGATGTCGATTAAAAAAATAGTTAAAACTGTTATTAATAACAAAAGATCGACAAATACAAGTTTTATACGAATGTCATTGTGTAAATTATCTTACAATGAATTATGGATCTAATTTTACATTTACAAAGTTAAGGAAAAATATTTCATTATATTATGTAAGCAATCTATTTCAAAAAAGCTAACTGAGTTTCTTATTGAAGCTTAATGGCTTATGAAAATCCAAAGAGCTTTTTAAAAGTAACGTATATGTTTAAAATAAAGTACCGTTAAATTTTTTTCTATAAAAGAGTGAAAGGCAAGAATTTGATTAAAATGACAGCAGCTCAATTTCGGTATAATTCAAGCAAATACAACTTTAATTGTGTTATTATTATTGTTATCAATATCAGTGTCTTGGTATAATTTTAGCAGATTTAACTGTGCTAATTTTGAAAGTTTTCAATGTGAAGCTTCTTTACTTATTTCCTCCATTTTCATTAATTTACCTCTTAGAATCAAATATCCGTTCCATAGGCTATTATAGGTAATGAGACTGAAGTGGGCAGTATTTCTATATTTGAATTTAATCTTGAAGCTCACTATTAGTCCTATAAAATCCTATTTAAAGTAATGCGGCTTAAGTGGGCAGTATTTCTCTATTTGAATTTAATCTTGAAGCTCAATTTCAGTCCCATAAAATCCTATTTAAAGTAATGCGATTGAAGTGGGCAGTATATTTATATTCGACTTAATCTTGAAGCTCAATTTCAGTCCTATAAAATCCTATATAAAGTAATGCGATTGAAGTGGGTAGTGTTTCTAAATTTGAATTTTATCTTGAAGCTCCATTTCAGTCCTATAAAATCCTATTTAAAGTAATGCGAATGAAGTGGGTAGTATTTCTATATTTGAATTTAATCTTGAAAATCATTTTTAGTCCGAATTTTACATCTTTCGATAGAAAATGATAAATTTAATTAATTTTGCGTATGCTAATTTACTTATTGAATACACATATGCTACAGCAAAATCATGACGTTATTTCGTAAGTGTAGAATCAATCTCACCGTATGCGTAATAAAAGAAATAAAAAAAATTAGAATATTTTTTTTATTTCATTCATTCTTTTTTACTTCATTGAAGATTTTACTTCTTTACAAACAAATAAAAGAAAATTTTAATAAATACATTTTAATTTTTTTACATATAAAAAACTAACCTAAGAAAAGGACATTCTGAAAACTTTCTGTTATGAGGATATTATTAATAACTATATAGATGTCAAAATTACAATACAAAAAAATTTAAATTTATATAAATCATTTAGTAGTACAGTCGAACCCCGTTATAACAAACTTCAAGGGAGACCAAAGCTTTTGTTCGCTTTATCCGGTGGTTCCCTATATCCGGACAGTTAAGAAAAATGCTAGAGTTCACAAAATGTATAACTGGTTAGTTGCAATGTGTATTCAATAATGTTGTATTAAAAAATGATAAAATCTGTTTAAAATGATCATTAATGAATTTAATCTACAAAAATCGAATACATTAAACAGACACAAATACTAATTAAATTACGTACAATAAGAAAATGGCGGGACCAAAATTTTCGTTCGTTATATCCGAAAGTTCATTATACACTGGGTATGCTATAATGGGGTTCAAATGTATTATTTTATTTGCATTTTGCATTTTATTTTAATCTCTAACTAATAATGCAAATTAACACAACTTCGAATTGTCTTATCAAACTTCCCCCTCATTCTTGTTTATATAAGAAGGGCCCGACTTGCATTATGTATGCCTAGGGTCCGAAAAACTCTAGACACGGCCCTGATGATATCCGTCGAAAACATGAAACAAAGAATAAAATTTGACCTCAGCATAACATTGCAAGACGGTATTTTGGCCAACATTTTCTGAAGTATCTCTATATCCCCCCACATGCTACAACAAATGGTATTGACAACAAATTTTGATTCGCACTTTTATCATTTGACAGCTAACTAGACTCCAGTTAAAACGTAATTAATCCAAATTATTCTTTGAAAACATTGTGCCATCCTAAGAAGATTCACGGATTAAATTTTTTACTTCGATGATTAATAGATGGCGCCACTACATAATTTTTCATATTCTAGTACTTAGTCATGAGTTTATGCTCATTTAAAATGCTGTCCTTCTTTATTCTTTAAAAGCATTATTTGAACAAAGGAAGTCAAGAAAAAGAAAGTCTTTCTCCATAAAACTGCAGATTTTTTCACATTTAAAAGGTAAAGTGTTTCTGATATTTCGACGAAACAGTAAAGAAAATACATGGAGGATATTTTTCAACTGAATTTTTTATTTTTAAAAATTACATGTATAAAAAGTTTCATTGGCCCTAGAAACGTTTAGCCAAGCTATAGAAATTGAAGAAACGGCTAATGCAGAGGAGTCTGACTGAACAGCTATTCTACACTGCTCAAGTTTACATGGCTTAGGTAATAGTCTTTTACTCAAGAAAAAAAAACATACATATTGGCATTAATTAATACATATTCTTCAGAACACCAAGTCAAAAATTTTAAAACAGGGACAGCTTGAGTTTTTTATTCGATATTTATTTTAAAACAAGCAAATATACAAACTGGGCGAGCCGAATTTTTTTTACACGTAATATATTTGCTTTAGCTTGTCTACACATGTGTATAAATGCATTTGAACTGACGTTATCAGGAAATAAACTGACTGTATAACGAACATATTTGAATACATGTTCAGTATACTCATCATTCTTCTATCCAGAATCTCATAATAACTACTTCAAATGATCTTTTACATATACATATATATAATATATAATATATATATATATATATATATATATATATATATATATATATATATATATATATATATACACTCAAGAGCCAAAACATTATGACCACCTGTCAATAACGAGTTGGCCCACCTTTGGCGCGCAACACAGCTTCAACCCGCCTTTGCATGGATGCCACAAGTCCTTGGTAGATGGCCGGAGACAGATTGTACCAGATGTTTAAGCAACGGTCACGCAAATCCGAGATATTGCGAATTGGTGGTCTTTGAACTCTGAGCTGCCGTCCCATGACATCCCAAATGTGTTCTATCGGATTGAGATCCGGTGAGTTAGGCGGTCAGGACATTAACTGGAATTCAGCATCATGTTCCTGGAACCACTCCAACACAATTTTAGCCTTGTGACACGGGGCGTTGTCCTGTTGTAACATTGCATTTCCAGCTGGAAAAACAGAGGCCATGTAAGGGTGCAACTGGTCCTCAATTATGTTCAGATACCCTGTAGCATTCATGGTCTGCTCTACCACAACCACGGGTCCCAGAGACGCCCAAGAGAACGTCCCCCAAAGCATAATACCGCCACCACCGGCCTGTGTATGACCTATTGTACATTGAGGGAGCAACAGTTCGCCTGGAAGACGGCGTATCCTGACACGGCCATCGGCGTGATGAATGACAAACCGTGATTCATCTGACCAGCAACTCTCTCCCACTGATCCATGGACCAGTCGCGATGTTCCCGGGCCCAGCGCAGGCGCAGTTGGCGATGACGCTTGGTCAGCAAAGGCACACGAGTGGGACGTTTTCTGCGTAGCCCCATATCCAACAGTGCCCGCTGAACAGTGTGCTGCGATACTATTCTACTTGGCCCTGCATTGTATTGGGCTGTCAGCTGAGCCACTGTCTGGCTCCTGTTTTGCTTCACCATGCGAGACAGTCTCCGACGACCTTTTTCTTTGATAGCGTGTGGACGTCCAACACCATGTCGTCTACTGCTGGTTTCACCGTCATTCATCCACTTTGCATAAGTACTAACAACTGTAGGTCGCGAACAACCCACGAGTCGTGCAGTTTCGGAAATGCTTGTTCCGAGCCTTCGAGCCATTACAATCTGCCCTCTATCAAAGTCGCTTATATCCACAGCCTTTCCCATCACACACAGAAGTAAGTGAAAGAATGATTCTTCAGACTCTCCAGCAGCAGTTAAATACCACTTCCACCTGATCCCGTGCCTTCCACGTCATCCAAGCGAATTCATTGCAAAATGTAGGGGTGGTCATAATGTTTTGGCTCTTGAGTGTATATATATATATATATATATATATATATATATATATATATATATAAAATAGATACGGCTACTTCATTTTTAAATGAACTTTTAGTCAGAAAATCTTTGTCGCAAATCTAAAGCTACAAATTATATAAATGGTATAACTAAACGGATAATTATTACTGATAAGTGCTTCTCGTAAATGAACTTTGAGTTTTAACTTATTACTTTCATAGGATGGTCTATTTATTCATAAGAAATGATAAATATATTATTGTTAAATACAAATTTGCAAAAGCAAGTGCTGTAGTCCAAAAATTTTATAATTTGAAAATTGTAATCAGGCTTATTTGTCATGCAAAGGAAATTATACCTCTTGTCTATTATTTAAACTAAAAGTTTACATCAAGAACTGTGGTGCTGGTTAAATGTTCCAAAGATTTACAATAAGAAAGTATATATATTTTAGAGTTAATTTTGTTGATGTATTAGCTGTGTACCTGTATAAACTGTAATTATTATAATTTATAATATTACGATTAAATAAATAGAAATTTAAGTGCACCAATTTACTTGAAACTAATAGTTTCATGAAACTATTAGTTTCAAGTAAATATCATCCTATTTACTTGAAACTATTAGTTTCAAGTAAATAGGATGAAACTAATAGTTTCATCCGAGAACGAAACTATTCCGTCGCTTAGGGAAATTTTCTGAATATTTTCCCTAAGCGACGAAAGAATTTTTACTGCTTAGGGAAAATTTCAGAAAGTGCAAAAAGAATCATGAATGAAAAGTGTAATAAATCGAAGTTCCCAAAAAGAAATATTCCTTTTCGTTACTCCATAATGAATTATCTGGGAAAAAAATAAGAATTTTTCAATGAAATAGTAACTACATTGTACCACATCATAAACGCAAAAGACATAACCATTCCGATAAATGTGTACATATTCTTCGGAACTGCGTAAGGGCGATTTAACAGAGAAAAAATTTGAGACCGGAAGAAAATTCAAAGGCATTTTTTTTTTTCCAAAAATTAAATTGCCGCGAACATGAAAATGACATTTATGTATTTTTAACGGCAGGCATGAAGAGAAAATATGGCCATTTATTAAATGAGATATGTAATGGAAAGAAACATTGGACCCAAAAAATAAATGGAAAATTTTCCATATCGCTCTTCTCCAGAAGTAGAATTTTGTATCGCTCTACATTCTTCTTATTGCTGTTTTATTGGTCATAAACAAATCCAGATTCTAATCCAGATTTCCTCATAAAACAGATTTCTGTTGTGTTTACTATGCTAGTATTTCCTTACATAGCGATTGTCAGGTAAATAAATCAGACTCCTGTGAAACTGCGATGTATAAAAATAAAAATATCTGCAGCACGCGTTTTTGTTTGGCTTTGTGTACATCATGGTAAAACTTGACCCCATTTTATACAGAAAAATGGACTAATTATAACCAAATAATTTTAAAGACATGAGTAATCCTAAATGCCTTTTCAAAAGATCTACAAGAATCTTTCGTAAGTTTTCATCATAAAAACGTAGATTCATGTTCACTGACCTAATGCGGTATTTACGCGGGTTTTATAAGGTATTATTTTACATGCGAGGGTGTGTGCGAGCTCTATACCAGTTTTTAATTAGGTTTATATTCCAGTCGTCTAATTCTCCCGGCGCAATATTTTCCGAAAACCTTGTATCCTCTTACAGAATATGAAAAGAACATAAAAATCAATGTTCATGTTAAAAGCATCATATAATCATGAAACGAGTCATTTATTATTAACAAAACGTTGAACTGATTACATCACCTTAAGTGGAGATCAAGTTTAGTTTGCGAAACTAACTTTACGAGACCACGCAACCTAGAGAGTGAAGTGGAAAAATGTAGAAGACTACTACAAAGCACATTTTACTTTCACGATAAGAGAGATGATATAGGATCCGTATAGAAATAAGCTGTAAGCCAGGTCCACTTTTCTATACATTTTTTCCCTCTACCTTAGCTCCGATTGCTCGATCTCTTTAGCAATATCTTCAAATTGAATAGAAAAATAGAAATTAAACGTAAGTAATTAACGAGTAATTAATAGAACAAAGCTGCAAACAGAGGGAGTAGTTGCCAGAAACATCTACACAGTGCATATCAAGTTTATTTTGCGAAAATTGTTATCATCGCGTCAGATCTACGAAGACAGTCAAGCGAGACAATATAAAGTAGATTTTATTCTAGTAAAATGGGCATGATTCCATTTTTAGGAGTTCAACCAGACGAAGTGTGTAGTATGAGAAAATTAAATTTAAGTGTGTAGTGCTTGACTTCAAAGCGGAATAGTACCTCCAAGGAATCGGGAGAACTTTTCTATATTTTCTGTTTTACAATTATATTTATATGCTTAAACCAACTAGTAAACAGTTTGATATTTGATGTATAGTTTTAACATATTGCCAATGAACTCTGACCACTAAATGTCCACATTAAGATTAAAAACATAGATATAAGTTAATAGTTATAACATAGGTAAAACATAGATATAACTAAGACATAGTTATTTCTTTCCAGAATTTATTACCAGCAAACATGGCAGCTTTATTCTGCATTTAATATTTATGTTACATTTAGCACAGTAAAATTTTCTTCTTCTTTAGCACATAGCTTTTAAGGTATTCTATGTCTTAACAATATAAAGAGGATTCGAAGCCTATACCTCCTGGAAAGAATAGAATTAAATGCGTCTTAAAATATTCAGCAATTTCATAATGTCTGTAAATTGTCGCAAATGGGATATTATCTCAAAAAGGGTAACGAAATAATCGATGAATAAGGTAAAATGATATTTAACCCATTAGAAACTTTTTAAACCAAAAAAAAAATCGAAAGAATTTCCTATAAAATTAAAATTAACATTTCCATTTCAATATTCTCCCTTTTTAAATAACTCAGAGATTTGATCTCACATCTATATATTGTTACATCCCTGTATGGAATTTAGCTACCAGTCACGGCAAAAAAAAAAAAACTTCAAAATGTTGTCATGCACCAATTACATATATGATTTTGAATGAAAACAGTTTATATTCATCAATGTACAAAAATTAATGATGTAAAAAATCAATGTCTGAAGAGATGAGTAACAATTTAGCTTTATTTGCCCATGCTAATTGTTGACATTCTCAATATCCTAGAAATGATAAGTCTCCTTTCGCTTAATATAATGTTCAAATACCTTCCAACTTCAGCATACGATTTACAGTCTCATATTTCGATATTCAACGAAGAGAATGAATTTTATGAAGGTCCTTTTACGACATAGGTAATTCAAATTTTGGCTTTCTTATATCGCTCGAATTTCAGTGTAAAACAAAACTTTGAGAAAACGGCAGAACTTTAATCATTAGCGCCCTTTACACGCACGCTCTTTCGCGAGTGCTTGGAGCGTACGGGATTGCGTGTGGGAAAACTTGCAGTACGCTCCAAAGCAGCTTTTCCTTCCTCTTCGACACCTTCACACGTGCACTCAATCGCGCGGGATTGTGGTTTCCCGCGGGAAAAAGCGTCTGTGTAAAGGGAGCTATTAACCTGTTATCCAGAAAAGAAAACTCTGAGTAATAGCCAACCTTCATATTGAACAATTAACAGTCATTAGCGCCCTTTACACGTACGTTCTTTCCCGCGTGAAATCATGATCCCGCGCGATTGAGTGCACGTGTGAAGGTGTCGAAGAGGAAGGGAAAGCTGCTTTTGAGCGTACTGCAAGTTTTCCCACGCGCAATCCTGTACGCTCCAAGTACTCCAAGAGCGTACGTGTAAAGGGCGGTATTAGCGCCCTTTTCACGTACGCTCTTTTGCGAGTGCTTGGAGCGTGCGCGCAATCCCGTACGCTCCAAGCAATTGCGAAAGAGCGTACATGTAAAGGACGTTATTGGATTGAAACAAAGTTACAGCTTAATCGTCGGAAGAAGTTTACGTTCTAAATACCTCGCTGCCACCCATTCTTACATTCTTCAAATTCTTTCTTCACTTAAAGAAGAAATGGCTCCTGAATTTGTTGCAAAACTAGAGAACGAAATATAAAGTAGAGTAACAGCTGTTTAGGCATACAAGTGTCTCCTAAAGACGATAAAAGCAGTTAAAATCAAATTTACTGAGAAAACAGAAAGGAAACTTCTATGAATTAAAGGAAACAGAAAAAAAAATTGGCATTAAAATTTGAGGAACACGAATCTCAGTTTGGGAAAAAGTATCATTTGCTTGTAAATTCTGGGTCTTTGTTTCGTTATTATATAGATAACGCTACTTTTATTTTCGGGGGGGGGGGGGAGGTTCTGTCTGTCATCTATTTAAATTTGCCTTATACATACGTTATCTTCAATACATCAAAATGAATTTTTAAAATAATTTATGGCTGAAATCCGTCGCAATTCAATCTCACACCTTTTTCTGATAAATCCATAACGCATCAAAAAATAGAAATGTGATACCTGCATCATGAAAAGAAAAAAATTAATTAATTATTCTGAAATTAGCTTGTAATAAAAATTAAAAACAAAACCCGGTTTCTAAGTATTATGAAAAGAGTAAACTAAAGGGATATTTTTAGAAATGAAAATTTATATTATCAGCTAAAAGTTTTCTCTCAAATGTTTCTCATTACATATTGCAGCGGATAATTTTTTTCCAGGAATAGCGACTAATTAAATTCTTGGAAAATTCTTCCTCACTTCTTTAATGAAATTTTTCGAGCTAATTACGTTGAGCGGTAACCTAACAATATTCAGAACATTTTGTGTATGGAAGATAAATTGTGAAAGAAAGCACTAACCAAAAAAACAGGTCACTGTAATGAGGAAAAGTTATTTGTGTACGATAATAAGTTAAAATGATAGCCCGGCATTTACTGACAAAAATTGCAGCCTTGTATTGTTGGTTTATATCTTTAAAAATATATTTACTTGAGGGCATATATTCAAATACAATCTGTATATATTTATGAAGATATTTCTTCGCATATGCGGACAATAATTTTAACCTCTTGGTAATCAGTTTTAGCAGTGTTAAGGGCCCGAAGTAGCTTATCGGTAGCACGTCAACTTTAGATATTGAGGGTGCTCGGATCAAATCCCGACAAGCGTCATTAAATACCTTCATGAATAGGCCGAATATGGGAACGTTAAATACGCAGACCGAAAAGTCCTTCTATGACGTCAATGGGTGGAGAAGGTACGATCCCTCCAGATGTCTCCCCTGGGGGTTACTCCGCCAAAATTGAGGTGGCACCTAATCAAGTCTGACTCCGACCCTTGTGGTGCTATTATAAACCGGAGCCACGCTACTCAGCCCGAAGTATAGATGAACCAGGTCTGGAACTTCCGGCCAGTGAGCATTAGGATCAACAGCAGCAGTTTTAAATTTAGTAAAGTTTGCAGTCAATGACAAAACTGTGATTACATTTTTGGAATTTTCAAGGTAGTCTGCACTTCTGACTCTTCATTGATTTTAGATCTACGCTACGGAGTTTCTAGTTCAATATTATATCGTCTTTTAATTTAAAGACCTCGTCCTAAACCTACGATCAATCTATACATTCCGATAGACGAGCTGATTTTTAATTTTTATATATATAAATCGGGGGAACAGTTTTCAAAAATGGCGACCATAAAACGTCAATGCTATCAAGTTGGGACGTTCACTGTTTCCACTACCTTAGTTTGCGGTAACGTAAATACTAAAGCAAAGAAATCACCATTAACGAGATGCGACGAGATTTTCTACACTAAACTCTTTTTATTACAGCAACAATTAGACTACATAATTACCGTACTCATTGCTAGCAGGCAACGGGGAATGTATCGCACGTGTTAATCCCGGTAGCTATATTGCGGAGATCCTGCCAGAATACAGCGACGCCATTGACCTTTCTGTCGTCCCACTAACCTTTCTGTCTTGACTTTAGTTCCAAACGCCTTCCGTGAGCTTGGCAATTCCCAATTGCTATACACGAACTGCACGGCAAAACTGATCTTCCCTTCTTCAATTTTTTCGTTCGAAGCTCACCTTCCTCCAGCCTTGCCTCGTGGCGTTCTCCCCCCTGACTGTCGCGTGTGTATCCAAGGGGTTTCCTATCTAGTAGAAAACGCCGCTCATTTGCATTCGCGCTTTTTTCTTCTTCAAATGGCTATTTATTTAAACCAGAGGGCGGGGGGTTAATTTGGATTCAATACCTGAAAAAGGTATGTCGTTAACTCGGAAATCATAAGTCTCGATGTATTATTGCTTTTCTTCCCCTGGTCTGATATCCGAGAGTTGTTTCTTGACATCATTTGCCTATTTTTCACTGAGTTTTCTAAAATTTTGCCTCTATATTTATTCAAATTTCATTCTATTTCGACTAATTCCTGATCCTAAAATCACGTACTGAGGCACATTTATTTAATTTAATGCTCCATAAATTTTTTGAAAAATCACACTTTCCAGAAGTTAATTGTTAATTTTAGATATGTTTATATGTGAACAAAAAACACAGCTTCTAAAAATCCAGAATAAATTTAAATTTATTAGTGAAGGGTTAATTAAATGTTCATCACCATATCGGAAAGCATCGGGTAGGATTCTCCTTGAGAATAATTTTCAAATGCGGAAAGTGTTTAACTTAGATATAAACAGGGATTTAAATAAGAGATTAAAAAAATAATATGAAATATTAATTTTCACAGAAACATATTTCTATCTCTGGTTAAAAACGGAATCTAACGACTATTCCTTTTGGCCCGCAATATAAAGACTATATGTTTATAGATGTGTTTGAACAGCAGAATTCTTCAACTTTGATTTATGAGTCTGAACCAGATTATCTTAAAATATCATCTCCTTTTAGGGTCACGGTGAAATAAAAATTCTGCTATCTTTATTTTTTAAGCCCTAAAGATATTTCATTTCTGGAAATTTTATGAAATTTAGGTTTATGAAAAAAGGATCTCCATTCTGATATCGCATTTTTCTCAAAGAATTCTCCCGAAAATATATGTCCTCTGTCCTAATCGACTTAAGTTTCTTTTAGCTTTTCCGGACGAAACAGGAAATGTTTAAAGCCATTACTAAGTGTAGGGTGTCCGGAAGAATCGAGCTTATATATTTAATATATAATGTTTAATTTACGTATATATATATATATATATATATATATATAATGCTAGGAATGTAAAATATATTTAACTATATTAATTAAGGTTAAAATTATGCACATTAGCGTTATACGGTAATTTACTATTAGAGATTTTAGTGTTTCTCCAATTCAGGAAGTAGCGTTATTTTTTAATGGAACGGAGAATTCACAAAACTATGAGGTCATCAATGGTTAATTGCCTAGCGCGTGCTAGTACTGAAGCTGTCATCGAATTCTCGAAAGCGCGTGATGGCTGACTCAAGCATGTCACAAGATGATTCGACCGCGTAATTGCAGAGCGCGAAAAAGAACAGAGTATAGATTAGAGTTGTCCGCCGTTGTACGAGGTCGCGTGTCGTGAGCAGAAAGATGATGGGAACCTGGTACGGATTAGATTGACTTTTAAGTAATATTAATAAAAGAAATCCTTAATTGTTATTTAAGTATTACTTATTTCACTGGCCTTTTGTTAATGACTGTCATTATGCGTTAATTAGTAGATAAAGGTTACGCGGTGTAAGCACCGTGTCATATATATATATATATATATATATATATATATATATATATATAACTGTACATTTTTGTTCATTCATTTGCAATAAAGGAGATAAATACGCATAGTTCGTATAGAACATCATTCAACAGGTTTCGCATAAATGTCAGAATCATATGTTGTTAAAATTTCTTTAGATTTTGCTCAATGGCCAAGTGGTTACTAAATGCCCAAGTGGTTTGACGCCGGCGTTTTTCAGGATTCGGAACCAACGGGTCGCTTGTAATTTTAATCGTTTGGCAATAGTAGATTGAACAGAGTATATAAATATCGTTAGGTTTCGAGGTGAAGAAATTGTCAGTATCGCTAGTAATATAACGTGTAACTCCGCATATCGGTCGTTTAATTTTCGCCATCGAATTAGTCATCCTATATTTTTATTTAAATACCCTATTTAATAAATGAGAGATATTGCATTTTTTAGTTCAAACAGAAAATCAATGAGCAGCCAAGAATTTTATCACTTGAATTGTAATCATTGTGGGTTGGTATATTGTTAACTTTTAGTGTCTTTTGATATTTTGTTTGACTGTATCGGTCACTAATTAATCAAATGCTTATCTAAAGAACCATGTAGAGATCTTCCTATGACAGCTATTTTTTCTGTTTACAAAAATAATCTTACAAATTATTTTATATAATATGTAAAATGCATTTTACATACTTCATTAGAAATAGTCTACATAACTTTTTGCAGATATAACATGTCATTATGAACGAAACCAAGATATTTTGCTAAGAATTTCGAAAGAGTTTTCGCTTTTATTCATTGTTATCTAAGAATTTAACAAAACTTTTACAAAAAAAAACTGTATACACGAGATACATAAATAAATAACTAATTTAAGACTTTTTTATGAAAAGTTATGTAAGAGATTTCAGAAAAGGAAAAAAGCACAAATGGTGCTTCTTTAAAAACAAAGAACATTTTTTATTATGACCCTATCAAGAAAGTATGTTATTGCGAAATCCAAATTTAGATCTGTAAGCATGAAAAAAGAAATAAAGGAGTCTCTACAAACAAACTATCTCTTTTCTAAATTTATTGCAGAAACAGTATACCACTTCCTTTTTATCAGTGGAATTTTATCTGTAAACGCTCTCAGATACAAAGAAATGCTTGAAGAAATGTTTTTCTGTTGTTCAGAGAAACATTTCGTTACCTCTGATGTCCATTTGAAGACGTGCTTAATATATATTTTTATCTCTCTCGCACAGAAAAAAAGTTTTAAAAAAAACGTACCTTAAACGCCTCTTGTAAAAGATGAAATCATTTCTTGGCACTTAAGCTGATCTTGAAGAAGCGGAATTCGAGGCGTATTACAGGAGTATTGAAGAACTGCTATGTTGCCGTATACTTTATCGAATTACTCTCCGCAATAGACGTGTAGAGTTAAATTATCAAACAAAATAACAGAAAAGTTAAACTGTATTAAATAGCTATACAAATAAATATGCTGAAAATCTGGACACTTGAATAGTTTGAAACGTGACCAATATTAAAAATGAGTCGAAATTTATAAATAGATAAATTTCTTTTTCTCCAGCGTAAACTATTATAACGAATTATACTGCATTTCTTGATATTTTATTTGGGTATACAGTCTTCCCTGACAGAAAATTTATTACTTTTCAGTTCGTTTTTCAGTAAAATTTTCTTCATAATTTTTTTTAAGGTTTAAAGGATTTTGAGGTAGGAGATATAACTTTTCTTATTTACATACATTTGGTAATTTTTTTTTCTTGATGTGTGTCTTTTTTATAAAGTGTGCAAATATCAACTTTTTTTTAAATTCCAGGGATGGTTACAATGGAACATAAAACAAGAGTAAGAAATGGTTCATAAAAACAATAAGATGTTTTAAAAGCCCTTAAGGGGACGGTGGACGTCCATTTTTTTTTTTTTTTTTTACTTTTCATCATACAGATACGAAATATTGTACATATATACATTTCACTATATATATATATATATATATATATATATATAGAACACCTTAAAAGAAATTCCCAATCTCATTACAATTTTAAAATTTTTTAAAAATTTTAAATTTATAACCAAAATTTTAAAATGCTCCTTGCGAAATAAATTTTGAGATAATTCCTCTATTTTGTATTTTAATTACTTAAAACTATATAACAAACAAATTTGTACATCCATTATTTAATCCCTTGAGTAGTTAATTTTTGAGAAATTTTTTTCTGAATTCCATCCCGATTTTCCTCAAAATTTTGCCTTTTAATAAGTTAAATATCGCATTTAATTACCTTAATGAAGTCGAATTGTAAAATGCATGCCCAGTTGTTTTGCAAACAGTATCAGAATTCTTCCTTATCAATTTCATGAATTTTGAACAAAAATTAAGTAGCATGGAACATTTAAAATTTTTAAAAACCTTGAAAACTCTGTTTTGAGAAAAACGGATTTAAAGTTTATTACTACATTTACCCTTAATAAATGACTTCGTAGAAGCTTCATAAATGATTTTTGACTTGAAAAAAACTATTTTGGTACTATTAATTTTCAGAAATATATATATATATATTTTTACAATAACACAATCATTATTACAATGACAAGATTTGCTCAAATAAAGGTCCACCGTCCCCTTAAAACCCATACGGGAACTCGCCTCCCAGTAACGATCATGTTCCTGAATGGCAACAATAGCAGAGCAGCGAGCAAAGTAGGATCTGTCCGTTGCTTAACGATGGTTACAGAGTCTGCAAAAGAAATAACTCAGAATACCGATTATTGTAAAAGGACGAGAAGATGGTCGTGTCCGATGATTACCCGAAAGTTTGGCTACTGCCATTACTTGTGTCGTTCCAGAATGCTACAGACTAGTCTACCACGATTTCGAAGAGTAGTTTTCTGACAACCGTTCTTTGAGACCAGCGGTAAATCGTTCACGTATAAGCAATTTAAATGATTGGAAATATTTACCAGTAGGGGAGATCTGCATAACAGCTTATTCCTTTTTACCCTGATAATCGATATTTTTTCATTGCCTACGATTCCGCAGTATCCAGAATTCACAGAGGAACTATTAATTTAATTTTTGCAGACAAGTCACAGAGGCTCATCTGACATTTTCCAATGGCCGCAGATCGGGTCTCATAGCATGCGACGTAGCCCTAGAATCGGACATGAAAATAAACTTTGAAAATTGATGTAGCCGACCAATGCAGCTGAAATAAAGCAACACGCACAGCCTCGTGAGGCTCACAGTCGAAACCCACTATCACATTGGTTCAGGGATAAAGGGCTTTAATTGTCTCATAGGTCATGGATCTTAAGATGTCTCGATTGGTTACTTTCTTGTAAACTGACGAAGTGAGTCCAGTAAGAGCGTTGAAGTCTTAATGTCCGTAGGAGTGTGAGGATAATTTATAACAATTACAGCAGCCTTTCAGCAAAGATATAAGTGTAAGATAGTGTATCTCTACATCTAAAGATATAGATGTAGAGATAGTGTTTCAATAATGAAACATTTCGTTTAAAAAGAAATTAAAATCAAAATTTTAAACCACATTTAGCGTTTGATATACCTACAATTGAATAATTCTTGATATTTCCCCTTTTGCGCATAGTAAGTGATTTTTTCTAAATTTATAAAATTTTTATCTAAAGGGCCAAAAATTTTTTTTCAAACCAATTTTGCCTGAGAGATAATACCTTCCGAATTTTTTTTCTCTTGAAAAAAAATTCTGAAGACTGTTAATCGAAAATAAATTACAATAACGCTCTACAAAAGTTCATTCAGATACCTTGCGACGAATTTTAGTTTTACCTTTATCGCACGTCGTGAAATATTCCCTTCTGAGATACACAGACTTAGAGCTCAAAATATATACAGCAGCGTATTCATTAAAAGTATTACATTTTAAAAGAACGTTGTATCCGGCAAATTAATGATCATATAAGCATAAGGTTTGTTCCTTTTATTCTAAAACTTATGTGTTATATTTTAATCCCCGAAAATAAAAATATTTTTTATTCACGTTTGCGTCCTAGAATCTTTAATCATACTCTTTTGTTACAGGGTCATGTGCTAAACATTCCTGGAATATATATATACGTCTCAGTAGGGTTTAAAATTTCTTCTAGAGAGGATAAGATTTTCTTTTCCATAAAATTATATCTTCTTCTATTGAAAATCCATGGTATATAAAATTACTTCAAAAGTACCCTAATGGAGTTTAGTATCTTTCTTCAATCAACTCTTTAAAAATTTCAATTTATTATCACGGCCTTATCATAAAAAACCTATTTTTAACCATTTTCGAGAAACAAATATCATTCACAATATACGTCTGTTACATATTCTTCTCAGTTTACAAAACCTTTTTATTATATCTCCATTAATGTCACTACATTTTTGTATTTCGTAACAATATTGCGAAAAAAGTAATTTATATACTACCATGGATCTGACATCTATAGTCCGAGAATTTATCTGCGTTAAATATTTATTTTTACGAACTCTCAACAGCATTTCGGTTCAACAGCTACAGTAATGAAATCTTCGTGCCTTAGAAATGACACTTTGCGGAATCCCGCGTATTAGAAGACAAGAGGAAAACTGACTGAACTAAATTGCAAAGAAATACATCTATTTATTGAATTTGATTGACTTTTAGTTGTCAAGTTCAACGGTAAAATATCAGGACTGTGTCGCAAAAATATAAAGTACAATAATTTATTGCCACGAAACCTGAATGTTTAGTTGAGGATAGATGAGCCAAATGCTTCGAAAATACTCCATCTCGGAGCTCGCACTACTAAACTCCTTAATGATAAACTCCAATACGTCAGCTCACTCACCAGTTTCCTGCAAATAACTCTCAGTCCTGGATCTACTGAATAAATTTGTTAAATCGTTCAAAATTAGTTGCCACTCATTTATTTTTTATTGTTGATATTTAGAAGCTGTGTGTTCCAGTTATACATTTTCCACAAGCTTAATGTGAATAATATGGAATATGAGAGAGATTAGATTTCTTTGTGAAAGCAAATAAATGTAGGTAATAATTCTTCATAATGCTGTTGGCTCATTAAAGTTTATATTTTCTTCTCTTTCTCTCTCTCACGGACCCTCACTCTTACCACACTCCCACACACTCAGATTTCTTTAGTATAATATTCAAAAAAATTTCTCTCTCAAATTTTATTATTATACACTTTTCATAATTGTTCAATGACCAATTTAAAACTCTAACCCATATGAATGGAGAAGACATGTGAAAAAGGCTCATGCCCGGTCAAACATAAACTCCTTCTCTTTAATTGACAAAATATGTTAAAATAACTCACACTTTTCAATTTTCTAACACAATCTTACCATTTCCAAGGTTAAAATACTTCATAAACCTTCACATCTTACATTACTGAAAATTAGCTTACAAATTCCATACCTCATTTTCTTCTATCTTTTTTTTAAATCACACAATCAATAAACTTTATTTCAATACAGTAAAATACACTTAATATGTCCTCCTCATTAATTTACCAGCAACCAAAAATATACACTATAAAAACACTTAGCACAATATTTATCAAAAATGTATAGCAAAAGTCAGGATACCCACGGAAATCAAAATATAAACATACTTATAATAATTGTAAGATTAATGTAAACTGAGATAGCACTTGATGAAAATCAAAATGTAAAACACAAAAATTTATCAAAGAGATGAAAAGGCCATCATCAACTCGGGAGATCCAGAATTTGTAGACAAAAAAATTTTTAAATGTTCATAATTTAGTACATTATACTTTGCTCCTCCCCCTCCCCCAAGAAAAAGATGGCTAAACATTTTAATTTCATAATCATCAATATTTTATATATATATATATATATATATCACTAACAGACCGCTTTAATTTGGAAAAAAATGCCCAACAGAACCAACATCACTCAAGTGAAAGCAATGCCAAGGCACAAGCCGATGAAAGACAGGTTCAGTCTGTTAAACAGGCTCAGTCTGTGGGAATGTTTCTTGTCTATCACAGTGAAACACCTCGACTTTTCAAGACAGAAAATGTTATAAACGGCACATTAAGTGTAATGGGGAGGGTGAATGGCAAAGCCTGGTTAACCAAGCAGTTCATTTCGAATGAATGAACGAAGTATTTGGCCCCAGTTCAAAAAAGCATTTTCAGGGGAAAAAATACCTCTGAAGGCTTTCTTAACAATAAACGACGTTCCTGCTCACCCTCTTCGCTTGAAGAACGACTTGCAGGATGAGTTAAATTTCATAACAGTGAAGTTCTTTCCCCCTAACACAACTCCTCTGCCCCAGCATATGGACCAGCAGATCATCTCAAACTTTAAAAAAATGTATACCAAAGTCATCTTCTAGAGCTGCTTTTAGGTGACTTGGGATACTGGTTTGACACTGAGAGACTTCTGGAAGAACCATTTCAATATCCTCCACTGTGTCACTCTCATAGCTGACATGCAGTCTGTTACAAGACCATGAACTCTGCCTGGAGAAAATTGTGACCAAAATCTGTAACTCAGAACTACACTACTTCGCTGTTCACTCCTAGAGAACGAGAAGGCTTTGAGGATGAACCTTGCCCAGAAGTAGAAGACATTGTCCATAATCCTCGACGTCAGTGATGTTGACATCGAAGGGTTAGTGGAGGAGCACACAGAGATCTCAGCACTGATGAGCTGCATTAACTTCAGAGGAAGCAGCAAAAGATAGTGGCCGAGGAACATTCTTCAGGTCAGGAGGAGGGATGGAAGGAAGCCTCAACTGCATTGATAAAAGATATGTATTCTTAATGGGTTAAATTACAAAATTTTGTTCAAAAGTGTCACCCCTGACAAAGCTCTAGCAAGCCAAAATGTGGCATTTTAATGATCAAGCAATGTCTCACTTCAGAAACATTTTGAAACGTAGGCAGAGGCAAGTTTATCTTGATAGGTTTACAATGAAACTCCTTACATCTGAGTCTACGACAGGGATCGGTGGTGTTAACAGAAAAGAGAAATAATCCATGTGCAAGCGCCTGGTGTTTTATTGGAAGGATACTCCCCTTCCAAGCAATAACTCCTCTGCTTCTCTACTTTGCCACCCTCCAATTAGGACATTAACACCTTTTAGAACAAGTTGAGTAAAATATAAATTTTATTTAATTTTATCTAATTATTGTTTTAAATTATGCTTCCTAGTTTAATGATTTTGTATTAAAAAAAACACCATCCATATATAAATTCTTAGTGAAATATCTGGTTTCAGGAACGAATTAATTCAAGTTACATTACTCCTTATAGAACAAATTTGTTCGGTACTCGCCGTGCCTTCTGGAACCAATTAACGACAAGTACCCAGATACGACTGTATGTGTTTATATATATATATATATATATATATATATATATATATATATATATATATATATATATATATATATACTCGTACAGTCAATAAATTCGGGGACTTTATTTACTACAACAACGAATACACTTACAAACTCTTTTGAACACAACCACCTTCAAAATAATGTCTTTCCGCAACTATACACTTCTGCCAGCGTTGATACAGCTTCTGGAAACAGTCCTGGAAACCGTTGTGTGAGAGCTGTCGTAAAGCGGTTGTCGCTGTTGCCATCACTTCTTCGGTATTTGCAAACTGCTTGTCCTTGATGCAATCTTTCAGTTTCGGGAACAGGTAGAAATCGCAAGGAGCGAGGTCCGAGGAATACGGGGGGATGTGGCAGAACTGTGGTACCGTGTTTAGCAAGGGCTTGTTGCACCATCAGGGATCGGTGCACCGGGACATTGTCATGCAACAACATCCACATGTTGGATTTCCAAACGTCTGGACCTTGCGCCAATAAACTTCAACCAACCAAACGACTACTGCTCCTACCCGTTGGATGCTCGCCTCCGTTTGTGGGGTCACTGGCCACCCACTTCGCGGATCATCTGCAACAGCGTCTCTCCCATTTTTAAACAAGCTGTACTATTTGAAAACTTTCGATCTGGACATAGCTTCGTCTCGATACGCTTTTTGCAGAAACTGTAACGTTTCTGCAGTGGTTTTTCCTAATTTGTAGCAGAATTTAATGTTGAAATGTTGCTCCAAAAAGGACATTTTGCTACATCGACATCATAGTCTGCAGCCAAATGGTGAGCTGCGCACCTTAGCAGTTGTGTAAAGCGTCCTTTATATATATATATATATATATATATATATATATATATATATATATCACGGCTGCTTCGTGCAGTCCCGGAAAATCTATCATTCGTCTTCTTGAAATCAGGGTATCCAGGAATAACACCTTAATCCCAAAATCCATTCTTATCCTTAACTTATTTTTACCACAGTCCACATTTTAATAATTTAACATCGCGAATTGCCACTTTCTTTTCTGGAGCGACTATTTTTCACGGCCGTTCTGGCTAATCGATACTCAGTCTGCTTTTGTTATCCAAAAACTCGCCGTAATTGAGTGGGCGAGAAAAACATCTCGTGATGCGTGACTCACGGTCATGCTCCCAAACTTGTACGTGGAACATTCGAGAATATGGTGCAATCCTCTGCTGATCACCCAAGGACTCCCTTAAACAGAGAGATAGACAGCGTATCGCCATCTGTTGGCTCTTTTAATCCCCATTGGGCTGATTCTCCATCTGTCAATTATTTAAATGCTGTCTAGAGCTTAATTTTAACCCAATTAAACATAGTTAGCGCCCCTAAGTCTGACAAATATATATATATAGATAGATAGATAGATAGATAGATATATAGATGTGTGTGTGTGTGTGTAAGTAAGCGAAACCGGGTGTCACGTCATAGGACAGAGAGTGGCACTATAGATCAGCAGGGAGAAAAGATAAACGAATGAAGTTCGAAATGATTTATTTATGTATTTGTCTATTTACAACAATGATATAAGGATTTATATAAATAAATATATTTTAACAACGGATATAAAATCTATAAAATACTACAACAGTTTCAATTCAATGGTTGGCCGTATATTTATATATATTCTATTAACTTTAAATGGAAAAGAGTGCATGAAAGATTTTCTTTTTATAATACGAATAAAATATACAGGGCGTTTTTAAATTCATAATGAATAGCGAATGCAGTTTTCCTTTTCCTTTATAAAAACTGTAAGATAAGAATACTAAAGTTTTATATAAATACAAAAGCTTCAGAACCCAGAAACATAAAAAGAGACTTTTTTTCTTATTGTACTGCATACCTACTCATAACACATCTTATTTCCATATAAGTCTCATTTTCGCTTTTATGTGCGCCATTATATATGCATGAAAGCCGTTTTTCTCATTCACTGTTATTTTAGACCGAGCAAATTTCCACTTTTTCTCATACATTTTGAAACTGCCTTTTGAAATTTTAGAAGAATTCGTCGAAAGCGTGAACAAAATATTAATTGGTGTCATTTTTAATCCTAAACCTAAAGTTTGTTTGCAGGTTTGTGAGTAAAACTTTTATTTTTCAATTCATTTCGAGGGATTGCTACGGCAGAGAGATTAAACTTTATGAGAAATTAAGACCTTATGGGTGTAAATTTTTGATACTGAGGTGATAGAAATGTATATAGATATAATGTTTGAAAATAAAACAGAAAGTTACTTTTATTTTTTAATTCATTTCGGGGGACTGCAAACAGTAGAGAGATTAAAAGGGATTGCGTGAAATGAAGACCTTATGGGGTAAATTCTTTGTATTGAGGTGATAGAAAGTTATAAATAGATAATGTTTGAAAATTAAATAGAAAGTGACTTCAATATTTAATTTATTTTGAAGGATTGCAACATCAGAGAGCTTATGTGAAATGAAGACCTTATGCTGTAAATTTTTGGTATTAAGGTGATAGAAATGTATGTATAGATAATACTTGAAAGTTAAATAGAAAGTAACTTTCATTTTTTAATTCATTTCAAGGCATTACAACAGCAGAAAGATTAAAAACTTAATGTGAAATTGAAGACCTTATGGCGAAAATTTTTGATATTGCGGTGATAGAAAGGTATATATAGATAATGTTTGAAAATTAAATTGAAAGTGACTTAGAAATATTAATATGAACTGAGGACATTTTTAAATAAATGTATACATTTTTGTACTGTAAGCGGTAAAGAGAGCTTACTTGAAATTTCTTCCTTTAATAACTGCAAAACGATATTTTTATTTCAGTGATTTTTGAAGCAAGTTTCCTATTCATGTATTTTAGAGAACATGAAATTAGTTCTTGATATAATTTTAAAGAGAAGAACCCAGTTTAATACTTTCATTACTGAGTTTCACATTAGTAAGTATCAAATCAAGTGATATCGTTCAGACATTAAAGGTATGCAATCTTTGAGGTTTTTCCCCAATCACTCAGACAAATTCTTCCAAAAATTTTCAGAGAAAACTCAACAGATACAACGTACTAAAATAAAGCTTATTGATTGGTTTGTTGGTGTCGAGTCCTTTCTCGTGTCCGAGAGATCCATAAATCGCCAAGACAGCTCTAGCAATCTGGAGAATTCTGTTAAAACCTTTTACAGAGTCCAATAACTATTTAAAAACGTTGCAACTATTTAAAACTATTTAAAACTATTTAAAAACGTCCAAAGTGCTGTTTCTAAGATACTCTATTTTCTCTTCCCCAGTTTTTATTTTTATTTAATTTTTTTTCAGGGTAACAGAATTTTTTTTTTACTCACTTCTAAAAACGTATTCATGGTAAGCCACACCAAGGATAGAAATGTATGTTTGAAGGAAAATTAAACTGAATTATTATTACCGTACCCATAATATTTTTGAGAGTAATTCCTCTAGAGAAATGGGATCGCAGAATAGAGGCCTTTTTTTACCAACATAAAATATTCAGAAATTTTCGAGAAAAGGAATATTTTTAGCTCTGTAAATAACCATGGACAAAATTTTTTTTGCAATTTTTTCATTTTAAATAAAAGTGATTACATATTAAAATTACCTGTTTCAAACACATAAATCAAAATTAAAGAATGCATCTCTTTAAATACATATTTATAAATATATTCCGTTCATTCAGAATTAAAGGAAATACTCTCGGTTTGGTTTGGTTTGGTTTGCAGAGCTACAGTCAACTTTTTGCTACGCGACACGAGTACTGACAATATTTTCGGATTGATATATATATATATATATATATATATATATATATATATATATGTAAAGGATTTAGTGGGAAAAGAAAGATTATTCTAAATTTAAAGGGGGCTTGGGAATTAAATTATATTCGTGGCGTAATTCGCCTCTAATTGTTCGTATTTCAAGACGCGAATTGGGAAAGGGAAATTCCCTTTTTATTATATAATCTTCGCGCACCTCTGAGTTCTGCGGTCGAGGAGGAGCATTTACATTTTAGCCTTGAAAGATGTCTGGTTCGGGCTCTGCGCATGTGCAGGGAGAGTTGGCGCGCGGAGATGCCCGCGAATTTGGTTAGAGCGCGGAATAGGGCATGGTCGCTGTAGCAGCGACCATGCCCACATCATCTTTGAACACAAATTTATTATTGGAAAGCTTCTCTAAATTACCTTTTTTAAAGAAATACCACGGGATGATCTCATCGACGGATACAACCATTTTCACAGACAACTACTTATAGTAGTCAACTAAGAGACTCCTGTTGATGTTATACATATTTTAAATGCAACGAAGTGCTGCTACTTTAAATTTTGCAAAGGCAGCTGTACAAAACATCTATAGTCCCGTTAACAGATGCTGAGAGATATTTTAGTATGTACAGCATAGCAATTAATAACAGAAGGCAAAGACTTAAGGAAAAAATGTGGAGTATATTACAATGTTAGATTTTAACTAAGAATTTTGATGCATACCTATCCAAATAAGTAAAATTGTATTTTTTTTAATAAATGCGAAATTTTTGAATTTATATATTTTTTGCGAATAAATACGAAATTTTTGAATTTATATATATTTTTTGCGAATAAATGCGAAATTTTATGTATTGTAAATTTTTTTTGCGAAACCTCGATTTTTATATGTGAAATATACGTACCCCTAGTGATAATTATTTATACGCTATACATAATACGTGTCTTAAAAAAAGCTGTATCCATTAGAAGCATACTCAATTATTCCAGATGGGTCAATCCATTTCAAATCACCAAATTTCGCAAGGTAAAGTTGGTAGACATTTTTAATTTTTCTAATTTTTAACCGTTTTCTCAATAGTTTTATGAGATTAAAAACATGATTAAAAATTTTTTACCTTACAAATTGTTTTGATGACCCTTTTTAACCGGCTATGCAATCATATTTTGGTGAAAAATGTCTTTTACGGAAAATGCTGTAGCTGTTTTATTTTTATATCTATCAAAATGAATAAAAAACTAAAATTTTTGGCGTAAAATTGTCTATATTTTATGTACTTAAAAAATTTTCATTAGACTTAAGGATCTAGGCCAAAAAAATGTTTGAAATCTTTAGACATAAAAGGTCAAAAACCACATTTTGCTACCATTATTTTCTATGAAGGAAACCAGACTCACCTTCAATATTTTTTTCTTAAACAGAAATGTCATAGGGCTACTTGTTTTAAAAATTTCATTCCTGAATACTTTTTCACTGTTTTTTTGTACGGCTTAGGAAAAACTGTGTTAAGCCTGTAGTATCCATTAGAACTACAGACATTTTTATTATTTGTTCATTATGGCAGTTTTCGCTAATTAATATCCCAAAAGGGACTGAGTAAAAAATTCTGTAAACAGCTTTATATTACAAAGATGTTAGGATAATAAACATCTTTGTAATATAAAGCTACCATATAAATTTGTTGAGTGATATCTTACTGGTTTTTGAATTACAGCTCACTAAAAAAGGCCCCAAAACTGTTTATTTTCCGTCAGACCAGAGAAAGGAAGTTTTAACTTTTCTCTATATGATGCTTCTGACATTTAAAAAAATAATCCATTATTGTTCTTGATCTTAAAATGCTAAAACCTACATGAATAAATTGTATCACTTTTATTTTATTGAAATTATAAAAAGAACAACATGGAAAGTGTTAAAAAATAGTAGTATAATTTTATTTTGTTCATTAACATAAAAATTACTTACAAAAATATGTGAAAGTTTTTCCTTTTATTAACTTGCTTCTTCGCATTTTAAAATATATTTACAGTCTTAAGCAGTTAAAAAATTGTATTGCATATCTTTTCTGAGATATTGAATATTCGTCCAGCAATAGTTGTCAGTTCAATCGTTGTCAATTTGCGTAGGACTTTAGTGAGAGGAACTCAAACACTATCATTTTTTGATAACTTAAATGCAGTTGCTGGTCCTGATGGATGAAATAAGTGCACTAAAATGTCATTGTACTCTTCACTTATACCAAGAACTTTACCTATCCACCATTTATTATCATAAATGCATGGTATGCAGTCATTATTGTCAAAGGATGAGGTTTTTGTAAACTCGATTGAGGTTTTGAAATCAGCAAATGTCTGGCATTTCGAAGTAGTATAGAACCTGTTTGATTTTCACTTATGGGTACATACCGATGATAACCTCGAGCACCTGGGATTGGTACACAACATTCAAATCGTTTTTTAAGCAAATATCCATTTGGTAAAATTTCCTCTGTCGAGACAAAATTATAATTTATCCCTAATATTTTCTCGGAACAAAACTTAAACATATTTTCTGGTGTGAGTATTTGATCCCTGTTGGGTCTTTGAAGACTGGCTCTTGTTACTTCCCGTTTCGTGGTTCCACCTATACCATCGCAAGAATTTTTTCCGTGCGATGATGCGAAAAAATTCCATTCTACTGCTATGCCAAAATCGCATTTGTGTTGACAGACATTGATGAAATTCTTTTTGTTTTTGCACTGACTGCTTGCACCATCACTAAAGTAAATAATCTTCTGTATTCCAGATACAACATTCTTCACCTCATGTACAACATGTTGTTGAAATGTGCACACACTGGTTGTATCGTGTATAAGGTGATAACTAATAATGCAAATACTTTTACAACAGACTTGATTATGTTTCTTAAACTAACGAACAAAGGGATGTAGTGTAGCCCGTGTATTGGTCCAATGAAAGCTTTGAATTTAATTTTGGACCATAAAAGTATAGTTCTCCGAGAAGTCTTCGATAACTATACATTCAAAATTTGTAAGATTCTCTTTCATTTCTCTAAAGTGTTGAGCTTGGACCTTTGATATTAAAAGATGTGATTTTAATGAGACCAGTTTTTCCACAAGAGTTTGTAAAACTCGATTACACACTTGATACCTTCTTCACTTATCTTGTGTCCACCTGGTGTTTTACAAAGATATGGGAGGATACCTTGCTCCTTCACAAATTGTCTTGTGCGTCTTACAAGATACTCAGAAACATCAAAAATTTCCATAATTTTTTTATTAACCATGAATCTGGTAAGAGACTAAACTTTTAATTTTTTCATCTTTATTCGCCAAGCTACATTTTTCTGATAGTTTGTCAATCAAAATTTCATACTCCCTTTGAGCTGATTTGGAGCATGTCTGGTTTTGTTGTTCCTCTAAATCTTCACAAAAAGTTTCTTTCATTTTCCTTTTTACATCCCCGGCAATTTTATCTGTCTTTTTCTGTAAAGCTGGAGATCTCTTTTCTTTATTCAGTTTCGTTATTTTACTGATAGGTGACAACTCCAACATAGCACATATTGAGTTCACTTGATTCAATTTATTTTCTTCCAATAACTCATAAGCTCCAGGGACATATTCAAAATCAATTTCATTGATTTTTTCTACAGGTTTTGGAACAAATAGTTTTGATGCTCAATTAGAATAGATAGTTTTACCAGGTATTAAATCAATATCAATATTGTTTGGTTTCGAAAGATGTTCAAGAAGTATTTTACGTAATCCACTTTTAATTGGCCTTTTATGTACACGAAATGGGTAATAGCATTTCTTACCAAAAATATGATTATATTTATCTAAATATTTAATTTTATGATAGTGACAAATATTATTTATTTCATTTGTAATTCTTAATTTCAATAAGTTTTGCTCTTCTGTTAATAAGTCAGTAACTTCAATCACCTCTTTGGGAATTGATTTGTAGTCCTGTTTATGACACAGTTCACCAGTTATTTCACCAACAACACAATTCATGTTATAAAGTTTATAATAGGCTAACATTCACAGAAGGATTAATAAATTAAAACACACAAAACAATAAAAGAGAATATTTCCATAACATTTGAAAAAAGGTATGTCACTCAATCAACAACAATAACACAACTGAGCTCAACAATATCAGTAAAGCACTTACTAAGGGAGAAAAGTTCTTGTCTCAGCTAAAATGGAACATGCATAAACAAGTTAACCTCAGACAGTATCATCTGCTATTCAACTATGTTGCCATCCTTATTTCTTATAAGACATAAACTAACTTATTAATATCAGTATTGCTACATGTAATTAAACAGTTAATTTTAATATTTTTAATCTAAATTTAAAATTATTTTTAATTAAATATATGCATCTTTGTAGGATTTATTAATACGCGGGTAACACATAAAAATTTTTGAGAAAGGGGCAGACAATATACGCTAAAAAAATTATTGGTCGGATATTTAAATCTGAACTCTTATATTTCCGCAGAAGATACTTTGTGGCAACAATTGCAATTTAGCTATCATAAAATCAATTTTAAAACATGAGAAAATGGAGATGAGGCGAGATCATTATCGAGCTATGATATTCTCGAGCTACGATATCGAGCTATGATTTTAAAGTAATACTTTCTATGTTGTTGTTCTTATAATTTCAATAAAACAAAATGGGTACAATTTATTCATGTAGGTATTAGTATTTTAAGATCAAAGAACAATAATGAATTATTTTTTTAAATGTAGAAAGCATAATATAGAGAAAAGTTAAAACTTCCTTTCTCTGGTCTGAAGGGAAATAAGCAGAGTTTTGGGGACTTTTTTAGTGAACTGTAATTCAAAAACCAGTAAGATACCACTGAAAAAAATTATATGGTAGCTTTTATATTACAAAGATGTTTATTATTCTAACATCTTTGTAACATAAAGCTGTTTTCAGAATTTTTTACTCAGTCCCTTTTGGGATATTAATTAGTGAAAACTGCCAAACACAGGCTTAACACAGTTTTTGATAAGCTGTATGTCATAGGGATATGACAATAGTATCAAGGCCAAGGGCAAGAGAACGGAAAATTACGGGACGAAGTAAAAGAAATTGCAAAATATAAGAAAGAAACAGGGCAAGGAAGCAAATGACGGGCAATAAAAGAGAAGGGGAGAAAAGCAACAATAAAATGAAACTACTAAAGATAGAAGATTTGGACTGTAGGAAGGAATAAATGTAGAAGATAAAAGTTCTGTAGAATGAGTTGCAACGGAAAGAAGAAAAGGAGAAGGAGAAGACATAAATTTATGATGGTTATAAAACGGACCACCATGCTCGGTGTGGTTGGAGCATGGGAAAAGTTAAGGAAGCGGGAAAATTTTATAAATCCCGCCCTCGATATGCATTGATGAAAAGGGGATTGTGAAGAGGCAGCCACGGACGAATTGCGATGACATGAGAATAATATGGCCAATGGAACTGGAAGAGGCGGGGCCAGAATTAATAAGAGAAAAAGAATATGAAATAAGATAGAAGAGGCAAAAAAAGAGAGTAGTTAGGAGTTAGAGACATTAGTATCAACCTGACGAGTATGTACGAAGCACGCCCGATGATAGTTATGTAAGCCGTGGCCCATGCAAAAGAGCCCGAGGAAGAGAGTACCCCAGTTTACTGTACCGAGTGTCTACAATAATTGAAGGAGCCCTGTACCCTACGAAGAGAGTGCCCCAGTTTACTGTACCGAGTATCTACACTGATTGAAGGAGCCCTGTACCCTACGAAGAGAAGAGGCAAAAACTGTGCCCCAGTTTCCTGTACCGAGTGTCTACAATGATTGAAGGAGCCCTGTATCCTACGAAGAGAGTGCCCAGTTTCCTGTATCGAGTGCTTACGACGATTGAAGGAGCCCTGTACACCGAGAGGAATGTGCCCCAGTTCCAGTGCGGTGAGAGTGCAACGAAGTTTGTCATTGCGAGTGCCTGATGCCCATAAAATTGGTCCAGCAATCTTCTGTAGAGGTACCGTCCTTTTGTTTCCTCTTCATAATTTACCGTCATTGCTTCTCATAGCGTAGCCGTCAATAACTTAATATAGAGCGCGATGATAAAGTAATTTGATAATTGGAGTTAGCGGATAATAAATGATAAATCGTAAAAACGATTTAGTTAATATAATGCGATGCTTGGATATGAGTAAATATTAGTTATTTGAATAATATATAATATGAATTTGAATTGATGCTAATGAGTACTTAAGGTTGAAGAAATATGTTGTAATAAATAATGATAATTTGAGATGAGTATAGAATGTTTAATGAGATTTAGTGTATCAGTATTATGTGTGTTAATCAATAAATTAATTTGTCTGTTGAGTTGTTTTCCATCATTTGGAGTCATAATGAATTTTATTCTACATGCAATGTACTAACCCCATCTTGATCCATCATTAATCATAAATCATTCTAAATATAATCAATTAATTTAAAATCATTATTATTTATTTATAACTTTAACCTATATATATCACTGTCACACTGTACAAAAAGTTTTCAGGAGTGAAATTTTTACAACAAGTAGCCCTATGACATTTGTGATTAAGAAAAAAATATTGAAGGTGAGTCTGGTTTCCTTCATAGAAAATAATGGTAGCAAAATGTGGTTTTGACCTTTTATTTCTAAAGATTTCAAACATTTTTTTCGCCTAGATCCTTAAGTCCAATGAAAATTTTTTAATTGCATAAAATATAGACAATTTTATGCCAAAAATTTTAGTTTTTTATTCATCTCGATAGGTATAAAAATAAAGCAGCTATAGCATTTTCCGTAAAACATGTTTTTCACCAAAAAATGACTGCGTAGCCGGTTAAAAAGGGTTGTCCCAAAAAAATTATAAGGTCAAAAAATTTTAATCATGTTATTAATCTCATAAAACTACAAAGAAAACTCTGTTAAAAATTTAGGAAAATTTAAAATATCGAGCAACACCTCATTGGTGATTTGGAATGGATTGACCCATATGCGGACTAAAAATGCGCAAAGAATTCCGATTTTGTCCGAAAAAAAAGGAAACAAACGATTTCCGATTAACATCGGAAAAAAGCTGAGCATGAAAGGGACAACCAATCGCATTCCTTTATATTACGTCAGTTATTTTATGCGTGAAATACAAAAATACATTGTTTTATTCTTAAACGTTATACCGACACTTCCTGAAAAAAATACCGATAAACTATGTGTAAAAGAGGACATTTCTGAATCTAGCTTTTGTATTTTGCGCTCATTCATAATTTAACGCTAATTACAAATTTTTGATAGATTTGAAAATTCTACCGATCTTGATTTTTATTTTTAAAGAGCGAAGTCGTACGAGTCCTGAAAACGCAAAGAAAAATGAGTTCTAAAAAAACTTGAGTCATTCAAAGCTTCTTCGGTGAATACCTTGACTGGATGGCACTGGATTCCAATTATTTTATAAATATGCAAACTGAAGATATTTTTGTTTACCATTGCAAATTTCATTAGCGGTGTTTCTCGGTTCAATTTTCATTTATACAGGGCTGCAAGTTATTTAATTATCTTTTTCTCGGCACTTGTTTCGTGACTAACTGAAATCTAATTAAGGATTTAGAAAGTACTTTCTTAATAAAAAATAAAAAAATATATGAAGACGTATGGGGCAGCATTAAGCGTTAAATTGTTGAAATAATTGGACGTTCTCTTACTTCTTACCTGAGCTAAAGAATGCAATATCTTTCAATTAATAAATGGGTTACATAGAAAAAAATACGATTCGTCTATTTTTCTTATATAAAAATATTTTCTCAATACTTCAAATTCTAGGAAAATTTTATTTCAAAATACATAAGTCCTCGATAGTAAAAATATCAACTAGACGCATAATTAGTGAATTCCCCTGTACTGTTTCTCTAATTCAGGGTGTATATCCAAAATTTAATCTATGAGCATTACGACAGTGTCTTATTTTCGTAAAAAGTTGTATTGGTTGAAAAAACAGATGCCTAAACATACTGGATATTTTACCGTCTAGAACTTTGAGCATTAAAAAAATGTAACATCAAGCCACAGTATGAATGGGACATTTGGAGTGCCCTTTGCATGACGTAAATGCAATATTACAATCCTGTTTCAGCAATATAGAAGTTTTGTCTTAGGCTTCTTTCTGTGATGTTGCATTCTAACGAAGCTGTATCGCCGCTTCGTGACTGCACTCTGTAAGAGATTTATATAGTGATTACTTTGAAAGTAAATATTGTGTTTTAAAATGTCCATGCATCTATCCAGTAACGTTATGAAAAAAACCACACCTCATGAACAACATTATTTACATATACTTTGGTACTGTCGTCGCGATTTTTATGTGACTGGTGTGACCTGTTAATGTTCCATCTCAGAGACATTTCTTTCTAACATCCTTTCTCTACGGGAGTTCCTAGAGAACTACCATAACTGACGTGGCTAAGTAAATCACCCTTTTGGTGCATTGCCTATGTAAACTAAACAGTAAAAGAAATATTAGATAAAAGAAATACTAGATAAAAGAAATATTTCTTTCCAGACGTTCATACTTTTTCATGTTACATTTGTAAGGGGGGATTTTTGCAAGATGTTGTCAAAATATGACTAGAAGAACTCTATTTCTTCATATCTATACATACACACTCTCCGAATAACAGAATAAAGTAGACCTAAAACAATTAAAATGCATTTAACTTTTATTTAAAATCTAGATTTTCAAAATAACCAAAATACCTGCTTATCGTTTTATTAAATTCTACTGCAAAAAATTATCATTTGATTACGCAATTAAAGATTCCTTTTGGATTGCCAAAAATAAATGGACATACATTGAACTTAAACGCATTTATATAAGAAGTGAAACAATTATTATGAAAGATTTCTCTAGTGTCTATAATTCGTGTACAATATTTGTAGCTCTCATTAGCAGTTCTCATTTTAAAAAGAGATTGGTGGGAAACGTGAAATGTTTTGCAAATAAATGGGGAAAGAGAATGGCTTGAATAGAATTAGATAGATGTATGCGATGCCCATCAACCAGAAAATAAATTGACTAATAAAAATGTTTGCGATTAGAATTCCATTTTAAATTAAGAAAATTATTGTTATTGGAACTGAAGCTATTAAAATGGAAAGAGGAACAAAACGAAAGGGTGGAACATAACACAAAATTACCACTAGAATATGTTTCACCGTTAGTCACAAATTTATGCCCATCGTTTAATCCTGCAAATTGATGTCAATGTTAAGAAGGGATAAGTCTTAAAGTGATTTATAGTACACGATTGAAACAAGGGGACGTAAAGAACATATTTAGCCGAGACACGTTAATTTGGTCGATAAATTCTTCCCCTCAAACGTGAAATAGGGATATAATTGTTGTTTCCTGTACACTACTAGAAAAATAGATATTAATCGTCGGAAGTTTCACCATTTAATATTATTTATTTTGCTTCAGCATGGTCTAAAATATAGCAAATTTTTGTATGTATTAAATAAGTTTTAAGTTCTGTAGAATGCATACCTGATTCTAGAAAACATGTCAGAGGTTTTAGAAGAATTCATCAATTTTTTATTTCGTGAAATAAGAAGCTGCCCTTCAAATCTAATATGTGTAGCAGAAACTTCTTTGGTTACGTGTAGTTTCGTTTCAGTTTCCCGAACTCCTTTAATCGTGTTAGACGCAAAACTGTGCCTCTAAGCGAAATATCAGGGCAGCAAAAGTAAGTGATTTAACGTCATTTGAAAACTATCAGTCTTAAGCGTATGAAGAACTGATAAAGAAGCATCAATATATTCAATACATCCATACCTCATGTACTTTTTATACAGAGAAAGGCTTTTTGTACTCATTTAGATATGAGGCGGTGAGAGGCAAAGTTGTGTAAGTCGTTAGAGTAAGTTTGAAAAAACAAAACGTTTTACTGCAAAAACTACAAAACATTCCAAAACAAATTGAAAGAATTATAATTAATAATAATTATTATAACATTGCAAATGATAATTATTTGCAGTTCACTATATATTGAACATGGAGATTACATTTTTGCCCTCAGTTAACAAAAGTTGAAAATGTGACTTACACCATTTTGCCTTTCACAGCCTCATATGTAGACGCAAAGCTATCCATCTAAGTAAACCGTCAACGGAACAAAATTAAGTGATTTACCATCAGTTGAGTAATATCAGTTGTAAGCGTTTTGCAGACCGATGCAGGAACATCGGTATTTTTGATCCATTCATGTATGATGTTCATCTTATACTGAGAAATACTTGAACCACTGACGTAATCTGTTTTAACACTTTTGAGAAGAAATAAAAATACCAATCCTGAAACTTACATTTTTTTAAATAATTTTTTAGAATCCAACTGTTTTCAGCATAATATTACCGTTCAGAACCAGTTATCTTACCTGATGCATCAGTCGTGCGAAAATTCGATATTGTTATCTACCTTAAGATTTTACAAAAACCCACACTAAAGGCGATCCCAGTTCCCAACCAAGCAAATCTTTTTGTCACTCTCTGAAATCAACCGCAGAAACCAATGCTCCGCCAAGTGAAGGACGTCAAGAACCCCTTCATTACAAAGGCTTAAGCTTAGATTATGCTACGAATCCTACTCCGAAAGAGGAAAAATTGAAGTCATAGAATGAGCCTTTACTTAAAACAAACGAATCGCCGAGGCATTATTTTTCATAGTTTACAGACTTCATGGTAATAATTTCCATTTATTTCATTTGCTTTTTCCACTATTAGCAAATAATTAACATCTAAAATTCTCTGCTACTAATACGGACATTCCCCTTGCTTTAAAATTTCACTTAACTAACGGTCTCGTGCTTAAATCGAAGTTCTTAAACTCGCCCATAAAATCACTTAACGTCTAGAGAAACTCAATTTTTAAATCTCTCCGTAGGAGCACATTGTCTTCCTTTTTTAATCTAAAAACGCCTAACTTTAAATCACTGCAGCAAAAGCTTTTCTCCAAACTTTTCTAATTAAATTCCGTAATATAACCGTAGCTCTTTAATGAAATTTTTCACTCTAATTATGTTGAAAGAAGTCTTGGAGTAATTATAGCATTTGAAGAGCATTTTGTTAATCGCTCCATGAAAATTAATATTTAGAGAAAAGTTGTAGGTGCGCGTATAGATGTGTATATTTTTCATTTTTATCAAACGTCTTTTATATAATATTCATAGTTTTATATTTTTCTCTCCGTAAGGATATGGTTATATTGCAGGGGTATTAATGGCCTAAAAGGTGCATTAATATAAGATAAAAAGTTCGGCATGTTATAGTACACCGTTTTATTATGAGGGCATTTTTTATTCATTTTAAACATTAAAACTCCTCAAATATAACTTTGAAATAAAAATATATTTAACTTGTAGTTTTCTAGCACATATACAAAAAGGAGAATGTAATGAAATTATTTAACTTATTTTTTTAAGAATGGGGTTGTAGTTTTTTTCATATTATTTTTTCAAGTTACTAGGGGCTTCGCCCCTAGGCTCGCTCCTCTGTTATGGCTAATAGCGAGATACACAGGGGTGATTCTCGGGCAATGTAACAGCTTCCATCCATTTACTGTTGTCACCCTAAATGCGAAGGACGTTTCATGACTGTTGAATTATCAGCTTCAAAATTCAATTAAAAATCGAAAATTTAAGATATAGACTTGAAATGAGGTTTATATGAATAAGAAAGCTTTCAGCTTCCAGATGATGGAGCAACGATATAACATCGACATAGGGAACGATATTTCTTGAAAAACTGTGTTTCATTTTTTGATGAAAATAAAAGTCTGTTTTAAAATATTTGTAAACAAATGAGGTCTATTTTGAAAGAGAAATGTCTGCAGTCTTAGATTGTAAAAAGATCAAAGTTCTACGATCATTTTTTGCCGAGTTATCGTAATCTGAAGATGAAAAAGTCAATATTTTCCCACAAAACATAAAATATAAAAAACACTTAAGTCCGACGAATATGATACATGTCTTAGTTTGGTCCCCCCATTTTTCTGCCTCCATTGGTATCGCTCTCGACCCTATACCCCCAGCGGTTTCGAAGGAGATAGCGTGGCAAGCTTTTGACAGCGGCGGCGGGAGTTACATTTTAGAATAGAGAGAAAACAAACAGAAGATTTTGTATACGAAACAAACTTTAATTGCTTTGCCCACTTAAAGGGCTTGTGTGCATAGGCATACCGTCGGGGGGGGGGGGGGTGCCCTTTCAACTTAACTTGAAATAAATTAAAATATTAATAGAAGTTCAATTAAAATCAGAAAATTGTAGAAAACTTTAAAGAAAGTTGGTTTTTTCCGCTTTTTCAAACTGTGAAACTGAAGATTCCGATTATGTGTTTAGCCTTAACATAGTTTTTAACAATGATATGATCCATAACAAAAATTCGATGCTATATTTTTTTCCTCATTTTATTTATATTATATTTATTTTTCTCATTGTATAATTTTTGAATACTACTCAAACTTCAATTCTATTGTTATTCAGTTTAAAAAATCATAATGTTCCATATTTTAAGGACCGTCAGGCAGTCAGTGCCTGGAGGAGGGCCCTAACTAAATTCAATTCATTCCCCCTCCCCTCCCTCTCCAAAAAAAGTTAGAAGCACGCTACGCCTGTGCTTGAGTGTGAAGCTATCCCAAAAACTGGATAGTGAGAGGAAGGTTGAGGTAAAAGAATTTAAATCCGATAAAGAATTTAAATCCGAAGAATTTAAATCTGAACCAAGCTGCCAAATGCAATCTCGATTTTTTTTTCAATGTCAAGCAATAAAAAAAACTAGATAATAAAAGGTACAAGAACAACATCAAGGAATAAATTTGAACGAAGAAGGAAACAGGAACGTATCAATTGCCAAATGATCTTGCCTCCCAGTATCGGGCCGGGTGATGACAGAATGGTTAGAGTGCTGACATTCGGTACCAAAGTCAGAGGGTTCGAGTTCCACTATTGTCATAGATGTTTGCAGCCGTTCGGAAACGGATTTAAGCAGTAAGTCCCGGTTGAATCAGCCTTCGTGTAGCAAAAAATTACCGTAGGGCTCTAAACCAACCAACCCACCTAATATCGGTTGCAGAGATTTCGAGCCGACAGTGCTTCCCAGGTATGGAGGTGGGAAACGTCCATAACGTGGTTTATGACAAATAAAAAAAAACCGAAAACTAAGCCCCGGCTTAGTTTTCGGCTTGTTTGAGCTGCCACTAAGTTCTTTGCACTGATGAAGAAGCTCCTTTGCAGCTTCGGAACGGCCGTATGCAAAATTGCACCTTGCTGCTATTTGTGCTTTATTTACGTTGGATTTCTTGTTTATTCCTCGAGCACAAAGGTTTTATCTTTTCTTTTCAACCCATAACATATTTGGATCAAAAACTACATAGCGACAACAGGATGGAGGAAAGAGAATATGGTAATCGCAATCCAAGAAGTGTAAATAAATTACAAAAGACAACCTCGAAAACTGCATAGGCTAGTTATATGGTACAGATTTTTTTTTTCTAATGGCTGGGAGAACTGAGCCTAGGCTCTTTTCCAGGGGGAGCTTGAAGAGTGAGACCACTTGGCAGCATTTGTTGCCCCGGCTGCACCACAGGGGGTGGGTCCACACTGCACCCGTTTGATGGTCCGCGAATTTTGAACCGAGTCAAGTGGCGGGACCAGACTACCTGACCCAGCACCCCCAGAGGTAAATTTGAGAACTTGGAGGACATTGCAGCCACGCCCTATTTTACGTGTCCCGCCATCATTAGTGAACACGACGGTGGATTTTATCAGCGACTGGATTCGAACCCGCAAACCTCAGATAACTGAACTGGCTCGACGTCTTCACCAACCAGGCCACCGCGCCTTATTTGGTAGAGATAAAGAAATGAAATTCGATAAACATGAACCAATTAATCTACGAATTCACGAAATTGTAAAATATTAAACTGGTGGATGAAAGAGAAGTAGAATTTGATAATCAGGAATTTAGGTATAATAAATCGAGTAGTTTAATCATAAAATGCAGATAAAATTATAAGGAGAGGAAGTTCCATTGTAAATTAGCAAGATGATTCTTGATTTCCGAATAAAGAACAATGAAAAACGGAATATTCAAAATTAGGTGTCATCAGCCTTTTTGAACAACGATCCACAAAAATTAATGAGTAATCTTACATGAGCAGCATGTCAATTGATGACTTTGCATACTCAGTAGCAAAATACTTTTTACTGCAGGAAACGGAAAAAATATCAGTAATTTCTTATAACTAAATCACAGCTCCCTTAGTAGCTGTTCTCTTTTTCATAATTAATTTCTTTACAAAGTTACACTGAAACATATTTTGAAGAGCTTTACCGTCTGAGAATGAAACAATTTTGTTCGGCTTAATAATTTTATTCTTTTCATATAGACGTTTCTTAAATCTAGCAAAAGAGTTAGCAGAACTTCTTCACAAGAAATTTCAATCTCCAAGAAAATTATTTGGCGATTTGAATCAAAATCACTTCCTGGAGCTATAATCACATTTAATACTACTTGACAGATTTAAAATGTCTCCTAACTGTTTGTTCTCTTCTATGTAATTATGTTTAACAAAATACTTTATTGAATTTTTGGATATCATTCGAGTAAAATTTTCTATAATTTCTCTTCCTTTTAACATTTTTACTATGCGAGAAAACTAAGTTAAGGGCATTTTTAAAGCTAGAATTTCTCTTCGTTAAATCCTCTGAAATGAGTAAGTATTCTATGGACTTCTTTCCAAGAAATTCATTATAAGTATGCATATACATTCTGAAATTGTTTCTGTTACCAACAAAGCAGTTAAAAAATACGATAATTTAGTAATAAATTTGAAATACAAGTAGATGAAAGAATATTTTTTCGATCTTGACTTATTTCAGATGTATTACAAATTTCTTTTATTTCAAAACCGATTTGATACTTTTTCAAACAAATCTCTTATTTCTAATAGAAAGTTACATCTTTGTAACTTGTAAAATTAAACTAGTTACTTCTTTGGTAGAACGGGTGTTCGTGAATTTTTATAAGTCCTGTGATAACTCATATATACTTTCTATTGTTACTGGACTCATTTGAACAAAAAGACAAAATCCATGAGTAGCTTATACTACCCTTATATTAATCTCTGAACTAATATACAGTGTGTACATAAATGAATATCCCAACTTTGCAGGGCTATTGAAAGAAAACTAAGCAAAGCAAAAACTTGATTTTTTTCTGGGGCTATATCAAACATGAGGTGTTTGTTCCACCGCTACCAAATGACGTTGACGAACTTAAGACACGCATATCTGCAGCCTTTCAATGCTGAAAAGAGTGTGGGATGAGTTATCGTACCACCTCGATATCCTTCGTGTTACTAAAGGGGCTCACATTGAACACTTATAACTGTGTCGAATTTAAACTTTCAACTGTTATTTTTGATTTCCGATTAACAGCAAGTTTGTACTTTGTTTGGACTTCTTTCAATAGCCCTGCAAAGTCGGGATATTCATTAATGTACACACTATATAATAAAGGCTCTTTTTTACTGTTGAAATCTACCATTTGAAATGTAACTTTTCAATTAAACCGCTTTAAAATAGATCTGAATCGACCTTGAAAAAGTTATGTGCGTATTTGTATGTTCACAGATACAACTTGGCAACTTTTGGCGACAAGTTAACCTATTTTACGGTTTAACTCACTAATTCTTATTGTCATTTTTGTAACCGATGCTTCAAAGTTTTCACTTTTAAACAAAATTCAATACAGTTGCTACATTTTACCAATTGCGACTGATGCCACAGGAGATAAGGCATAACAGCAGATGGTGGTGCACTATACCTTGTTGCTTTTTATTGCACCATTGACCAGAATCCAGCACGCGTTCTACTGAGTATGAACATCCGCTTCAAGGGTGATAAAATTATGTTCATGCTTTACTTTGTAGTGGTTGGAACTAGCTTCTTTCAGTTCATTAGTTTTGTACGTTCTCCAACGGTCATAATAAATTTTAATTCCATTCTAAATATTCTCTTTCAACTCTCAGCGGGCGCGCCCGTGTACAGAGTGCAACATTTTCATAATTTTGAATGTTTTGTTTTTACGTGTAAGGTTTGAACGTTCTAAGCAGTTTCTATTTATAGCTACACTCTTTCTAATGCAGGTCTGATTTTCTGACCCTTGTATTCCTTTCCATTCATTGGTAGTCGTGATTTAACCGTGGTAAACAACGATTATACTGGATTACAATACGACAAAAGCAGGAGTCGATGTAATCGATCCACGTGCAGCTATTACACGGTATCCCGTATATCACGAAGATGGACAGTCTCATTGTTTTTTAGGTTTTGGGACATAATAGGAATCCATTCGCAAGTTGTCCTTAGATCCAAGAAATCCGGTCAGTTTTGAAATAAGGCGATTGTATCTGCATTCTTTCGCCTTTAATTATAAATATATCTAAATATTAAAAACATTTTATATCTTGTCATAAAAAGAGGAATTATTATTTTCAATTTGAAAGAAAAGTTTATTACAAAAAGAATAATCAAGGTTGAAAGAGACGTTGCACTTTGTGCCACGCGCGCCTGCTGGTGTTCCAAAAATTGGCGCGCCCGCTGAAGGGTTAATTGGATGTAGTAGAGTTGCAGCTATTATCAGTGACACAATAAAAATAAAAGTTTCTTTTGTTCCATGACACACATCACAGGAGTCCACAACTAGCATTATTTTTGTTGGTGTTATGGCTTATGCCCCTTGACCGACAGTATATCAGATCAAGTCCATAAAGGCTATTGGGCAGAATGGTGCGGTTCCGGTTTTGAATAGCACCACAAGGGTTGGAATCCGACTTGGCTAAAGGACCGGTCCCGTAATTTTGAACCGTGTCAAGAGACGAGACCAGTACACTTGATCCCGCACCTCCAGAGGTAAATTTTGAGAACTTGGAGGACATTGCAGCCACGACAAATTTTTCGAGCACCATCCACCATTAGGGTACGCGGCGGTGGATTTTTCAGCAACCGGCCACGAACCCAGAGACGTTCAGATCACTAGCTCACTGCCTTTACCAACTGGACCACCACGCCCAGCATTATTTTTTCACATAGTAGGTATACAGCAGTCAATTTCCATGGTGTACCCAGATCCACCTACTTTTCATCACCATTCTCTGTTCAAATCGACTTTTCGAAGGCGATTGATCCATTCTATTCCAAGTCTAGTTCCGTTTGTCTAAATATCTATAATGTTAACACATTGCATCAATAAATAAACCGTAATCGTAAAATTCATATTACCAGTCCTCCACAAACTATCGATTTCCAACTCGCATTCTTACAGTTAAACAACTTTAATCAGCGTAAGAATTCAAGACTAGCTTCTTAACAGATGTTTTAACAGATGTTCATAATTTGAAAATTAGAAAATTCCATATTCTTCAACAATATACTACAATCTTCAATAAACGAAGAGTTCTTGAGACATTCTATTTTTGATAAATCCCATAGACATTTTTTAAGACATTTAAATAAATAAGTTCTGAAAAAAGTGCTAAGAAATTATCTTTATCGGTACGCATCGAAACAAGCATAGCAAGACTGAAGAGACTGTCGACAGAAGATGGTAATGGTTTACATGGTTGCTTCAGCCAGGCACGGGTTTATTGGCAAGTTATTGCCAATTGAAAAAAGAGAGGAGTCAATAGAAATCACCGTATCAGTTAATAAGTAAGTATACTGTGGGGTTTATGTTGATTCATTTTACAACTCCGCATCCTATTTGGGTGTTATGGCATCCGGGAATAATAGATCAAACAGACATAACCCTTCGCCACGCCTGATAAGATAGGATATGTTTGATATAGGCGTTAAATTATAAATATTTTTCGGTCCTTATAAAATTTTGTTGATTGAAGATGTTTTTTCAATTAATTTGTCCTCCACAAGAGCCCCTCATGAGTACCAATCTGAAATATTGTTCATCTAAAAGAGATAATATATAAAAGCATTCTTGATGTGTTTTCTAATTCTCTAAATTTTTCTCATTCTAAATCAAGCTTTTGTCTGAGGCGTCGTTCACAAACTTCGATGTCCAGATTACCCTCCTTTATTGTGAATTTAGAATGTTTCCATATGCTACAGGTAATATTTCGGAAAAATGGTGGAAACAGTTACATCAACTCTTCATCAATGATATCATGTTCATCTTTTAGAACTGAGGAAAAGTGTAGAAAATACCTGTAATTTTAACTAATCTTGTTGTACATAGTGGTTATGGTTACATTGAAATACTCATCGTTAAAATCATTCCATAATTCATGAAACCATAATTTAGTACGTGGTATTTCAGTTGAAAATTTAAACTTTAAGCTATCACGAGTGTAATTAAAATGAACTGTTTATGAAAACTTCCTGACTGTATTAAACCATATCATGGACATAACCGATAAGCTAATCCTCAATAATCAATCACCCCGGGTCGACTTCTGTCTATGGACATGTCTGGCGTGGCATAAAGTGTCATTGCTATAACTTCTAAGTTGATTGGTCCATTTTTCACTCAGAAGAAAAGCATAATAGTCTGGTTATAGTTCGGTTATATAAAGTGTATTCTTGGAGAGAGCAGAAGTCTGTCACTAAACTCTTGAATATGCATTCTAGTAAATCTATGGTTATGCACGAATAATCAATAATTAATGAATTGTTCAAGAGTTTTAATTACATATATTATTTTAAACGATATTTAATTCAAATAATAATGAAAATCGGTAGTGCTTTCACTACTTCACAAGGAAAAACCCTGTTGTATTCCTCTGAGTAACTATCGGACAGTTTATTTTTCAAGAAGGAAGAATTCAAATTATAATCGTAACCGAGAGCCTTCTGACGAGGGTAAATTCGATGTTTTAATAACTACCCCATGCAAACCAATGTCCGTACATTTTTATTTTGTCAAGTCAAAATCACAGTTGTTAGCAAAAAACTGTTTGCGAGACGCTGCATCACCCTTTTTTTTTCACCTACACCACCTTAAAACCTTAAAATAAAAGAATCAACAATAATTTCATACCAGAAACAATAACTCATTCTACCCCTATCCTTGAAAGTGTCATTTCAGAAACAATAAACAAATGGTTGATAATAATACTAAAGTCTCCTTTTGTCTGTCCTATATTATACCCTTCTTTGAGATGCAAGGACAATTCTAAAACTGAAAATTGAAAATTCATTGTTTTTAATATTAGCTAACACAGACACGAAAATCTAACTTTTATGTTGGAAAATTATTTTAAACTATACCTCGCTGTAATAAAATTTTAATCTACAATAATTTATGATCAAGAGTTTAATCAAATGGTCAATAATTATTTTTATTAGTACTTTAGCTTATTTTGCTATTTTAACAAATATTAAATATGTGTAAAAATCCATTAAAGTTACTTTGCTTAGCATAAATTGAAAAAGTAGCAAAAATTAACTCGGAGAAGACAACAGGAAAGGAGACAAAGTGATTGGTCTGAGAAAAAAAGAGACAGAACAATTATTTACACAAAATGTCCCTTCAGTAAATACAGCTGTAGTTATCACATCATACGGATCGTTCAGATAAGAAGTTTTCTTGTATGGCAGATAACATATCAAATATTTACTATGTGAGAGCAGTTTATTGACTGAAATATTTCTAGGCGGCATAAAACGCTAGTTGGTTCAGAGAGAGCGAAGCCATATTGAAAAGAGCTCTGTAGAATTTCAAAAGACTTAAAATATTTTCAACATCGTTTTATATGTGTGTGTATATGTTGTATGTGTGTGTGTGTAAGTAAGTAAGTAAAGTGTTGTTTCCACTCCAGCAGGCCCCACTTCCGGCAGGCACTTTGTCTATTACGACATTCGCCCATTCACATGGCTAATTTATTGACCTTTTCATATGGTGAGGCAGCATAGCTCCCCACCTTCAGCCTTGTCCCCGGACAAGCGGGAATCGAACCCACAACCTGATTGATGTGAGTGTGTGTGTCAGTCAGTTAGTCAGTCACATCGGCACCATATACGGGAAGCGCGAATACTCAACAGGGTAGTCATGGCGGTGGAGGCATTCGTAGCCTGAACAACACCTGGGACGCAGAACAGGAGCACACTGAAGAGCCATATTATTTATTCAGCAGACATCAACGTGTGACTGAGGTAGGGTAGATACAGCAAGACAACATTTGACGAAGTGACACATATTGAACATAATGGAACAGCAGCGGGACATATCTTGAATTTTGGAAACTAGGCGCGCGACGACAGCAAAAGCAGGACGTACACTACATGGCAAACACGAAGACAGAGAGAAAAAGCCCCGCGCAAACCCTTGTCGTGGCTTGAATAATCTTCATGAGGTCGTTGTCAAATGACTCTTGCACTCTGCACCCGTTGGCTGGGCCAGTTATCTGGGATCAGGAGTCCCGTGTCTTGTTATATAAGTTTGGAGCCCACGAGACTGGGGGTTAAGCGATGATATATTAATTGCCTAGAACGAAAGTAGCCTGCTAACGCCCAAGTAATTTTAAAGGGAATTAAAACGAATTAGGAATTTAGAAAATGTTTTTGGTTTTGTATGTTATATATATGCATACATACATACAAACATACATGTGTGCGTGTGTGTGTGGTATTCGCATTTATAAAACTGCAGAGAGTTGGATCCCAAATTAGACCGCCCGTAACCCATCGTGTCACTATTTAGAAGATAAGTAGAATTTAAGCTGGTTTGAAGGGTGGTTCTGATATCAATTGTATTTAAGATGATTATATTAAATATTTTCAGTTGATTCATAGCTACTTATTCCTCCTTATTTTGAGTCGTAATTTCTCTAAAGTCAACAAATAACGTTTTTGTACTGTATTCTACCAAATGTGGCACTACTATGTTCCGTTCTGGGGTAGTTGAATTGAGTAAAATAAATAAAGACTAACTGAACTTCCTATCGGAAGGGGGTATAGGGCTGATACGAGAATTTAGAAACTTAAAAATTAAACAATTCTGCAAGCGAGATAACACACATAAAAAAAAACAATAGTATCATATCACTCCAAATAACAGCTCTCTATCCAGCTAAAGCTAATCAGAGATAGTAATCTAATCATTCGTCAAAACTCGATTAAAATTTTTCACCTGAGTCTGTGCCTCAGAATATTCTGATTTCGTTTCCTTGAGTGTAAAGTAAAACAACTTTTTCTTTAGAGCATATTAATGTATTATTTATAACATTTATAAATTGCTTACAAAAGATATGGATACTCAATAAATAACAGTAACATTAGCAATAAAATATTTAAGATCATTTATCAGCGGATTGCATAAACTAGATCAAAACTGAATATATTATGAGAATGTATTATTCAGCTTGTAATGGCAACGAATTTTGTGTTGAAAAGCTCTTTTTTGGTCAGAGCTTATACCTAATGCATACGCACGTCCCCCCCCTCCCCCCCCCCCCACAAATTAAGTTTTATTTTATTTTTGCAATTTTTTTAAAAACAGTTTAGAGACCCCTGTTTTCGCTCCTATACAGATGAAACTGGTTTTTAGAATTACCTGTGCGAAATAAACAATTGTATGGATAAAATTACAAGTCAGTTCAATTTAAGACGAAGAATAAAGGGAAACGGGTATTTTCTACTTACATTCGGACGGTATTTTTAAGTTCATTCACCTTATTTTAAATATTTTACGTATATTTTTTAATCTTTAAAAAGAAAATCTTAATAGTATTCTGAATTTGGGAAGAAAAATTAATAAACCGCAGTTATGAAAACTAATTTGGGATAATTGTAAATATGCCAACGTTTTTAAATACAGAAATAAGAGGTGCAAAATATTTTATGAATTTTAGATGCCTTGTAAGGATTAATAAAAATAGTAATATTCATGATTTTTGCGAAGTATAAAATTCAGTGTTGATATAAAACATATTTCTTCCTTGTCATAGACGAAAGCACTTCCTTTTATTTTTATTTCATTTCTGTTAAATTTTATTAACAATTCTGCATGAGCTTAGATGAGTGGTTTCTCCGATACATTTGTATTTTCAGACCACTGGCGCTATCCTGTGTTTTTGGCTCGAGATATAATTATTTTGATTTTTCCGCATTTTTCTATAATTTTATTAAAATCTGAACAAATTGGCTGAAACTCAGTCCATCAAGGTCAGGTGAGCGGAAAATCTCTCTAAAAGTATGTGCTGATCCCTCGGTAATTTCACCTCTTCACGCTCTTATGCGTACTATAAATTTCTAATATGCTCTACAGATATTGACATATATTAAGTTCGTACAAGGAACGTAATTTTATAAACAAACAAATAACCTTTTTTTTTGAAAAACTTCTTCTAGTTCAGGCATGTATCTGAATAACTCATTCTCTACATACATATATAGATAACTAGGCCTACATATGTCTATACGGACGTTTATTACAAAGCAGGCTGTTGTGCTTACAGTAGAGAAGAATGACAAACATTTCAGCACTAATTTATTCATAGAAATCTGTCGTAACGTCCTGATCATGAGTATTTGGAACTATATAGTGATATCAGCATAATGCGAGTGAATTGGAAATACAACATGTTTTTACATAATGAGAATACTCTCACTTACTTAAATCATTTCATATAATGACGTACAAATATCAGGCAGGATGAACTTCTTTAAGATATGAAAAATGTAATTACTAGAAAAAAAATTAGAAGCATGGAAAAGAACATAGAACAATCGTAAATATGTCTTTTATAAACACAACTAAGAGAAAAAAATTTTTTTATCAATTTTAGATGCTTCGTAATGACTAATTAAAATAGTAGCGTAATAGTAGTAATTCTATGTATTAATAAATACTTTTTAAAAAAATTTTTCATGAATTATCCCATCAACTTGAAAGAAAATGAAGTTAATTGGAAGTTAACTTGCGTTTAACTTTTCGTTCCCGTTCCGTCCGACAGATGGCTGCAACAGTCTACAAAGCAAAATTAACTGAAAATAATAAAAACATGGTGAAAATCTACTTAAAGATGGCTAAAAGTATTAAAAAAATGCATTGTCATCGTGTTCTCAGCTATTCTAAAAGTTTCAAATGTCTGGCTAGTCGGGAAGTTAGTTAAAAAAAGATTGCAAGATTTGCCCTGGACAAACAAAAACACACACAAACAAGAAAGCAAGTTAATAAAAACATGGTAAAAAATTGAAGCTAACAGAAGAAATTTAAACAGTACAGTTGGTACTCAATATATTAGGCGAAGAGCTGCATCAAATAGCTTTCTAAACACATGCAACACATAATGAGACTTCTAACTCTGCAACATTTGTACGTTCAACCTCCTATAAAATTAAATTTTGTAGGAGGCGACAAAATCTTTCCGATCCGGTTCAATCCAACCTTATTAGGGGTAAGCTAAATAAAAATCCCTCTATCAAGTATGAAACAATATAATTCATACTTCCGACTACTGAAGCGCTTCCTTTCCCAGAGAACGGGCGCAAAAAAAAAGAAGAAAACAAGAGTATATTTCGTGCTATTTACTAATTTAGAAAAATTTTCCGGTTTTAATTTAGGCCATGAAACAAGGAGCTCCAAACAAGTTAATTTCCGGTTGAATTAATGAAGTTAAGAGGGAGCGGAGAATTCGCCTTTTCTTATATTGAAAAAAAATCCACCTGCCGGGTCTGCGAGAAATCCATCTGTGGAGTGGTAACAGCCGATCGTTTACACCCTGATAGCCCTAAAAATAATTTTATTTTTAAATGTGTTAAAGTTGTGTTAAAGCTGTTTTAAAGCTATTATGTTTGATTTCAAGCTTGTCGAAAATTTTCAAATTTTAAGAGTGTCAAGTGGTAAAGTAGGAGTAACTTCCGCGAATTTAGCACTAAAAATTAATGAATTAAATTTGAATTTCGGAGGGAGTGAGAAAGGCAGGGCTTGCATCGTGCAGCACTTAAGCAAGAGCCATCACTGGGCGAAAATACTTGCTGGCATAAATATGCTGGTTGCGACTCAGTTGCGAATTTAGATATTTTACTGCCCTAGGCCGAATTTCTTTGCCCCACCCCCACCCCCACTCCACACCGATTCATTTGAAAGCAATAAGAAGAGGATAAATGTTTTCATCTATGTGATAACCCATTGATCATGTACATTTTACCGTTAACCCTCAAAATATTTGTTGTTGAAGTGTTGTCATACAATATTTTTGTTTTATTTTAAAACAACTAGGGGCTTCGCCCCTAGGCTCGCTACGCTCGCTCCTCTGTGTTAGGGCTAATAGCGAGATACATAGGGGTGATTCTCGGGCAATGCAACAGCTTCCACCCATTTACTATTGTCACCCTTATGCGAAGGGGAATCACTGCTGAATCATCACTGTTGAATTATCAGCTTTAAAAATCCAATTAAAAATCGAAATTTTATGATAGACACTTGAAATGAGGTCCATATGAATAAGAAAGCTTTCATCTTCCAGATGATGTAAATATTTTCTTTGTAAGATAAAAACTCGAGGAGCATCGATATTACATCCACATATGTGACGATATTTCTTGAAAAACTGTGTTTCATTTTTTGATGAAAATATAAGTCTGTTTTAAAGTATTTTTAAACAAATGAGGTCTAATTTGAAAGAGAAATGTCTGTAGTCTTAGATTGTAAAAAGATCAAAATACTACGATCATTTTTTGGCGAGTTAACGTAATCTGAAGAGGAAAAAGTCAATATTTTCCCACAAAACATAAAATAAAAATAAAAAATAAAGTCCGACGAAGATTAGACATGTCTTACTCTGTTCCCCACATTTTTCTGCACCTATTGGTATCGGTCTCGACCCCATATCCCCAGCGGTTTCGGAGGAGATAGCGTGACAAGCTTTTGACAGCGGCGGCAGGGGGAGTTACTTTTTTTTTTAAATAGAGAGATATACCTACATATAAATTTAGACGTTGAGAAAATATCATTAGATTTTTCTGTTAACTTTAATTTACAACGTAATAAGGTTATAGGTTTGTCCGAGATTCGCCCTGCTGTAAATAAAGTTCATTATAGATATAACTTTTATTATTCATCAAAATAATTTTCACAATTTTCATTTTAAAACAAACTTCTATTTTACTTAAAAATATGTTGTATAAGTTTAAAGAATCACAAGATAATTTTTTTTAAATATTAATGGGCCTTAGGCCCCTCCAAGCCTGAGTCTAGGTGGCCTAGTCCTAAATACTGTACTCTCGCTACCGTTCATGCTGCAAGAAGTGAGGTATTTCATTGCCTGTTCGCTGCCCAATATTAGTAAGGTTTCTCTCTCCGAATAACAGCCCTTTAACGAGAAGTAAAGTTATTTCTCGTTAAAGTTCTCAATCCGAAACTATCATTTAGGTTCTTAACCGGTAGTGAGAGGACTTCAGGGTGGTCCGGAAGAATCCAAGAAGTGGTCCGCAAAATCAGCAGTGATATAAGAAAAGCCAAAAATAGTTCCATATTAAATGCCAAATGGGACAGCACAGACTGATGAAAATTAAACTGACTTTTAGAATTTGTACATAGTAAGTAAAGCTATTTTCATTGACCACCAAATAATGGCGGTAGATTTTTGATGAAACTTTGAATGAGACTTTTTCCTTTATAAACCACGTCACAGCCTTACAGCTTAATGGTGAATAAATATCGAGTATTTTTTTCGGAAAAAGTTTTTTTAATTGAACAAACTTGCGGAGATCCCCCAGAAAACACCTTCTCTTAGGAATTCGCGACCCACAGGTTGGGAACCCTTGCTCTAAGGATTTTATATTTGCTCTTAAGTTTATTATTAGATAAAATATGTTATTGTTATTGAGTTTATTTGTAATTTTTATGAAAGTGGTTTGTCACAAATAGTTTGTTTCTTTAGAAAATAAAAACCATTTTTTTTCCTAAGAGGATGGACGAGAGGTGGTTCCTAACAAATTTTATTTTATTTTATTTTATTTTTATTTTTATTTTTTTATTTTTTGACAAGTGGACCCTAGTCAACAGAAGGTTAAGAACCACTCATATAGATAAAGTGACCGCTGAAATAGAACAAGAAAACATCTCCCATCCAGAAAATTCATTTATTTGTGTTACGCGTTTATTATTATTATTATTATTATTTTAAGAATTCCTCGATGATATCAGTAGTATTCGATATTAAAACGTGCGTTTATTGTTTCGTATTTAATCTATACTATATATAAAAATGGATGTATGTGTGTGTATATGTGTGTATGAGTGTATGTTCCAGCATCACTCTGAAACGCCTGGAGCAATTTCAACCAAACTTGGTAAACATATCACTTACAATCTGGAAAGAAACTCTGGGGGGTAAGACACTCCTAGCACCCATAGGGGGAGCAGGGGGAACATGTAAAAATAATCGAAAACGACTAATATTAGTGTCGAATCCATAGTTTTCGGGGTAGCTGAGATTAATGGTGACACTTCCGAAGCCGTCTATGTGCGAGTTCAGCCCCCCCCCCCCATCAGCATTAGGGGGAGGGGGAGCGGGAAGAAGGAATGAATATAAAATGTCCAAAATACCAAGAGTAGTGTCGAAACAATAGTTTTCGGGGTCGCTGAGACGAATAGTGACATTTCTGATGCCTTTTAAATGCAAGTTCAGCACCCCATTAGCTTTGGGGGAGGGGAGGGAAGTAGGGGTGAATATAAAATGTCCATAATACCAAGAGTAGTGTCAAAACAATAGTTTTCGGGGTCTCTGAGACGAATAGTGACATTTCTGATCCCGTTTAAGTGCAAGTTCAGCCCCCATTAGCATTGGGGGAAGGGGGGGGGAAGAAGGGGTGAATATAAAATTACTTAATACCGAGAGTAGTGTCAAAACCATAGTTTTCGAGGTCACTGAGACGAATAGTGGAATTTCTGATGCCATTTAAGTGCAAGTTCAGCTCCCCCATCAGTACTGGTGGGGGAGGGGGGAAGAAGAAGTGAATATAAAATGTCCATAGTGAATATAAATACTCCCGATGCCGTTTAAGTGCACGTACAGCATCCCATCACCATTCATGGTGGAGAGGGGGTAAAAAAATGTCCAAACTGACCAAGATTAGTGTCGAATCCATAGTTTTCGGAGTCACTGAGAGGAATATAGGAAACTAAAAATATTGTTTATAATCAACTTTTCAGTGAATTTGTAACTTTGCTTTATCATTTGTATACTGCACTTACTTTTAAATACCTGTAAATTAAATTACTTAGATTTTACACTATAGACAGAATCCATTCCTTTTCCTGTGTAATAAAAAAATTGGGATAAATAAATACCCCAGCAACGCCGGACAAATAGCTAGTCTAAGATATAGAAGAGATATTATGAGTTCCATAACAGTGCAGCAGTATGCCCGTGAAACACAGATTTTTATTTAATGTTTATTTTCTACTGCAGTTAATCACTACAACATTTCAATTATTTTACAATGATTAATTTTATGAAATAAGATTTCATATTAATGCAAAATATAAACACAAATCCTTTCGCTTTTTCACCATAGACGGCAGCATACTCCGCTACTTTCCTTTCTGGAAACTACTATTTACAATTTTTCAAAGACAGTTGTTGACCAGGCTTAGCCGAGTGGTTACATCGACAAATTCGACACTTTTAATCTCTAAAATTCCGGACCACTGGCGCAGTCCTGTATTTTTGCCTGTCGTAACTATGTTGCCTTCAGCATTTTTTTATTGCTATTTTCATATGAAATGATGAACTAAGAATATTTAATTACATTTCAAACAAACATGGGAAATGTAAAAAGCGTTTGAATGGTGATTCTTTGAGATCGTGAGTTCGAATCCCCTACGACACACTAAAAAATTCCACTTTCAGTTTTACTATAAAGAAAGTATCTGAATTGAGACTTTAGTATATTTAAAAGTATTCAGTATTTTATAATTTTAAATATTACTCATAATCACTAAACAATGTCTCTCCGCTACTTTGCTTTCTGGAAACTACGATTTCCAATTTTTAAAGGGCAGTTATTGACCAAGCGTAACCGAGTGCTTACATCGATAAATTCGAGATATTCTTTCTCTAAAATTTCGGACCACTGGCGCAGCCCTGTGTTTTTGCCTATTGTAACTATATTGTCTTCAGCATTTTTTATTGCTATATTTATATGAAATGCTGACCTAAGAATTTTTAATTGCATTTCAAGCAAACAACGGAATAGTAAAAAACGACTGAATCATGATTCTTTGCAGGGGGGCTCCAGTCCAGAGTTTAGGGGGAGGGGACAACGTCGGCTCTTAGGTTTATATATATCTTTATATATAAAAGGCAAAGTCTGTGTGTGTGTGACCGAGTTTTTGTCTGCTCGCGGTGCAGCGCAAAGACGGTAGGTCGGACAGTCTTGAGATTCGACACGAAGATGCCTCCCGAGGTCTCATTATGCACCTCGAAGCCCTTTTTTCGATTTTTTAATTAGATTTTCCGTAATTAAATATTTAGTCGCGATTTGGAGCTCCCGGACGAGTAAAAGCCCCGTAAATCCTAACGTATCCGTCCAAGAATTTTTTTTTTTTCGGACGAGCCTATACGGGAAAGATGACACTATACGGAAATCACAATTAAAATTGTCTGTCTTAATTTATCGATTAATTGTGATTTTTTTTCGATCGCCTGTACGTACCCGTTTTTCGGAAAAAAACGCGATTTTGTCCGTGACCCTTTTTTCCAAATTGTCGAATCGATACGTAAATGTCGTTACATTTTTACGAAATTTTTATCTCAGAGACCCTAGACATCACAGTTTCGAAAGCCAGAACCAAAATTAATTTACAAATTGTAGTTATTTTTTAATAATTTATTTTATGATTCGGAAACTCTTGCGAGAAATCTCATTTTGGAGATTTCGTTCTTCATTTCCGGACGAAGGTAAAATAGGAGAAAAACCAGTTTTTCGAAGTCATGCACGTGATGTGTTGGGGCGTTTGTTTTCTATGAGGGATTCGGTGGTTAAAGGAAATCGATTACTATTGCAGTGATAATCGATTAAAAAATCACATTTAGTAATGCCGTAATTTTTTTGGCCAGCACTTAGTTAATATCATATAATTTGTGGTGTATTTGTGGAAAAAATCTATGAAGATTTCAAAGAATTTCAGCATGTGGAGGATGTGATATATTCGCTTTCAAGGAAATCGATTACTATTGCAGTGATATTCGATTAGTAATCCTATGTCAAAAATTTTGCCAAAATGTGCCAGAAAGGATTAAATTTATATGGGTAAAATAATGTATCGTGGTGAGGAAAAGGATGACAGCGACGCCCATTAACAAAGGGTTAAGGCTACTAAAAAATTGGTAATTACATTACCCGAGCAACGCCGGGACGGGTACAGCTAGTATATATATATATATAAGAAATAATCATCGCCTCATTTTAAATTTAATCTTATTTAGTATTAGGTCTATGATTATATTATTTTAGGGAATGGAAAAAAAATACGTCTGACTTTTTTTTGGGGGGGGAGGGGGGAGCAATTGCACCTATTACATTGATATGAAACTTTAAGGAATATGTTTTATGTCAACTCGGAATTTTATAATTAGGAATAATCATGATTCAAAAGCTCAGTAGTAAGTTTTGAGATAAGAAAAAAAGCGTAACGTACAGAGTATCAACTGTAAAGTTTAAATATTCTTCTGTTAGATTTAAACTGTTTTCTTGTGATTAAATGCACCCTATGCTGGTGTTAGACACTCATCACGTTTCGTACATGATGTAAGAAACGATAAATAATTGAATATTTTCAAATATATAGGAGAGTCTCATTTCAGGTACTCCCTTTGCAGCAAAGGAAAGGTCAATCATTGTAATGTCATGTCGGGGAATGGAACTCACGATCTAACTCACTATGCAATCGCAGTTTTCCATATTTTCCCTTTCTCTGAAAAAAGATAAAATATTCTTAGTCCTGTATTTTATATAAAAGTTTTAATAAGAAATCGAAATGGCTAAAAAAATTATACTTGATAGTAAAAACACAGGTTCGTGCCAGTGATCCGGCATACGGAGTCATTTGAAGTATCGAAGTAACCACTCGGCTAGGCCTGCGTAACACATTCGCTCTTAAAATTGTACATACATATTTTTAGGAAAGCAAGTAAGTTGCAGAGAGTGCTGCCCTCTATGATAGGGAAGAGGTATCTATTGTGTTAAATCGGAATTTAAAATTTTGTACCAATATGAAGTATTATTACTTGAAATCCGTATTATTTTCTACTTAATTTGCTATCCATTTGCATGGCTCTATTTTCCACCTTTCTTTGAAAAAGAAAACAATACTCCATACATTTTTTTAAAGAAAAGTAACAAAAAACAAGACTTAATGAGACAAAACAATTAAGTTTAAGCCAAAACCACAAGTTTATGTCAGTGGTTGTGAAATATGAGGCATTGCGGTATCGAAGAAACATGACAAGGTCTGTCCAGCAACTTTCGTATAAAAATTGCAATTTAAATTCGATAGAAATGACTGAAAAAGTTTTATAATCCATGTCCGCATTTTATAAGCAATTTCTACAAACTTAAGGTCCTGATATTGCCATTACATAGCAAATAGAAAATAAATAGATAAATAAAAAATAAAAATTAGTTTTACCTCCTTTAATAGTTCCGTGTAATGATTCACTATTTTGTTTCAATTTCTATTTGTCGTGTACTACGAAAAAAATATTTCGGTGTAATTCTTTACTCGGATATTACCATTTAACAGAATTTGTTTACTGTTAAGGGTTTTCGTTAAAACTATTGCTGAGTATCTGCTCATAAAACCTAATATCAGTAGAAATATCATGTTTTATGGGCAGATAAAAACCAAATTTTTAGAAAACCGAACAATAAATTTGCAAATTCTTTATTCGACCGAACAGAACTTTTGTAGATAATTCCCGGTGAAAGATCACTAGTCATTCTCTTTATAATTATACAGCGGTATAACGGAATCACATGAAGTAGTTTTTTTTTTTTTTTTTTAAGTGCCTTTAATGAGCCGTAAGGAATACCTTTTGCGATGCCCCTCCTCAGGGAATGCATCATGTCCAACCTCGGAGAAATGTGCAACTTTTAACTGCAATCCCGAATTATCCGGCAAGTCGCTTTTTCCCGTTCCAGCGGTAGTTGGTCCTTACCTTATTACCAAGCGACAGGGCCGCCCAGAGACTTTACGGGGCCTGGGGCAAACTTCTGTTGGAGGCCCCAAGAAATCTGATTAATCGATTAATTTTTTTTTTTTTTTCTGGGGGGGGGGGGGGGCCTTTTTTCAGGAGATTATTTTGAATTTTGGAGTACGGTAGAAGTTTCAGAATTTTCTTTCGGAGAAAATCTAATAAATATTTTTAAAAAAATTTTTTGGGGCTCCTCCGGTAGTTGGGGGCCTGGGGCAAAGTAACCCCAGGTTCCCCCCGACTTTCGACCCGTTCGTTCGACTTTGTTTTCATTCTTTAGAATTAGCGTAAATCTCTTCTTTAGAATTAGCGTAAATCACCAAAAAAAATTTGATATGGGAAAAACTTTTCGATATGGGTGCTAGATCTCATTTTTTTTCCCGTTTGATGTGCATGACAAGGGTTTCACTAGAGCAGGGGTTTCCGAAACTTATTTGGCCTACCACCCCCTTTTCAGGAAATTTTTGCCTAATGTATTGAGTGTCAACTGTCTTGTTTAAATTTCTTCTGTTAGCTTGAGAGTCCTTTCATACTTTTAGAGCAGAGGTCCCCAAACTTGTTTGTCCCGTAGACTCCCTGCCGATTTTTTCTGTTTTGGGTAGACCCCTGCTATCCCAATACTGATTTTTTACAAATTCATCAAATTTAAAACTGTTTTTCAAGCTGACACAGAGCTAAACACTTTGAGATGGTTTACTGTAGAGTGAAAAATTTTAAAATTTAAGAAAATATATCTTAAGTTTTATAGTTATTCATTTATCTCTCTATTCTAAAAAAAAGTAATTCCTGCTGCCGCTATCAAAAGTTTGTCACGCTATCTCCTCCAAAACCGCTGGGGGTATGGTGTTGAGAGGGATACCAATGGATGCAGAAAAATGGGGGGACCAAAGTAAGACATGTCTCATCTTCGTCGGACGTTGAATTTTTTTATTTTTTATTTTATGTTTTGAGGGAAAATATTGACTTCTTCATCTTCAGATTGCGATAACTCGCCAAAACGTTATTGTAGCATTTAGATCTTTTTACAATCTAAGACTACAGACATTTTTATTTCAAATTAGACCTCATTTGTTTAAAAATATTTTAAAACAGACTAATATTTTCATCAAAAAAATGAAACACAGTTTTTCAAGAAATATTGTCCCCTATGTGGATGCAATATCGATGCTCCCCGAGTTTTTATCTTACAAAGAAAATATTTACATCATCTGGAAGCTGAAACTTTTCCTATTCATATAAACTTCATTTCAAGTCTATATCTTAAATTTTCGATTTTTAATTGAATTTTAAAGCTGATAATTCAATAGTGACGAAACGCCCTTCACATTAAGGGTGACAACACTAAATGGATGGAAGCTATTACATTGCCCGAGACTCACCCCTATGTATCTCGCTATTAGCCATAACAGAGGAGCGAGCGTAGCGAGCCTAGGGGCAAAGCCCCTAGTTAATTAAAACGACACAAACCGCAAATCTAGTAACATTTTTACATAGAATAAATACACAATAACATCAATACTTTAAATGGGAGGGATGATCCTGATGCTTTGATAGCAAAATTTCAATATTTGGCTTCAATTTAGTCAGGTCTAACCTTAAATCTCCTTGGTGAGTGATTTCTAATCTGTTTCTTTTTTTTTAATAAGGAGATTGACAACCGCGCTGAAACCCCTTTCCACGAGGTATGAAGATGGAAAAGCTATCAAAAACTTTCTCGCGATAGTCCATAATGCAGGATATGTAACAAGTATGTCTCTCTAAAGCCAGAATTGTTGATATCCCTCTCTAAACTGCACCTTAAGTTCTTCGTTCGTGATTATACCGATCAGTTCTTGTAACATAACATCCGTTTCTTCAATGTCACCGTATGGATTGATAATTCAATGTGGTATTTCCGTAGTCAATACATCTTCAAACCTAATTTCAAAGTCTGCGTGAAGGACATTTAAATGTTGAACGTAGGCTGAAAGGTCATCTTGGCAGTTTGTCTGTGCCAAATTGAGAAACTGGCAAGTTCAATATAACAGCCACCTGCTGGCACTCGCTGCAACCATTCCAGTCCGTGATGTCGCAACACAAGTTACACGTACTGAGATCGAAAAGTGAATAGATTTTTTACACAATTTTATGAAATATGCATATAATTAGGAAATGTTTCTATCTATTATAAGAAAGTACTTGTATTACGTAAACACTGCCATATTTACTATCTGTGTTAGCAGATTATTACATTTATGTGAAGCCAAAATTTTGGTGACTGCCTGTCTAACCCGTGGACCCCCATTTACATCTCATGCACCCCCAATTTTCTTTTTCACTCGCAGTTATCGTTTGCAGGTCTATATAGACCCCTGGGTAGTCGATATAGAACACTTTGGGAATGACTGGTTTAGAGGAACCCCTTGCTGGTATTAGACGCTCATCACGTTGGGTAGATGACGTAAGAAACGATAAATAATTGAATATTTAAAAAAGTATAGGAGAGTTTCATATCAGATACTTTGATATAAAACTCTCGGGAATATGTTTTATGTCAAGTCTGAATTTTATAATTAGAATTAATCATGATTCAAAAGCTCAGTAGTATGATTTGAGATGAGAAAAAAAGCGTAACGTACTGATTATCAACTGTCTTGTTTAAATATTCTTCTGTTAGATTTGAATTGTTTTCTTGCGATAAAATGCACCCTATGCTGGTGTTAGACACTCATCACGTTTGGTAGATGACGTAAGAAACTATAAATAATTGAATATTTTCAAAAATATAGGAGAGTCTCATTTCAGATACTCCCTTTGCAGCAAAGAAAAGGTCAATCATTGTAATGTCATTTCGGGGAATCGAACTCACGATCTAACTCACTATGCAATCGCAGTTTTCCATATTTTCCCTTTCTCTGAAAAAAGATAAAATATTCTTAGTCCTGTATTTTATATAAAAGTTTGAATAAGAAATCGAAATGGCTAAAAAAATTATACTTGATAGTAAAAACACAGGTTCGCGCCAGTGGTCCGGTATACGGAGTCATTTGAAGTATCGAAGTAACCACTCGGCTAGGCCTGCGCAACACATACGGTTTTAAAATTGTACATAGATATTTTTAGGAAAGCAAGTAAGTTGCTGAGAGTGCTGCCCTCTATGATAGGAAAGAGGTATCTATTGTGTTAAATCGGAATTTAAAATTTTGTACCAATATGAAGTATTATTACTTGAAATCCGTATTATTTTCTACTTAATTTGCTATCGATTTGCATGGCTCTATTTTCCTCCTTTCTTTGAAAAAGAATACAATACTCCATACATTTTTTTTGAAGAAAAGTAACAAAAAACAAGACTTAATGAAACAAAACAATTAAGTTTAAAGCCAAAACCACAAGTTTATGTCAGTGGTTGTGAAATATGAGGCATCGCGGTATCGAAGAAACATGACAAGGTATGTCCAGCAACTTTCGTAGAAAAATTGCAATTTAAATTCGATAGAAATGACTGAAAATGGTAAAGAGTTTTGCCATCTATGATGAAGAAGCAATATGTCTATGTCACACGGAATTTTATACTTGGCAGTAATCATGATTGCTACTATACATAGATTGATGCAGATTTCTATACATAGTCTGGGTCGTGAAATTATAGTCATATTATTCTGTAGTATAAGTTTTCCATCCTGCTTTGTAAGGATTTTAAAAAGTTTTTATAATCCATGTCCGCATTTTATAAGCAATTTCTACAAACTGAAGGTCCTGATATTGCCATTACATAGCAAAAAGAAGATAAATAAATAAATAAAAAATAAAAATTAGTTTTACCTCCTTTAATAGTTCCGTGTAATGATTCACAATTTTGTTTCAATTTCTATTTGTCGTGTACTACGAAAAAAATATTTCGGTGTAATTCTTTACTCGGATATTACCATTTAACAGAATTTGTTTACTGTGAAGGGTTTTCGTTAAAACCATTTCCTGAGTATCTGCTCATAAAACGTAATATCAGTAGAAATATCATGTTTTATGGGCAGATAAAAACCAGATTTTTAGAAAAACGAACAATAAATTTGCAAATTTTTTGTTCGACCGAACAGAACTTTTGTAGATAATTCCCGGTGAAAGATCACTAGTCATTCTCTTTATGATTATACAGCTGTAAAACGGAATCACATAAAGTAGAATTTTTTTTTTTTTTTTTTTTTTTTTTAATTTTTTTTTAAGTGCCTTTAATGAGCCGTAAGGAATACCTTTTGCGATGCCCCTTCTCATGGAATGCATTATGTCCAACCTCGGAGAAATGTGCTACTTTTAACTGCAATCCCGATTGCTCCGGCAAGTCGCTTTTTCCCGTTCCAGCAGTAGTTGGTCCTTACCTTATTACCAAGCGACAGGGCCGCCCAGAGACTTTACGGGGCCTGGGGCAAACTTCTGTTGGAGGCCCCAAGAAATCTGATTAATCGATTTTTTTTTTTTTTTTTTTTGGGTGGGGGGGGCCTTTTTTCAGGAGATTATTTTGAATTTTAGAGTACGGTAGAAGTTTCAGAATTTTCTTTCGGAGAAAATCTAATAAATATTTTTTAAAAAATTTTTTGGGGCTCCTCCGGCAGTTGGGGGCCTGGGGCAAAGTAACCCCAGTTTCCCCCCGACTTTCGACCCGTTCGTTCGACTTTGTTTTCATTCTTTAGAATTAGCGTAAATCTCAGCCTGAAATTGAAACATATTGATTCATGGGTGATTAAGTAAAACAGTTTTTAGAACACATTATCTATTATTGCTTAATGACAAGAAATTTAAATTCAACACCTTATAGTATTCGGATATATTCGGCCCATCTAGTTCAATTGACATTGCTTTCTAAAGCCCCATTTATTTGGCGACTTTTTTATATGTGGTTCCGGACCACTCCCGAAGCTCTCGCGGACCACAGGTTGGGAACCACTGGTTTAGAGGAACCGCTTGCTGGTATTAGATGCTCATCGCGTTGCAGGGATGACGTAAGAAACGATAAATAATAGAATATTTAAAAAATATATAGGAAAGTTTCATTTCAGATACTTTGCAGCCCCCTCGTCCCCCCCCCCCACACACACCAAAAAAAATATAAAAATTTCGATTTCTGATATGTGCAGTCCGGGAATCGAACCCACAATCTAACTGGTTATCCAGATGGAGTTTTACAGTTCTTCTTTTTCTCTGGACAAAGATAAAATATTCTTAGTTGGGTATTTTATATAAAAGTAACAAAAAAAATACCGGAAAGGCCAAATAATTATATCTGATGCCAAAAACACAGGTTCGCGCCAGTGGTCGGGATAACGCGAAAGTACGTTTTCTATCGAAGTAACCACACGACTAAGCCTGTGCGATACTGTTCGCTCTAAAAACTGTAGATAAAATTTCCAATTGAGAGAAAATAGCAGAGAGTGCTGCCATCTAGGAAGAAGAACCGATAAGTATTGTGTTGACTCGGAATTTTATATTTTGCATTAACATGAAATAATATTACTTGAAATTTATAATCAAAAACATTTCAAATTAATTAAATATTTAAAACCTATGTCTTCATTTAAAAGCCATTCCTACAAACTTTATGCGCCGATATGACCATTATATTAAAAGGAAAAAGAAAAAAACAGGTATTGTATCTTTAGAATTTCAGTGTTCAATTTTATTTAAATTCTTATTTAGCCGCAATTCTTCAGACTATTAACATTTCATTTTAAAGGGTTTCTAAAACTTACGGATTTAATATTATTCAAGTAAAGTGTACGAACTTTTCGATATGGGTGCTAGATCTCATTTTTTTTCCCGTTTGATGTGCATGACAAGGGTTTCACTAGAGCAGGGGTTTCCGAAACTTATTTGGCCTACCACCCCCTTTTCAGGAAATTTTTGCCTAATGTATTGAGTGTCAACTGTCTTGTTTAAATTTCTTCTGTTAGCTTGAGAGTCCTTTCATACTTTTAGAGCAGAGGTCCCCAAACTTGTTTGTCCCGTAGACTCCCTGCCGATTTTTTCTGTTTTGGGTAGACCCCTGCTATCCCAATACTGATTTTTTACAAATTCATCAAATTTAAAAGTGTTTTTCAAGCTGACACAGAGCTAAACACTTTGAGATGGTTTACTGTAGAGTGAAAAATTTTAAAATTTAAGAAAATATATCTTAAGTTTTATAGTTATTCATTTATCTCTCTATTCTAAAAAAAAGTAATTCCTGCTGCCGCTGTCAAAAGTTTGTCACGCTATCTCCTCCAAAACCGCTGGGGGTATGGTGTTGAGAGGGATACCAATGGATGCAGAAAAATGGGGGGACCAAAGTAAGACATGTCTCATCTTCGTCGGACGTTGAATTTTTTTATTTTTTATTTTATGTTTTGTGGGAAAATATTGACTTCTTCATCTTCAGATTGCGATAACTCGCCAAAACGTTATTGTAGCATTTAGATCTTTTTACAATCTAAGACTACAGACATTTTTCTTTCAAACTAGACCTCATTTGTTTAAAAATATTTTAAAACAGACTAATATTTTCATCAAAAAAATGAAACACGGTTTTTCAAGAAATATTGTCCCCTATGTGGATGCAATATCAATGCTCCTCGAGTTTTTATCTTACAAAGAAAATATTTACATCATCTGGAAGCTGAAAGCTTTCCTATTCATATAAACTCCATTTCAAGTCTATATCTTAAATTTTCGATTTTTAATTGAATTTTAAAGCTGATAATTCAATAGTGACGAAACGCCCTTCACATTAAGGGTGACAACACTAAATGGATGGAAGCTATTACATTGCCCGAGACTCACCCCTATGTATCTCGCTATTAGCCATAACAGAGGAGCGAGCGTAGCGAGCCTAGGGGCAAAGCCCCTAGTTAATTAAAACGACACAAACCGCAAATCTAGTAACATTTTTACATAGAATAAATACACAATAACATCAATACTTTAAATGGGAGGGATGATCCTGATGCTTTGATAGCAAAATTTCAATATTTGGCTTCAATTTAGTCAGGTCTAACCTTAAATCTCCTTGGTGAGTGATTTCTAATCTGTTTCTTTTTTTTTAATAAGGAGATTGACAACCGCGCTGAAACCCCTTTCCACGAGGTATGAAGATGGAAAAGCTATCAAAAACTTTCTCGCGATAGTCCATAATGCAGGATATGTAACAAGTATGTCTCTCTAAAGCCAGAATTGTTGATATCCCTCTCTAAACTGCACCTTAAGTTCTTCGTTCGTGATTATACCGATCAGTTCTTGTAACATAACATCCGTTTCTTCAATGTCACCGTATGGATTGATAATTCAATGTGGTATTTCCGTAGTCAATACATCTTCAAACCTAATTTCAAAGTCTGCGTGAAGGACATTTAAATGTTGAACGTAGGCTGAAAGGTCATCTTGGCAGTTTGTCTGTGCCAAATTGAGAAACTGGCAAGTTCAATATAACAGCCACCTGCTGGCACTCGCTGCAACCATTCCAGTCCGTGATGTCGCAACACAAGTTACACGTACTGAGATCGAAAAGTGAATAGATTTTTTACACAATTTTATGAAATATGCATATAATTAGGAAATGTTTCTATCTATTATAAGAAAGTACTTGTATTACGTAAACACTGCCATATTTACTATCTGTGTTAGCAGATTATTACATTTATGTGAAGCCAAAATTTTGGTGACTGCCTGTCTAACTCGTGGACCCCCATTTACATCTCATGCACCCCCAATTTTCTTTTTCACTCGCAGTTATCGTTTGCAGGTCTATATAGACCCCTGGGTAGTCGATATAGAACACTTTGGGAATGACTGGTTTAGAGGAACCCCTTGCTGGTATTAGACGCTCATCACGTTGGGTAGATGACGTAAGAAACGATAAATAATTGAATATTTAAAAAAGTATAGGAGAGTTTCATATCAGATACTTTGATATAAAACTCTCGGGAATATGTTTTATGTCAAGTCTGAATTTTATAATTAGAATTAATCATGATTCAAAAGCTCAGTAGTATGATTTGAGATGAGAAAAAAAGCGTAACGTACTGATTATCAACTGTCTTGTTTAAATATTCTTCTGTTAGATTTGAATTGTTTTCTTGCGATAAAATGCACTCTATGCTGGTGTTAGACACTCATCACGTTTGGTAGATGACGTAAGAAACTATAAATAATTGAATATTTTCAAAAATATAGGAGAGGCTCATTTCAGATACTCCCTTTGCAGCAAAGAGAAGGTCAATCATTGTAATGTCATTTCGGGGAATCGAACTCACGATCTAACTCACTATGCAATCGCAGTTTTCCATATTTTCCCTTTCTCTGAAAAAAGATAAAATATTCTTAGTCCTGTATTTTATATAAAAGTTTGAATAAGAAATAGAAATGGCTAAAAAAATTATACTTGATAGTAAAAACACAGGTTCGCGCCAGTGGTCCGGTATACGGAGTCATTTGAAGTATCGAAGTAACCACTCGGCTAGGCCTGCGCAACACATACGGTCTTAAAATTGTACATAGATATTTATAGGAAAGCAAGTAAGTTGCTGAGAGTGCTGCCCTCTATGATAGGAAAGAGGTATCTATTGTGTTAAATCGGAATTTAAAATTTTGTACCAATATGAAGTATTATTACTTGAAATCCGTATTATTTTCTACTTAATTTGCTATCGATTTGCATGGCTCTATTTTCCTCCTTTCTTTGAAAAAGAATACAATACTCCATACATTTTTTTTGAAGAAAAGTAACAAAAAACAAGACTTAATGAAACAAAACAATTAAGTTTTAAGCCAAAACCACAAGGTTATGTCAGTGGTTGTGAAATATGAGGCATCGCGGTATCGAAGAAACATGACAAGGTATGTCCAGCAACTTTCGTAGAAAAATTGCAATTTAAATTCGATAGAAATGACTGAAAATGGTAAAGAGTTTTGCCATCTATGATGAAGAAGCAATATGTCTATGTCACACGGAATTTTATACTTGGCAGTAATCATGATTGCTACTATACATAGATTGATGCAGATTTCTATACATAGTCTGGGTCGTGAAATTATAGTCATATTATTCTGTAGTATAAGTTTTCCATCCTGCTTTGTAAGGATTTTAAAAAGTTTTTATAATCCATGTCCGCATTTTATAAGCAATTTCTACAAACTGAAGGTCCTGATATTGCCATTACATAGCAAAAAGAAGATAAATAAATAAATAAAAAATAAAAATTAGTTTTACCTCCTTTAATAGTTCCGTGTAATGATTCACAATTTTGTTTCAATTTCTATTTGTCGTGTACTACGAAAAAAATATTTCGGTGTAATTCTTTACTCGGATATTACCATTTAACAGAATTTGTTTACTGTGAAGGGTTTTCGTTAAAACCATTTCCTGAGTATCTGCTCATAAAACGTAATATCAGTAGAAATATCATGTTTTATGGGCAGATAAAAACCAGATTTTTAGAAAAACGAACAATAAATTTGCAAATTTTTTGTTCGACCGAACAGAACTTTTGTAGATAATTCCCGGTGAAAGATCACTAGTCATTCTCTTTATGATTATACAGCTGTAAAACGGAATCACATAAAGTAGAATTTTTTTTTTTTTTTTTTTTTTTTTTTAATTTTTTTTAAGTGCCTTTAATGAGCCGTAAGGAATACCTTTTGCGATGCCCCGTCTCATGGAATGCATTATGTCCAACCTCGGAGAAATGTGCTACTTTTAACTGCAATCCCGATTGCTCCGGCAAGTCGCTTTTTCCCGTTCCAGCAGTAGTTGGTCCTTACCTTATTACCAAGCGACAGGGCCGCCCAGAGACTTTACGGGGCCTGGGGCAAACTTCTGTTGGAGGCTCCAAGAAATCTGATTAATCGATTAATTTTTTTATTTTTTTTTTTTGGGGGGGGGGCCTTTTTTCAGGAGATTATTTTGAATTTTGGAGTACGGTAGAAGTTTCAGAATTTTCTTTCGGAGAAAATCTAATAAATATTTTTTAAAAAATTTTTTGGGGCTCCTCCGGCAGTTGGGGGCCTGGGGCAAAGTAACCCCAGTTTCCCCCCGACTTTCGACCCGTTCGTTCGACTTTGTTTTCATTCTTTAGAATTAGCGTAAATCTCAGCCTGAAATTGAAACATATTGATTCATGGGTGATTAAGTAAAACAGTTTTTAGAACACATTATCTATTATTGCTTAATGACAAGAAATTTAAATTCAACACCTTATAGTATTCGGATATATTCGGCCCATCTAGTTCAATTGACATTGCTTTCTAAAGCCCCATTTATTTGGCGACTTTTTTATATGTGGTTCCGGACCACTCCCGAAGCTCTCGCGGACCACAGGTTGGGAACCACTGGTTTAGAGGAACCGCTTGCTGGTATTAGATGCTCATCGCGTTGCAGGGATGACGTAAGAAACGATAAATAATAGAATATTTAAAAAATATATAGGAAAATTTCATTTCAGATACTTTGCAGCCCACTCGTCCCCCCCCCCCACACACACACACACCAAAAAAAATATAAAAATTTCGATTTCTGATATGTGCAGTCCGGGAATCGAACCCACAATCTAACTCGTTATCCAGATGGAGTTTTACAGTTCTTCTTTTTCTCTGGACAAAGATAAAATATTCTTAGTTGGGTATTTTATATAAAAGTAACAAAAAAAATACCGGAAAAGCCAAATAATTATATCTGATGCCAAAAACACAGGTTCGCGCCAGTGGTCGGGATAACGCGAAGGTACGTTTTCTATCGAAGTAACCACACGACTAAGCCTGTGCGATACTGTTCGCTCTAAAAACTGTAGATAAAATTTCCAATTGAGAGAAAATAGCAGAGAGCACTGCCATCTAGGAAGAAGAACCGATAAGTATTGTGTTGACTCGGAATTTTATATTTTGCATTAACATGAAATAATATTACTTGAAATTTATAATCAAAAACATTTCAAATTAATTAAATATTTAAAACCTATGTCTTCATTTAAAAGCCATTCCTACAAACTTTATGCGCCGATATGACCATTATATTAAAAGGAAAAAGAAAAAAACAGGTATTGTATCTTTAGAATTTCAGTGTTCAATTTTATTTAAATTCTTATTTAGCCGCAATTCTTCAGACTATTAACATTTCATTTTAAAGGGTTTCTAAAACTTACGGATTTAATATTATTCAAGTAAAGTGTACGAACTTTTCGATATGGGTGCTAGATCTCATTTTTTTTTCCCGTTTGATGTGCATGACAAGGGTTTCACTAGAGCAGGGGTTTCCGAAACTTATTTGGCCTACCACCCCCTTTTCAGGAAATTTTTGCCTAATGTATTGAGTGTCAACTGTCTTGTTTAAATTTCTTCTGTTAGCTTGAGAGTCCTTTCATACTTTTAGAGCAGAGGTCCCCAAACTTGTTTGTCCCGTAGACTCCCTGCCGATTTTTTCTGTTTTGGGTAGACCCCTGCTATCCCAATACTGATTTTTTACAAATTCATCAAATTTAAAAGTGTTTTTCAAGCTGACACAGAGCTAAACACTTTGAGATGGTTTACTGCAGAGTGAAAAATTTTAAAATTTAAGAAAATATATCTTAAGTTTTATAGTTATTCATTTATCTCTCTATTCTAAAAAAAAGTAATTCCTGCTGCCGCTGTCAAAAGTTTGTCACGCTATCTCCTCCAAAACCGCTGGGGGAATGGTGTTGAGAGGGATACCAATGGATGCAGACAAATGGGGGGACCAAAGTAAGACATGTCTCATCTTCGTCGGACGTTGATTTTTTTTATTTTTTATTTTATGTTTTGTGGGGAAATATTGACTTCTTCATCTTCAGATTGCGATAACTCGTCAAAACGTTATTGTAGCATTTAGATCTTTTTACAATCTAAGACTACAGACATTTTTCTTTCAAACTAGACCTCATTTGTTTAAAAATATTTTAAAACAGACTAATATTTTCATCAAAAAAATGAAACACGGTTTTTCAAGAAATATTGTCCCCTATGTGGATGCAATATCAATGCTCCTCGAGTTTTTATCTTACAAAGAAAATATTTACATCATCTGGAAGCTGAAAGCTTTCCTATTCATATAAACTTCATTTCAAGTCTATATCTTAAATTTTCGATTTTTAAATATGAGGCATCGCGGTATCGAAGAAACATGACAAGGTATGTCCAGCAACTTTCGTAGAAAAATTGCAATTTAAATTCGATAGAAATGACTGAAAATGGTAAAGAGTTTTGCCATCTATGATGAAGAAGCAATATGTCTATGTCACACGGAATTTTATACTTGGCAGTAATCATGATTGCTACTATACATAGATTGCTGCAGATTTCTATACATAGTCTATTTCTTGAAATTTTAGTCATATTATTCTGTAGTATAAGTTCTCCATCCTTCCTTTGTAATACACGTGCGTATACACATCCGTATTTCTATCTATGTGTATATATATATCTATATATGTATGTGAATAATAAATAATTTAAACACTCTAGACTGAACAAAAATGAGTTAAATAAAAAATTATTAATTTGTATTTAAAATTATGCTGCTGATACGATCTCAACATATGTCCATCTGTGTAGAGCATATTAGAAATTTTTAGTAAACTTAAGAATGTAACAGAGGTACAAATATCGTGTGCTTTACATATATATTTAAAGCTATCAGTAACTGAATACTTTAAATTATACGAAAGTCTCATTTCAGATACTTTCTTTACAGCAAAAAGATAAAGTGGAATATTGTAATGTGTTGTGCTAGAATCGAACTCACGACGTAAGAAACTTACATTCCAGTCGCCTTTTAGCATTTTCAAACTTCGATTGAAAAAAAATCCTGTTACTGTATTTATGGACAGGTAATAAATAATAGCTGAAAAGGTTTAATTGTAATTACAATAAACTAAATCACAAGATTGCGCCAGCGGTCAGAGTTTACAGGGAAATATTCGTAACAAAGTATATACTAGCTGAATACCCTTGCTTTGCTACGGGGTACATTCAAATTAAAGACAACGGTCAATGTATGGAATTAATGCTAAAAAAAATTATAAAAAAATCGTAACGGATATTTTTATAGACAAAATAATGTAGGAGAAAATATTGAAATTAAATCTAATAGAAAATACTAAAGAATATAGTACTGTTAATATAGTACAGTTTGAGGAACATTTCTTTTACTGTATTTTAATTTTTTGGGGGGATAATGTCCAATCGTCTGCCGCATTAAAAAGAAAAAAAATTGTCAATTTATTTCGTTGTTATGCACTCGACGCACAATTTACTAGAACAGGGGTCCCCAACCCTATGCCAGCGGGAACCACGGCACCCACCGATCGTTTTACGTGTGCCCGCCACTGTGCGACCACGATAAAACTATTTTAGTTTTCAATAAAATGCTATGTAAAAGTTCTCATTTTTCATAGCATTTTATTGATTCTCATTTTTAAAGATTAACCACACAAAAGTAGAAATGGCGTCCAAACACAGATAAAAGCACAAAGCGTAATGTGACCGATCTCTTCTCCCCTTCACGCCAGATCTTCGCCAACCTAATTTCCCATACCTAAAATGAAATGAACCGGTCCGTTTTTATGGTTGCCGTCACAACATAGACAATTGTCTGGAGCTCATCTCGTGAGAGCCAGTAGTGTGGTTTGTGCTGTGAGATAAAGGTTTCATCCGACGTATCTACTTCATTATTCAGTCATAAATATATGCTGAGATTTTTTGTATACTGTGTTTCCTCCTTCGTTGTTTTTAAATAATTCCTTATTTTTACCCCAAAATGAGTGCATTAAGTAAATGGCCCTATAATTTTAATACTGAATTGGAGGATTCATATTGCTTCGTCAATTTAAAAGACAAATGTATTAGTCTGTCGTGTGGAAATATCGTCGCGGTGCCAAAAAAAAAACATAATGTTGAACGTCATTTCCTGACAATTCATGCTACTTTTAATGAGAAACTTAAATCCACTTAATCTTAAATACGAAAGAAGAAAGTAGATCAGCTAAAATTGAATCTGTTCGTTCTACAGTCAGTTTTCACTAGGCCCCTGTTAAGATCTAAAATTGCCACTATTGCTTCTATAAAAATTTCTCACATACTCGCAAAGAAAAAGCCTTTCCAGGATTGTGAGTTGTTAAAAGAAGCATTTCTTACTGGAACCGATTGCTTATTTGAGGGATTTTCCAACAAATGTGACATCATGTCAGCAATACAAGACTTATAGTTGTCAGATAACACCGTTACAAGAAGAATACAAGCCATTTCAAAGGACATGCAAATTCAGTTAAAGAGTGACTTGGGAATATGTGAGTGGTTCTCACTACAATTTGACGAGTCTACAGACATATCAGACACAGCACAATTAGCAGTTATGGTGAGAATGGTATTTAGTGACTTTACTGTAAAAGAAAATCTACTTAAAATATTACCCATGAAAGGACGAACAACAGGTGAGGATATCTATAAAATACTTATAACATAATGCAAAGTCTATAGATATGCCTCTCCAGAAGCTGTCTGCGATAATCACTGATGGGGCACCAGCAATGGTTAGTAATGTCAATGGATTTATTGCCCTCGGCATAAAAGATAAATCATTTCTAAACTTTATGTCGTATCACTGTATTATCCACCAGGAGGTTTTATGTGGTAGAATACTACCCTTCGGACACGTCATGAAAATAATTTCAAAAATAGTCAACTTAATTCGCGCAGCTCCTTTGCAACACCGCCTTTTTAAAACCATATTAGAAAAGCCTGATCTCAGTCTGCATACAGTGTTAAGATTATCAAATTACAGCAGTTCGGCTAAAACAAAAAGCTTTCATACACATAGATAACTAAAAACATTAAGAGCAAGCAATGTAACCGTTTATTACACAAGCATGCTACAGTCGGGAGTCAGAGCTTACAAAGTTAGACAACATTAGGGTTGAGTTGTAGCTTGTCTGACACACAAGTTGTGTTGTAACTTACCATAACACTTCCTCCACAAGCCACAACTCACTTAACATGAATGTATTGTTAATTAACAACTAGACTACTAAATGAAAATAGTCCTAATAGAGTACACAGTTCCTTAAACCTAACACTAGGTAATGGTTTAGTCATAATGTCTGCTAACTGCATTTTTCCAGGAACGTGTTTTATGTGTAGTTCACCATCAATGAATTTTTCTCTCACAAAATGATAACGAACATCAATGTGTTTGGACCTTTTATGGTATTCGGGGTTTTTGGCGAGTTTCACAGCACTAGCATTATCTACCAGAAGGGATGGAGTTTCAAGATTTGTTATGTCACTGAACAGGTGTTTCAGCCAAATCAGTTCTTTTGCACTCTCACTTGCAGCAACATACTCTGCTTCTGTTGTAGATAACACAACACTCTTCTGCTTTTGGCTCATCCATGAGATGGCTCCACTTGAAAATCTTGATATCATTCCAGTCCTTGAGCGTCTTGTTTTTATATCACCTGCATAATCAGCATCACTATAAACTTCAAGCTCATTAGGATGACACTTTGCTTGATATAGCAAGCCAAAGTCCACAGTTCCTTTCAGATATTTGAAGATGCGTTTAACAGCACACCAATCCGAGGTTCTAGGATTTTCAAGATTTTCAGAAACAATACTTATAGCATATGCTAGATCAGGTCTTGTAGCAGTGGCAAGATACATCAGGCTGCCAACTGCCTGACGATAGGGAACTTCTTTTCCTATCAATTTGTTTTCTGTGTCATCAGAAATAAAGCTCTTGTCACTTGGGGTTGATACTGGATTAGCACAGTCCATATGAAATCTTGAGAGGATTTTTTTAGCATAGGCACACTGATTCACAAAAATTGAACCATCATTCAATCTTGTTATGTTGATACCTATAAATTGGTTCAATGAACCTCTTGTGATCTGAAAGGACTGACCAAGTTGATTCATGAATTCCTCCACTTCAACTCCATCAGTCCCAACAACAAGGCCATCATCTACATAGATAACAACAAAAAGTTTCTTGTCAGCTCTATGTCTGATAAACAAACAGGGATCAGCTGCACTAACTTCCAGTTCCCGCTCTTTCATGAAATTCACAAAACATTGATTCCAGCAACGGGGTGCTTGTTTGAGTCCATATAAACTTTTATGCAATCTACAGACTCTTCCACTATTATCATCGAAGCCTTCTGGATGTGTCATGAAGACCTCCTCCTTAAGAGATCCATATAGGAATGCAGTCTTCACATCGAACTGTTGCATGTGCAACTGTTCTTTTGCAGTTATAGCAAGAACAGATCTCACAGTATCATATCTTGCTACAGGGCTGAATGTTTCGTCATAATCAAAGCCTGCCTTTTGTGCATACCCCTTGGCTACAAGACGAGCTCGGTGTCGCTCCACAGTACCATCAGGATTAAATTTTTTCTTCAGCACCCATCGACAATTTATGACTTTGGAACCTTTAGGTCTTTCAACTAATTCCCATGTTTCATTTTCATGTAGGGCATCTATTTCTTCTTTCATGGCTTTAATCCACAAGTCACCTTCATTTGAGGAAAGAGCTTCAGAGTATGTGGAGGGATTTTCACTATTTTCGGATTCTTCTACTGCAGCTATGTCTGCAATAAGATATTCTCCTGACTTCATCCATGCAGGCGAGCTTCGGTTTCTTCCAGACTTTCTGACAGTTTCCAATTTTTCTTCTGAATGGTTAGTTTCTTCACATCTCTCAATTAAGTTTTCCTCCACCTCCACTGTCACAGGAGTGGTGCATAAACGTTCAGGTTTGAAATTTACATCTCGAGATTTTATAATTTTGTTCTGAGAAGGCAGATAGACTTTGTAGCCATCTTTCTTGTTCACATACCCCACAAAGTGACCATGAACACTTTTGTCATCAAATTTACGTCTACAGTTCTTTGGTATATGTACATAACATTCAGTTCCAAACACTTTCAAATGATCTAATTTAAATGTTGGCTCACCAGTCCAAAGCTCATGAGGACTCTTGTTTTCTTCTGGGGCTACACCAGTATGGTTTAGAAGATAGACTGCTGTTTCACATGCACTGGCCCAAAGTGGCCGAGGTAATCCACTTGCGGAGAGCATAGAACGAGCCAGTTCAACAATCGTTCTGTTCTCCCTCTCAGCTGCACCATTTTGTTCTGGCGAGTAGGGCACACCAAGAGTCAGAACTGTACCTTTTTCAGCAAGGATTTGTCGAACTTCACCACAGTCAAATTCCCCTCCTCCATCACAGCGAAAAGCTTTCACAGCATGACCATGATTGGTAGCTTCATTGAGAAACATACGTAGGCAACTACTAGCATCACTTTTCTTTTTCAAAAAAAAGATTTTACGATATTTGCTGTAGTCATCTTTAAAACAAACATAATATCGAGCATCACTAAAGGAACCCACAGACATGGGGCCATTTACATCAGCATTAATAATTTCACCAGTTGACATGGCTCTATAGGGACGTGATTTAAAAGGTTTTCGATGAGCTTTTCCAAGAGCACATCCATCACAGAATTCACTTGTCACTGCATGACTTATGGATATACCCATGTCGGTTAGCAATTTACGAACGTGCCGTTTGTTTTGATGGCCAAGACGTTCATGCCACAATTGCAAAGATTCGGATTCTGTAGCAATACTTATCTCAGCTGGACTTGCTGGAATAACAACTCTCATACACATAATATATGTGCCATCTGTCCAGGATCCAACTGCAACAAGTTCTTTACTGCGATAAAATTCAACATACCTCTCTGTCATTTTTACTTCAACACCATGCCTTGCAGCCTGTTGTACAGAAAAGAGATGCCTCTTCACATCAGGGATATACCAGACATTCTCCATGTGAGCATCATACCATTTGCCATGGATACAAACTTCAATATTTATTTTACCAGATCCATATGCATATATCTTGTTATTGTCAGCAAGTGATACCTCAATGGGCACAGGGAAATGCGTGTATGTGCTAAAGTACTGTTTGTTTGCAGTCATGTGATGAGAAGCACCAGAATCACATACCCAAATATCTGGCTGAGTGCTGTTTGCACTGGCAGCAAATGCACCTTTATTATATTTTGATGATGAGAATTTATCATTAGACCTTTTCTTAGGACAGTCTTTACACAGATGTGTACTCGATCCACACTTAAAGCAGTGCTTTCGCTTAAAGTTGCTGGATTTAATATTACTTGCAGAAGTACTTTCAGGAAATTTTTCCACGTTTTTCACAGCTTTTTGCCTAAGATCAGGAACACGAGCTGCAAATGCACCATAATCCACAGCTTCAGTAGATTTCACACGCTGCTCAATTGTACATAATTTTTCAACGAGATTCTTAGTCGTTCGTTTATCAGAGTCTAAGGACTCCCAAACATTGCTGAATTCTTGAAATTCTGGACCCACAGTAAGCAGTATTTTGCCATGCAACAATTCTTGAGGAATGGAACTTGAGCCAATACGGTTTAGTTCACTGTTCATCTCATTATAAATTCTTTCAACTTTGGCTGCATGCGTAGCAACGTTATCATTAGGATCTTTACAGACTTGGAAAAATTGAGTCATCAATAAATTAAGTCTCTGAATACTGCTTTGCTCAAAAACACTAATTAATTTGTCCCAAATGTCCTTTGCATTCGAGTACGTCATTACCAAATCAGCAACAGATGCGCTCAACGTACTTGCAATAAGTGCAGCTGCCTTAGCGTTTTCACGCCGCCATTCAGACATCTTCACGTGGTCCCTCGAATCGGCATTGTCACTTTCAGCAACCGGACAAGTTTTAGTTCCATGTGAGGTCATATTGTTCAAAGTGCATTTTCATTTGCCACTTCCACTTACTCCAATTTTCAGCACCCTCTAGCTTATCTATTTGTACCTTCAGATCAGCCATAGCGTCTCGCTGTTAGGCCTAACACACACTGAAGTTCACTTCGCTTTTCAAAAAATTTCGCAGATTTCAATTCACGCAGATTTAAAAACATGCAGAGCCCATAACCTGTTAAGATTATCAAATTACAGCAGTTCGGCTAAAACAAAAAGCTTTCATACCCATAGATAATTAAAAACATTAAGAGCAAGCAATGTAACCGTTTATTACACAAGCATGCTACAGTCGGGAGTCAGAGCTTACAAAGTTAGACAACATTAGGGTTGAGTTGTAGCTTGTCTGACACACAAGTTGTGTTGTAACTTACCATAACATACAGAAGTACGTTGGCTCAGTAACGGCAAAGTTCTTACTAGATTTGTAGATTTAATTGAAGAAAGAAAATATTATCTCAGTGTCAAAAATCAAAATTTTTTTTAACTAACAGACCCTCGTTGGCTAGCGGATTTGGCTTTTATAATAGATATAATAGAAAAACTGAATTATTTAAACTTAGAGCTGCAGGGAAAGGACAAACATATAGCTACTACAATGATAGGGACTATAAACTCGTTTAAAGCTAAACTGGCTTTGTGGACATCAGATTTGAAGATGAAGTCCCTTGTGCATTTTCCAAATATGAAAAAAATGATAGGCGACGGGGAAATTGACTTATCAACATTTGTTATCAACCTTCAATTACTTCAAGACCAGTTTGAAAAGCGCTTTCAACAGTTTAATATCATCGAGCCAATGGTTACCTTTTTTGTTAATTCTTTACTTACCAAGTAAATGTAACCGAACTAGCTACATACATTTTAGAGCTTGTTCAAGTAAGAACAGAAGAACTGGAGGTAGAATTTTGGATCTTCAGAACGACATTGTCCTAAAATCTATTGTATCAGATGAGAATTTCTGGAATATAGTAGACAGAAACAAATTTCCATTCTTGAAAAGAGCAGCATATAAAATAAAATCGTTTTTCGGTTCCACATACTTGTGTGAATTATTGTTTTCGACAAAGAATATCATAAAATCAATGTACAGATCGCGACTTTCAGATGAACACCTTGACGATTGCTTACGCGCGCGCGAGCAGGAATATCATCATACTCTCCAAATTACGCAGTAATGGCCAATGAAATGCTATGCCAAAAATCACATTGACTTTGAGATTTATATTTTTATAAAGAATTTTTATACTTTGTAGAGTTTGTATACATTATATAGTAATCATTTATTTTATACAAGAATATTAACAATAATTTTTGTATGTTAAATTATATTTTTGGAATTAAATTTTTTTTGTACATTATGTCTATGTATTATTAACTATGTGCAACTATAAATTCATCTTGAAAAACTAAATGGTGCCCACCGTCCGATAGGTATTCTAGAATTTGCTCTTCGGTACAAAAAGGTTGGAGACCCCTGAATAAGAATATCACAAAATGAAAAAAACCACATGATCAGAATTTAATATATTAAATTCTAAAAATTAATCTTTAAAAATCCACCAAAAATCAGAAAATGAAGGTAAATATTCGAAAAAGATTTCATTTTTAAGGCATTTTTATGATATTTCTCCTGATATAAATTTTATAGCCCTCAGATTATGATTTTAAATGCAAACTTTAAAGAATGCTAAAAAACAGCTTAAAAATTTAATTTTAAACAATCTAAGAATTTTTCAAAAACCTAAAGGACTGAAATTTTCCATGGTGATTCTTCTTATAGTGTAGGGTTACACTAAGAAAGATTTTTGAAAAATTCTTCTTAGATTTTTGAAAATTGTATTTTTAAGTTGTTTTAGTATCTTTTTTTAAGTTTGCATTTAAAACAATAATTTGAGGGTTATAAAATCTTTATCACAAGAAAGATCGTAAAATTTTCTTTAAAATGAAATCTTTTTCGAATCTTTACCTCCATTTTCTGATTTTTGGTGAATTTTTAAAGATAAATTTTTAGAATTTAATTTATTAAATGCTGATCACGTGATTTCTCTTTCTGGTACTTTAAATAAATTTATCCTCACGTGCATAACAACTAAATAGACAAAATATTATTTTTTTCTTGCTAATGGGGAAAACGATTGAACATTATCAAAAGAAAAATATTAAAATACAGTAAAACATATGTTCCTCAAACTGTATTATATTAACTGTACTTTATTCTTTAGTATGTTCTATTAGATTTAATTTGCATATTTTCTTCTACATTATTTTGTCTCTAAAAATATCCCGTACGATTTTTTTATAAATATATTTTTTGTTTTTTTCATATCAATTGCACACATTGATCGTTGTATTTAATTTCAATGTACTCCGTAGCGACGTGCGGGTTTTCGGCTAGTTTTTATATATATAAGAAATAAACATAGTGTAATTTCAAATTTCAGCTAATTTAGTATTAGGTCTAAGATTATATAATTTTAGGCTATGAAAACAAAATACGCAGGGCTTTTTTTTGGGGGGAAGGGGGGCAATTTCCTCTAGTAACCCCACCTCCCCCAACTGGAGCCGCCAATAAATCGGCAATAAATTGAGATCGTGAGTTCGAATCCCCTACGACACGTTAAAAAATTCCTCTTTTAGTATTACTATAAAGACAGTATAGGAATTGAGAATTTTGTATATTTAAAAGTATTCAATATTTTATAGTTTTAAATGTTACTCCTAATCACTAAACAATGCCACTTCGCTACTTCCCTTTCTGGAATCTAATATTTACAATTTCAAGAAGACTGTTATTGAGCAGGCTTAGCCGAGTGGTTACATCGATAAATTCAAGGGATGAATTCTCTAAAATTCCAGACCACCGGCGCAGTCCTCTGTTTTTGCATATTGCAACTATATAGTCTTCAGCATTTTTTTTTTGTTATTTTTATATGAAATGCTGAACTATGAATTTTTAATTGCATTTCAAACAAACATGGGAAATAAAAAGAGCGATTGGATGGTGATTCTTTGAGATCGTGAGTTCGAATCGCCTACGACACATTAAAAAGTTCCAAATTTAGTATTACTATAAAGAAAGTATCTGAATTGAGACTTTTGTACACTTGAAAGTATTCAGTATATTATAGTTTTAAATGTTACTCCTAATCACTAACCAATGCCTCTCCGCAACTTCCCTTTCTGGAATCTAATAATTAGAATTTTTGGAAGGAGTCTCTTCAGCATTCTTAGATGAGTGGTTACATCGATACGTTCGAGAGATTTATTCGTTAAAATTCCGGATATTGGCACAATCTTGTGATTTTGCCTATTGCAACAATATTGTCTTCGGCATTTTCTTTTTCTATTTTTATATGAAATGCTCAACAAAGACATTTTAATTACATTTCAAAAAAAAAGAATGGAAATGTAAAAATCGGCAGGATGGTGATTCTTTTAGATCTTGAGTTCGAATCCCCTACGACACATTAAAAAATTCCACTTTTAATTTTCTATAAAGGAAGTATCGGAATTGAGAATTTTGTATATTTAAAAGAGTTCAGTATTTAATAGTTTTAAATGTTACTCATAATCACTAAACAATGCATCTCCGCTACTTTCCCTTCTTTCCCAGGTGTAGCTGAGTGGTTACATCGATATAATCGAGAGATTCTTTCTCTAGAATTTCGGATAACTAACGTAGTCCTGTGTTTTAGCCTATTGTAACTATATTCTCTTAAGCATTTAATTTTTGTTATTTTTATATGAAATGTGTAACCGTGATTGTTTTAATTATTTTAAATGATTGGGAAGGAGAGTTTATTTTTATTATTCTTATATTAATTAATTATATTAATTATGATTTTGATTTAGTAACTTATTGGTTCATGATTGTGGCTAGTACATTGATGTGCTTCCCAAATAATGGAAATAACTCTGGTTATATTGACAAATCAATTTATTGAATATTAACACACATAAATAATACACTCCAAAATTACTCAATATTTCCTCCGGCATTTACACATTATTCATAACGTCATTCCTACTAAATTAATTCTTCACGATACCTATGTTTGATTCATTCACTTATTATAACAATATTTCATAATGCCTCTATACATATTATTTTCAACTTTACTCCTACTAACTTAATTCATATATATATGCAAAACATTATATTAAATTGTTGGTACGAATTATCGGTCAATTCCTCGACATCTTATATTCAAAAACTATATTCATCGCGCTCTATCTTAATCATTATGGCTACACACTGAGAAGCAATGATAACAATATAAAAGGGAAACGCAAAGTCGGTACCTCATCAGATGACGGTGGAATCCCTCTGGGCAGCTGGCACTCGTAATGATGAATTCATCGACTTTATCATCACACGGAATTCGGGCATCTTCTTGTCTGGAATACAGCTCCGTCGTTCATTGCAGACACTCGGCATAGGACACTGGGCGCTCGACAACTTCTATCTCCAAACTTTTACTGCACTCGAATACGGCTCCGTCGCTTATTGCAGACACTCGGCACGGGACACTTGGGCACTGTCAGCATCGGTTCACTAACTTTTTTTTGCTCTCTCCTCATACGTCTATATGCATTGACACCACTTCTACCTCTCACAAACTTCTGACTGACTCTCACTTCTCAGGTTATCTCTCTGCCTTCACACTATTTTTTATTTCATATATTTTCTTACTAATGTCTCCGCCTCTTATAATTTCCATTGGTTATCTGGAAATTATCATGCCATGGCCATTCGTCCGTGCTGCCTCTCCTCAATCCCCTTTTACCAATGCGCATCGAGGGCGGGATTTATAAATTCTCCCTCAATTTTAACTTTTTCCCATGCTTTGGCTTCAAGTAGGGTGGGCTCTTTTATAGCCATCATAAATTTTCTTTTATTCTCTTCTTGCAACTCACTCTCTTCAACTTTTATCTTCTATTTATTGCTACAAACACTATCTCTAAATTTCGTTCCGGTCTATGGCTTTCTTCCCTTATCTTTTATTGCCCTGTTTCTTTATTGCATTTAACAATTATTTTATTTTATTTTGTACTTTTCAATGCTCCTGTCCCTAGCCGTAACACTACTGTCATGTCAGTATGACAAAATGCTGAACTATAAATTTTTAATTGCATTTCAAACAAACAGGTGAAATATAAAAAGCGACTGGATAGTGATTATTTAAGATCGTGAGTTCGAATCCCCTACAACACATTAAATTTCCACTTTTGGTTGAACTATAAAGAAAGTATCCGAATTGCGACATTTGTATATTTAAAACTATTCAGTATTTTATAGTTTTAAATGTTACTCATAATCACTAAACAATGCTTCTCCGATGCTTTCCCTTCTGAAAATTACTATTTTAAAGGGCTTACAATTTTTAAAGGACAGTTATTCACCAGGCGTAGCCGCATGGTTACATCGATATAATCGAGAGTTTCGATCTCTTGAGTTTCGGACCACTGGCGCAGTCCTGTGTTTTTGCCTATTGTAACTATATTCTCTTAAGCATTTTTTCTTGTTATTTTTATATGAAATTCTGGACTATGAACTTTTAATTGCATTTCAAACAAGCAGGTGAATTATAAAAAGCGACTGGATAGTGATTATTTAAAATCATGAATTCGAACCCCATACAAAACATTAATAATTTCCCCTTTATTTGAACTATAAAAAAAGTATCTGAATGGCGTCTTATCTATATTTAAAACACTTCAGTATTTTATAGTTTTAAATGTTACTCATAATCACTAAACGATCCCTCTCCGCTACTTTCCTTTCCGGAAAATACTAATTACAATTCTTAACGGGCTGTTATTAACCAGGCGTAGCCGAGTGGTTACATCGATATAATCGAGAGTTTCGATCTCTTGAGTTTCGGACCACTGGCGCAGTCCTGTTTTTTTGCCTATTGTAACTATATTCTCTTAAGCATTTTTTCTTGTTATTTTTATATGAAATTCTGGACTATGAATTTTTAATTGCATTTCAAACAAGCAGGTGAATTATAAAAAGCGACTGGATAGTGATTATTCAAGATCATGAGTTCGAACCCTATACAAAACATTTAAAATTTCTCCTTTATTTGAACTATATAAAAAGTATCTGAATTTCGTCTTATATATATTTAAAACACTTCAGTATTTTATAGTTTTAAATGTTACTCATAATCACTAAACGATCCTTCTCCGCTACTTTCCTTTCCGGAAAATACTAATTACAATTCTTAACAGGCAGTTATTGACCAGGCGTAGCCGAGTGGTTAAATCGATATAATGGAGAGTTTCGATCTCTTGAGTTTCGGACCCTGGCGCAGTCCTGTTTTTTTGCCTATTGTAACTATATTCTCTTAAGCATTTTTTCTTGTTATTTTTATATGAAATTCTGGACTATGAATTTTTAATTGCATTTCAAACAAGCAGGTGAATTATAAAAAGCGACTGGATAGTGATTATTTAAGATCATGAGTTCGAACCCTATACAAAACATTTAAAATTTCTCCTTTATTTGAACTATATAAAAAGTATCTGAATTCCATCTTATCTATATTTAAAACACTTCAGTATTTTATAGTTTTAAATGTTACTCATAATCACTAAACGATCCTTCTCCGCTACTTTCCTTTCCGGAAAATAATAATTACAATTTCTAACGGGCAGTTATTGACCAGGCGTAGCCGAGTAGTTACATCGATATAATCGAGAGTTTCGATCTCTTGAGTTTCGGACCACTGGCGCAGTCCTGTTTTTTTGCCTATTGTAACTATATTCTCTTAAGCATTTTTTCTTGTTATTTTTATATGAAATTCTGGACTGTGAATTTTTAATTGCATTTCAAACAAGCAGGTGAATTATAAAAAGCGACTGGAAAGTGATTATTTAAGATCATGAGTTCGAACCCATACAAAACATTTAAAATTTCTCCTTTATTTGAACTATATAAAAAGTATCTGAATTGCGTCTTATCTATATTTAAAACACTTCAGTATTTTATAGTTTTAAATGTTACTCATAATCACTAAACGATCCTTCTCCGCAACTTTCCTTTCCGGAAAATACTAATTACAATTTCTAAAGGGCAGTTATTGACCAGGCGTAGCCGAGAGGTTACATCGATATAATCGAGAGTTTCGATCTCTTGAGTTTCGGACCACTGGCGCAGTCCTGTGTTTTTCCCTATTGTAACTATATTCTCTTAAGCATTTTTCTTGTTATTTTTATATGAAATTCTGGACTATGAATTTTTAACTGCATTTCAAACAGGCAGGTGAATTATAAAAAGCGACTGGATAGTGATTATTTAAGATCATGAGTTCGTACCCCATACAAAACATTTAAAATTTCTCCTTTATTTGAACTACATAAAAAGTATCTAAATTGCGTCTTATCTATATTTAAAACACTTCAGCATTTTATAGTTTTAAATGTTACTCATAATCACTATACGATCCTCCTCCGCTACTTTCCTTTCCGGAAAATACTAATTACAATTCTTAACAGGCAGTTGTTGACCAGGCGTAGCCGAGTGGTTACATCGATATAATCGAGAGTTTCGATCTCTTGAGTTTCGGACCACTGGCGCAGTTCTGTGTTTTTGCCTATTGTAACTATATTCTCTTAAGCATTTTTTCTTGTTATTTTTATATGAAATTCTGGACTATGAATTTTTAATTGCATTTCAAACAAGCAGGTGAATTATAAAAAGCGACTGGATAGTGATTATTTAAGATCATGAGTTCGAACCCATACGAAACATTTAAAATTTCTCCTTTATTTGAACTATATAAAAAGTATCTGAATTGCGTCTTATCTATATTTAAAACCTTCAGTATTTTATAGTTTTAAATGTTACTCATAATCACTAAACGATCCTTCTCCGCTACTTTCCTTTCCGGAAAATACTAATTACAATTCTTAACAGGCAGTTATTGACCAGGCGTAGCCGAGTGGTTACATCGATATAATCGAGAGTTTCGATCTCTCGAGTTTCGGACCACTGGCGCAGTCCTGTGAATTTGCCTATTGTAACTATATTCTCTTAAGCATTTTTTCTTGTTATTTTTATATGAAATTCTGGACTATGAATTTTCAATTGCATTTCAAACAAGCAGGTGAATTATAAAAAGCGACTGGATAGTGATTATTTGAGATTATGAGTTCGAACCCCATACAAAACATTAAAAATTTCCCCTTTATTTGAACTCTAAAAAAAGTATCTGAATTGCGTCTTATCTATATTTAAAACACTTCAGTATTTTATAGTTTTAAATGTTACTCATAATCACTAAACGATCCCTCTCCGCTACTTTCCTTTCCGGAAAATACTAATTACAATTCTTAACGGGCAGTTATTGACCAGGCGTAGCCGAGTGGTTACATCGATATAATCGAGAGTTTCGATCTCTTGAGTTTCGGACCACTGGCGCAGTCCTGTGTTTTGGCCTATTGTAACAATATACACTTTAGCATTTTTTTAAAATTTTTATATGAAATGATGAACTATGAATTTTTATTTGCATTTCAAACAAACAAATGAAATATAAAAAGCGACTGGATAGTGATTATTTGAGATCATGAGTTCGAATCCCCTAGAAAGCATTAAAAAATTCCCCTTTTATTTGAACTATAAAAAAAGTACTTGAAAAAGCGGAAAAAAAACTTTCTTAAAAATTTTCTACAATTTTCCGATTTTAGCTGAACTTCTATTAACGTTTTAATTTATTTCAAGTTAACCCCCCCCCCCTTTGACGCTACTCCTATGGATCTGATCGAGGCAAATCATCGAGGGCGTGTTTGGCTAGTCTGATTCACGAGAAGTTGGCAAATTTGAAGATCACCAGTTTGCTTCAGTACTCGGTGTAAACATGTCGCTGGACATTGAACTATTTATAAGTGAAATTGAAAAACGGCCAGCTTTATACAACATAAAATCAAAAAAATATTCTGAGAAAATTTAAACATGACTTTATGGGAGGAATTGTCTCAACAATTCATTGAATATTGGGATAAGTTGGAGGAAAAACAAAAGAACCAAAAGAGTAAGTTGATAAATTTTTAATATTAACTCTTTTCATTTATGATATACAGCTTTTATATTAAATTTTGTCATACTGCCAAGGAACACTTCTTTGAGGAGAAATGAAATAATATGTAAAATAATCTCTTATCGCAAAACCTTGATTGTTGCTTCTTACTCCAACTGTAGAGATTCTTTCCAATACAGTCAGAGTTACAGTCAAAGAGTGTGTCTTCATAACGTATTCCATCATGTTTTCTAACAAAATTGTGTAGAATGCAGCATGCTTTAATAACATATTCACTGAATTCAATACTGGTATCGACGGGCCTTTGAAATATTCTCCATTTGTTTGCTAAAATTCCAAAATGTACATTCTACCAGTCTGCGGACTCTTGTTAATCTGTAATTAAAGATATGTTGTTTTACGGAAAGATTTCTGCTGGGATATGGTCGTAATACAAACTGTGAAAGAGCAAATGTCTCATCCTCCACTAGAGTAAATGGCATTGCCGTTCCATTGTCGTCATTAGAGAGACTACTTTGTTCTGGAATTTTTAATTGGCTTCTTTTAAGCAACCTTGAAAATGCTGACTGTTTAAAAATATTATAATCACTTGATGAACCGTATGCTCCAACTTCTACATTAATGAACTTGTAATCCACTATTGCTAGAAGCACAGTCGAAAAAATATTTTACAAAAAAATGTTTGTAATATGTATTTTATTTCAATAAACTTGCAAATTTTTAAGAAAATCTTTTTTCTTACCTTAAAGTCACAGCTAATCTTTCCTGCGGTGGTATAGCCAAACGTAATCTTGTATTTTGGTAAGAAATACTGGACCCCACTGATAACAACAGGTTCTCGAAACTTTCAACGCTCATCCGAAAGTAGTTGAAAAATTTTGTTGGGTGTACTCTTAAATCTTCAAATAATTTATAAAATTGCCCATCAAATAATCTCCTACTTATTATTGGATGGACCCAAAATCTTCTGTGGCTTTGTTTACGTTTTCGCCGTAGAGCGATGGCACAAACACATGCAGCTTCCCCGAAATCCATTTTCAAACTCAGTGCAAAGCAACTATTTAGTTGCCAGTGGGCGCATGTCGAAGGTATCCGGCAACTTTCAAGTGACTAAACTGCTTAGTTGCCCAAATTAAAAGTTGCCAGTGGGCGCCTGGCCTTAGGGCAAGGTAAAGAGATGTAGAATTCCACAATAGTCAAAGTGATCAAGCTCAAGTGCGTGGGAAATAGCTTTAAATATATACGCAGAGTACACAAGACTTGCACCTCTGACACTTTCTTTAGTTTACTAATATACTCTACAGCAGCCATGCTTAACCTTTTTAACGTAGGATTACGTTCCTCAATAACGGTCCTACGGAGAGAAAAAAAATTGTCCGGCGTCGCGAGTTATAATTTTGGCAGCGCGCTAAACCCAGTATCAGTAAACAGTTAAACAGAAAAGTACCAAAATCCGTCACCCACCCACCCACCCCCAAAGAAAAGAAAAAAAAATCACGTAATCGTTTCTAGCCAAATTACCGCGGGTTATTAACGTAGGATTACTTATCGTTGCTTACCTCTTTTGTATATGCATATGTATGTATGTGTTATGTACATATGTATTTATATATGTACGTATGTATATATATATATATATATACATATATGCAAGTCAAAATTTTAATGCATTTTGGTACTTTTGTGTTTAACTGTTTACTGCTTGTCGAAGCCATACAGACTGGTCTTGGCACGCTGCCAAAATTATAACTCGAGAGGACGGATGGACGGATGGTTTTAGCGCCTGAAATTTTGCTTTCTGAAGGACCGTTATGGAGGAACGTAGCCCTACGTTAAAAAAAGAGGTAGGCAACAATAAGTAATCCTACGTTAATAACCCAGGGTAGTTTCGTTTGAAGAGACTACCTGAAATATATTTTTTTTTCTCCAGCTACATGCATATGTTTGCTACGTTACGCGAGCCGCAACAAAGGTACGCTTTACCTCATAATATAATAATGAAAGCTATAAAACTCAAATCCTAACTGTAACCAAGCGTTTATTTAAAAATGAGTGTGTGTGTGTGTGTGTGTTTTATGTTGGGACAAATCTTTGACTTTTTTACACAAATCGGGTTTCCTACATGCTACTCTAAATCCGCCATCGAGGTAAAAATCTGAGCTGATTTCTATATCAGTTCCTCGCATATTTCATTTCGGAATTGGATGATTCAAAAAGATTTGTTGATACGAACAACGTGAGAAGCAGGTAGCACATTTTTGTACACATTTGTATATTTTCAGGCACTCATTTCTATAATGTTTCTATTGTGTTTACAAAATCACCTGCCTGATAATGAATACAGGTGTTTCGGACCGCACATAAAAGCTTGTTGGGCCGCGGTTTGAGTTACACCTGTTATACATAGATCAACATATCGCAGCTCTGCTAGAAGACTATTACATCTTGGAAATTTTCGATTTTGAGATAATTGCACCACAATGCTCTCTAAGAAGTGCTTCTCAATCTCGAATAATGTTATAAGCCTAGTACCAACACAATCTCTTAGATGGCGCTTATTACCCTTTTCCACAACTAGGAGGGGGAACTTGCTGATGCGCGAAGAATGAAAATAAGATTTTTGTCAGTGCCTAATGTTGTTGTATTAAAATGTTCCTGTCATAAAAATGTTCACTAAATTTTATTTGGAAAATAAATGTTTTAATTTGGAAAATAAATTTGTATTTTTTTCTAACCTGCTGTTTATGTTATCATGGTTTTTTTTTCGTATTGTTAAAAGTTTAGATAGACTGTGAATTAGCATAGAGATATGACAGTATTCTCTCAAGCTTTGACAAAATGAGGTTACTAGAAGAGGGTTATATCTTGTAATTAAAATTTAAAATCATGCTTTAAAAATTGAAAACAACTTTAATAGTATAAGTTTTGCCTTCTGAAGTGATTCTAACAATATGTTTTCCCAAACTTATCATAAGCATTCATAAAACAAGAAATGAAATTTCGACTCATATCTTCTTATCTCTTCCAGAAAATATGGCTATTTTTAGATGTAACACTCTTCTAACAGAGGTGCGATAAATTAAAATCGTACAAGAATCGTAATTTTGATAACAAGCAAATAATCTTTTTTTTTCACTCATTCTTGTACAGGTTAGTGTATTTGAATAACTTGTTCGTGACATGCATATGCACATAGAGAGATATAGGTATGTGTACACGCACGTGTCTTAGAAAGTAGGATTGACTACTTATATTACAGAAGAGTATGACTAACATTTCAGCACCTGCACTATTTAAACAAATCCGTCGTACAGTCCCAATTCCCGACGTTTCGAGTGCGAAAAATTCTTTCTAAAAATCCCACATATATTTTCTGCGACGTGTAGCGCAGCGTCACAGCAGTTTTACAATTATTAAAGCAAATGTAAGCTCAAATGTCTCATTAATTTTGAATTTCTAGGCTTTCATGGTTGCTATAATAATATACACTGAAGTGCCACTGAATTAGGGATAGCAAAGCCTATGCAAATTGTGTAGCGCTGCGCATCATGTATGCGCAAGTGAGGGCGCTGTGGTAACTGCATATATAGCGCGTACTGTGGTTGTTCTGAATTAGTTGTTGGAATTGCCAGTATGGGTAAACTGCCTGATTTAGACGCCTTGGATCCCGGACAAATCGTAGGTGCGCGACGCATGGGCCATTCAATTTCCGAAATCGTCAGACAGCTAGGATTTTCAAGGTCGACAGTGTCAAGAGTATACCAAGAATACATGGATGGTGGAAAAAAAACTAGCGATCGGGCAAACTGCAAAGGACAATTAGCCTTGACAGTGCGTGGTGAGAGACGGCTCAGGCATATTGTACGTAGCCAGCGAAGCCAAACATTAGCTCAAATTACCACCCAGTTTAATGACGGTGCCAGTCGTACAGTCAGTAAACGGACTGTGCAACGCTCGCTTCACCGTATGGGTTTCGAGAGCCGTCGACCTACGAGAGTACCATTGCTCTATACTCGCCATCGGGCTGCACGTCTTGCCTGGGCAAGAGAGCACAGAGACTGGAGTGTAGAGGACTGGAAACGAGTAGCACGGAGTGATGAGTCTCGATTCCGACTACTTAACGCCGACGGGAGGCTGAGAATATGGCGTCAGGCTCAAGAAGCCATGGATCCTGCATGCCTGGCTGGAACTGTACAAGGGCATGGTGGCTCAATCATGGTCTGGGGTGTTTTTTCGTGGCGCAGTTTGGGATCTTTGGTGCGTGTACCCACCTCCCTCAATGCAATTCGGTACGTAGAGTTGCTGGGTGATCACCTCCATCTGTTTATGCTGTTCTGTTATCCGCACGGTAATGGAGTTTTCCAGCAAGACAACTGTACCTCTCACAAGTCCCGGTTGGCTACTGGATGGTTGGACGAGCATTCCTCTGACTTCTCTGTCATGAATTGGCCACCTAGAAGCCCAGACTTAAATCCTATTGAGCATCTTTGGGATGTTTTGGAACAAGGCGTGAAAGGCCATCACACAGCACCAAAGAACCTTACTGAATTATGGACAGCTTTAGCCAATATTTGGCAAGCCATTCCCGTGGAACGTTTCCAGAAATTTGTTGAATCTATGCCTTGTCGTGTGGCAGCCGTTATCAAGGCCAGAGGAGGCCCAACTCGTTACTAGGTAGGTATTCCTAATTCAGTGGCACTTCGGTGTACTTAAATAAATTTAAGTTTCAATTTAAGTAAGTATTTTTTATTACCACTAAGTTTATTTGTAATTTTTAATTAAAGTTGTTTGTCACAAAAATATTGTTTATTCAGAAAATTAAGCACATTTTTGCCTCCAGAAAGTTGCCCCCTCAGGGGGTTTACCTTCTTTAGGTAAACACGGGTGTCGCAATCCCGAGGTACCCCAGCGAACTATATCTTCTTTCCGTTTTCCTCTCCTCTCTTTCTTCTCCTTTTTTCTTTTTTTTCTCCTTCGTTGCGGTTACCTCTTCGGAGGTGAAGGCTCCCCACCAGATGCTGTTTCCAATCTGTTGTTTCTAGCATTTAATGGAGATTAATTGCCCACGTGTTTGCCGTCCGTGGAGACCCGTGTCCAGGGAAATGGGGATCCTGGTAGTTGAGGGGTTTTATTCTTCGCCATAATGTGGGCTTTAGTAAGATAAAGCTCCAACACACGTAAACGGGAGGTGCACATTGGTCCCGTGTGTACTAATCGGCTGGTCGGTTAGACTATGGTCACTGGCTCAGGACTAAGCAACCGGGGGTGAATATAAAATGTCCAAAATGACCGAGAGTAGTATCAAAACCATAGTTTTCGGGGTCGCTGAGACGAATAGTGACATTTCTGATGTCATTTAAGTGCAATATCAGCACCCCTTCCATTAGCATTGGGGGGGGGAGGGGTGAATATAAAATGTCCATAATACCGAGAGTAGTATCAAAACCATAGTTTTCTTGGTCACTGAGACGAATAGTGACATTTCTGATGCCGTTTAAGAGCAAGTTCAGCACCCCCCCCCATCACTATTGGTAGGGGAGGGTAGGGGGGAAGAAGAGGTGAATATAAAATGTCCAAAAGGACCGAGAATAGTGCCGAATCTGTAGTTTTCAGGTTCTCTGCGACGAATAGGGACACTCCCGATGACGTTTATATGCAAGTTCAGCTTCCTATCACCATTAGGGGGAGGGGGAACAAGGAGTAAAAATAAAATGTCCAAAGTGACTGAGAGTAGTGTCGAATCAATAGTTTTCAAGGTCACAGAGATGAATAGTGATACTCCCGATGCCATTTAAGTGAGAGTGCAGTCCCCCATCAGATTTGTTAGGTGGGGTGGAGGTAAGAGAGTGTGAATATCAAATGTCCAAAATGAGCGTGAATAGTGTCGAATCCATAGTTTCCAGGTTCGCTGCGACGAATAGGGATACTCCCGATACCGTTTAAATGCAAGTTCAGCCTCCCAACACCATTGGGGGGGAGAGAAGGGGTTGAAATAAAATGTCCAAATTTACCGAGAGTAGTGTTGAATCCATAGTTTTTGTGTTGCTGAGATGAAAAGGGGCCCTCCCGATGCCGATTAAGTGCAAGTACAGCCTCCCATCCCCATTGGTGGCGGCGAGGGAGGAGAGGGGGTAAAAAAAAGTCTAAACTGACCGAGATTAGTGTCGAATCGATTGTTTTCGGAGTCACTGAGAGGTGTATACGAAACTAAAAATGTTGTTTATAATCATGTCTTTAGTTAAATTAATAATAGAGTGAATTTGTATATTTAATTTACCATTTGTATACTGTATTTACTTTTAAATACCTGTAAATTAAATTACTTATATTTTACACTATAGGTAGAGTTAATTCCTTTTCCTCTGTAATAAAAAACAAAAATCGGATAATTAAATACTCGGGTAACGCCGGGCAAATGGCTAGTCTAAGATATAGAAGAGATTTTGTGAGTTCCATAACAGTGTAGCACAGGCGTCGGCAACCTATGGCACGCGTGCCAGGCTTGGCACGTGGTGGAGTTCTTAATGGCACTCTACACTGGAAATAAATTCAGCATTTTTATTAACGTACACTAGCAGTAAAACTATAGTCACACGAACTCTTATCGTAAATTGAGTGGGTCCATTCCAAGTGTGTTCTGTTCGGCGCATCGGTATACGAATGTAATGACAGAATATTAATTTGACGTTGTTACAATTTGTAACATAGCTTATACTAATTCTTATATCGTTATATGGTATGTAACAAAGTTCAGTTGTTTTTTGTTTAAGTTTTTTGTGAAGACTTGTTTTTCTGTTGTTTATTGGTTTGATTTTTGTTATAATTCCTCCATATTTCATAAAATTGAGAATAAGAAACAAAAACTTGATGTTCGATGGTTTTCAAGACTCTTGGAAGAATGAATATGGATTTAAACGACAAAAGGATCGTGGTTTATGTGCGATATGTCACAAAAGTGTCGTATGCCGCACGTCAAGTATACAAAGACATTTCCAAATCAAACATCAGTCCACATTTAATAACAATGATGAGAAATGTGAAGCTATAAAGGGAGCTGTTTCTGGTTATAAGAAACAATTTCTTTTTTTTGTGGAATAACTGGAACGATGCCTAAAGCGACAGAATGCAGCTTCTCAATTGCTCCTTGCATAGCTGCCACAGGCAAGCCCTTTACAGATGGGGAATATGTAAAGGAAATCTTTATAAAAAGTGCTGAAAAGTTGTTCAGCAATTTACCTAACAAACAAACAATATTATCCCGAATTCGAGAAATACCGGCTTCTGCGCGAACAATTGAAAGAATTATAACTGCAATGGCAGAAAATGTAACAACAAAACAGAATTCTGCATTACAAGAAGCTGTTGCATTTAGCGTCGCTGTTAATGAAAGCACCTATATAAATACTATAACTATATTGCGCGGCTTGCAGTAATTGCACGGTATTGTGATAAAGATCAAGTTTATGAAGAATTGTGCAGCTTGATTCCTCTGTCTGGGACAACTAAGGGACAGGATATTGTTTCTTCATTCATAAACTATTTTGAGAGCAAAAACATTAATATAGAAAAAATATTTCATGTAACTACTGATGGCGCACCTGCAATGATTGGCAAGGATAGAGGATTTGTCAAAACTTCTTGAAAATCATATTGGACATAAAATATTGAACTTCCATTGTATAATACATCAGGAAAATTTAGTTGCTAAAATTTCGTCACAGCGCTTAATTCCTGTAATGAACACTGTTCACTGACACACAGGCAATTTAAATCTCTTTTAGAAGAAATGGAAAGTGAATATGTGGACCTCCCTTTATACGGCCATGTCCGTTGGCTTAGTCGAGGTAATGTCTTGAATAAGTTTGTGTCATGTCTGTAACACATTCAAGTTTTTCTTAATGAGAAGGAACAACATTTCCCCGAATTGAACGATAAAGAATGGTTATGCAAATTGATGTTTCTGACTGATATAACTAAACATCTCAATGAACTAAACTTAAGATTACAAGGAAAGCGCTAAACTGTGCTCGAATTTTTTGAATATTGGAAAGGATTTGATACAAAATTAAATATATTTTTATGTGATATTAATACTAGTACCTACAAATGCTTTCCAAATGATAAAGCGCTTGCAAATAAATCGACCATAGACAAAGATGAACTTAAAACCTACGTCGAAGCACTTAAAGAGGAATTTTCCTAAATAAGACTTATAGAAGCTAATATGCCTATGTTTTCCTTCCTCATAAAACAAGATTTAATAGATCCACTTATAATCCCGTTTGATCCTTCAATTTTTGAGTGGTTGGAAGTTTATAATTTTGAAATGGAACTTATCGAACTAACATCTTCAGAGTTATGGAAAGCAAAATTTATGGAATTACGAAAAAATCTGGAATATGACTCTAAGGAAACATCGACTACTATATTAAATTGTTGGATATCATTGCCGGAAAGATTTAATTGTTTAAAGAAAATTGCAAGTGCTCTGCTTTCCGCTTTTGGTTCTACATATCTCTGTGAACAAATTTTTTCTCACATGAAACATAGTTTGAGTCCACAAAGAAGTTGTTTAACAACTGAACATTCAGAATCTTGTGTGAAATTAAAAGTGACAAATTATACCCCTGATATTGAAATATTAAGTAAAGCGGTGCAGGGATAAGGTTTACATTAAAAAAATTTATTTTGTGTTGGAATTTTCTGTTGTTTATTCTTTTAATAAATATGTTTAAAAGATAAATTTTTTATCACATTCTTCTCCTCTAGAAATCCATTATATAATTTGATGGACATATATACACCTATACATATATACCTACTATTACTTTCTGGTAACAAGAATTAAGGCAGCACCCTGAATCATGGTAGAGTGGCTTGGCACACCACAGCTAAACGGTTGCCGACCCCTCGTGTAGCAGTATGTCCGTGAAACACAGATTTTTATTTAATGTTTATTTTCTATTGCAGTTAATCACTACAACATTTCAAATATTTTACAATGATTAATTTTAAGAAATAAGATTTTAGATTAATGCAAAATATAAACACAAATCCTTTTGCTTTTTCATCATAGATGGCAGCACACTCCGCTACTTTCCTTTCTGGAAACTACTATTTATAGTTTCTAGAACAAAGTTGTTGACCAGGCTTAGCCGGGTGGTTACATGGACAACTTCGAGACTTCTAATCTCTAAAATTCCGGACCACCGGCGCAGTCCTGTGTTTTTGCCTATTGTAACTATATCGTCTTCAGCATTTTTTTATTGCTATTTTTATATGAAACGCTGAACCAAGAATTTTTAATTGCATTTCGAACAAACATGGGAAATGTAAAAAGCGACTGGATGGTGATTCTTTCAGATCGTGAGTTCGAATCCCCTACGACACACTAAAAAATTCCACTTTTAGTTTTACTATAAAGAAAGTATCTGAATTGAGACTTTTGTATATTTAAAAGTATTCAGTATTTTATAATTTTAAATTTTACTCCTAATCACTAAACAATGTCTCTCCTCTACTTTCCTTTCTGGTAACTACTATTTACAATTTTTAAAGGACAGTTATTGACCAGGCGTAGCCGAGTGGTTACATCGATAACTTCGAGATATTCTTTCTCTAAAATTTCGGACCACTGGCGCAGTCCTGTGTTTTTGCCTATTGTAACTATATTGTCTTCAGCATTTTTTTATTGCTATTTTTATATGGAATGCTGAACTAAGAATTTTTAATTACATTTCAAACAAACAGGGAACTGTAAAAAGCGACTGCATAGTGATTCTTTGAGATCGTGAGTTCGAATCCCCTACGACACACTAAAAAATTCCACTTTTAGTTTTACTATAAAGAAAGTATCTGAATTGAGACTTTTGTACATTTAAAAGTATTCAATATTTTATAGATTTAAATGTTACTCCAAATCACTAAACAATGCCCCTACATGTGCATGAAACTGTTACAAGCCAATGAAAAAGATTTAAGGAATTCACCGTCACTTACAACTTTACATGTCTTGAAGATGAATAAAATCATTTAAATAATAATTTTTTCTAAATTAATAATAAATTAATATTATTTATTGATGTACAAATATGAGATAGAATATACTTCTGTAATATACGTAAACTGTAATTTTCGGAAAAGAATTTGGAGTAATTGTTTATACACTCTTAGACAAAATAAAACGACGCACGAAGATGGACTTATCCGAATGGGACGAAATTTGGTAGATGTGGTGTACATGTACAGATGTTGTGGACTTGGTCTATCCTGCGGCTGGACCAAGGGGAATAAGTCAGCAACAACAACAACAGCAACAACGTGTACAGAAAAACAAATGATTACAATTTGAGAAAAATGGGATGGCTTTGGTCCACCTCTGTCCCTTATGCTAGCAGTTATTCGGCTTGGCATTGATTGATAGAGATGTCGAATGTCCTCCTACGGAAATATCGTGCCAAATTCTGTCCAAATGGCGCGTTAGATCGTCAAAATCTAGAGCTGGTTGGAGGTCCCTGCCCATAATGCTCCAAACCTGCTCAATGGGGGAGAGATCCTGTGACCTATCTGGCCAAGGTAGCGTTGGGCAAGCACGAAGACAAGCAGTAGAAACTCTCGCCGTATGTGGATGGGCATTATCTTGCTGAAATGTAAGCACAAGATGGTGTGATATGAAGGGTCACTCAACGGGGCGTAGAATATCGGCGACGTACCGCTGTGCTGTAAGTGTGCCGCGGATGACGACCAAAGGGGTTCTGCTATGAAATGAAATGGCACCCCAAGTAACACAAAACCGTTGGCAAGTCGTTGGCCAACCACTTTCGGGCATGGTTGGCCAACGGTGGTTTTTGGCCGTTGGCGTTCAGTTGGCCCAACGGTTGGCGTTCAGTTGGCCCAACGGTTGGCATTCAGTTGGCCCAACCATTGGATTTACAGGATTTGGCCGTTGGCGTTCTGTTGGCCCAACGGTGGGATTTGTAGGGAAACGGTTGGCGTTCTGTTGGCCCAACGGTGGATTTGTAGGGAAACGGTTGGCGTTCTGTTGGCCCAACGGTGGATTTGTAGGGAAACGGTTGGCGTTCTGTTGGCCCAACGGTTTGATTTGTAGGGAAACGGTTGGCGTTCTGTTGGCCCAACGGTTGGATTTAAATGATTTGGCCGTTGGCACGAGGTTGGTCAACAGTAGGCATTCAGTTGGCCCAACAGTCAACTTTATAGGTAAGCCTACATTAAATTTATTTAGGGCTATTATGCATTTTTCAACCCAGCCAGCAACTCTTTGTTCATCAGGCCAACAGTCAAACTATCCAAGGGTCAATAGTTTTGACATTTTGCTATTTTTCAGCAGATCGTTTACAAAGAGGATTTCCCCTTTTTAAACAGTTTATTAAGTTCTAGTATTTAGCCACAAATAATTTATATAAAAATAGTATATTCGAAATTCTATTTTGAATATATAAAATAGGATATTAAAGTATATTTATATAAAAATAGTATATTCGAAATTCTATTTTGAATATATGAAATAGGATATTAAAGTATATTTATATAAAAATAGTGTATTCAAAAATGCTTTTTTGAATATACAAAAAGGGAAATCCCCATTGTAAACGGTCTGCTGAAAATTAGCAAAATGTCAAACTATTGACCCTTGAATAGTTTGAAAATTGGCCCAATGAACAAAGAGTTGTTGGCTGGGTTGAAAAATGTATAACTCTTTTCCCCAAAAAGTAGTCTGAAAACTGCAAAATTCACTCTTTTATGAAATCAAAAAGTTTCCATAGTTAAATATTAAAATGTACAAAAAGCAACAATACATTTTAATTTTAATGTTATTTTTAACAGTTTATATTTTGCTTGACATTGTTTATATAAAGTGTTTTGTTTTAAACACTTTATATCTTTTTAAAGAGAATAAATCTTATAGATTATATCCTTAGGGATATTATAAATCTCATGTCACTATATATATATACAATTTATAATATCAATGCTACCTGTTGTTTTTAATCAGTCACTTTACTACATATATAATTTTTTTTAAATAAACACCTTTCCATTATAATCAACTGGTGTCAAATTGCACACTCATGCTGAGTTAATATGACAAATACTTTTGTAAGATTACCTTTATATAAATATTTTTTCCATTTTATATATATATATATATATATATATATATATATATATATATATATATATATATATATATATATATATATATATATTTATAAACACTTTATCTTCCGATTTGTCTTCAGGTCTGATACAATATATACAACTGAGGTCTGATTTTTTTAAAACTTTCCATAAAACTTTTATATCAATTTTTGGACTTACCTTGTTTAATATTTTAAAACAGCATCTTAATAAAGCATGTTATAGTAATTTTAATAAAACACAACTTTTCATCAATTTTTTTTTTATTTTAACAAAAAATTTAATAAAATTTAATTTTACATTGTCAGAAATACACAGTTCTTTTATCTCTCCCTCCTTCTCTGTCTTTCGAAAAATGGAAAAATCCCTTTATTAAGTCTTCAACAAATTTTTCCGTTATGACTTCTCTGGTAAGCCAGTCCGACAGAAGCTGTTAATATAAAAATAAATTAGTACAGTAAATGAGTCAAAAGAAAAATAGCTATATATGCACCAAACAGTCAAACAAAAATGCCTGATTAAGTTAGTTTTTTTAATTTTTTAGAAACAAGTTAACTTATTATGAAATCTAACCCTAGCATTTACTTCATAATCAAAAATTTCTTCATGTTGCATGAACTTGTCTTATTTATTACTTCAGGTATGTATCAGTAAAGGTTTATTTATTTGCTAAATTATCAAAGTACAAAATAAAACAACAATTTCAAATATGCAAACTAAATTAACATCAGAGGCAAATTAGACACTGCACAGATCTTTAATAATTTTAGTACATATTTATTTACACGAATATATCAACTCTCTGAAAACTTACTTAAAATTTAGACATGAAAAATTAAAATATCAAGAGCTATTGGCAGAAATTTCTTTACATTATAGGAACTAATCATCTTAAACTGCTTGTATGAATTTAGCAAAGTTTATTTTCATAAATTAACAGAGCAGAAAATTAAAGAATAATTTGAAATATTTGAAACAAATTAAAATTAGAAAAATAAGACATTGTAGTATATGATAGATAAGATTAATTTCCACATACATTTTACCAATACAACATTGAAAAAATTAAGGTGAAATTTTCCTTCTCTTAACCACACAGTAAACAATATTTTCTCACTAAAAGTCAAATTAATTCTGTATCATCAAAAGCCCAACAGTTTGTAAATGTATGTTTGTCAACACAAAGCTTTTTATTAGCACAATATCTTTAAAAAAAACCAACACTTTAATAATTTTAGACAATATTTATAACTCCATGAATATAAAAAAAAATTACAAATGTTTGTACAAAATATCAAACCTACTAATGCCTTTCTATCTACTGAACATCACAGTATCTATATATTTAAGTTGCTAAGCCAGACCGATTCTTTGGGCTGTCTGGGAGAGAAAACTACTGCATCAATTTATTTCCTTTTGGTCTTAAAAAAAAAGATTTTAATTTATAGATGTGTCAAATATGGTTTTTGTAACTATAATCTCTATTAATTAGCGATAATTTATAATCTAAAATTGTTTTCTGTACATGCTCAGCGACATGTTTAAATCTGGCTTTAGATACTCACTAAGCACGAGGCCGCATAAACTACTGCATAAAATACTGTACTAATTAGATATAACTAAAAATTTAAAACACATTAACATAATGATTTAAAAATACATATTTAATAAAGTGAATCAAATAATACTGGTAGGAAACAAGGGAAAATAAAAAAGAGTGAGGAACAAGACTTCAGTTTATACAAATAGGCCAAGAATTCAAAGCAAGTTTTTACCTAGATTCAATCATTCATAAGATGATAACCACACTTCCAGTTCTTTCATCTATGGTACTAATGAGATCAGGACTGGCAGTCAAATAAAAATTTCCAGAATTTTCAATTCTGCATACCAGTTCCTTGAATACATGATCTTATAGACAGCTAAAAATAGAAAAATAAGTCATATACCATGGGATTGTCAAAATACAGTCTTTAATATTATGTACAAACTTTATAATATATATTGTTAAAAATATTGCTAAAAAAGTAAATATTATAATAAGTAGCAGCTAATCAAATTTTAAAGACAAGTGAATTATTTTAATGAGTGATCAGCTTACTTCATAAATAGTCTTTAATATTATGTACAAACTTTATTAAGTATATTGTCAAAAATTGCTTAAAATGCAAATATTACAATAACTAGCAGATAATCAAATGTTAAAGACAAATGAATTATTTTAATGAGTGATCTGCATATTTCATAAATACTTTGTATTGATATTTTACTTTCAAATAAAATATTTAACATCAAATACCTGTTCGAGTCTGAGACAGACAATTATTTTAAACTGAAATAAAATACAATTGCTAAGTTGATAGTAAGGAGAGAAAAATTACTGAAATTTCAACAAAGCAGACAGCTAATTCTATTTTATCCTTGTATTCATAAGCTAGTGATTAACTGACGCTTCTTTATAAATTTGACGATTTAATAGAGTAGGTTTTCTAAATTTATGAAGTAAACTGTGAGATATAAACTTATAAACAACTTAAATACACTCAGAATAAATGTTCAACTTCTTATATAAAATGTTCAGTAAACTTTAATAACAGATATTTGAGCATAAATAAAAGTTTACCATAATGTTTTTATTATAAATACTCTAGTTAGAAATAATCTTACTGAAAGTACAAGGTAAGAATCATCAGTAAACACCAAATTTGATCAACTATTCAATTTAAAACTTTCTGAACGATCCGATTAACTAAAGTAACTCAACCATTTAAAATAAATAACATAAACACATCCATGATTTCAAAAAGTTTAAATACAACCATTCTATAAAGGATTATAAATATACAGATTACTTATTGTGTTCTAAAAATAGAGAAACAGCAAATACAATTACAGTAGTTTAATTTATTATTTGAGGAAATCTTTGGCTGTTTTTATAGAAGTTTAACAAAGCATTTTGCTTAAATTTACCAAGTTACGCTTCATTTTGATATGCATTTTAGAAAACTACTTGATGCTACTAATTAGCCAAGTACATCATTTTGTTTACTAAATAAAAGTATATTACTAATAAAATAATATACTTACTCTGGAATTCTTCGTAATATTACAATCACGTGGAACATGGAATGGCCGACATCCATTTCTTTTTACCGTTCATTTCTTCTCCACACGTGCAAACAATTCGCCAAACCAGTTTCTGTCGTAGTGAATAATGCATTCTGTAACTGTTGGCCCAACAGCTTTAATTTGCAGTTGGGCCAACCATATTTTGTAACCGTTGGCCCAACCGCTTCCATTTGCAGTTGGGCCAACCATATTTTGTAACCGTTGGCCCAACCGCTTCCATTTGCAGTTGGGCCAACCATGTTTTGTAACCGTTGGCCCAACCGCATCCATTTGCAGTTGGGCCAACCACATTTTGTAACCGTTGGCCCAACCGCTTCCATTTGCAGTTGGCCCAACCATATTTTGCAACCGTTGGCCCAACCGTTTTCATTTGCAGTTGGCCCATCTGATTTTCTGGAATTTCTGCCAACGGCAACCATTCCCCAACGATGCCACGAAAATATGCGGTTGGGCCAACGGTGTGTGTTACTTGGGACTCCAGACCATCACTCCTGGTTGTCGACCCGTATGGCGGAAGACAGTCAGGTTGGTATCCCACCGCTCTCCGGGGCTTCTCAAGACACGTATTCACTGGGCATCAGGGCTCAATTCGAAGCGGGACTCATCACTGAAGACAATTCTACTCCAGTCAGTGACATTCCAGGTCGAATGTACCTGACATTACTGCAAACGAGCTTGTCGGTTTAGAGAGGTCAATAGCAGTCGGCGCAAGGGGCGCTGTGAGCTCAGCCCCCTTTTACTGAGCCGCCTATGAATGGTCCTTGCGGTCACTGAAGCACTAGTTGTACGTACGATCGATGATAATGAAGAATCTTTCACTTGAAATTATTCACACTAGTTCATTTTCGTGGACTAAAAAATTTGAAAATTTATCGTTCGTTTTTCTAAAAATCTGCTTTTTACCTGCAAATAAAACATGATATTTCTACTAATATTATGTTTCAAGAACAGATACTAAATAAAATTATTTTAACGGAAGCCCGCTCTCTGTTAAATGGTAACATCGCAGAAAAATATTTGCAGGGAAATATTTACACGTAATTTCTGTCAAATTATCGCTTTTCGAAGAATAGAATCCTTTAAAGGTTCAGTGATTTGTTGTGTAGAAATGTGAATCAAGACAACTTTTCAAAATGACTACCACATTTATTACTACCACATAGTATTCGATATTATAACGTGCGTTTATACTTTCGTATTTAATCTAAGATGTAGAAGAGATTTTGTGAGTTCCATTACAGTACAGCAGCATGCCCGTGAGACACATATTTTTATTTAATTTTTATATTCTTTTGCAGTTAATCACTACAACATTTCAAATGTTTCACGATGATTAATTTTAAGTAATAATATTTCATATTAATGAAAAATATCAACAATTCCTTTCGCCTATTTCATCATAGATGGCAGCACGCTCTACTACTTTCATTTCTGAAAAGGATTATTTACAATTTTTTGATACCAACTGTCGAGCAGGCCTAGCCGAGTGGTTACTTCGATCATTTCAGAGATTCATTCTCTACGATTTCAGACCACTGGCGCAATCCTGTGTTTTTCCTATAGTTGTAACTATATTGTCTTCAGCATTTTTTTTATTACTATTTTTTATATGAAATGCTCAACTATGAATTTTTAATTGTATTTCAAACAAACAAGAGAAATGTAAAAAGCGACTGGATAGTGATTTTGTGAGATCGTGAGTTCGAATCCCCTACAACACATTAAATAATTCCACTTTTAGTCTTACTGTAAAAAAAGTATCTGAATTGAGACTTTTGTATATTTAAAAGTTTTCAGCATTTTTTAATTTTAAATATTATTCGTAATCACTAAACAATGCTCCTACATTGCATGAAACGGTTGCAAGTCAATGGTTGATTTAAACAGTTCACCCTGAAATTTCGTCAATCAAGCTAAGGTGAAAGAGAAAAAGCTACAAATATATATGCAGAGCACACGAAATTCACCCTTATATCACTTTTTTACGTTTGAAAAAAATTCTGGTATGCTCTACATAGGTCCACATATCTTAAGATGTACCAGGAACGTAGATTTAATTACAAATAAAAAAAATCACTCATTTTAATCCAGCCTAGTGTATTTGAAGATCTTGTTCTTGACATGTATATACACATAGAGAGATATACGGATGTGTATACGCACGTGTATTACAAAGCTGAATGGAGCACTTTAAAATTGTTTCTTTATAAAGCGAATGATTGGTAATCTTTTACTTGAAATTATTAACACTAGTTCATTTTGGTCCACTAAAAATTTTGAAAATTTATAGTTCGTTTTTCTAAAAATCTGCTTTTTACCTGCAAATAAAACATGATATTTCTACTGATATTATGTTTCATGAGCAGATACTAAATAAAATTATTTTAACGGAACCCCGCTCTCTGTTAAATGGTAACATCGCAGAAAAATATTTTCAGGGAAATATTTACACGCAATTTCTGTCAAAATGATCGCTTTTCGAAGAATAGAATTTCTTTGAAGGTTCAGTGATTTGTTGTGTAGAAATGTAAATCAAAACAACTTTTCAAAATGACTACCACATTTTTAGAGTGAATAACTTATTAAAGGTAAATTTATTTTATTTTCTTGAAATTTCTGTTGAGAAAATATTCTTATGAATATTTGTTTGGGTTGTTCATTGAGAACTCGAAAAACGAATAATAAGAATAATTTTATTCATATTATCGCGAATTCCTAGTCACAGATATCAAAACGGAAAAATCTGAGCTTCTAGCAATATTCCCAAACAATTTCTTATCTTCAATCGTATACTGTTAAATACCTAAGTTTCACAAAACTCTTCAAATATAATCTTCACAGCGTGAAGAAACTGCGGACAAATAAGAATTAAAACAAAACCGTGAAAGATTACACTGAAGTATTAAAGAAGGTATAACTTTTCTTTCTGTGTAATGGCAATATCAGTGAATTAAGTGTGTAGAAATTGCTTATTAAAAGCAGACATAGGTTTTTAATATTTAATAAATTTTAAATGTTTTATGATAAATAATTTAAGATAATAGCATTTGAAATTAATCCAAAGTATTAAATTTCGAGTCAATAAATACAAATCGTTTCCTTTGCATAGATGGCAGCACACGCTGCTGCTTACTTTCACATCTGAAAATGTTTATGTACAAATTTTAAAATCAGTTTACCGCGCAGGCTTAGCTGAGTGGTCGCTTCGTTAGGTCAATTTTCCCGTAAACGCACACCACTGGCGTAATCTTGTGTTTTGGTCTGTAGTAGTCATTATTTTATCTTTTCAGCAGTTTTATTTTTTATTACCTGTAGCTGCATATTGAATTAAGAATTTTTCATCTTTCTTTTAGTTGAAGTGTGAAAATCCAAAATGGCGACTGGATAGCAATTTGTTAGGTCGTAAGTTCGAATCCCATAAAATACATTACAATATTCTTCTTTTACTTTGCTGTAAAGAACTTATATGAAAGGAGACTTTCGTGTACTTTAAAATATTCAATTATTTATAGATTTAAATTTCACTTTTTAAATTTTACATTAATTTCTAATATACTCGACAGAGATCGACGTATCTTAAAATCGTTAAAAGGAGCATAATTTTGATAACAAGCAAATAATCTTTTGTTTTACTCATTCTTGTTCAAGTGGGTGTATTTGAATAACTTGTTCGTGATATGCATATTCACACTCTCCTATCATCAATCGCATACTGTGAAATACCTAAGTTTCACAAACCCTTTGAAATAAAATCTTCATCGTATGAAGAATTACGGAAGAATAAGAATTGAAATAAAACGATGAAAGATTAAACTGAACTTTTAAAGGAGGTATATTTTTTTCTGTGTAATTGTCGTGGGCGACTATTATGTGTGTGTCAGTTAAGAGAAAACTCTTTATCATTTTACGCATATATTTAATTACAGTCTATCTACAACGCTGCGGTACATCTGTTTACATGCTACGAGCAAGATACATTGTTACAGACTAAACGGAAACTTCTCATTCCGCGTACTCTCATGGTTACAGTTAATGCTGTCCATGGAGGTTAACAGTTATAGTTAATACACTACATCTCCTCCCCCTTTATTAAAGGTCAAGTCTCTGGGGTGATCTTCGGACTCTTCCAGAGCGTCTAAGCACATAGCTCGGGATGTTGTGCACTGGTGGTGTACTAGACTGGGCTGAAGGTGCACTGGTTTCAATCGATGACGGTTTGGGGCGCACTGGTGATGAGTCTTGAACAGTAATATCAGCTGACACTGCTGACGAAGCTGGAAGCTTTTTTATTTGGACCCTGATGAGAGGTAGGACTATCACTGTGCTGGACTTCTGAGGCATTATCAGTAAAATTTCCAGTAGGGAACTTACGAAATACATTTTGTACGGAATTACCTTCTTGCACTTGATTCCCCACTGAACGAATTTGATCAACATGCCTTCTCACTAATAGGCCTTGAACATCAATGGTATAGTGGAGAGCACCGTCTTGATTTACAACTTGTCCATACTTCCATTTTGAGTTAGCTAATCGGTAATCTCTGACTGCAACAGAATCCTCAATACTGAATTTTCTATAGTGAAATTCAAATACACCCTTTCTTACTTTTTCCTGGATTCTTGATTTTAAGTCATGTGAAAAGTAAATCAAGCCTTGTTCTAATATCACGTTTTAAGAATAGCATGGCTGGACTGTGCATTGTATTAACGTTTGAAGCTTTCCTGTATTGCAGTAAGAATGTACTTAGTTTCTGTTCCATACTACCATCCTAATTTTGCATTGCTCTCAGTGACTGCTTCAATGTGTACACATAAAGTTCTGCTTGACCATTGCTCGACGGCTTGATTGGTGCGCTTATTTTGTGTTTTATGCCATTATTCTGCAAAATCTCTGGAATTCGTAAGATGAAAACTGTGGTCTGTTGTCACTTACTAGTACAACTGGCAACCCAAATCTCGCAAAGCAGTCTCTGGGACACCCAATGGTTTTGTTTGTTGTAGTTTTCTTCATCGGATAAACTTCTAACCATTTGGAATGTGCATCGACTATTAACAGGAACATATATTAAAATATAGGACCAGAAAAATCCACATGTACACGCTCCCAGGGCGTACTCGGGTACTCCCAATGATGGACTTTCACTTTCGCTGGATCAGCTTTATGTCTGGCACGGTGGACACAATTTCTTGCAGCTTCTTCGATGTCTTTATCGATGTTTTTCCAATGAACGAACGACCTGGCAATCGCCTTCATCTTAACCATACCCAGATGTCCTTTGTGTAACTCTTCCAAGACATTTTTCTGGTATCTTTTTGGAACACAAACTCTCTGCCCGTACATAATACATCCATATTCTATGGTATATTGGGCTTCTCTCCCTTCGAAAGTTTGGTCTTTCTTCAAGGCTTCCAAAAGTGGACCCAATTCCTCATCCTTCCCTGTTGCTTGATGCAAATCCTTTGAAGTGATAGGTAGGATTTCAATTTGCGACATCTGGAACATTGTCATGTCGTCTTTAACTTCTAATTCTTCTGAAGTTCTGGGAAATCGAGAGAGTAAATCTGCATTCCCATGGTCTTTAGTATTTCGAGAAACTATATCAAACTGGAAAGACTGCGAGGTTAATGCGTAATGTAAAAGTCTGGTAGCTGTTAGTATTGGGAGTCCTCGCTTTGATCCAAATATTGCTACTAAAGTTTTATGATCGGCTATGTAGGTGAATCTTCTGCCTTTTAAATACAAATAAAACTTCTTTACAGCCCATACTATTGCAAAAGCTTCCTTGTCAATTTGGGAGTATTTCTGTTTTCTTTAAAGTCTTTGATGCAAAGGCTATTGGTCTTTCTGTTCCAATTGGCAGTAGGTGAAATAACACACAACCTACACCAACTAGTGAAGCATCTTTTGCCAGCAATAGAGGCAAGTTTGGTTCATAATGAACTAGCACTCGAGGTGAACAGATTTCTTTTTTTATTTGCTCAAAAGCATCCTGACAACCCCTAGATCAATTAAAGTTGATTCCCTTTAAGTTATTTAGAGTATTTGCTATAGTAGCTAAATTTAGACATTATTTCCCATAGAAATTTACTAATCCCAAAAAACTCTTTACTTCCTGTACATCCTTAGGTACCGGGGCTTTCTCAATAGCAGAAATTTTTTCATCAGTTTTGTGTAGTACATTAGAATCAATTTTATGTCCCAAAAAATTAATCTCATTTTGAAAAAACTGACTTTTACTTAAATTGAGTTTTAGGCCATGTTCTTTACACTTTTTGAAAAAAATTTCTAAAGTTTTAAAATGAGAACTTTCGTTAATTCCGGTAATTCTCGCATCATCCATAAATACTGTGACAGTGAAAGTATAGGTTGAGTATATGAATAAATAATAATGATTTTGAATTAATTGATCATATTTAGAATGATTTATGATTAATGATGGATCAATATCTGGTTAGTACATTGCAGGTAGAATAAAATTCATTATGACTCCAAATGATGGAAAACAACTCTGGTTTAAAATGACAAATTAATTTATTGATTAACACACATAACACTGATACACTAAATCTCATTAAACATTCTATACTCATCTCAATTTATCATTACTTATTACAACATATTTCTTCAACCTTAAGTACTCATTAGCATCAATTCAAATTCTAACTATATTCTTATTCAAATAACTGATATTTAATCATATTTAATTCATCACATTATACCAACTAACTCGCCTTTACGAAATATCATTTATTAACCGCTAACTTCCATTATCAAATTACTTCATCATCGTGCTCTATATTAAGTTATGGACGGCTAGGCTAAGAGAAGCAATAACGGTAAAATATGAAGATGAAACAAAAGAACGGTACCTCTACAGACGATTACTGGACCACTTTTATGGGCATCTGGCACTCGCAATGACGAAATTCGTTCCACTCTCACCGCACTGGAACTCTAGCACATTCATCGTGGAGTACAGGGCTCCTTCAATCATTGTAGACACTCGGTACAGGAAACTGGGGCACTCTCTTCCTCGGGCTCTTTTGCATGGGCTTACCTAACTATCATCGGGCGAGCTTCGTACATACTCGTTAGGCTGATACTACTTCTGTCTCTAACTCCTAACTACTCTCCTTCTTCTTTGCCTCTTCTATCTTATTTCATATTCTTTTTCTCTTATTAATTCTGGCCCCGCCTCTTCCAATTCCACTGGCCATATTATTCCCATGTCATCGCAATTCGTCCGTGGCTGCCTCTTCTCAATCCCCTTTTCACCAATGCGCATCGAGGGCGGGATTTATAAAATTTTCCCTCTTCTTTAACTTTTTCCATGCTCTGACCACACCGAGCATGGTGGTCCGTTTTATAACCATCATAAATATATCTCCTACCCTTCTCCTTTTCTTCTTTTCGTTGCAACTCATTCTACAGACTTTTTATCTTATACTTTTATTTCTTCCTACAGGCCCAATCTTCTATCTTTAGTAGTTTCGGTTTACTGTTGGCTTTTCTCCCCTTCTTTTTTATTGCCCGTCATTTGCTTTCTTGACCTGTTTCTTTCTTTTATTTTGCAATTATTTTACTTCGTCCCATAACTTTCAATTCTCCTGCCCTTGGCCTTGACACTATTGTCATATCCCTATGAGAAATACCTTAACACCGTCTATGCCTTGAAACAACCCATCAACATTGCGCTGTCAAATGGCAGGTGTTCCATTTAACCCATACATAAGCCTTTTATAGATATATAATCCTTTATGAGGGTTAATTGTTAACAATTTTGGACTTTCAGAATGAACTTACATTTGCAAATACGCGTGTTTGAAGTCTACTTTTGAAAATTGTTTTCCCCCATTCTCAAGCTTGAGAATATTTCTTCGAGTCTTGGTAAGGGGTGCTGAGGTACAATTAAATTGGGATTTAGGGTAACTGAATAATCTGCACATAGACGTATGCTACCTCCCGGCTTAACAAGTGGTACCACAGGCGTAGCCCATTCCGAACTTTCTACCTTTTCTATGATGCCCTCTTTTCTTAGTCTTTCGATTTCGTTTTCGACTCTTTAAAGTAAAGATTACCGTTCTAAATCTACAAAATATTGGTGTGACATTTGATTTCAGTTCCGACTTCATGGTTGTTTATTTCAATACGTGCGTTATCAAAAATTTCTTTATATTCCTCCAAAAGTTTATTTAAGTTCACTTTAGTTTCCACTTTTAATGTTTTTATGGCATTCCAATCAAGATTTATCTTATAAAGCCATTCGCGACCTAGAATCGTATCCAAGTTTTACTTTTCAATGTACAAGTTCAAATTCGAAATTTGATTTTTATATTCTTCTTTTACATTGACATACCCCATGGGTGCCAATGAGTCACCTTTATAAGTTCGAAAAACTAAGTTAGTAGATTGAGTTCTCTTATTTGAAATTTCCCTGAAATTTCTTGTACTCATTACGCTTACCGTTTCCCCCCTTTTCTGTTTACGATTAAGAAATTTATGGCGGGAAGGGATAATTAAAGGTTTAGGAGTCAAATTTTGTTTTAGTACATCGTTTAATTTCTCTAAACTTTGGTCAGAAGGGATGTCAGGAGCCAGCAGATTTTTAAGCAATTGATATAATTTCGGACTAAGTGATGAAATAAAAACTTTAGCCCTTTTATTAACCGCAACTTGTTGTACATCAAGGTATGTTTCTAAACGTTCAATAAAACTATCGAAGTTTTCATATTATTCATTAAAATTCTCAAACAGTACGGTAACTTTATTATGAGAACCGTTTTCCTTGCTTTGAAGAGCCTGAATCAATTCCTGATTCTGGCGCAATAATTCAACAGTTTGCTGCTCCATTTTCTCCTCTGATTAAAAGATAAACAACTTTTACCTTGAGCCGTCTTCGGGTACTACCCTATCCTTTTGAAGAACACTCAGTTTCGATTTTACCGAATCAACGGGCTTTGCATCCCGTGCTCGTCGCCAGTCTGTCGTGGCCGACTATTATGTGGGTGTCAGTTAAGAGAATACTCTTTATCATTTTACACATATATTTAATTACAGTCTATCTATAACGGTACGGTACATCTATTTACATACTACGTGCAATATACATTGTTTCAGACTAAACGGAAACTTCTTGTTCTCGTATTCCGCGTACTCTCATGGTTACAGTTAAAGCTGTCCATGGAGGTTAACAGTTATAGTTAATACACTCACTACAGTAATGGCAATATCAGTAAATTAAGTTTCTAAAAATTGCTTATTAAAAGAAGATATAGGCTTTAAGTATTTGATTAATTTGAAATTTTTTATGATAAATAATTTGAAGTAATAGCATTTTATATTATTATTGCTTCCTTATCATAGATGAAAGCACACGCTTCTGCTTACTTTCATCTCTGAAAAAGTTAATGTTCAAATTTTAGAATAAATTTTCCGCGCAGGCTTAGCCGGTTACTTCGTTAATGGTTGCATCGTTAGGTCAATTTTCGAGACCTAAGAGAGATATACATATGTGTACACTCACTTGTCTTGGAAATTAGGATGGATTACTTTACATTACAGATGATTATGACTAACATTTCAGCACCTACACTATTCATAAAAATCTGACGAAAAGTTCCGTTTCCTCACATTTCGAGTACAAAAAATCCTTTCTCTAAAAAATCCTAAATATATTTTCTGTGACGTGATGTCTCGGTGTCACACCCATTTTGCAGCGTCACAGCAGTTTTACAACTAGCAAAGCAAATGCAAGCGTAAAAGTCTCATTAATTTTTAAGTTCTAGGCTTTCATGGTTTGCATTAAGTTTATTTTTAAGTTGAATTTGTTCTTGCCATTAAGTTTATTTGTAATTTTCATGTAAAGTTGTTTATCACAACTATTTTGTTTATTCAGAAAATTAGACACATTTTTGCCTCCAAAAAGTTGCATGGGACATGGTCTTCGAAATTTTCTTTTGTTAAAATTTTTTTTTACAAGTGGTCCCTGGTCAGAAAAAAGTTTAAAACCACTGTTATAGATGGATTAATCCCTGAAAACTATCAAATAGAGAACATCTTTCTCTTTTTTCTCGATAATGTTGATATTACTCAAGATTATAACGCGTGTTTATTCTTTCCTATATAATTTTAGATAAAGTAGTGATTTTGTAGCTTGTAAATATATTTAAAAAGCGTCAGTACCTTAACGAGAATTTAAGATACCATATTTCTATTGATACGAATGTTACAAGTAGTAGGATCGAGTACTTATAATTACAGAAGAATATTGTCTCATAGTTTCGCGACATCGTGAAAGCGCACAAAGAAACATGTATACAGAGGCTGTTCGCACATTTTTTAGACGATTTTGGTAAACGGTAATAAAAAATCGTTTGCTGCAAAAGGAATAACTGCAATTGTACTATGTTTTTAAAAGTCAAAATTATCGTCTCCGGCTTGAAAGTTTTGTTTTTATTCAAAATGGCGTTTTTAACAAAGCAGTGGTTCGAAGGCTCCATTTATTCTCTTTCCGAAGAGAAATATGCATACTCCGTTATCCAAAAACGATGTGAGAGTCATGGTTTTGTGATATCTAAAGCGTCGATAGGTAATATCGTCAACAAGAAAGGAAAAAAAACGTCAAATTGGAGCCTCAAGTGGCACAAAAATTCCAAACAAGTATCCAAGGAAAAAAACGGACATCTTCGACTATTGCAAAGGTACGTTGTTTAATGTTAAAAGAAAATCCCCCTAGTCAAAGGACAGTTGCAAAATCATTAAAATGCTCGGTGTCCACTGTAAACAAAATGATAAACGTTGATTTAAATCTTAAGAAAGCGAAAAAACGCAATGTGCATCGTCTTCTTCCAAATCATATCGCTGAACGCAGGACACGCTGCAGAATTCTATATGAGAAACACTTTTCCAAAGAAAAATGGAAAACAATTGTCACAATAGATGAATTATGGGTGTATTTAGATGATTGCAACAAAAAAATAGCCATTTATTATCATAAAGGGGAGAAAAAAATTTAAGTACATGGTTCAAAGAATCGAAAGAAAGTTTTTCTAAGGGATTCATGATTGTTGCTGGTTTTTCTTATAATGGCAAGTTAAAAATAAAGAGAGTGGAAAAAAATGTCAAGATTAACTCCAAATACTATCAGGAACATATTTTATCGTCAATTTTTCTGAATGTAATACCATCCCTTTACCCACAGTGCCATCAATCTGTGAGACTCCATCAGGACAAAGCTAGCAGTCACACATCAAAATCCACTGTAAATTTCCTAAAAGAAATGGAAGAAAAAACTGGTATCAAGGCCATACCCTTCACTGATATCCCTATTAAATCTCCCGATGTATCACCTATGGATTTTTGTGCTTTCGGACTTTTAAAATCTGCATTATCCAAACGTCGTCCCAAAACCCTTACAGGACTCTGGAAAGCTGTTCAGAAGGAATGGGATAGAATACCTCTACTGACACTTCAAAAGGCATTATTATCCTGGAAATTGCGGTGTCGAAAGATAGTTCAGAATAAGGGATGTCAAACAGAACATTTAAAACACAAGAATTTTATGTAATTTAGTTTTGTGAATACAATATACATCGTCTAAAAAATGTGTGAACAGCCTCTGTAGAAGGCAATTGGAAGATATGATAGTAAAGAATAGTGGAGAGCAATTTTAGGCAATAAACGAATCGATGGAAAGGGGGCTTAGAACGTAAAAGGGAGTAAAGAGGCAGAGGAGAGGGAAGAAGATATAAAAGTGTTGCAAGTCATGGAGGCAAAATTTATTGAGAGTAATAAAAAGAAGACCTCACAAGAATAGAAGGACTGCCATCCGTGGGAAGAAAAATGACGGTTAGATATAGAGAACGGCCACACTGATATTGGTTAGCGAAAAATCAGAAGAACCAGCCCACCAACCAATGGCAGAAATAAGAAAAGTATATGACGAATGAAAGTGGATAAGGCGGGGCTAAAAAACGAATATGAAAACGAATATGAAGAAGGAAAAGCAAGAGAGGGCACTCGGAGATTTTTGTTTTTTAGCCAGAGAGTTGCAGATAGAAAAAAGGAAGAGAGTAATCGATGTTAAAAGCTAATCGCTAAGAGCTACAAGTAATCGGCGAGCCCGCCCAGCGTCTATGATGAGAAAGTTATGACGATGCAGTGCGCTCGATGCCTAGATGACAGAGAGCTACAACACTGCAGTAATCAATGACCAGCAGTGAGCCAAGATAATCGCTAAGAGCTACAAGTAATTGGCGATCCCGCCCAGCGTCTATGACGAGGACTTTATTACGAAGCAGTGCGCCCGATACCTAGATGACAGAGAGCTACAACCGTGCAATAAGCAACGACCAGTAGTGAGCCCCACAGCCAGTGCCCGGCCACTAGGAGAAAGATCCGGATGAAGCAAGAGCCCGATGCTTAGATGACCAATGTTGAAAGAGTCAACATCACCTGCCAGAGATATACATCCGAGTATCAATCAACGATCAGCAGTGGAGGTACTGTCCGTTTCTGTTCCATGTAAAATCATTGCTTGAGATTAACGTAATCATTAATAATTTAATAATATAGAGCGCGGTTGAGCAGTAATCTCATAACAGAAATTAGCGGGTTATTAATTGAAAATTCGTAAAGGCGAGTTAGTTGGTATAATGTAATGAATTGAATATGAATAAATATTAGTTATTTGAATAAGAATATAATGTGAATTTGAATTGATGTTAATGAGTACTTAAGGTTGAAGAAATATGTTGTAAGTAATGATAACTTGAGAGGAGTATAGAATGTTTAATGAGATTTAGTGTATCAGTTATGTTGTGTGTCAATTTAATAAATCAGTTTTTCATTTCAAATCAGAGTAGTTCTTGTCTATTAGGATCAGAACGCAATTATAATTTAATACATGCAATGTACTAACAACATCTTTACCATCATTAATCATAAATCTTTCAAACTATAATCAATTAATTCAAAATCATTATTTATTTATATACTTAAACCTATACTATCACTGTCACAAATAGGATTAGCATTCCAGAACCTTCACTATTTATACAAATCCGTCACAAACTCTAACAACACTGATCGTGCTTATTTGGATAAATATAGTGATATCATCATAATACGAGTTAATCGGATATGGAAGGTATTTTTACGAAATTAGAATGGTTGTTGTTGTTGTTGTAGCTAATCCTCTGGCATCTGAATATAAATTCAGATGAGATCCATGAGGTTAATGACTATGGCAAAATCAAGTACAAGAAGAGGGTTTGTCATAAGATCTTCACTGGTATGGCCTAGACACTCTAAAATGTGCTTCAGGGAGGCCTGCCGGACATGACACTTAGTGCAGATGGAAAAGACCTTTCTTCCCCCGTCAAAAGAAAGGCTCCTGAGGTGTCCACTAGCAAGCCTAGAGAGTGCAGTTCGGGAGCATCTATCACCTTTTAGGAAAAGGGGAGTGCAAGGACGACTCCTCTTGTACTAGTGATAGGTGGGAGGGGTCAGCCAAGAGGTATTATCAAGGGCCTTTCTGACAGAATATAGTTTACGGTTTGCGTCATTGTCAAGGTACCTTATTCGATCGAACTTTTTTCCTTCTGCTTTTTGAAGTGATGGATCTCCCCCACCGGTCTAAGCCTGGACAGAATTATGATCTTATAGGCAACCAAGTATTTCTTCCAAACTCTGTTGCCTTCTGGCCAATTTTTATTTCGAAATCAATCATTACGTTAATGTGCCTCCGCATTGGGAAAAAAATCATTACGTTAACTTTTTTTTATTTTCGTTCGAAGTTTAAAGCAGGTTGCGGCGCTTCGCGCCTAGCTAGGTACTTCGTAAAACCAATTACCTTGACCTTGACAAGTGAGAAGTACTGGGGAGTGACGTATTCTCTCAGCCCTCCTTAGCCAATTTGTGCGCAACCTCACTGCCATGAATATCCACAAGGGAAGTAATCCCCTGGAGGTGAGCAGCCTGAGTCTGAGAAATCATCTTCAGCCTGCTTAAGATAGAAATGCTGGTTCTGTCACCCACAGAGCTCCAATTGCTAAGATGTTGAAGCTATCTACGGCTGTCGGACAAAATCCACAGATCACCAAAATTTCTCTCAGACCGGATGGCTGCCAGTCCCTCGTCAATGGAGATTAATTCACATCTGATGACAGAGCAAGAGTACGGATTACGTTGCCTAAGAATGATTTCGCGGTGAGTCTTAATGTATACACCACTACCGGCACGATCAGCAACTTTACTACCATCAGTAAAGATATTTATAGCATCACCAGGAATACCATTGATGACTTCCAATGCCATCTGCCTAAAATGGGTGGGAATGTGGTTTTTCTTGTTAATAGGAGAATCAAGATTGTAGTGAAAGAAAACCCTCGGCAGGCAATTAGAATGTTTTCAAATGTTTGATATTTCGACCTATTAAGAAGTCGTATCGTCAAGTCTATGGCGAAACTAGCGGGACCTCTTGACGTTTCTTGAAATACGATGCAGATAAAATCTTTTTAATAACAATTTAAAATGAGGGTTTCGTATATTTCCATACAAATAAGAGGTAAATTGTACTTCTCTAAGTGACGTAAAATGCAATTATTGGAAAAGAAGTATGGAAAAGAACTTTTAGAAATTGTAAATATCTCAAATCAGTTTTAAAATACTTAGAGATACAAAATATTATATGGATTTCAGTTCCTTTCAAGTATTCCTTTCATGTTTCCCATTTAGTTCCTTTCAAGTATCGATTTTATGCCTTTCAATTATTACGTCAGCACATTTTTATACAATTCAGACTCCTTCCTTCCCGTCGTAATCAAAAATATGCAGATGGCCTACCACCACCGGCCCTTGCTCTTTTGTTTGCGTAAGATTAGATTTGAAAACTTTCTTGTCGCTATTTCGTAGGCCAAAAGATTTTTTCAAGCATCCAATTTATTGTGAATTTCTCCCTAACACTGTATAGATATTAAATTATTTACGGTAAGTACATTTATTAATAAATTGAAAAAGTCAAAATTATTTCAATGTTATAAAAGTTTTATTGATTCTTTGGAAGAAAACAGTATAATATAAAGGTAAGAAAATATACAAGTACAGACAGAGTACTGAGAAATAATATATTATTTACCTTTAATCTGCCCAAGTCGCTCTAACCTTCAAAATCGCATATTTTTACATTTGTACAAGGTTGACTTGAACTCTGGTTGACACGTTTTCTGGCATACGCAGGGACAGTCCCATAGATGAGGCGGGGTGGCGACCACCTCAGGCGCCGAATTGTAGTAGGCACCAAAATGAGACATTTAAAGAATACCAAAAAACAATACATTACAGAGATGCACTCATACAATTTGCTGCAATAAAGGATCTGAGAATGATGTAGGAATTATTTTTATTACATAAAAATTATATTAAAATTTATTTATTTCTTTTGCCTTTTTAAGTTCTGCAATTATTTATATTTTTTAGTTAAACTCTTCTTTTTTATTTAATACATATTTATCCTAAAATGTCAGTTATTCTATTAACTAGAGTATTTCTAATAGTATTGATTAATTTCTTAGAGTCCAAAAATTAGAAAAGGAGTTTTAAAAACTTCCCTCAGGCGTCATAGTTGATTGGCCCTGGTCTTACGTAAGTATTGTTCAGAACCTTCCCCTCCTTCCTTGAACAGCCCCTATGCTAAGTATAAAATTCCGTGTTCACGTAAAACATATTTCCTTGTCATAATAGATGGCAGCACGCTCTGGAATTTTCTTTCATTTCTATTAAAATTGATTTATAGTTAGCAGCTTAGTGCACAGGCTTAATCGAGTGGTAACTTCAATAACGGCAATTTAAGATATCCTCCAACCACTGACATATACTTGTGTTTTGGTCTGTAGATAAAACTATTTTTCTTTTCAGCATCCTTTTTTCCTACCTTATTGTATACGGAACTAAGAATTTTTTTACCGTTTTCCAAGCAAATGTAGAAAATGTAAAAAGGCTACTGGATAGCGAGTTAATTAGTTCGTGAGTTCCAAGCCCATGCAACACATTACAATATTTCTCTCTTACTTTGCTAAAAAATACTTGGATCATGGAAAAGAACTTAGATCAAACGTAAACTTGTCAAATCTATATAGTATATAAAACAATTCCCTAACTGACAGACAACGCACAGACCAAACCACTGGACCTAAAGGGTTGAAATTTTCCATGGCTATTCTTCTTATAGTGTAGGGGTGCACTAAGAAAGATTTTTGAAAAATTCTTCTTAGATTTTTTTTAAATTAAATTTTTAAACTGTTTTTGAAACATTCTTTAAATTTGTATTTAAAATTATAATCTGAGGGTTATAGAATTTATATCACGAGAAAGATCATAAAACTTCCTTTAAAATGAAATCTTTTTCGAATCTTAACCTCCATTTTCTGATTTTTCGTGAATTTTTAAAGATTAAATTTTAGAATTTAATTTATTAAATGCTGATCACGTGGTTTCTTTTCTTTTAGTGATACTTTAAATTATTTTTGCATCACGTGCATAAAAACGAAATAAATTGACAATTTTTTCTATCTTAAGCGGCAGACGATTGGACATTATCAAAAAAAAAATATTAAAATACAGTAAATGAAATGTTCCTCAAACTGTACTTTATTAACTGCACTATATTCTTTAGTATGTTCTATTAGATTTAATTTCAGTATTTTCTTCTAGATTATTTAGTCCATAAAAACATCCATAACATTCTTTTATAAATATATATATATTATATTTTTTTGGCATTAACTGCATACATTGACCGTTGTATTTAATTTGAATGTACTCCGTAGCGAAGCACGGGTGTTCAGCTAGTCTTTTATAAAATGCAGAAAGAGGTGCAAAATACTTTATCAAACTTAGTTGTTGTTTTTTTTTTTGTATGGACTAATTAAAATAGTATCGATAATGATAAATGCTATGTATAAAATTCCAACATAAAAAAAATGTTTTTTTTCGTATCATCCCAGATGGCAGCACTCTCCAGTATTTTCTTTCATATCTACTAAATTCTATTTACAATTTTCAGACACAAGTCGCTGCACAGGCGTAGTCGAGTGGTTACTTCGATAACGCAATTCAAAATATCATCCGACCACTGACGCAAACCTGTGTTTTGGTCAGTAGTTGTAACAATTTTCCTTTTCAACATTCTTATTTGCTACTTTTATACTAAATACAGAACTGAAAATTAATTTTTTTTCCAAACAAAGAAGGAAAATGTAAAAAGGCAACTGGATAGCTAGTTCGTTAGATCGTGAGTTCGAATCCCATACAACACATTATACAATATTCCTCTCTTACTTTGCTGTAAATAATGTATCTGAAATGAGACTTTCCTATACTTTAAAATATTTAATTATTTATAGATTCAAATGTCACTTACCTTGCATTATAAAATGTATATCTAAATATATCACTGAAAATTTGCGCCTGGAAATACATCAAATTGTTTCAAGCTAATGGAAAAAAATTTCAACAAATCGACTGAAACTCAGTCCATCAAGCTCAGATCAGTCGGATGGTTGGTTGGTTGGTTCGTTGAAGTTTATTGGGATAAGGTCCAGAAAGGACAATCTGTGCCAGACGCAAGGTAACATCAGAATAGCTACTCAAATAAAATGTTGTTAGAAGCTGCGGTGATAATAAAAACGTGTAAAGATGGTAAAAGCTATTAGATATAAAGTGGTAAAAGCACTGAAACAAGGATATATATAAAGATGATAAATGTTATACATATAAAAGTAGTCTTCTAAAATGTACAATTACCAGTCATAAGGTAGTAAAGGCCATAAAAATATTTTGAAATATAAGCGTAATAAAAACAAGTATGTGATAAAATGCCAAGAGCGGAGGTATTGAAATCAGAGGGGATAGACACGCCTTATCAAGCAGAATAAACCAATACAAACAAAGATAAAGGGGGATGTATTAGATACGAGAAAAAAAAAGGTACACTTTAAAAAACGAAAGATTTCGGGTGAGGTTTTTCACCCAACAGATCACTCAAAGTGAGTGAAGTAGAGCCAAATAATCTCAAATAAAAATAAGTGATTCCTGCACAATCCGTTACTCCCAGGTGAGTGGGAAGAAGCTTTAAAAATATGTGCAGAACATACGAGATTTTCCTCTGTCACTTTCTTACGTTTGCGAAAAATGTCGAATTTGCTCTACAGAGACCGACATACCTTAAGATCGTTAAATAACCGCAATTTTAATTCCAAACAAATATTTTTTAACTTAATCTAGTTCAGTCTAGTATATTTAAATAGCTTTTTCTTTACATGCATATACACATAGAGAGATATACGGACGTGTATACGCACGTCTATTTCAAAGCAGGATGGTGTATCTCTAATACAGAAGAAAGACCAACACTTCAGCACCTACCCCATTTAGAGAAATTCTGTCGTGATGTCCGATCGGGAGTATTTGCATCAACATAGTGCAGTGGTCGGCAAACTCATTTGTCAACAGAGCCAAATGTCAAAAGTACAACGACTGAAATATCTTTTGAGAGCCAAATTTTTTAAACTTAAACTATATAGGTAGGTGCATTGTTATTAATTTAATTAGGATACTCCAAAGCTAGCCTTTGCTAAAAACGTCCTCAATCTGAATAAGGTACGTTCGCTGAAGTCGACCCCTTCTAACTCTTCCATCCACACTCGTATTGTATACTTATTTCGTCTATCTCCTTTCGTTCATCCTCTCTGTATGTCCAAACCATCTCAACATACCTTTCTCAATCCTCGACCCTACATCTTCTATCACTCCACAGCGCTCCCTAACATTAACTTAATAAACTGTACTTAAAGTTTTTTTAAGTCTTAGTTAAACTATAGGTACGTTGAATAAAACTTGATATCATACTTAATATCGATATTATCTAATATATAAAAATGAATGTTTGTATCTCTGTAATTGTATAGAAATCCACAGTTTAGGAGCAACGATCGTGAAATTTTAAATACAGGCGTCTTTAAAAACAGCCGAGGGTCTGAAGAACTTCAAAAATCGAAATTAATTACCGTTGATTTTTAATTAATAAAAAACCACAATTTTGAAACTAAATGTAAGCTGTTACACTTTGTGGCATCATCTCTCTGAATATGGCGTCCACGTTAGGGTTAGCTGAGAGCGAGCGAAAAGATAAAAATAAATTAAATCAAAAAGTTTCAAGTTATATATTAAACCAGAATAATAAATGAAAAGAATAATCTTTCAAGTCAGATTTTATACTTTAAGACATTTCGATTAACGATCGTCGTTTATTTTCGCCGTGTTATTTTGTAAACAAACGTTCTCTGTTGCCATTTTCATTTCAGACATTTCTTATTGAAACGATGTAATGCGTAGTAAATGCGTTAAATATTTCTTATCTAAAATTTATATTTTAAAACATTTCAGTGAAATTAACATCGTCTTCAGATTATAAACAGACGTTATTTGTTGCTATTTTCATTTTAGAAATTTCTTATTAAAATGATGGAATTCTCCGATATATTTCCATAGTGGAGATTTAGACACATTACAGAATTTAAAAAAAAAAAAAACCTTTTGTGTAATTTATATATTTGTGTGTGTTTAATTATTTCAAGTGACTCTAAAGTGGGCGTGGCATTTTTTCCACTAGCTTGAAAAATCAGAATAATATTGAATTATTTAATTTTTTTTTTTTTTTGCTCATCAGACGACAGTAGCAGCGAGTGGCAGTAGTTACACAAGTTTGAATTTGAAACATTGTTTTGTTGTTTCCTAAAAGAAGCAATAATCCGTTACTGTATTTTATATTGTTCTTAATTTTATAATTCACGATGTACTTTTAAAAGCATAAAAATTAGTATATCTTAACTAAAAAGAATCAGTCTAAACTTAAGCACAGTTTTGCGATTTATTTACGGTTAACTATGTTTGTGTTTAGCTATTCCATTTGTTTGTTTTAAAAAATGATTTTTTAAAGGTTTTTTTTGGTGCTTTATGGTAAAATAGCACTTAAAAATAAAAAAAAAGAAACAAAAACTTAACTGTAAATAGCATACTTTTTCTATAAATTGGTCAATTTGAAGTAATTTTTATTGAAATTTAGCTAAAATGCCTATAACTGCATAAAAATCTTAATGCTACTATTTTAATTTCCCAAGCACAATTCTAAAAATGTTATAAAATACGCAGCCCTACTTTCTGATTTAGTACAAGAATTTAAAATTGATTTCAGGACTTCGGGGAAAATAAACAATTTTTGTTTTTGCATGTTTTCTATTCTATTTACAGTCGATATAGATATAATGCTAGCAAATTGTCAAATGGAATGCATAGAGTTGCAATCTGACATTTAACTTAAAGAGAAATTCAATCGAGTCTCTTTGTTGTACTCATAAATCATACCTGCCCAGATATAAATATCCTTCACTGCATAGTCAAGCGTTATTCTGGTCATCAACGTTTGGAAGCACGTACATCTGAGAACAACTATTTTCAAAAGTTTCAACTATTTTGAAGCACACTAAGAGTCAAATTCGAACCAAAATTTATTCGTTGTTTTTTAGTATTGATGTGTATGACATTTCCCATCCCTTTTTTATACTATGTTTAATTTTTCATGCAGAGTTCACAAGGCAAAAGACAATTTGACAATTTTACTTTTCAGCTTTTAGTGATGAAAGGCTGAATCTATCTAAATTCTGAGATGTGTATAACATTTCACATGTTTTTTTTCCTATGCTATTTATACTGTGTTTAGTTTTTAAGTTGACTTTGGTTAACAAACATTCATATTGAACCCCGAATCAAGAAACGAGAAACATAGTTTATGAAGGTACTTCAGATGATATTTGGATCAGTTTAATTGAACAGAGATTTATATGGAGTTTAATAAGGACAGAATGTTTCTATTATTGCTACAGAATCTTGCATTTATGGTGCGTGTAGCCCAAACTGCAGATTTCTGTTAATTTTTTCATCAGTCAGTGCCTTTAACAAATACTTTAATACTTTATTTATATATTTTTTTGGCTACAGAATCCTGCATTTATGGAGGTATTTATATGGACAATTAGACATTTTTACTTTTAAGCTTTTAGTGATTTATTATAAATGTATATATTTTATGATATTTATACTGTTATTAAATCTATGTTATTTATACTGTGTTTAGTTTTTAAATTACTTTTTGTTAACAAACTTTAGACAATTTGACATTTTTAATTTAAACTTGAAAAATGAAAGGCTGAATCTACTAAAATTCTGAGATGTGTATAACATTTCACATGTTTTTTTTAAATGTTATTTATGCTGTGTTTACTTTTTTAATCAATTTTGTTTAACAAACATTCGACAAAATGACATTTTTACTTTTCAGCTTTACTTTTTAAAACTCTTAACTTTCCAAGATACAATTTGACATTTTTTCCTTTTCAGCTTTTAATGGTTTATTATAAATGTATATATTTTATGTTTTACTTTTCAGCTTCTTTTGCTCCGAAGATGAAAGGTTAAATCTAGATGAATTCTGAGGAGTTAATTATAAATTTATATATTTTTATATTGGATTTTTTAAAAATTATTTGGGTGTATAACATTTCACATGCTTATTTTTCTATGTTATTTATACTGTGTTTAGTCTTTAAATTGATTTTGGTTAACAAACATTCGACAAATTGACATTTTTACTTTTCAGCTTTACTTTCCAAAAGACAATTTGACATTTTTCCTTTTCAGCTTTTAGTGGTTTATTATAAATGTATGTATATTTTATGTTTTACTTATCAGCTTCTTTTGCTCCAAACATAGAAGGTTAAATCTTGCTAAATTGTTTAGATTTTAAATTGATTTTGGATAACAAACATTCCACAATTTGACATTTTTACTTTACAGCTTTTAGTGGTACAATGATGAAAGACTGCATCTAACCAAAATACTGAGATATGTATAACATTTCACATGCTTTTTTTTGGCTATGTAATTTATACTGTGTTAAGTTTTTAAATTGATTTTGGTTAACAAACATTCCACAATTTGACATTTTTACTTTACAGCTTTTAGTGGTACAATGATGAAAGACTGCATCTACCAAAATACTGAGATATGTATAACATTTCACATGCTTTTTTTTTTGGTTATGTAATTTATACTGTGTTAAGTTTTTAAATTGATTTTGGTTAACAAACATTCCACAATTTGACATTTTTACTTTATAGCTTTTAGTGGTACAATGATGAAAGACTGCATCTACCAAAATACTGAGATATGTATAACATTTCACATGCTTTTTTTTGGCTAATTTATACTGTGTTAATTTTTTAAATTGATTTTGGTTAACAAACCTTCTTAAAATTCCGGGCAACGCCGGGTACTTCAGCTAGTTTATTGATAAAATTAAATTGTAAAGCATCCATAAAATTAAATCATGACAATGACAGACAAACACTAATATGAACAATGGCTTCGCATCTCCTTGGAAAGTTTGGGTAAGTCAAGTTTGTATGTTGTTTTTTATTTTAGGCACGATTCGAGGTTCTCATCAATAAGATGACTTCTCAATTTACTCTTGATAAGATTCATTCTTGAAAATGATTGTTCGTATGAATATGTAGACTCGAATAAGAAAGAACAGCAAACACTAGTTTTTCCAGCTGATTATGTGAGTCAGCAATACAATTCTAGGTGTTAAAAATCATATCTTCCTTCTCCAGATCTTTCAAAGCAGACCACTTGCGCTGTGACACATTTGTTTATCTCCAATATTTCTATATCAGCACAAAAACGTTCAAATTTCGAACTCCACATTTCTTTGTTTTTTAAATCCAGTAACTGCATTTCAAAGTTTCTAATGTCAATATTAAAGGGTTTGGTTTGGTCTTGGAGTGCTACGTCATTTTTTGCTACACGAGGGCTAATTAGACCGGGACATACTGTTTAAAGCCGATTCCGAACGGCTACAAACATCCATGCCGATTGTGGGACTCGAACTCACAGACTATGGTACCGAAGGCAAGCACCCTAGCCATTCGGCCATCCCCCCGGCTCAATATTAAAGGGGGGAAAATTTAATTATGTTTCAGTAGCATTAAGAGGTTTTTTAACAGAAGCTAACGTCGCTTTACTGTTTCTGACTTCCTGAAACCTGTCGAGAAAAGCTTCTCTAATATTTAAAAGTGTTGTTTTGAAATAGAAAATGCCAATATCAGAATTATTTTCTTGGCAATGTTTCAACAGGCTTGGAAAGTGAATCTAAGTTTCTCTATCAAAATCTTGAGTAAAAATAGATGATTTGTTTTTGAATGAAATAATTTCTAACATCGAAAACATTGTGCATCCTTTCCCCTCTGGTTTACGATTAAGCTGATTTAGATGAGGCGTAACGTCTCCCATGAAATAAAATTTCTGGATCCACTGATCGTTCGTTAGTTCTGGATAGTGAACACCCATCTCAAGGAGAAAAGCTTTAATTTCTGTTTTTTAAGAAAGCGAAACGTTTCAAAACGTTTCCTCATGAAAACCAACGTACCTTGTTATGCAGAAGATCTGCGTACTCACTCTCCATTTCAATTAAAAAAATTTTAAATTGGCGATGATTAAGAGCTTCAGCTATATTGGAGTTGATAATCTTAATCACCAATTTCATAACTTCGCAAATTTCTTCTGAAAATGTCTGCGCACAAAGCGCATCTAGATAAATGATGCAATGGTAATGGACTCGTTGTAATGGACCTCGTGATTTTTCTCTCAAAAGAGCAACAAACCCATTTATTACGCCTGCCATACTTTTCGCCCCATCTGTTGAAATTGAGACAATTTTATCGAGTAGAACATGAATTTTTTCAATGCACTCAATTACAGCATTTGCTATATCCTCTCCACGTGTTTGACCTTTCAGTGACAATAATTCTAAATGTTCTTCTTTAGAACCTGTAGATGAAATAAATCGTACAAAAAGTGAAACTAACGCTGTATCATTTATGTCACAAGACTCGTCAACTGCTATTGATAAAGCTAAAACCAATTTAAGATCTTCGACTTGCTGGTTGGTTATATTCAAAGACCATTTTGACTAGTCTAGTGTTTTCTACCGGGAGACGCTCTCGGAAGTAATACATTGTAAAACACGATGCAAAGATACGACTTCCCGATACGCGTTGACATTTAATCTTTCTGGAAATGTTTTCTCATTAAGTCGCTTCAGAGCACTCGCCTAAAGATAAAGACACATAAACACCAAGTATGTAAAAATATAAATAAGAAAACCAGTCATCATGAAGTTTCAATCGCACCGTACGTGCGCGCCCGCACGTGGTATTTTGTGGAAGAGCCACACTCAAAGAGCCGCATGTGGCTCGCGAGCCACGATTTGCCGACCACTGACATAGTGTTATCACCATAATACAAGTTAAGTGAAAATGCAATTTATTTTTACATAATGAATAGTTTCTTCGTAAACGTCTGATGTTGTGACCTTTTAAGGTGTATTAACTTCACTTCAAGTCTGTGGCAAGGCAGGCAATAGCTCATGAAATTTCTTGAAACACGATGCAAATAAAATCTTACTAATAATAAATTAAAATAATGATTTCATGCATTCATGTACAAATATGAGGTAAAATGTTCTCTGTAATTTACGTAAAATGTAATTATTGGAAAAATACTTAGAGCATGGAAAAGAACCGAGAGCAATCGTAAACATGTCAAATCTTTCATAAAATGTCGAAAGAGGTGAAAAATACTTTATCAAATTTAGTTTTTTTTGTATTGACTAATTAAAACAGTAACAATAATGATAAATGCTATGTATAAAATTCCGTTAAACATTTTAAAAAATGTTTTGTTCCGTGTCATCCCAGATGGCAGCACTCTTCTGTGCTTTCTTTCATTTCTACTAAATTCTATTCACAATTTTCAGATGTAAGTATCTGCACAGGCTTAGTCGAGTGGTTACTTCGATAACGCAATTCAAAATATCATCCGACCACTGATGCAAACCTGTGTTTTGGTCTATAGTAAAAACTATTTTCCTTTTCAGCATTCTTATTTGCTATCTTTATATTAAATTCAGAACTAAGAATTTTTTACCGTTTTCCAAACAAAGGGGGGGAAATGGATAAAGGTGACTGGGTAGTGAGTTGGTTAGGTCGTGAGTTCGAATCCCATACAACACTTTATAATATACGTCTTTTTTTTGCTGTAAAGAAAGTATCGGAAATGAGATTTTCGAATACTTTAAAGTATTTAGTTATATCCATAGCTTTAAATGTTACTTATCTAAGCTTATAAAAGACTAATATCTGAAAATCACTAGATTCCTTCAAGTATGAAGTAATATAATTCAGCGGTTCTCAACCTGGGGGGCGTGCCCCCCTAGGGGGGCGTAGGAGAATTTCAAGGGAGGCGTGAGCATAAAAAAAAGTAAAATAAAAAGTAAAACTAACTGTAATTTACTGTACTTAATTACAAAACACACGGCCACAATGTAACCGTAACGTATTTTCGACATACGAACACGATAATTGTCGAAATTGTAAAAACATGATAATGTCGTACGTCTGGACGTTGAAAGTGACCTGAGGTGTGCTTTGTCACAGTTGCAACCTAATATTCAAAAACTTGTCAAAGACAAACAGTGCCAGCTCTCTCATTAATGTCGTGAAAGTGACTGGTATTACATGCTAACCTCACCTAGATATTTGATCTGTATTTAATTCTTTGATTTCGTATGTTCTAATAATAACATGTTCCAAATTAAGATATGGGTAGTAATATCAAATTTTGTGTATGAGATTATGTATTCTATATTTTCATTTAATAACCAGCTTCCGATTGTGCTACTTGTATTGACAACATATAGTGGTGGTTGGGGGGGGGGGGGGGAGGCGTGACCTCACATCAGTGTTCAAAGGGAGGCACAGAGCCTGAAAGGTTGAGAATCCCTGATATAATTCATTCTTTCTACTCTTAACTAGCCGCTGGCCGACCATCATGGTCGCTTTTAGTTTTATATTTTCTTTTGCAAAACAACGCAACTGAAAGTAACATATGTAAGGAATGTTACCATTACCTGTCATCACAAATATATGTTGTTAACGGGTATTCTCTATAAGGCTGATTCTAGAACACCGTGATAAAAAAATGTGAATTTCCATTACCTCAGAAAAGAGTTAAAGATAAGACTGATAAACCCAACATCAATGATTTTAAAAATTACAACCCTCTTTGTATGTACTATTTTTTAAAATTAAGATATCTACACTTTATCATTAGAACAAATAAGAAATTGTTGGGGAAAAATTTTAAATATAGTGTTGATTACATCACTCTCTGTATATATTACTGTTCACAATTCAGATATCTACACTTAATCATATCGAATAATAAATTGTTGAGAAAATTTCTTCACTTATAAAATGGAGTAAAAATTCAGCAAGTACTGAAAAAAGTGTAGAAAATTAAATATTACTGGTTGTTTATTGCTATGCCGGCGATGGTTAAGCCTAACCTCGCGATTATTTATGCTCTCTCTTAATGAATTATTTCTTCGCTTTCATTCTTGAGACTGTTCCCAATTTTCACTTGATCGTGCAGCTCGCTTTCGAAGATTCATGATTTCAGTGCGTAAATCCATGTTGACATCCGGTTGCAAATTGCGGACGGCCGCTAATGTTTACATCTGGTATTGGTAGCCGTTGCCATTCGGAGTGTAGAAATATCGTCGATTTTTGTGCCGCATACCTACGCGTTTTATATATATAGAAGTGCCATTTTCCCGTCCACGAGAACAGGACCAGTGAGGAGAGAAAAATTGAGATTTCGGAATATATTCTAATTTAGAAGAACTTCCGTTTTTAATTTAGGCTGTGAAACTTTAAGCTCTGAACAAATAAGCTTCCGGTAGATTGAAGTTAGTGGGAGTGGAGAATTCGCCTTTCCTTATATTAAAAAAATCGCTTACCTGCGGGAGCTTCGAGAAATCGGGCTGCGAAGTGATAACAATCGCTCGATTACAATCTGATACCTCTAAAAATTAGTTAATTTTTAACTATGTTAAAACTATCCTGTTTGTCCAAAATTCGAAAAATTTTCAAATTTTAAGAGAGTTCTATAGTAAAATAAGAGCAACTTCCGCAAATTTAGCACTACAAATAAATCAACTAAATTCAAATTTAGGGAGAAAGGGATGCGTTGCATTCTGCAACACGCAGGCGAAAGTCCCCATTGGTTGAAATCAGTTACAAAAATATGTTGCTTGATACTGTTAAGACTACAAGAAGTGTTGAATTTTTAATTCTGTTGTCCCTTTGTGGCGACACACTTTTTTGTGAGATGTGTATTGGCAACACTGTCGTTGCTTTCTTCATGCTATGGATGAGTTCCAGGCATGTGTCGCCGTTTTATGTATTAACATTTTATTTTTATTTTAATTAAACATTTCAACCAGGTGAAATTAAAAAAGAAGTTAGGTATTTCATTATCAGTTCACAATGAAAAATATGTGAGGTTTCTCTAACCGATTAACACTATATTAACGAGAAGTAAGGTTATTTCTCGCTAAGGTTCTCAATCCGATAATTTAAGGGGGGGGGGGGGAGAGAAAGAAAGGGATTTCATCGTTTCAAAACGGCCGTAAAGTTAAAATTTATAAGGTTGGGAACAAACAAAATCAGTTCAAATTTTAAAAACTCCTGTTTTTCTTCGGATTTCTGAAGTTACGAGTACGAAAAAATTCTTCAGCTTGAAATTCCAAAATATAATTTTTGTGACTCAGAGTAGAAGCGTCGAAACCATTTCGCAGCGTCACAGCAGTTTTACAACTAGCAAAGCAAATGCAAACTCAAAAGTCTCATTAATTTTAGAGTTCTAAGTTTTCATGTATGCTATTAAGTTTATTTTCATGTTTGCCATTAAGTTTATATGTAATTTTTAGTTAAAATTGTTTGTCACAAATATTTTCTTTATCCAGAAAATTAAACCCATTGTTGCCTCTAAAAAGTTGTATGGGAAATGGTTCATGAAGATTATTTTTTTATACATGTGGTCCCTGGTCAACAAAATAAACTTAAGAACCACTGCTATAGACGGTCTAAGCTCTGGAAAGTGTTAAAAAGGGAACATCTTTTGTTTTAAGTATTTCTCGATAATATCATTATTTCTCGAGATTATAATGCGCGTTTAATGTTTCCTATTTCATTTAAAGAAGTAATTTTATAGCTTGTAGACATATGTAACAAGCGTCAATACTATAACTAACATGTCTCTAGATTCAGTGTTTCTATTGAAAAAATGGTTTTCTTTCCGAATGATAAAAAGCCCATTTTGCAAAAAAAATTCTTTCGGAAGTGATGACAGTTAAAAATTGTTCATTCGTAAAGCGAAGGATTAGTAATCTTTCACTTGAAATTATCAACAATAGTTTATATGGGTCTACCAAAAAATTTGCAAATTTATCTTTCGTTTTTCTAAAAATCTGCTTTTTACCTGCAAATAAAACACAATATTTCTACTGATATTATGTTTTCTGATCAGTTACTAAAAAATATTATTTTAATGGAAATCCGCTCTCTGTTAAATGGTAACATTGGAGAAAAATATTTACACGTAATTTCTGTCAAAAAGATCGCTTTCTGCGGAATAGAATTTTTTTAAAGGTTTATTGATTTGTTGTGTAGAAATGTGAATCAAAACAACTTTTCAAAATGACTACCACATTTTTGGCATGAATAACTTATTAAAGAAAAGTTTATTTTATTTTCCTGAAACTTCCACTGAAGAAATATTATTATGCATATTTGTTTGCATTGCTTACTAAAACGAATAATAAGAATAATTCTATTCACAATCTCGCGAATCCCTGGTCATAGATACCAAAACAGAAAAATCTGAGCTTTTAACGATATTCCCAAACACTTTCCTATCATTAATCGTATACTGTGAAATACCTAAATTTCACAAACCTTTTGAAATAAAATCTTCACAGTCTGGAGAATTACGGACGAATTAGAATTAATGGAATAAGAAATAATGGACGAATAAGAAGTAATGCAAATATCAGTGAATTAAGTTTGTAGAAATTGCTTATTAAAAACAGACATACGTTTTTAATATTTATTTAATTTTAAATGCTTTATTATGAAAAATTAAAAGTACTAATAGCATTTGATATTAATTCAAAGTATTTAATTCCGAGTTAATAAAATATAAATCGTTTCTTTATCATAGATGGCAGCACATTCTGATGCTTACTTTCATTTCTGAAAATGTTCAAGTACAAATTTTAGAATCAATTCACCGCGCAGGCTTTGCCGAGTGGTTACTTCGTAGGTCAGTTTTCCCATAAACGTCGGACCACTGGCGCAATCCTGTGTTTTGGTCTGTTGTAGTCAGCATTTTGCCTTTTCATCAGTTTTTATTTTTTATTACCTGTATATTAAACACATAATTAAGAACCAATTTATGTTTTTTTTTTCCAATTCAAGTGGGGAAAATGCAAAAAGTCGACCGGATAGCGAGTTTGTTAGGTCGTGAGATCGAATCCCACCGAATCACATTGTAAGGTTACTCTTTTACTTTGCTGTTTTATCTCTTTATATCTTTGATGTTTTATCTCTATTTGCACATTCTGCCACTTACTTTTATTTCTGAAAATGTTTATGTACAATTTTTAGAATCAATTTATCGCGCAGGTTAGCCGTGTGGTTACTTCGATGAAACAAGCGTCCATAAATACTGGCGTAATCCTGTATTTTGGTCTGTAATGGTTACTATTTTAACTTTTAAGTATTTATTTTTTATTACCTGCACATTAAATACAGAATTCGGAATTTTTTATGATTTTTCAAGCGAAGTCTGAAAATGGGAAAAGGCGACTGTGTAGCGGCTGGGTAGCGACTATTTGGACGTGAATTCGAATCCCATACAACACATTACAATATTCCTCTTTGCTGTAAAAAAAGCATCTGAAATGAGGCTTTAAAGTATTCAATTATTTAAAAATTTAAAATTTACTAACATAACATTGTAAAAGTCTATTATCTGCAAACTAATGATAAATGCGCCTGCAAATGCATAAAACAGTTGCAAGCAAATAGAGAACATTGCTACATATAGAAAAATTTGAACAAATAGACAAAAACTCAGCCTATCAAGCTCAAGTGCGTGGGGAAATAGCTGTAAATATATATGCAGAGAACACAAGATTTTCATCTCTGACACTTTCTTTAGTTTACTAATATATGCTACAGCAGCGATGCTTAACCTTTTTAACGTAGGATTACGTTCCTCAATAACGGTCCTACGGAGAGAAAAAAGTTGTCCGGCGTCGCGAGTTATAATTTTGGTAGCGCGCCAAACTCAGTAGCAGTAAACAGTTAAACAGAAAAGTACCAAAATGTGTAAAAAAAAATCAGGTAGTCTCTTCTAACGAAACTGCCGAAGGTTATTAACATAGGATTACTTATCGTTGCTCATCTCTTTTGTATGTGTATATGTATGTATGCGTTATGATTATTTTTACATGTGCCCCCCCCCTAAGGGTGCTAGGGGTATCTTATCCAGCAAGTGTTTCTTTCCACATTGTAAGTGATATGTGTACCAAGTTTGGTTGAAATTGCTCCAGGCGTTCCAGAGTGATGCTGGAACATACACACATACACACATACATACATACATTTATATATATATAGATGTACGTATGTATATACACAGTCTAGTCACATTAATATGACCACCTGTCAAAATCCAGAATAACCACCTTTCGCAGAGCGGACCGCTGCGAGACGTACAGGAAGAGAGTCAATTAGGTTCCTGAAGGTGTTCACTGGGATGTTGAGCCATGCCGACTCCAGTGCCGTGGCCAGCTGCGCTGGGTTACGCGGGTGAGGATCCATGGTGCGAACAACCCGATCGAGGTGGTCCCACAGATTCTCGATTGGGTTCAAGTCCGGGGAATTTTCTGGCCAAGGGAGTACGGTAAACTCATCCTGGTGCTCTTCGAACCACGCACGTACACTGCGAGCTTTATGACACGTCGCATTGTCCTGCTGGTAGATGCCATCCTCTTGAGGAAAAACAATTCGCATGTAGGGGTGAAGATGGTCCGCAAGTATAGATGCATACTTGTGTTGATCCATCGTGCCTTCCACAATGATGAGTGAACCCAGAGATTACCACGAAAACATTCCCCAGACCATAATGCTCCCTCCTCCAGGTTGGACCCTTCCGGCAATTGTTGCAGGGTGTTTGCTTTCAGACGTGTCACGCCGTATACGCCAACGTGCATCTGTCCGATGGAGCATAAAACGTGATTCATCGGAAAAGACCACCTGTCTCCACTCAGTGGAAGTCCAGTTGCGGTACTGGATTGCAAATTCCAGCCTTCGTCACCGATGAACAGCAGTCAGCATAGGTGCATTAACCAGGCGTCTGCTGCGGAGGTCCATACGCAGCAACGTTCGCTGAACCGTCGTTGTAGAGACACTGTTGGTAGCCCCTTGGTTCATCTGGACGGTCAGTTGCTCAACGGTTGCACGTCTATTCTTTCGAAAGCATCTCCGCAGCCATCGTTCACCTCTACCATCGATGGCCCATGGTGCACCACATTTGCCACTTCGCTGATTTTGGGTAGTGCCATTTTTCCATGCACGGTATACTTTTACCACGGCGGCCCTCAAACAGTTTACAAAATTAACCGTTTCGGAAATGCTTCCACCCTTGGCCCGAAAGCCAATGATCATGCCCTTTTGGACGTAAGATAAATCACTCCGTTTCTGCATGACTGCAAGAACTGAAATGTTTTCCGAATGCCTACAACACACTTTATATATCCACCAAATTTGCTGATGACACGGGCCTTCTGCGATTGGTTATTTAACGTTGATGTCAAAAGTAGGCGGTGGTCACATTAATATGACTAGACTGTGTATATACATATATGTATGTCAAAATTTTAACGCATTTTGGTACTTTTCTGTTTAACTGTTTACTGCTTGTCGAAGCCATGCAGACTGGGCTTGGCACGCTGCCAAAATTATAACTCGCGAGGACGGATGGACGGAGGGTTTTAGTGTCTGAAATTTTTCTTTTCGAAAGACCGTTATGGAGGAACGTAATCCTACGTAAAATCCTACGTAAAAAGAGTTAAGCAACGATAATTAATCCTACTTTAATAACCCGAGGTAGTTTCGTTAGAAGGGACTACCTGAAATATTTTATTTTGTCTCTCCGGCTACATGCATATTGTTACGGGGAAGTAAGCGTAACATTTGAAATAAATTAGAGAAGGAAAATAATGAAATATAAAGAGGCAAGCGCGAACAAACGAAGTTTAAGGGGATAAATATACGGGGAAGACTGCAATGAGGATTGATGAACACAAGAGATGAATAAGCGATGGACTTAGCTAGATTCTAAAGAAGTAAGACGTGAAAAGGCAATAATGGGATGAAAAGAGACGTCGCAAAGGTGAAGTCTAGGTGGAGAAGCAATTAATGGTAGAAAAGGTACAGCACAGAAAAGAGATTATATGACTTAGCCAAAAAACAAGGGAGAATATATGACTTACCCAAAAAACAAGGTGAACGAAAACAGATGTAGTTCCTGGAACACGGGGAAAGAGCCGTGGGAACGGAGGAAGATGTACGGATGGGCGGAGAAAGAAAGGTCCCCCAAAAACATAATTAAACCAATGAAAGAAGGAAAAGGATTTTGAGAGCCAATGGCGAAGAAAGGCGTATCAAAGCGAAGGAGGAATAACGAGGAGAAGAGATATTAATGAAGGAAATAGAAAAAAAGAGAGCAGATCAGATGATGCGGGGATCCTAAAAAGTTCTTACGACCGAGGAGCATCAAGGACGAACACCTAGCCCGTAGTTAAAGGCCTGGGCCGACGAGTTAACTTAGAACGAGAAAGCTCGAGATGAAACTCAGAGCCAGCGTATTATAAATGAATATATCTTGACGCTTTATTTGCACCGATGCCCCCAAAGCGTAAATACTATGCAGTGACTAACATCGAGATTAGTTGATTCTGTGAAAGAATATAGCCGGCCGACAACGTGGAAGCAGAGTGCCCCATCCCAAGAATCGAATCGCCTGAGCAGTATGACCTAACGTATGCTACAAGCTGAATTTACGGACCCTGGAAGCGTGCCTCAACAATAGAACGGGTTTGAAAGGAGGATTGCAAGACGACGCGAGCGCATTTGATGTACTTCAGAACGAGTTCATCAAAGGAGAGCGGGTTGAAAGACTAATTCCCAGACAGTGCTAGCGCATTAAATTGACTTCATGAGAGTTCGTCAATGGAGGTATGTTTCATTTGTGCTCCGTATTGATCACTTGTTTTAAACGTGTGCCATCGCGATTTCTCATTCATACACCATATATTCCGAATGTATATACAATAGATCTTTTTGTTAGAAATTGATATAACGTTGAATTACGATTTAAATTGATTAATGAAGGTCAATGGTATTTAAACGAATAAGTGCTAATATATGATTTATTGTGAGTTGATGAACGGGTTATAAAATCCATTAAATGAGAAAAATATTATAGTAAAGGTTTAATAATTGATGATAAATTACTAGAGTGATAGTTGTATGTAGGAAGTAAGAAAATGAAAAGGGTTATAATGATATTGAATGAAACTGTTAATGAAGTGATTGTTTGTAATAACATAATGTATAAATATGCTTGACATGATTCCAATTAATAAATGTATCCATTATTATATCAATCGGATGGTCTGTAATGATTTGTAAAAAAAACACAACGCAATACTTAATTCTACATATGTCAATCATATCATCGGGTATCATAATTAATAACCCCAAATCCTATGCTATTTTGGTCTCATGACCAGTTACTTCTCCTTTCTCTCCCCCCAATCAATCCATTATACATATGTTTGCTACGTTACGCGGGCCGCAAAGAAGGTACACCTTTTAATATAATAATAAAAACTATAAAACTCTAATTCTAACTGTAACCAAGCGTTTATTTAAAAAATGAGTGTCTTTTGTTTGTTTGTTTGCTTGTTTGTTTGTTTGTTTGTTTTATGGGGGGGGAGAAATCTTTGACATTTTTACACAAATCAGGTGTCCTACATCCGTCATCGAGGTAAGAGTCTCAATACAGTTACTCAACATGTCATCGAGGTCTGGAGCTGATTTCTATATCAGTTCTTCGCATATTTCATTTCGGAATTGGATGATTCAAAAAGATATGCTGATGCGAACATCGTGAGAAGCAGGTGGCACATTTTTGTACACATTAGTATTTTTTCAGGCACTCATTTCTATAATTGTGTTTGCAAAACCACCTGTCTGATAATGAATACAGGTGTTTCGGACCGCACATAAAAGCTTGGTGGGCCGCGGTTTGAGTTATCCCTGTTATACTGAGATCAACATATCGCACCTCTGCTAGAAGAGTGTTACATCTCCGAAATTTTCGATTTTGAGATAATTGCACCATAATGCTCTCTAAGCCCGGCCACACACCGAATACAACAAAACAGTGCGCAACGTTTCTGTTTCTAGCTTTCTGTATCCGACGCATCGTCTGCAATGTAATCAAAGAAGAGTGCTGCACACCGGATGCAACGTTGTTTTGAAACACCTCGGGTCATTTCGGAAACGTTGCTGCAACAAAAGTGTATGCTTCTCTGACCGATGTTTCTCGACACACAGCTGGAGAAACATTTCAGCTGCGCATGGGTGGGAACAAGATCATTTTATTTTCATTAATGCTCCGTGTTGAGGATTTTTGCATTATTATAATAAAAAGAGATGGAGGTTGATGCTGACAAGTTGATAGTTCTTGTCCAAGCAACGACAGAAATTTATGATTTTAGAGAGAAGGACCACCACAACCAAGATATAATAAGTAAAATTTGGCAAGATATAGCTGAGGAATATTCCAGGTATGTAACACAACAATTTATCTCATTTAATCGAATAAACCTCGCCCTCAAGTAATCCAGACACCCCATTTTTTAAGATATTGGTAAGAAAGAAAAATAGGGTTGCGTCACTCTAGGGGGGGGGCGGGGGGCGCATGCAGGGCATCTGCCCAGAGCTGCAAATTTGAGGGGCTATAAAATTGGTAGAAGGAGAAACAAATTTGCACTTACGTTTTTTTTATTATTGATTTTTTAAAAATATTTTATAAGTTATATTTTTCTTGGGTTTAAAAGTAGATGCTTAACCATATATTTGTCTTTCTTTTGTTACTGCTTTTTGTATTAATAAGTTTACAAAACAAAGAGCTTTTGTTCTTCGACAAATACGTACAAAATATTTCACTCACTCCCAAAAATTATATTTTAAAATAATTTAAATATAAAAGGGCGTCAAAAACCATTTTTGACCAGAGCGGCGGAAGAACTAGATCGGGCCCTGGCGTCACTCAACTGGTGTCGAATGAACCACACATTCCGATATTTTAGAAAAAAAAAAAGTCCTAGAATTATTCGAGTAAATACATTTTTTCAAATCTTCCTACGTAACTGCCATTTTATTTTCAGGCAAACCTCTTCAACTCCCATGTTCTTACTGCTGATGAAATATCAAATCAACCTAACGTTGCAAGTCAAAATGTATCACCATTTTCCACGATTTGGTTGCGCAACGCTTAGCAACAGAAACGTTGCGCACTGCTTTGTTGCGTCCGGTGTGCGTCCAGCCTAAGAAGTGCTTCTCATTCTCGAATAATGTTATAAGCCCAGTACCAACACAATCTCCTAGATGGCGCTTATTACCCTTTTCCAGAACTAGGAGGGGGAACTTGCTTATGAGCGAAGAATGAAAATAAAATTTTTGTCAGTGCCTAATGCTGTTGTATTAAAATGTTCCTGAAATAAAAATATTCATTAAATTTTATTTGGAAAATAAATGTTTTAATTTGGAAAATTAATTCGTATTTTTTTTCTAACCTGTTGTTCATGTTAGCAAGGTTTTTTCTTTGTATTGTTAAGAGTTTAGATAGATTGTGCTTTAGCATAGAGATATGACAGTATTCCCTCAAGCTTTTCAGTCCATGTTGACAAAATGAGGTTACTAGAAGAGGGTTATATCTTGTAATTAAAATTCAAAATCATTCTTTAAAAACTGAAAACAACTTTAATAGTATATAGTTTTCGCTTTTGAAGTGATTCTAACAATAAGTTTTCCCAAAATTATCATAGGCATTCATAAAACAAGAAAAGAAATTTCTATACATATCTTCTTTAGCTCTTCATTAAAATATGGCTGTTTTGAGATGTAACACTCTTCTAACAGAGATACGATAAATCGTACAAGAGCCGCAATTTTGATAACAAGCAAATAATCTTTTTTTTTCACTCATTCTTGTTCAGGTTAGTGTATTTGAATAACTTGTTCGTCACATGCATATGCACATAGAGAGATATAGGAATGTGTACACGCACGTGTCTTAGAAAGTAGGATTGGCTACATATATTACAGAAGAGTATGACTAACATTTCAGCACCTGCACTATTTAAACAAATCCGTCGTAAAGTCCCATTTCCTGACGTTTCGAGTGCGAAAAAATTCTTCCTCAAAATCCCAAATATATTTTCTGCGAAGTGGAGTCGCAGCGTCACAGCAATTTTACAATTACTAAAGCAAATGTAAGTTCAAAAATCTCATTAATTTTGAATTTCTAGGCTTTCATGGTCGCTATAATATACTTAAATAAATTTAAGTTTAAATTTAAGTAAGTATTTGTTATTGCCATTACGTTTAATTAAAATTGTTGTCACAAAAATATTGTTTATTCAGAAAATTAAACACATTTTTGCCTCCAAAAAGTTGCATGGGGAATGGTCCCCGACAATGATGATGATATTATTATTATTACAATTATTATTATTATTATCAATATTTATTTTTAATCTTAAAAGTGGTCCGTGGTCAGAAAAAGTTAAGAACCACTGTTATGAATGGACTGATCCCCGAAAGCTGTCAAAAGGAGAACATGCTTTAGTAATTTCTCGATAATATTGCTACACTATCTATCAATAAGTATTTGGACACCCATGCAAATGACGATATCTACGGTCCTGATATACGTCACGCCGTTAACTATCGTGTAGGAAACAATTTTGGCATTAGTCGCATGCAAGATGCCACGAAGTGCAGAGTTATCTGATTTAGAGAAAGGTGTAATTGTCAGTATCAGAGAAATGGCCGATCCGTAGGGACATATCAAGCGAGCTGATTTACCGAAAATCGACAGTGGCCTATGTGACTCAGAAGTGAAGGTGAGCGGTGATTGTCGAAATGTGCCCAGAGTCGGCAGACCCACTAAACTGAGAGATAGAAATCGACGTGTGCTGTCCAGAGAAATTCGGATGAACCGCACCCAACCAATGTCCCACATACTCCAGGAGTTTCAACGGGCATCCGGGAGTGTTGTTTCGATGAATGCCATCCGTAAGGAAGCCCAACTGCTTGGTTTTCATGGACATGCTGCTGCCCATAAGTCTTTGATCACAAAGTCCAACCGTGCTGCTCGGTTAATTTGGTGCAAAGCACGTCGAAAGTGGACCGTAGATCAGTGGAAACGGGTTCTCTGGAGCGACGAATCAAGGGTCACCCTCTACCGTTCGGATGGCAGGGATTGGGTCTGGCGTCTGCCTGGAGAACGCCTCCTGCCAGAATGCACAGTAAAGTTCGGCGGAGGTGGAACTATGGTTTGGGGGTGTTTCTTCTGGTATAGACTGGGACCCTTAGTCCCAATTCATGATAAGCTCATCTCCGACGCCTACTGCACTATTTTGGATGACAGTGTGCTGCCTACGTTGTGACAGTTTTACGGGTTGGATCAATGTTACTTCTAGGACGATAACGTCAGCTGTCATGTTGCGAGGTCCACCATAGATTGGTATGGTGACAATGGGGTTAACCGAATGGACAGGCCTGCCCAGAGCCCAGACCTGAACCCTATCGAGAACCTCTGGGACGAGTTGGAACCAGGTTGGAACGAGGTGGAACTCGAAGCTTAAAGGGCTGTACACCCTGAATCCAGAGTGTTACGTATCTTTAGCGTTCAAAATTTTAACTAATCACAGAGTTCAATTTATTGACTATCAAGCGAATCACAGGGTATGTCAACAATCTCGGTGCCAACGTAGTGACATAACGTAAAGCTCCGGATGCAATGTGCACAGGCCTAACTGTGACTGCCTAGTTGCATATCTAGTATATCATTTCTTCCCTACCGTCTGTGGAAAAGTCTCATTCACCATTGAGAAAGATTTTGTTGTAATTGCTATACCTTTGAAATAACGCTATATATTACAGCTTAATTTGGTCCCATTACCTTGCTTTTGTAATTAAACTAAGAAATTTTAAAATCTTACCATTTCTCTACACGGTTCTCTTTTTGTCGGTATTTTTTTTAAATTCTGTTTATGCTGCTTTTGAGGCAGACCGAGTCCTAAAGCCACCTTCATTAGTCCCTCTTTTGTTCCAATTCTTCACGCTCGATAGGGAACTACAGTTGTTTACCGTACACAATTATCTTGTGTCTACGGATTTCAGACTTTGAAATACCTTCATTAGCCAGAAAGAAGATTACTGCTCTCTCCTTCACTAAAATCGAATTATTTGTAGTGATAACTCATTTTATCTAATTTAACTTTTTTTATTTTCTGTACAATAGATGGCACCACCATTCAGTGTCATTTTATGGTGCACGACAGCGATAGGTGACTTGCATTGTTTCTCTAGTAATTTTCGATGTATGCGAACACTTCGCTCGAAGATCTATAACTGTGAGTTCAATCCCAGGCGGTGTCGCACTTTTCCAAATTTCCCTATCTTTCCCCCTTGGAACTCTACAATCCTCTCACTACGAATTGGTATGGCTCCGAAAAGGGCCTTTATTTATGTTAATTGCATTTCCTAACTACACGCGTTTTATTTTTGCATCTTGTTTTCTGCTTTAGTCCATTTCTCATATCTTAATATTTCTTTTAACTTGTTACTACTTATTTTTATCTTTTACTTGCCTTATCTCTATATTTTAAATTCTTAATTTAATTTTTATTCACTCAATGTTGTTCTACCACTTAAATTAAATTTAATTATTTTAACTCTAAATTTAAAATTTTAATTCTATATTCATCTCTTACAACTTAACTTATCTTTAAATTTTTAATACTGAGCGCATATACCTTGAAATGTTCATCTTGTTACAGGAGATAAAGGGGCGTCCATTAATTACGTGAGGCTTTAAGGGGGGGGGGGAGGAATTCGAGCCGAATCTCACCCAGTCTCACGTGGGGGAGAGGGGGGGGGGTCTCAGCAAATATCAAACAATTTTTTTCCGAAAGAAACAGTGTAAAATTGCGAGAAAACTGGGTTATATTAAGTAAAACATGTTTCTACACTAAAATATGGCTAAATTCTACACAATAGTTCCAGTAGTCACTCTTGAGACCACACATGAGTCCCCGTGCACTGAATTAGAATGAATATTCTTTTACGAATTTTAGTAGGTCCTATTTAAGTATTTTATTGTTCGATTTTCTCACTGTGATTCTAGACTACGTTCTTAGTAGTCTAAAATACTAGTCTTAACTAGTCTTAAATAAAAATAATTAAGCAAATAATGTTTTTTTAAATAAATCCAACACAATCAAGCACAGATTAACGTATTTACACTAAAAATACATTTGACTACGCATTTTGAAAAATCTCACGTCAGATTAAGGGGGGGGGGGGGCGCGCCAAATCTCACGACATCTCACCAGGGGGGGGTGTCGAAAAATCGCCAAAATCGCCTCACGTAATTAATGGACGCCCCCAAAGTCTTCACGAAACAGGAACTCCATTACCAACAATCAACTCGTCTGCGTAAGATTTGTAACCCATGGGTGACGAAGGATCTAGCATTCCTTTTGCTAAAATAAAGTTGTTGAGTTTGTTTCCGTCTACTTTATGCATCCAACATATATTTTTCTTTGTTGGCAGACCGACACCTTCACAGCTCTTTCGCTGTCATGTGGCAGAAGAGGGTAATTTGCGCCCACACATTACTGCCAACAATATCACTTTGCTCTTCCGGTGTCCCACAGCCAACTGACACTTGGTATTTTTTTCTCCCCCCCCCCCCAAATCAAACCTTACAAATAACCAGAACTCTGTTGATTTCGAGGACTATTGATAAGTTGTTCTAGAGATGGATAAATTTAGCATTATGTAATAAAGGATTTTATGACAAATCGGTGTTTTCAAAGCTATTAAGAAATTTAAAATTTTGTACTCAGTGTTTTAAAAACGCACTAGTTGATACCCTTCAAACATAAGCGTAGCGGGCTTCTAACTTTTTTTTGAGGGGGGGGGGGGGGGGGTAGGCACGAATGGAATTCAGTTGGGGTCCTCCTCAGCGCATTGACTGCCTAACGGTCCTTAAAATATGAAATATTATGATTTGTTGAAAGAGAATAACAATAGAATTGATGTTTGAGTAATATTCAAAAGTTATACAATGAGAAAAATAAATATCATATAAATAAAATGAGAAAAAAAAATATAGCATAGAAGTTTTGTTATGGATCCTATCATTGTTAAAAACTATGTTAAGGCTAAAGTCATAATCAGAATCTTCAGCTTCACAGTTTCAAAAAGAGGAAAAAAACCAACTTTCTTAAAAGTTTTCTACAATTTTCCGATTTTAACTGAACTTCTAATAACGTTTTAATTTATTTCAAGTTAAGTTGGGGGCACGTGCTCCGCCCCCCCCCCCCCCCGACGCTGCGCCTATGCCGTCAAAACATGACGACAGGAGAGTACATAAATGCACTAATACACAAATTATACTCAACACATCATTGCCAAATGTTGAAAATCATGACATTAAGAATAGAGAAATACACTTTGAAAAATTACTCTTGAACCGAATAAAAATAGACAGAGCTAGAGAGATTCCTCAGAATAAACAAATTGACTTCCTTTTAGCTTCCTTAGTATCTAAAGCCAGATTTGAACATGTCACTGAGCATGCGTAAAAACAAATTAATGTTTTGATTCTCACTCGTGCTTAGCGAGCATCGACAGCTAGATTTAAACATGTCACTGAGCATGCGCAGAAAGCTATTTTTTAACTGTAAATTATCGCTAATTAATAGAAATTGCTGTTACAAAAACCAAATTTTACACATCTATATATTAAAATCTTTCGCTTAAGACCAAAATAAAGTAAACTGATGCAATAGTTTTCTCAAGCGGATTGCCCAAAGAATCCGCTTGGCAACTTAAATATATAGATTTACCAGAACTGATTGCCTCAGATTATTCTTTTTCGAGCCATTTAAAAAAGTGTTTAATAAACCAATAAATTATTTTTATTTCAGAAAAAAAATGAAATTGTGTAAATGGTATTATCCTGTACCAGACCGCAAGCGTTTAATTCCATACTCCGTTTGTCTCTAAAAACCAGCAGGGAAAAGTTTTTTTACCGTTTTAAATATATAAGCACCATTTTTTTTAGAACACTGTAATTCTTATACAATTTAATCCAGAAAGCTGAAGTTCCTTTTTTTAAAATTTGGAAGTCTCAAATGTTGGCTCACATGTCTATTAATATTGTAAACTGGTGTTCGAGCTCGGGCAGACTGGTGGTTACAGCGTCGGAATTCGGTATTGAAGGAGCTCGGTTCAAATCCCGACTAACTGAATGCTTTCGTGTCTAATCCGGGTATGGGCTCGTTAAATATCTTGGCTGGAAATTCCCTCCGTGGGGTTAGTAGGTATGGGAGGAAGTTATTTACTTTCAAGTCACTTAAAAAGAGTCAAAGTGTTTCCGTTCACCAGTAAATTATTTTTATTTTTTAAAAAATGAAAATATGTAAGCAGTATTATCCTGTACTAGACGTCCATCCAGAAAATGCATATAATTCCCACCAGATGTTACCCCTGGGGGTACTTGCTCTAAATTATGATGGCACCAGGGCAAAAAATATCGACTGTTGTGGTGCCCAATAGCATGTATTAAAACCGGAGCCGCTCCCATTGTGCTGTGTAAGGGGGATCGACAGCAAAAAAGGCAAAGTGGTGTTCTTTGAACCTTCCATCGAGAATGTAATCATTTCAAAAATCAATTGTCTTTTTTTTAATGCCGATATACTCGTATTTCTTTGATGTCATTTTTTGCGAAATTTTTAGTCTTGCTGAATCTACTGAATTTATCCATTAATTTGATGTTTATGCATAAAGTAAAGGAAATGAACACCGAAATGTGTTGTTGTTGTTGTTGTTGCTTATGCCACTTGACCGACAGCAACATCAGATCAAGTCCCGAAGGCTATGGGCGATGGAGGTGAGGCTCCTGTTTTGAATTAGCACCACAAGGGTCGGAGTCCGAATTAGCTAAGTGGACGGTCCCGTAATTTTGAACCGAGTCAAGTGACGAGACTGTAACACTTGACCGCGCACCTCCAGAGGTAAATTTGAGAACTTGGAGGACATTGCAGCCACGCCTTTTTTTCACATTTCCCGGCCACCATTAGTGAACACGGCGGTGGATTTGTAGCGACGAGCATCGAACCAGGGACGCTCAGATCACTGGCCCCCTGCTCTTGCCAACTGGGCTACCGCGCCCAACACCGAAATGTAAGGACTATATTGTTACGATTTTGAAATTTAAGTACGCAAATTAACCGATTTCATTTGGTTATAATATGCATAAAGTGTAATGCTTTCTGTTTACTTGAGGGGGAAATAGAGCATAAAATCCCTTTTGTATGCTTAATTTCACTGCGAATTTCTATTTAAGGTCACCTAAAACAATAAAAAGTAGAGACCTTAGCCTTGATCGAGACAAGGTTTTGCGCTAGTTACCAAGTTTGATTGAATATATTTACAAATAAAATAGCTCAAAAATATATTAATACTGTTGCATTTTAAAGCAGATTTGAAATAAGCGTCATGCTAGGCAGCAATTAAGGAAGTATCTTCTTTATTACTAACCCCCTGTCAGTCAGGGGTCTTTCCTGTTTTTAGCCTCAGCCAACAACTTACAAGTAATAAAATACTGCGCTTTGTCAAAATTTTTCCCATATCCTCGAACGGAAATGTGCTTTGAGTTTCACGCACTGTTCTGTAGACTCTTTTTCAAAAAAATATGTTTTTTTCCCCATGATGCATTACTGTCAAGAGAATACAAATATACCGGTTTTTTGTTCCCGTATTTGATATTTTCAGAAGTCAGAACGTTAACAAAAGTACTCTTTTTTTCCTCGTCAATGTTCATATACGGATAAAAGAACCAAAATTTTCTGTTATCACTGATAGGAACGCAAAATTTAGCAGGTGAGGTGTTTCTCGTAGATATATGCATAGCTTTTAAGAACGGGGGACCTTCGATTTCTGTGCTTGAAAGATGATGTTTTTAAGTAGCATTTCAGCAATGATTAAAGTAAGCAAATTTTAGATTTTTTTTTCCCATTTTATAAACTTTTTCATCTTTTTAGCGTTAATTTATTAATTATACTGCAATTTGTGTAATATTGAAATCCGATTTTAGTAATTCCTTGCGGTAACTTGGTAGAACATATGGAAAAGTTGTCCGTGAAATTTTATTGCAGTTTCCGGTGAGATATATTCATTTTAAAGCTGTTTTGAGCTGCTGAGTCGAAAACTATGGAACTCATTCGTAATCTCCATTCTCAATGACTTTACTGAAATTCGATTGTGTGAAAAATTTAATTGCTTACAAAACGAATTTAAATTACAGGAACGAAATTAATTAAGAAAAAAATATTTCAGGTAGTCCCTTCTAACAAAACTACCGCGGGTTATTAACGTAGGATTACTTATCGTTGCTTACCTCTCTTTTTTTTCGCATTTTGGTATTTTTCTGTTTAACTGTTTACTGCTACTAAGTTTGGAGCGCTGCCTAAATTATAACTCGCGACTCCGGACAATTTTTTCCTTCCAGAGGACCGTTATTGAGGAAAACCGTTATTCGAGTTCTAAAAATCTCTATGTAGTTGAGAAAGTCACTTCAGAAAAACGGCGAAAACTTATATTTTTAGTATTTATAGTATTAGAATTTCATTATTATACTAGCTGAAGTACCCGACGATGCCCGGGATTTTAAGAATGTTTGTTGTTAACCAAAATCAATTTAAAAATTAGCACAGTATAAATAACATAAAAAATATATGTGAAATGTTATACACGTCTCAGAATTTCAGCCTTTCATCATTTTAATACTAAAATCTGAAAAGTAAAAATGTCAAATTCTCTAATGTTTGTTAACCAAAATTAATTTAAAACTAAGCACAGTATAAATAACATAGAAAAAAAACCTTGTGAAATCTATAAATATATAAATTTATAATAAACTCCGCAGAATTCAGCTAGAATTAGCCTTTCATCATTGGGGTAAAAAAAAGCTGCAATTACAGGTTCAGCAGAAATTTCCAATAGAACAATGATATGACTGCAGCGTTGCCTCTTAAAAAAATGAAGTGTTTGATTGAGGGCTGCAAACCATTCAACTCCTCTCCACATTTAACTCCTATAAACATCCTCTACATATTAAATTCCTTTTCTCTCCATAATAAACTCCTCAGAATTTTGGTATATTCAGCCTTTCATCATAGTACCACTAAAATCTGAAACATCCTCTCCAGAAATATAAATTTATTAATTTCAATAATTAAACACACACAAATATATAAATTACGCAAAAGTTTTTTAACCAACATTTGAATAATTCGTAAATGAAAAAGCATACGAAAATAAAGATAAGAACTTCCGGAATCGAAATTAATTACCCTTAATTTTTAATTAATAAAAAACCAACATAATATGAATAAAAACGATAGTTGCTTAAAACCATATGAAAATAAAGCTATTATAAAGATGATAATAATAAAAAAAGCATAAGAAAATAATGCTCGCGCATGAAGTTAACGTTACGATATAAAGATAGTAATAATAATATAAACCGCGTGCATAAAATATTTAGCTTTTCAAGCGAAATAAATTGATTTTTAGAAAAAAACTACTTTTAATCGAGAAATTAAAATACATTGCACAAAATTTTAATTTTACCAACTTTCCACCCTACAATTTACACCCTACTTCTTTTAAATAGGATGTAAATATAAAGTTTTAACAGCCAATTGAATGCCAGTTAAAATAATGTGTGCGCATGAAGTTAACGTTACGATATAGAGATAGTAATAAAAATCTATATATATATAAAACAGTTCCGTAACTGACTAACTGACTGATTGACTGACTGACATACAAAGTACAGACCAAACCGTTGAACCTAAAGGACTGAAATTTTGCATGGCGATTCTTCTTATAATGTAGGGGTGCACTAAGAAAGATTTTTGAAAAATTCTTCTTAGATTTTTTTAAATTAAATTTTTAATCTGTTTTTGTAACTTTTTTCAAGTTTGCATTTAAAATAATAATTTGAGGGTTGTAAAATTTATATCACGAAAAAGATCATAAAAATTCCTTTAAAATGAAATTCTTTTCGCATCTTTACCTCCATTTTCTAATTTTTGGTGAATTTTTAAAGATTAATTTTTACAATTTAATTTATTAAACGCTGATCATGTGATTTCTTTATCTGGTACTTTAAATAAATTTATCGTCACATAACAACGAAATAGACACAAAAAAAATTTAAATAGTGGCGCCATCTACTGTACGCTTGTGAATCGAGAGTTGTTGGTTATTTATTAATAAAAAATATTGGAAAGTTCTTGTGGATCTGTAAATATACATGTGGTAACAGTTTTAAAATTTATAAATTATCAACCTACACAGGTGATAATTTATCCGGCGTTGCCCGGGATTTTAAGAATGTTTGTTAACCAAAATCAATTTAAAAACTAAACACAGTATAAATATCATAGAACTAGCGGCCTGTCCCGACTTCGTCCGGGTTGAACAAAATATTATACGAATAAATTTCCAGTTGATAGCCAATAAATTGTATATCTTTTTTTACCTTAAATGTCCAATAAAAAGCGTAGTTCCAAATGTAGTTTTCTTCAATAAACCATTTAACGTTGCCAGTTTCAAAAATCCTTTTTGTATTTATCAATACCTCCTCTACTTGAATCTTAAAAATATTAAACCTTTTCCTTACAAGGTGGGATAGCATATATCCGAAGCACATACTCTCGAAAAATACGGTGTGATGTCGGCAGAGATATAGTCTCGAATTCCACTTCGTTGTGACTTTCCTAACGTCTTTGCCCCCAAAGAACAATTGGGTGACATTCTGGGAACGGGGGGTCAATCTTGCCGAAAAGGACTGAATAATAATCTTTTGTCGTTCTAGCTAGAGGCTATTTCTTTTCAGGCGAGAGACATCAGTAGGGCGGTTCACCCGCGGTTCATCCATTTTCAGCCTTTTGAGAGATGAAAGAGGCACGGAGTGCCGATAAACTACTATTGAAATTCTTCTTCAATAGTAAGAAAGCAATAAGAAAGCAATTAACCACTCTTTCCCCTGACCCCCCACGCTGAATGTCCCCCATATAAAATGGGGATAGGAAGTAGATAACATTTTCCCGTTGTAAAGAGCGATTTCGAAAAACGGACCCCGTAAGCTAAAGGGTGTTACTATGGTTACTTGACTGCGGTTGACAAAGGAAAAGATGTAAGGTATATTTTAATGTACAAAAGTTGTACATTACCCTCCACATACAAAATATGCTCTCTCTCTTTGTTTATTATTATAGAAGTATAGATACACATTGGTATCCCAAAATTAGAATAAGAGATGAAATAAAAATAAAAAAATAAAAAATGATTTTAAGTAAAGAATTTTTTTTAATTATTTTAAGCACCTAAAATAATATTCAAATTAATATTACGTTATTTATTAATTAAAGTTAATTTTTTAAAAGAAAGAGGTGTGCTTGAGACCGTAGTTTTATTGAAAAATTAAAAAATGGATTTTAAGTAAAGAATGTATTTTTAATTATTTTAAGCACCTAAAATAGTATTCAAAGTAATATTACGTTAGTTATTAATTAAAGTGAATTTTTTAAAAGAGAGAGGTTAAGAGATGAAATAAAAATACAAAAATAAAAAAAAGGATTTTAAGTAAAGAATGTTTTTTTTAAATAATATTATATTTTTTTTCAAATAATATTCCTAAAATAATATTCAAATTAATATTACGTTAGTAAATAATTAAAGTTAAATTTTTAAAAGAAAAAGGACGTGCCGGAGAACGGCTAGGTTCTAACCACTATCGTATAAACAGAAGCCCACCGCGATAGCACCACGCTAAGGATCGTTGAAGACTTCGGCACAAAAAGTGGTAGATGATAGTAGCGGTAAGAATGGAGATTGTTAGGATTAAGCCCCTAACTTTATTTCTACTGATCAGATATACATAATATATAGCCTATGTCCATCTGGAATAATGTACCTTTCAAACAGTGAAAGAATTTTTCAAATAGGTGCAGTGGTTCTGGAGATTACCCTCCACGTACAAAATCGCTCTCTCTTTATATGTAAGTATAGATAGATAGATTGTAGAAGTATAGATACACATTGGTATTTCAAAATTAGAGTAAGAGATGAAATAAAAATACAAAAATAAAAAAAGGATTTTAAGTAAAGAATGTTTTTTTAATTATTTTAAGCACCTAAAATAATATTCAAATTAATATTACGTTACTTAATAATTGTGTGCACTCCGCCATCTTGGATTTTTTTGCGCCAACTTGGCGATTTTACCGTGTTTTGAGGAGTGGAAAAATTCTCGCCAATGTGTTTTAAGCGGTGTTTTCAAAACGCTGGACTTTGAATTTTTTTAGCTTTTTTAATAAAAAACACCTGTTTAAATTATGAAACTTAGAAAAATTTTTGAAAAATCATTTAAACGTTGGACTTAGATTTATTTTTGGGTTTTTGATAAAAACCAGTTTTTTAAATTATGAAACTTGGAAATTTTTTTGAAAAAATAATTCTCAAATATTGGAAATTTTGGGTTTTTCTTTTAGTTTTTTTAATAAAAACAACCTTTTTAAATTATGAAACTTAGAAATATTTTTGAAAAATCATTTAATCGTTGGACTGAGATTTTCTTTTTGTCATTTTTAATTAAAAACTACCTTTTCAAATTATGATCCATATGAAAAATTTGGTCAAATGAATTTTACTTACAGATAAAATTTCAATGCCATGTATTCAGTTTGCCCTAACTCTTTGACTAATAGCAATGAATCACCAAAATATTATGCCAATATATTGTTAATTAGAAAAAAAATACAGCATTTTCGTACCACCTAAATAACTTGCAATTTAAAAATTATCTCAAATTCAGCTTTGAAAAATGTAAAATAATTATGAACCCAAAAATTTATGGTGAGTAACCAGATCCTCTTTTTTTTGTGTGTGTGTGTGGTTAGGGCATTGTGGTAATGAAATTTTACTTCAGATTTGACCTTAACCAAATATTTGGTGCATACAATAAAATCGGGACAATGATTATTTGACCATTTATCCTGCTGTGTTGGAAATAAGAAAAAAAAAACCCTTTTTCTAAACCAGTAACTTAACCTTAACTAACTTCTTAACTTAGGTTCCTGGGGAGAGAGAAGTTGAACTTCAGTTATTTAAATTTATTTGTAATCCACTACAACTTGGAATTATAAAATATTTTAAAATATATTGTATTTAAAATGTATACTGTATTTTACATTTTACGAAAAAATGATGGCAGATAATTTTTACTTCAAATAAATGAAATGGTGTATCATTATAGTATACTAATTGACAATCGATAAACAAAATTAAAAGCAACTTAAATTTAAAAAGTTAACGAAAAACTGATAATGGATTCAAAAATTTTCAACAAAAAGACTCTTAGTTTTAAAAATAATTTACTCCTTTGAGTATAGTCAATTTAACTCAGATTTCCAGTTCAAGGCCGAGATCTGACTTAAAATTATTATACTGTAATTAAAAGATCACATCAGAAATAACTGTTTGATCTTAAAATTAGAGAATTTGACATTGGGTTATTTTTACCAGAACGCAATAATTATCGCCATGCGAAATGCGCCAAACCCTGGCGGAAAAATCCAAGATGGCGGCCGTGCACACAAATCTAGAGTATCCCTCTCTAACTTTATTTCTACTGATCAGATATACATAATATATAGCCTATGTCCATCTGGAATAATGTATCTGTCAAATTGTGAAAGAATTTTTCAAATAGGTGCAGTGGTTCCGGAGATTACCCTCCACGTACAAAATCCGCTCTCTCTTTATATATTAGTATAGATAAAAAGCATGTGAAATGTTATACACATGAATAAAAAGAAAACCCAACATAAAAAACCATAAATTTACAATAATTTCTTCAGAATTCAGCTAGATTTAGCGTTTCATCATTGGAGCAAAAAAACCCTGAAAAGTAAAGCATAAAATATATACATTTATAATAAACCACTAAAAGCTGAAAAGGAAAAATGTCAAATTGTCTTTAGGAAAGTAAAGCTGAAAAGTAAAAATGTCAAATTGTCGAATGTTTGTTAACCAAAATCAATTTAAAAACTAAATACAGTATAAATAACATAGAAAAGATTTAGCCTTTATCATTGGAGCAAAAATTCCTGAAAAGTAAAACATAAAATACATAAATTTATAATAAACCTACCAAAATCCATTAAAAAATAAACACAGTATAAATAACATAGAAAAAAAAGTATACGAAATGTTATAGACATTAATAATATGAAAAATAAAATAAAATAAAAATAATAATTTTTAAAAATAATAAAATAAAATAAAAATAATTTTAAAAAATAATAAATAAAAAAAAATAATAATAATAATTTAAAAAATAATAAAATAAAAGCTGAAACAAAAAAGCCTCCATAAAAAAGCTAAAAATACGGGTTTAGCAAAATCTGTACGATCCGTATTCGAACCCGCGACGTGTAGTATAGTAAATGAACGCTCTTACCGAATGCGCCACAATAACATGCTGGTGTATTGTGTAAATAGGAGAATATTTGTACTAAAATTACTGGAAAGTTGCTATGGGTTGGTGAATATACATGTATTTATGGAGTAAGAGGAGTTTTAAGTTAGAAATAAGTTAGCAGGATAGAAGCTTAGTCTTTAACTCTTCAATAGACACAGAGACGTAAGCGAGGAGGATTGCAGTAGCGATTAAAAAAGATCTCGTGACACTTATCGTGGTTGATTCGAATTTTCCATCGCGTGTGATAGTGTCAATATGCCGTTGGATCCGATTTATTTTAGAGTATAAAATCTGACTTGAAAGATTATTATTTTCATTTATTATTCTGGTTTAATATATAACTTGAAACTTTTTTATTTTTTTTATTTTTATCTTTTCGCTCGCTGTTTGCCAGCTAAGCCTAACGTGGACGCCATATTCAGAGTGGTGATTCCACAAAGTGTAACATCTTACATTTAGTTTCAAAATTTTTGGTTTTTTATTAATTAAAAATCAACGGTAATTAATTTCGATTTTTGAAGTTCTTCAGACCCTCGGCTGTTTTTAAAGACGCCTGTATGTAAAATTTCACGATCGTTGCTCCTAAACTGTGGATTTCTATACAATTACAGAGATACAAACATTCATTTTTATATATTAGATACCAGAAAAAGAAATCACGTGATCGGCATTTAATAAATTAAATTCTAAAAATGAATGTTTAAAATAGAGATGCCAAAAACGAGTATTTTTCAGTAACAGGTACCTCCGATCCAGTTCCAAAAAAATACCTGTTACAAATACCTGTTACAAAATACCTGTTACTCTAACTTCATCTTCCAAATCCATTCCCGTGATCCCGCCTTTTCTCTCCCCTCCATATTAATTTACCGAAGTCTATACCCCGTACCTGTTAACGCTTCGCCTAGTGCCTAGTCTGTTATGAAATGGTGGGCGGAGCAAAAATTTTATTACCCGTTTCTTAGCCAATTGGCAAAAGAGAAGCAAACACGAACGCTCAATTTTGCTCATAAAGGACTTCGAAATTTGGCAATTATCATTAGAAATTAACTACCAATCTTTTTATCAATTACTGTCATTACTTTTCATTGCTTTAGTTATTGATAGTTATTAAGCAATTTTGTATTAATAAAAAAATAGAAACTAATAGACCAATGTGTGACCTGTGGTGATTGACCGTCTATCGATAGCAATTATTTTAAGACTAAAAATAAATAAAGAAAATAAACAAAGAAGTAACGAAAACAAACATTTAAGTGTAACAACTTTTTAATCATTAATGTAAGATTTTTGCAAATGCCATGTACATTTTAAGATTAATGCGTAATAATTAATGTAATGCGTTTATATTTAAATACCTATTCAGTTTTGTTATTTGATTTGGATACAAAAAGTTAGTATTACTATTAAGGTAGCTGTTAATACTGTTAATTTTTAGAACATTAAATAATATTCTATTTTTTTTTATTCAATAAAATTTTAGTAAATAGTTTTTCTGTAATATTAATACAATTGTATTAGGTACAGTTTATTTCATATTTACATAAAGGGATAATTAATATTTATGTGCAAACTACAATTGTTCAGTTGATTATTTATAAAATCTGTATACCTATTGTACAATAAATACATTTATACCAAGTTGTTTTTTCTAAAAAATATTTATGTTTTGCTTATGATAATCTTGTTTAATATAAAATAATTTTTTTTTTCATTAAGACGTTTTTATTATAATCAACAATTTAATTCACAAAATCCTGACAAGTGAGCAGATACAATTATTTCACCTGTCATAAAACACACAAATAATTACCAATAATATAATGAATAATCAGTGAATTTTATAAAATCTGTATGTATGTTGTACAATAAATACATATATACCAAGTTGTTTTTTCTAAAAAATATTTATGTTTTGCTAATGATAATCTTGTTTACTATAAAATTAATTTTTTTTCATGAGACGTTGTTTTTATTATCATCAACAATTGAATTCACAAAATCCTGACAAGTGAGCAGATACAATTTTTTCACCTGTCATAAAACACATAAATGGTTACCAATAATATAATGAATAATCACTGAATTTTTTCAACAACATTAACCCAAAAATGTTATTTTATTTCAAAACCAAAGAAAGTAAATATTTTATAAAGGTATTTGAGTGTATTAGTATTTAAAAATAGTCATGAATTAAAATAAAGAAGAAAGTAAGAATATGTCCAACGAAATTCAGATCAACTGTCAATTTTATTGGAAAATAGGTAAGCGAATATTTCCTGGTAAACAGGAATTGGGGTAGATCACAAGACAAGTAGAAATACTCGGCTCGTCTATTTGTTTTGTATGCGCCCGACGACCCTTCCTACGTACTACATAGTACGTAGAAGTATAAACGAGTTTGGAAATACTCGTTTAGGCAAGGGAGTATTTTCTGGTAACAGGTACCTAAAATTACTCGTATACTTATTTCGTCCCCGCCCAGGGAAGGGAGTATTTTCTGGTAACAGGTACGGGAAAAATACTCGTATGCTTATTTCGTCCTCGCTCCCTGCCCAGGCAAGGGAGTATTTTCTGGTAACAGGTACGGAAAAAAACTCGTTTACTTATTTCGTCCCCGATCCCCGCCTGGCCGTAGTATTATATCGTTTGACACGTACGCCGTACCTGTTACTTTTGAAAATCGGTAACAGGTCCAAAGTTCAGTTAACACATAACTGTTACAAAGTAACAGGTCCAGTATTTCTGATCCATCCCTAGTCTGCTATGAAATGGTGGACGGAACAAAAATTTAATTACCCGTCTCTTAGCCAATTGCCAAAAAAGAAGCTTTGTGCCCTCGAAACTTCTGTCCCGTGCGAGAGAATATTTTTCTGGTCTGGTTAAATAATATCCGATCGCCGTTCTTGGTTAGATGGCGAAAAACTCATCAACTTTTATTTTTAAACACGAACGCTCAATTTTGCTTATAAAGGGCTTCGAAATTTGGCAATTATCATTAGAAATTAACTACCAATCTTTTTATTACTTACTGTCATTATTTTCATTGTTTTATTTATTGATAGTTATTAAGCTATTTTGTATTCATAAAAAAATAGAAACTAATAGACCAATTCTGTGGTGATTGACCGTCTATCGTGAGCAATTATTTTAAGATTAAAAATAAATAAAGAAAATAAACAAATAAGTAACGAAACCAAAAATTTAAGTTTAACAACTTTTTTAAAGATTAATGTAATATTTTTACAAATGCCATGTACATTTTAACAATAATGCGTAATAATTAATGTAATGCGTTTATATTTAAATACCTATTCAGTTTTGTTATTTGATTTGGATACAAAAAGTTAGTATTAATATCAAGGTAGCTGTTAATTCTGTTAATTTTTAGAACATTAAATAATATTCTATTTTTTTATTCAATAAAACTTTATTAAATAGATTTTCTGTAATATTAATATAATTGTATTAGGTACAGTTTATTTCATATTTACAGAAAGGGATAATTAATATTTATGTGCAAACTACAATTGTTCAGTTGATTATTTATAAAATATGTATACCTATTGTACAATAAATACATTTATACGAAATTGTTTTTTCGAAAAAATATTTTTCTTTTCCTAATGATAATCTTGTTTAATATAAAATAAAATTTTTTTCATAAGACGTTGTTTTTATTATCACCAACAATTTAATTCACAAAATCCTGACAAGTGAGCTGATACAATTATTTCACCTGTCATAAAACACATAAATGATTACCAATAATATAATGAATAATCAGTGAATTTTATAAAATCTATATACCTATTGTACAATAAATACATATATACCAAGTTGTTTTTTCTAAAAAATATTTATGTTTTGCTAATGATAATCTTGTTTACTATAAAATAAATTTTTTTCATGAGACGTTGTTTTTATTATCATCAACAATTTAATTCACAAAATCCTGACAAGTGAGCAGATACAATTTTTTCACCTATCATAAAACACTTAAATGATTACCAATAATAAAATGAATAATCAGTGAATTTTATAAAATCTGTATACCTATTGTACAATAAATACATATATACCAAGTTGTTTTTTCTAAAAAATATTTATGTTTTGCTAATGATAATCTTGTTTACTATAAAATAAATTTTTTTTCATGAGACGTTGTTTTTATTATAATCAACAATTTAATTCACAAAATCCTGACAAGTGAGCAGATACAATTTTTTCACCTGTCATAAAACAAATAAATGATTACGAATATTATAATGAGTAATCAGTGAATTTTATCAACAACATTAACCCAAAAATGTTATTTTATTTCAAAACCAATGAAAGTAAATATTTTTATAAAGGTATTTGGGTGTATTAGTATTTAATAATAGTCATGAATTAAAATGAAGGAGAAAGTAAGAATATGTCCAACGAAATTCAGATCAACTGTCAATTTTATTGGAAAATAATGGTTATAAACGAACGTGAAAATGTTTAGGTAAGCGAATATTTCCTGGTAAACAGGAAGTAGGGAAGGTCACAAGACAAGTAGAAATACTCGTCTATTTGTTTTGTATGCCCACGACGACCCTTCCTACGTACCACTTAGAAATATAAATTATTAGCATTATAGCCCGGCGTTGCCCGGGTAGATATATAGATATAAAATATTTCATGCATTCCATAAAAAAAATACTGGGCTGCACTCCCGCTCTTCATGTTCATTTGGCCAGACAGAATGCGCTTAGCACGTTTCTACTGAAATGATATACAAACAATAAGAAAGAAAGAAACTTTGAGTCTGCGGACCTTCGTCTGATTTTAAGGTCATTCCCAACCCTCTTTCTCCCGCGCATTGTAATTTGAAACCCCCCTCCGTCATCCTCAGACCACCCCTCTTAACGCAGCTGGTCGAGGGGGATCCACGGGGGGTAGACGCACCTCTATCGGGCACAAAAAACATTAAAAAATTAATTTAAAAAAAACTAATTGAGCCCCAAATTTCGTTTTTCCTGATTTAAGTTTCTCGGGTCCAAAACATTAACTGTGCCGAATTTGGTCCTGGTGGGTGAAACAGTCTATGATTCTATAGCGGACAAACAAACAGACAAGCTCTTTTATATATATAGATAAACGAGTGTGGAAATACTCGTTTAGGCAAGGGAGTATTTTCTGGTAACAGGTACGGAAAAATACTCGTTTACTTATTTCGTCCCCGCCCAGGCAAGGGAGTATTTTCCGGTAACAGGTACGGAAAAATACTCGTTTACTTATTTCGTCCCCGCCCAGGCAAGGGAGTATTTTCCGGTAACAGGTACGGAAAAATACTCGTTTACTTATTTCGTCCCCGCCCAGGCAAGGGAGTATTTTCTGGTAACAGGTACAGAATAATACTCGTTTACTTATTTCGTCCCCGCCCAGGCAAGGGAGAATTTTCTGGTAACAGGTACGGAAAAATACTCGTATACTTATTTCGTCCCCGCCCAGGCAAGGGAGTATTTTCTGGTAACAGGTACGGAAAAATACTCGTATATTTATTTCGTCCCCGCTCCCCGCCTGGCGGCCCTATTCTATTCGCCTGGCGGGAGTATTCTATCGTTTGACACGTACGCCGTACCTGTTACTTTTGAAAATCGGTAACAGGTCCAAAGTTCAGTTAACACATACCTGTTACAAAGTAACAGGTCCAGTATTTCCGATCCATCCCTAGTTTAAAAATTCACCAAAAATCAGAAAATGGAGGTAAAGATTCGAAAATGATGTCATTTTAAAGGAATTTTTATGATCTTTCTCGTGATATAAATTTTATAACCCTCAATTTATTATTTTAAATGCAAACGTAAAAAAAGCTTAAAAAACAGCTTAAAAATTTAATTTAAAAAAATCTAAGAAGAATTTTTGAAAAATCTTTCTTAGTGCACCCCTACACTATTAGAAGAATCGCCATGCAAAATTTCAGTTCTGTAGGTCCAGCGGTTTGGTCTGTGCGTTGTATGTCAGTCAGTGAATGAATGAATCAGTCAGTTACGGAACTGTTTTATATATATAGATTACTAGCTGAAAACCCGCGCTTCGCTACAGAGTACATTCAAATTAAATACAACGGTCAATGTATGCAATTAATGCCAAAATATATATATATATATATATATATATATATATATATTTATAAAAAAATCGTAAGGGATATTTATTTTTTTTGGATAATATCCAATCGTCTGCTGCATTAGAAAGAAAAAGAATATCATTTTTGTCTATTTAGTTGTTATGCACGTGACGATAAATTTATTTAAAGTACCAGAAAAAGAAATCACGTGATCAACATTTAATAAATAAAATTCTAGAAATTAATCTTTAAAAATTCACCAAAAATCAGAAAATCAAGGTAAAGGTTCGAAAAAGATTTCATTTTGAAGGAATTTTTATGATCTTTCTCGTGATATAAATTTTATAATCCGCAATGTATTATTTTAAATGCAAACGTAAAAAAAGTTTAAAAAACAGCTTAAAAATTTAATTTAAAAAAATCTAAGAAGAATTTTAGAAAAATCTTTCTTAGTGCACCCCTACATTATTAGAAGAATCGCCATGCAAAATTTCAGCCCTTTAGGTCCAGCGGTTTGGTCTGTGCGTTGTATGTCAGTCAGTCAGTGAATGAATGAATGAATGAATGAATGAGTCAGTTACGGAACTGTTTTATATATATAGATAGAAGTATAGATACACATTGGTATCTCAAAATTAGAGTAAGAGATGAAATAAAAATAAAAAAATAAAAAAAGGATTTTAAGTAAAGAATGTTTTTTTAATTATTTTAAGCACCTAAAATAATATTCAAATTAATATTACGTTACTTAATAATTGTGTGCACGGCCGCCACCTTGGATTTTGTTGCGCCAACTTGACGATTTTACCGTGTTTTGAGGAGTGGAAAATTTCTCGCCAATGTGTTTTAAGCGCTTATGTTTTCAAACCGCTGGACTTTGAATTTTTTTAGCTTTTTTAATAAAAACCACCTGTTTAAATTATGAAACTTAGAAAAATTTTTGAAAAATCATTTAAACGTTGGACTTAGATTTATTTTTGGGTTTTTGATAAAAACCACTTTTTTGAAAAAATCATTCTCAAATATTGGAAATTTTGAGTTTTTCTTTTAGATTTTTTAATAAAAACGACCTTTTTAAATTGTGAAACTTAGAAATATTTTTGAAAATCATTTAATCGTTGGACTGAGATTTTTTTTTGGTCATTTTTAATTAAAAACTACCTTTTCAAATTATGATCCATATGAAAAATTTGGTCAAATGAATTTTACTTACAGATAAAATTTCAATGCCATCTATTCAGTTTGCCCTAACTCTTTGACTAATAGCAATGAATCACCAAAATATTATGCCAATATATTGTTAATTAGAAAAAAAATACAGCATTTTCGTACCACCTAAATAACTTGCAATTTAAAAATTATCTAAAATTCAGCTTTGAAAAATGTAAAATAATTATGAACCCAAAAATTTATGGTGAGTAACCAGATCCTCTTTTTTTTTTTGTGTGTGTGTGGTTAGGGCATTGTGGTAATGAAATTTTACTTCAGATTTGACCTTAACCAAATATTTGGTGCATACAATAAAATCGGGACAAGGATTATTTGACCATTTATTCTGCTGTGTTGGAAATAAGAAAAAAAAAACCTTTTCCTAAACCAATAACTTAACCTTAACTAACTTTTTAACTTAGGTTCCTGGGGAGAGAGAAGTTGAACTTCAGTTATTTAAATTTATTTGTAATCCACTACAACTTGGAATTATAAAATATTTTAAAATATATTGTATTTAAAATGTATACTGTATTTTACATTTTACGAAAAAATGATGGCAGATAATTTTTACTTCAAATAAATGAAATGGTGTATCATTATAGTATACTAATTGACAATCGATAAACAAAATTAAAAGCAACTTAAATTTAATAAGTTAACGAAAAACTGATAATGGATTCAAAAATTTTCAACAAAAAGACTCTTAGTTTTAAAAATAATTTAGTCTTTTGAGTATAGTCAATTTGACTCAGATTTCCAGGTCAAGGCCAAGATCTGACCTAAAATTATTATACTGTAATTAAAAGATCACATCAGAAATAACTGTTTGATCTTAAAATTAGAGAATTTGACATTGGGTTATTTTTACCAGAACGCAATAATTATCGCCATGCGAAATGCGCCAAACCCTGGCGGAAAAATCCAAGATGGCGGCCGTGCACACAAATCTAGAGTATGCCCCCTAACTTTATTTCTACTGATCAGATATACATAATATATAGCCTATGTCCATCTGGAATAATGTACCTTTCAAACAGTGAAAGAATTTTTCAAATAGGTGCAGTGGTTCCGGAGATTACCCTCCACGTACAAAATCGCTCTCTCTCTTTATATATAAGTATAGATTAATAATATTAGTATTTCATTTATCTATCACGGCATATTCCCGCGATTACAGCATCAAATAAAATTTTAACATAAATATTGGCAACTAAGAAAACCTCTATAATCTATTCCTCACCTGACAGTGGATCGATTGAAGAAAGAGGAGTTCGTGTATTTTGAAGAGGTTGTAGGAAATTTCAGAAATATTAATGACTTATCACTTGAACTGAAAATTCCCCTCAACCATATTAATGACTTATCACTTGAACTGAAAATTCCCCTCAACCATATTAATGACTTATCACTTGAACTGAAAGTTCCCCTCAACCAGGGACCACTATGCAATAAGCAACGTCATGCCTGAACTTTTTGTACGTATTTTGCCCTATTTCAATTAGTATTTAAGAGATGTGAATGAAATTTGCATCAATATTTTTTTTCAGGGATATTTAAATCATATCAGATTTGCATTATGGAAAATGTGTATAAAGAAGTTTAGATTTATTTCCTTTAATAAAAAAGATGTAGAGGAGAAGGTGGGATTATGGACCTCCCTTTTGGTTTAGGCTCACTGTGGTCATACTAAAGACTGATTTTCATATTTTGGGGCTCCAACCTGTTCCATAACTCATCATCTAAACATCCTTAAGTGGATTTGACGTTAAATCAAATTTTAAGATGTATACAATCACATAAGTGAAAAAAGTTAAAACTTGCAGGTGACCCAAAGTGGAGGGTAATATGGACCCCCACCTTTTTTACCAAAAAAATCATTTATCTATTTATAAAACAGCTGGAAAAAAAAGAGAAAGTTTCAAATGAAAAAATGAAAGAAAGATAATATTTTATTAAACAGCTGGATCATCAAATATTATCTATATAAAAAAAACTTCAATTTTGGCGACAAAAGTGGCAAATATAAAACTCAGCTTCGGTTCCGGTGCACACAGAATGAGTCCAGTGTAGACTCATCCCACAACGAATCCAAAGTTCTCTTCATGTGTCATTTTTCAATGCACCTTCACAGAAGATGCACGATGCTTCTTGCTGGTCTGGGTCATCTCTGTAAACATATGGGCGTGTATCCACCCAGAGGGATGAACTCTTCCAATTGTTCCGGATAGAGCTCCATTTATAAGCTGATCCGTTAAAATTTTACGAGAAAATATCCTCAATGGTGGAAAATATGTTCCCCCAGCACTCATACTGCAAACCACAGTTACCAGAGAACCACGTTCAGCTTTAGTCAGAGCTCCCACCTGACGTTTTCTCTTCAACCCGATGACCTGGGAAACTTTTGACTGAGCCACACTTAAACCTGTCTCATCTACATTGAAGATTCTGGAAATGATTCCCAGAACACAAGCCTTCCAGCAAATAAAAATAATCCAGCCACCTGCTCATGTGTGAATCCTTCTGCACGTGCATATGACGTCCCTGTAGGTTTTCTGATCGAAATTTGTCTGACGAGTGAGGAATCGGTTTAGCCAGTCTCTCCCTGCTGCTTCGTTTATGAAAGTGTGGGAGATATTATTGCGTTCAGCCAACAGGAACGCCAATTTCCTCACATCTTGTCGAGAGAGACCGTGAAATACTGACTCCATCTCTAGCAAATAGGCGACTAACTCTTTTTCAGTGTAATCTGGTAAAACAGGCTTCTTCCCTAGTTTTTGAGCCAGGTGATGGCCGAATGGCTGGGGCACTGGCATTTGGTTCAGATCTTGTAGGTTCGAGTCCCACTGATGGCATAGATGTTTGTAGCCGTTCGAAATCGACTTTAAACTGTAGGTCCCGGTCTAATTAGCCCTTGTATAAGAAAAGTACCATAGCGCTCCTTGGTACGGTCTTTGGTTGACCGTAGCGCTCCAAACCAAAACCAAACCCTAGTTTTGTATAACCAAATCTACTGCTGGCTTATCCACTTGTGAAGCCAATAATCTCAAAGTTATTCTTGATACGCCAAAGACTCTGGCAACCTCCTTTAGTCCCATTTTTCATTATCTTAGCTTCTGGATAGCCTCAACCATCTTCACCCTATCCCAACTTCTGCGCCCTACAGCGTCCTGAGATTTCCTCTCAACTTGCATTCTTAGCTTCCAGAATAAACGAAAAGGATTACAAAACATGAAAATAAATTTTATCACAATGAAATCATCTGTGGAATCGCATTTTCTCGCGGAAACATTATTATTACATTATCGAAACCGGTTGTTGGTAATATGGACCCGGGTCCATAATACCAGCACCCATGGGGTCAATATTTCAAACAACGCCATCTTGGAAACAAACTCGTTTTTCTCATTATGAAATACATAGATTTTAGTTTCGAACTAGCTCAAAAGGAACTTCATGTCGTGTAGAATAAGGCACAGGAATCGGTTTTCACAAAACATAGTAGTAGATATGTAAAAGATTCACTTTTACTTTACTCAGAAAAAGTTTGAAAACTCGAAAAACAAACAGTTGGCCAGAGGACATCATTCGCGAGTGAACTAGGGTCAATGACCTTGACTATCCATTGCAGCCACTAGGCCTGAGCGATGTTACATTTTTGACATCGCGATACATCGTCAGTCTAACATCGCGATGTGACGATGTATCGCGATGTTGGTAACCACGAACGTAGCCAGCAGGTGGCAGCGTGCCTCCCTAAAAAAAGTAACATAGATTCATACATAAAAATGAGACCAGGTTGTTGTCCTGACTAAACGAATTAAACATTTAAATATCTTTTATTTTGAGCCAAGAATATCTGCATTTCTGCATTTTTGGAAGCAATGCAGCTCTCTGTCTTGTAGTAACACTCCGTGCTGAATACTCTAAAAAGAAGTACGACTAAATAATCTAACAGTAAACACACTGACAATCGAAACAAATTCTAAGTTCACACACGCATGTGCAGAAAGCAGGACTCTTGTGCTGGTCTGGACCTTTGCGATTTATCGCTTCGTCTTTCTTATCACTACAACACTCTATCACAACATCGAAGAGAAAGTCACGTGAAGGAAAATCACCTTATGCACAAAAAGAATTCGAGGAATCGTCAGTCTATTATAGTCCGTCTCAGTATTGACGGTGTGAAACCGGAAAATCGTCCCTTCAAGCTAAGCGATGTGATATAGTAAAACAGCGCATGCGTACAAACATCGAACACCGGGAAATCGCCGACCAAGTGATGCGACATCGTAACATCGCGCATGCGCACACAGAAACATCGGAACCGTCTTCAAGCTAAGCGATGTGATATAGAAAAATCGCGCATGCGTACAAACATCGAACACCGTGAAATCGCTGACCAAGCGATGCGACATCGCAACATCGCACATGCGCACGCAGAAACATCGGAACCGTTTGTGTGACACCGGGAAATCGCGATGTTACAATATATCGCCGATTTGAAAATTATGAAACCGGTGTGACGATGTCGGCTACACACTGGTTTTTCACGATGTATCGATACATCGCCCAGGTCTAGCAGTCACCTAGGGGTTCTAGATCACAGCTATAATTAGTGGCTGCACCAGCGCATAGGGCAGATATTAAGTGGGTCCATAATCCCACCTTCTCCTCTACTAAATTGCATGAATTTTATTTCCTTTATTTATATTTTTATGCTTTAACAAAAGTTATTTTCTGTAAAAAGAAAGGTAACAAAAGAAGTAAAACCAAATTCGGATCCCTTTTTTACAAAAGCAATAAAAGAAATAATAATTGGGATTTCATTCGAGCACTTATAAGTAAGCTATGAAGGTGAAAATAATCAATTAGTAGAAAGCAGAGTATAACTCAAGCCTACATTGGCGTAGCGAGGGGGAGAGGGGATCTATCATGCTCCGGGCGCCACTCGCAGAGGGGCGCCAAATGGTCCCCAAGACCATTGAACCATTTGTTTCCCAAGACCATAGGGGGCGCCAAAAAGGTATCGTGTCCCTGGCGCCAGTTACGCTTGCTACTCCACTGCAAGCCTACACATTTTGTCACTTCTCAGTCAGTATCCCCTGTACATAATTTAACTGTTATCTGTTAGTTGGGAAAACCCTTGATTCTCTAATGCAATGTCTCTCTATTCTAAAAAAAAAAAGTAACTCCCGCTCCAGCTGCCGCCGATGTCAAAAGCTTGTAACGCTATCTCCCCCGAAACCGCTCGGGGTATGGGGTCGAGACCGATACCAATAGATGCAGAAAAATATGGGGAACAAAGTAAGACATGTCTCATCTTTGTCGGACTTTAAATTTTTTTATGTTTTGTGGGAAAATATTGACTTTTTCATCTTCAGATTACGATAACTCGCCAAAAAATGATCGTAGAATTTTGATCTTTTTACAATCCAAGACTACAGACATTTCTCTTTCAAACTAGACCTCATTCGTTTAAAAATATTTTAAAATAGACTAAAATTTACATCAAAAAATGAAACACAGTTTTTCAAGGAATATCGTCACATATGTGGATGTAATATCGATGCTCCTCGAGTTTTTATCTTACAAAGAAAATATTTACATCATCTGGAAGCTGAAAGCTTTCTTATTCATATAAACCTCATTTCAAGTCTCTAAATCAAGTCTCATTTCAAGTCTTAAAATTTCGATTTTTAATTGAATTTTATAGCTGATACTTCAGTTGCGTATATTCCGTGTGAAGAAACGCTCTTCGCATTAAGGGTGACAACAGTAAAAGGATGGAAGCTGTTACATTGCCCGAGAATCACCCCTATGTATCTCGCTATTAGCCATAACAGAGGAGCGAGCCTAGAGGAGAAGCCCCTAGTAATAATAAGAAAACGTTCTCAACCCATGCTGATTCACTTGGAACTACCCAACGTTCTAGTTCCCAGCAAATCAGAAGAGACGCAGAAATCAGCCCATCGATTGCAGATTAAATATAAACATTTATCTAACATTTACCGATGCATGCCGCAAAGACTACATGACAGGGAAGTGTAAACAGAGAAATGATGTCTTACAATTTGTATATACACGGTGCATGCGGAGAATTAGCCATGAATGTGATTTAGACAAAAAGTCCCACCAAAACTTGCACAACTAATTCGCTACAGTTATCTACGTAATATAAGTGAAGGGATAATATATTTGATGAGGAGCGGAAAAAGTGAGGCTCAAATGCGCCATCTATCTGGTGCAAATCTGTTGATTGGGCAGTTGAGATCCAATAGGGTTCTAGATATTAGGATTAAGGATTTAATAAGATTTAAGCTATTTTGGGACAAATGGTAACAAATGATGTTATACCTGGGCCGTAAGAGGTCTAACAACTGGTCTAACAACTTCTAGGACCCTCTTTGAGATGGTTCAAAATATACACTGCATAATGATCAAAATGGAAAATTTTCCATTATATTTTAATTAATTCTTTTCTTGTAAAATATTCTTTGAGTTAGTAAGCTTTCTCATCGTAATTTTTCTCTTAAATGGATCCAAACCATTTATCAAAAACGATTCGTAGTTCTTAGAGTTTTCGAGCATTGTATTTTACGTAGAACTGAAATTTGAAAAAACGTGATATTGAATTCTCCTCTTATTTGGGTAATTGTATGTCATTTAATCTTGATTTATGGCTGACCATAATTACAAAATTTATCTTTTTTCTTAAATTTCACCAAGAAGTAAAAAAGTTGTTCTTGAAATACTTTTAATGTCTAATTAAAATTCTTGAGCTAGGAATTCCCCCACTCATCAAATTTTCACTACTGGATTTATGATCAACGACAGATATTAATGCAGAAATTTTAAGGTTACAATCCTGTTTTTAAGAAATCGCATCTCTATTTGACTACTAAAATTACTATTAAAATCATTTTGCCGCAAGGAATATATTCTATTATTTCGCGACATCACTTCTCTGTTGCAACCTGTTCTTTCATTTAAGAGTGCTTTTATTTCCCACTTTCAAAGCGGCCGTAGCATGCTTTGCATTTCATATCGTTTAGTAGTACAATTTTTTAGATAGGAATTTTGTTATGTATATTTTACAGAAATATATTTTACATAATACTTTTACTTGAAACCGGCATCTGAACGATGTTAGAAATTTTTAGCCGTATGGTTTGGAACTACTTTTGCAGTTTTCAAGGAGCTCATTTATTCTTTGAATTTCATTATAAACAGTACATTTATCATATCGTTTAGAGTTTATTAATTCATAAGTTTATTCTTTAATGCTGCTATGTACTAAGAAAAAAATCTATTTCCCTTTTCCTCTTCTTGCAGACTCTTGTGGTGGGAGGAGTCCAGTTGGCAGTTCGAGAATTCCACCCCCCTTAGGATTGACATTTTGAGGGATTGTAATGGCTCTCTCTCTATAGGGGAGTTAAGCGCTGCCCCCAAATTTTCTATTTAAAATATATTTTTGTCAACTATTTACAGGTACATAAATGCGGATAATCAAATAAAATTGGTATTGTCAGATAGCCTGAACTTTTCTGCAAAGCGCTACAGGATTCATTTTATAAATTTCGTCCACCGAAGGAATTTATGAGCATTTAAAACACACTATACCAGATTTTCCCCCAAATAATTTAAATTTTAAAATGTTAATTGCATTTTTTAAAAAGCGAAAAATGTACACAAATGTAAAATTTCTTTCTCTATGACGGAGTACAATTTTTTTTAAAAAAATCTTTGAATCCAAGTCGGCAATCTGTGGACAAATTTTCTCCATAGGTTAACATTGAGGTGAGCGAATCCAATGGGGTTAGTACATAACAGCCTTAAGTATTTACTAACCTTATTTATGACTCAGTTATTTTTCCGCCCCCACTAAAAGATACATACATAGCATACATATGCAAACTCAGGCACGTTAAGCACATTCTCACAGATATAAGATGGTTGGTTTGATTGAGAGCGCTACGGCCATTTCTTTTTTTTTCTTGCACGAGGGCTAATTAGACCGGGGCCTACAGCTTAACCCTTTGAGGGACGCTGTTTGCACAGTGCAAACGCCTAAAATCTAGTCTTTATTTCACTTGTATTCAGTGTTAAATGAGCAGTAAAATGGTTATTTCTGCCATCTGTTATCAATTTAAAGAAGCAAAAACATTTTGCAAACTTTAATTATAAAAATTTTCAAGATTTTTTAGGTTAAAAATATCGGGAGCAAATGTGAACCGTGCAAGTTGTTGCCACTGAAAGGGTTAAAGCCGATTGCGAACGGCTACAAACAGCCATGCTAATAGCGGGATTCGAACCCACAAACTGGTACCGAAAATCAGCACCCTAGTCATTCGACCATCGCCTGGCCTCAAAGATATAAGAAAACAATATTTTATTCATATAAACTATATGTTTGATTTTACGAAGCAAATAGTTGACAAAATCTCTGCAATTCCTCAGCAGTGCTATTGTACTGGTGTATTGCAATAAAAGAATTTTAAGCCTTTGTTTTACGTTTCTGTAACTTATAAGCACTGGAATTCAATGAATATCTATTGATTCTTTATTCAAAACTGACGAAAGATGTACGTAATATGGGGGAACTCTAATATATTTTTTATCGTAAATTAAAAGAATTGTTAAATACGCTATAGAGTAAATGACTGCAAATAAAGTTTCTCCGAATATGTATGTATACACGTATATGATCATAACAAGTTCCGATGTAACGGATATCTAAACGCCTACATAAAGCTTCCGCTTATCTCATCCTTTTGAATTACTAATGAGAAACCCTAAGAAACAAGTTTTTCTGTCCTCTCTCCCTGTTACGTCATTTTAAAGACCAATAAGGCTACTCCTAGCCGACTGCAACTTTTTACATTTAATATTTTTGAGAGCTGGAATGACTGCCGGTAATGTGGGTTCTAAGAGGGTGTGATTATTTAAACAGCAGTTCTGACCTTTTTAAAAACGCGTAAGCTAGTCACTTCCGGTACTAGCCTTGAAAATCCGACGCAGGTGGAGGCCGTTAAATCTCACGTGCGCGTTCTTGAGAGAGAAAGCGCTAGCGTAAGGATACAGTCAACAAAGAGCAGAGATAATTCTTCCTCAGTGTCATGGTCGAAAAGAGAATCTGAAATGAAAGAACTGCCAGTCGATGATGAAGAATAGCAATATCCCATATTCGTACAGCTTGTAATAATCTTGAAGCAATTGGTGGTACTGTGGAATTCTTTAAACTCTTATTCCTACACATGACATATTTTTAATGGAGGTGCTGAACTTTTTCGAAATTTGATTTTTGGTGGAAAGCGTGTACGAGAAGTTATGGCTGCTATGTACTAAGAAAAAAAAATCGTATTTCCCTTTTCCTCTTCTTGCAGACTATTGTGGTGGGAGGAGTCCAGTTGACAGTTCGAGAATTCCACCCCTCTAGGATTGACATTTTGAGGGATTGTAATAGCTCTCTCTCTATAGGGGTATTAAGCGCTGACCAATTATTTTATTTAAAATATATTTTTGTCAACTATTTACAGGTACTTAAATGCGGATAATCAAATAAAATTAGTATTGTCAGATAGCCTGAACTTTTCTGCAAAGCGCTACAGGATTCATTTTATAAATTTCGTCCACCGAAGGAATTTATGAGCGTTTAAAACACACTATACCATATTTTTCCCCGAATAATTTAAATTTTAAGATATTAATTGCATTTTTAAAAAAAGCGAAAAATGTACACACATGTAAAATTTCTTTCTCTATGACGGAGTACAATTTTTTTTTAAAAATCTTTGAATTCAAGTCGGCAATCCGTGGACAAATTTTCTCCATAGGTTAACATTGAGGTGAGCGAATCCAATGGAGTTAGTACATAGCAGCCTTAACAGTCACTGCAATATAAAGCTTTTTTGGTTAAAGACTGCTTTTCATAAGGATGGACTGTTAAAGTAACATTGTGGACCGTGGATTAGCTTGAGAATAACTCGATCATTTCTATTTCAGATTCTTAAGTATTCCTTATTATAGAATTGTACTTCTTGTCCCAATTTTAATAGCGAGTACTCAGACTCACAATTTTCAAATATTTATATCTCACACTAAAAAAAATTAAATTAAATTAAATTAAATTGAATTAAAAATTAAAAAACACACGCTTGTCTGCGAATTGAACCCAAGGTCTACATTCTGAGGGGGTATACTGATCGTTACATAACGACTGAGTCTTTCGAATTAACCCTTACGTCGTCTCACCTGTCTTTGATACTGTTCCCCAGCTTATCGGTCTCACAGACCACCACGCTATAAAATTAGAATATTTTCCTATTTTTCACAGTTATAAGTCATCAATGCAAAACTACTGCCACCTCTCATTCTTTAAAAAGGTAAATAAAAAATAGATTATTCAACAAAAATTTCAGAATCCGATTTCTCAATCTGTGATAGCGCGAGAGAGACAAAATTTCTGGTTTGTTGTGAAACTGGAGGAATTCTTCCAGCCATGCTAGCTACAACAATAAAACAAAGATCTTGGAAATAGAATGCAGGCAGACAGACAGATAATTAGTACGGTTCAAGGCTTATCGGCCATACAGACCAGCAAAAATTTAAATCAGTTCAAGACTCCAAAAGACCGACTATGTTTTACAAAGATTAAATTTACCGACAAAATACGAGCGGGCGAAAATCTCCGATGTGTTGTACTTGAAGGTCAGGACCCGACTGAAGAACTCACAAACCCTCAACAGTCTGATCACCCCCACCACCACCCCACCCTTAAGAACAAGTGCAATAGCGGTCTCCTAGACCGATGAGCCGACGTAAGGGTTAACCATAGATAGTTTAGTCCATGACCTTTAATTTTATCTATCCATATCAATGACAACGAGAGAATTGGTGAAACACCTGTAGTGGAATACAAAACAATGTGAATTAACGAAAATAATTAGCTGACAAACTATACACTGTTGCCAATCATAAACCACAATGAAGGACAATTAAAATTTCCCCTTTCAAATACTAGAAAGAAATAATAGTATAACATAAAGAAACAAAGAATTTATTTTTTCCCCCTGAGATTTCGTCAACGTTGTGGGTAAGGACAGTGTAGTAAGAAACACTGTACTGGGTAACGAGAGTTTATGCAGATAACCACATATTTTAACATTAAATTTCCTAATGAAATATAGAGTATTTTTTTTAATTCTGTACCTCTGACAAAATAGACAAGAGAAGGGGTGAGACGTTCCTGCCTCAAAGAATGCTGGTTAACAAGTGCCTTTTTTAATATCATAGAAAGTTGCAACATACGTTGCACCATTGTAAAGCAATGCGGATATTATTACTCAATAGGATATTTTACCGCTTTCTACTTAACACTCTGCTTATATATTGTTTAGATAATGGTGTTTCTCTTATCTCGTAAAGAGCTGAATGATTGTTTTTCCACTTCACTGAATTCATGATCAACCCTAGAATACCAATTATTATCATGACAACTGAAGGATGGTTGTTACGAAATTTAAAGGTTTTGTATGTTTGAGTTATTCGTGAATATTTCTCGCCGAAATTTTATCACTAAGCTGTATACAGGATCAAAGGGATTTGCAATGGCCCGTATGTTTTTTACACATCTCACAAACGCACCGTACCTAACGGTGATAAACAAACAACGTTAAGCAAATAACACACTCAAAAGATATGTTGTTCAAAATATCTCTATTCAAAGGCTTAATAATCTTCTAATTACCTTCTGTTGTTAACTAATTTGTCACTTTTTAGATTTAATTTACCTCTTTCTGATCCAGCATTCGCTCTTAATTTTCTTCGGGTATCTATCATAAATAGCAAATAATCGTACCCGAAACCCAATCATGATATTTGTAATAAATGTTTAATATTTAAATTGAAACTGATAAACTTCAAACTACTATAAACGTCAACATAAATCTACTTTAACAAATATAGTTATAAATCAGTTTATAAGCATCTGTAGATTGTTATTTAACGATAACTGAATTAATTCTAATAAGCATTTATATTTCGTGTTATTAGAAATAACCTGATGCTAATGAACAACAAAATCCGTTGCTTCTATTTTAAAAATCAGAGGTATAAGTTTCTGTTTCATTCGTTTTTTTAATGGCAACAGATTTTAGTTATTATAATTTTGATTGCAAACTTTTTTTTCCCATTCTTCCTCTTAAAATCTCTCTAAAAACTTTTCAAAATGCTCTAAGGACGGGCTAATTTATATTTCCTGTTTCATTAAAGAGGCTTCTGTTTTGAGTACCTTTAACTCCCTTTTTTATCATTTCCTTTTCCTTTAATTGATTTTCTCGATAATTATTAGTTTAACTGGTGCCACCGCATTAATGCGAATGTGTTTAATTGATGATTCATGTGCATATGGATGAATTTCTTTGAAAAGGTATTATTTTGCTTTATAATTTCGTTATCTTAACACATTATTATATATATATACACTGTCACAAAAAAATATATGCACCCAGAAGGAAACGAGCTACTATCACGAAACTCAACATGTATATAGTGTATGAGGAGATAAGCAAATGATTACAAATTCAGAAGAACAGACCGTTTTATTAAGAAGATATGGCATGAAAAATGTTACAAATCAGTAAGTAGTAAATCCACCTCTGGCAGCTATACAAGCCGAAACACGGCATGGCATCGAATCAATGAGGTCACCTATGACCTCCTGCGGAATCTGCAACTGGGCACCGAGCAACTACCATATCGCTCCGACCGAGGTGGCGGCCGATACGCCTGTTCGACCAACCTGCTTCTCTGAGGCCTACTATACGCTCCCTCTCAAAGTCCGACAATTGTTCGTACTATCGCCGGTTAAGTCACAGGCATCTCTAGTCACAATACCTTCCATCCAAGTCGACAGATTTGTTTCAATAAACCTATGGCACGAAGAACCATGCTTTTAAACTCTCCCAGCTGCGCATCTCACATGTGCATAGCGAGCTTACCCTTGCCTCATTGGCGTCGAAATTTTAATCATTTGCATATCTCTTACCAGACTACAGGGCGATGGGAAATAACCTATTTAAGTAATTTAATGGCAAATTTAAAAGAATTTGAGGAGGTTGATGAAGAAAATCTTCTAGAATGGTTAGAGAGAGATTTATGTGAACCGGGTTTGAACGTACGAGTAACCATGATATCATAATTACTGCTATGCCGCCCTGATGGCACCATGCTTTGACCCACGGGCATTCTCTGAGAGCCTTCACCACGAGGTTGTGGGTTCGATTCCCGCTTGTCCGAGGACAAGGCTGAAATGAGGGAGCTACGTTGGCTCACCTATAGGGTGCTTCTATAATAATGAAGCCAACAAATTCGTGGTGTGGATGGGCGAATGTCGTGTAGCTACGTGACTATACTCTCCTCTTAACACCTGGCTGTTTCCTCGGAATCGTCAGTCTATTGTGTGTAAACGGTGCTTTGTCATTTAGCCTCTCTTTTGGAGATCAGCAGTGGAATGTGTTTTATCGGTTTTTTCCTCTTCAGAAGGAAGCTTTTCACTAAGCAGTTAACGATTCTTGTACCGCCTATTCATTAAGGACTAGATGTCTTAAAGCACCGTGGGAGGTCTTTTTTGAAGCCGCCGTAAGGTTCTGAATAGGAGTACAGATTGTTCTAGACGCTTTCGGGAGGTGCTTATAAAAAGGATCGCGGTCGAGGGCTATCAACGAGCTGAAAGGTCAACGGGAGTTGTTTTCTTCTACGGGACTAGACTTGATGCCGAACGCTTAGTTAGAGCCAGTTTGATGCTACTTGTAACAGCATTTGTAAATTATGTGTAAATATTTTATATTAACGAAAAAATAATATATGAGCGCTTAGTTAAAAAAAAAGGCTCTTTCGTCTCTCGGAAACAACATCTCGAGTACTGAAGGATTGCTGTGAGGCCACGGCACCACAGTCGCAGTAGACAAAGTGCCTGCCGCGTTGGAAACAACAATAATTGCTGCTACAATTTAACCTCAGGAAGATGAAGAGAGTGAAGAAGAGTTTGGTGATCCGATCAAACACAGCACAGAGCTACCGTGTGTCGACATGTTGCTAGATTATATGAGTAAATGGAATTATGAAGGGATATAATCAATACAGTGATATCATAGCTGTTGGGAAAATTCGTAGTGGTGTCATAAAACACGATTCGGTAAAAAAATAAAATAAATATAAATGAATAAAAAATAAATTAAGGATTAATATAAAAATTAAATTAATAAAATGGGAAAAGGAAGTGTAGTATTATATTTTGAAAATAGAATAAAATTGAATAAAAGAAAGATTATCCAGGATTTTTGATTATTCGCACTACTTATCCCCTCCTAACCTGTATATTCGGGAGTGCACTTCATACTTATTCATTCACAGTGCACGGCTGAGCTGTTCGCGTACATTTTCCCCCTACCACCAAAGTATCGACAGTGGATACCACCCAAATTGGACAGTGGCATTGCAATAAGTATTTTCACAGGTATATATTGATTAATTAAATTTAAATGTCGATGCCAGAGGGTATATTTCATGCTGTAATGACAAATACCTCTGGGACCCTCTTTTCAGCCTCTAGGCACATGTCTATTTTGCCTAATGGGGTTTTCCTCTCATCCTGCAGCCCCCTCTCCCCCCCCCCCCCCCACACACACACACACACTCCTTCCCACCCTGCATATCTTCCTTAAAATGGCCTTTATGACATAAAAAACCCTAAAATATATTTTCCATAATTTTAGTTCCAGCTAAATGATTAATTTATCAAAAATGGAATTTTAAGAAATGGAAAACGTTAAGAGACATTCATCGCTTAGTCAAGGGTATGTAAAAGCAAGGACAGAACAGAACAACCTCCCGAAAAACAATGCGCTTGCTGTATGGATTCAGAATTTTATACCAATATAAAAATTTTAAAACTCTTATCTAAATAAAATTGCTCTTTACTTCAGGAAACTGTAACAGTAATACCAAAAGTGACAACAGAGATTGATGAAAGACAAACTGACGTTTACAATTTGTGCACTGTCATAAGTGACCGTTAATTTCATATACCACCAATTGAAGACAGCAGAATTCTAACAAACTGGATTTGCGTTTTCATAGAGATATTTCCCTTTTAAAAATATCATTGCTTTACAGTTTTATAATAAATAAATGTTGGCAAATATTTCGATGAAATTCGCAAAAAAGTTATTTTAGTTAAACCCATGGCCTACCCCTTAAAACATTTCGCGACCCCTTTTGGGTTGTCGCTACCCACAGGTTCGGAAGCCCTGTGCTAGAAAATGGGATTTTTTTTCTGTGACGTTCATATTTTATGAGATAGTGTTTTTGAGATTTTCTATTTCTGGTTAATTAAATTCGATCAAGTTTAATTTTTTTCCAGTGAAGGAAATTACTCAGCGTTCATATTATACAATGTTGTAATTGACATACCAACGTTAAAAAGCGTTTTGGTTATATTTTAAACCAAATTTTTTTTCCGCTCTTGTTATACTTTTATTGCTTGACTTTTTAGTTGTCAGATAACTCATATCTAAAAAAGAAGACAGAAACTCTTCAATAATTTGCAGCAATTATTCATGGATTAATTCCGTACGAAAAAGTATCTTTTATAACCCTGCAATGAATAACTTTTTTATATTAAAAATGCGTTTTTCATTCATACTAATACAAGAAAAATATCAAAGAAAAATTAAAATCTTTTAGGATCACATTCAAACATAATCAAAATAGTTATATATATACATTTATATACATACACCCAAGCACATTTCGTTAAATTTATAAAAAATGTAGACGAAAATTTTCTGAGTGTCCAAATGGCGACGCCATGGAGTATAAGGTTTGAATTTAGGATTAAAAAATACATTTCATTATCATAAATATTGTTTAGGGAAAAATTTTCGGTCAATAAAGTTTTAGCTTAACCCTTCAGCGGGCGCGGATGGCACAAAGTGCAACGTCTCTTTCAACCTTGATTATTCCTTTTGTAATAAATTTTTATATTTCAAATTGAAAATAATAATTCTGCGTTTTATGACAAGATATAAAATGATGATGATTTTGAGATTTATTTATAATTAAAGGCCAAAGAATGCAGATACAATTGCCCTATTTCAAAACTGTCCGGTTTATTGAATCTAAGGACAACTTGCGAATGGATTCCTATTATCTCCAAAAACCTAAAAAACAATGAGATTGTCCATCTTCGTGATATGCGGAATATCGTGTAATAGCTTCATATTAGATCGACTCCATCAACTCCTGCTTTTGTCATATTGTAATCCTGTATAATCGCTGGTTTACCACTGTTAATTCACGACTAACAATGAATGGAAAGGAATACAAGGGTAAGAAAAATCAGACCTGCATTAGAAAGGGTGTAGCTATAAATAGAAACTGCTTAGAACATTAAAACCTTACATGTAAAAACAAACCATTCAAAATTGCGAAAATGTTGCACTTTGTACACGTGCGCGCCTGCTGAAGGGTTAAATCCTGAAACAAATTTCTTTACTTAAAACGAAAGAAGAAAAAAATGAAAATCATTGTCATTAAATAGAACGGAAAACAGTAACTCCTCTCTATGTTCCAGACGGTTCTGAGACCAGACTTTCGGTGTCACAGGAAAAACAAATGCGTGGATGAACTTTAATGAAGATAATTGAATGATTAATGTTATTATATTCGACACGAGGTATACCCGTGCTATGTAATGCTGAATCAACCAAACTAGGTCGTAACAAATTTTGTTTGAAACCATTTTCATGTCTCAAGAATTCATAATGATGGGCTCGTTAACTCAAAAAAAATTTTTTTAAATGCTGAGACGCACGTGGGTTTAGGCAAAGTTGAAATACGAGTTGGAACTTTTTTTAAGCGATATTGCGTTGGTATCATCCCATATTAATGAACAGGGGAAATTTTACCACAGACTATTGAATTGCATGTAATAAGTTTTGAGAAAAAAATTATTGCAGCTTGTACGCAAAATTTTTGTATAAGTTCTTGTATTTTACTTTGCGTACCATATTTACTTACGTATCTTATATTTTACATTACGTACCATAGAAATGTAGAAAAAAACTTGTGTTTAAAATAACATTTATTAAAAGTATAATAATAAAAAAGATGTTATAAAGTTAGTAGGAATACAAGGCCCCTCATAAATTTTTTTAACTCTAGGTGAAATGATATAGTTAGAACAAAAATAGAAAAAACTTCTGAATAAGTAACTTTTAAGTACCTGGCTACTCAAGAAATTAATTAATTTTTTTAGACTTCTACTTTTATAGTGCTTAGACTGTCCAATATTAATAAAATTATTGTAAATGTTTGGCTCAAGAATGAAAAGTGCTGTAAAATTTATTATTAAAGGAACGCTTATCAAGGGCAAATATGTTTGTAAGCAAAACGTTTTTAGGATACAACTGTTCGAAGAGCAATATGTTTTTACAGCAAGAATTATAAAGCACGTAGAAACGTGGAAATGCTTCTTATTTTAAAAAAAAAATCATACTTCTTTAAAAAGTCTCTATTTATTTATTTTTTTAATTAAAGAAATTTAATTAAAAACTATTATTTTTTATTTTTTTTATTCTTAGTTTTCAAATCCCCCCCCCCTTAGCTTTCATTGTCAAGACTTTTCCTTTAATCCTGAGGATGGAAACATAGCCACAAAAAAATATTCATACTGAGGCTATGGAACTCTACTCCCCGATGCCTCATTAACGTACCATGCCAATGTCAATGCCTGCTAATCGATTCCAGGACCACTACCGAAAACTAATGAATGTTTCTTGTAGATTATCAAAGGTAAAGAATGTTAGCGATTCCCTACTTTGTTTATAAAACACATAAAGATCCCATATAGGAAGAATTATCTTTATTCAGATTCAGATCTGAAATATTTCTTTTCAGCAGACTGCCTAGTCAAGTGAGAAAAACGTAAAATTCTTTGTAATGCTCAATGAAATGATAGAAAGGAAAGGATAATTCTTTATTATTAACTAGCTGTTTACCCGGCGTTGCCCAGGTATTTATTTATCTCAATTTTTTTATTACACAGGAAAAGGAATGGATTCTACATATAGTGTAAAATTTAAGTAATTTAATTTACAGGTATTTAACCCTTTGAGCTGTTTGCACAGTGCAATCGTCTAAATCTAGTCTTTTTTTTTTCCCTTGCATTCAGTGTATTCCAGTTACATGAGCAAAAAAATGGTTAGTACTGCCATCTGTTATCAGTTTAAAGAAGTAAAAACATTTTGCAATCTTTAATTGGAAAAATTTTCAAGATTCTTTAGGTTAAAAAAAATTGGGGGAAAATCTGCACCGTTCAAACGGGGGAGGTTGTTACCCCTGAAAGGGTTAAAAGTAAATACAATACACAAATGATAAAGTAAAATTACAAATTCACCCTATTATTAATTTAACTCAAAACTTGATTATAAACAACATTTTTAATTTCTTATAGTCCCCTCAGTGACTCCGAAACTATGGATTCGACACTACTCTCGGTCATTTTAGACATTTTATATTCCCCCTTTCTCCCCCCGCCACCCCCCCCCCAATACTGAGAAGGGCTGAACTCTCACTTAAACGGCATCGGAAGTGTCCCTATTCATCTCAGCGACCCCGAAAACTATGGATTCGACACTATTCTCGGTCATTTTGGACATTTTATATTCACCCTTTCTTCCCCCCCCCCAGCATTCTCCCCAATGCTGAGGGGGCTGAACTCTCACTTTACCGGCATCGAGAGTGTCCCTATTCATATCAGTGACGCCTAAAACTATGATTTCGACAGTATTCTCGGTCATTTTAGACATTTTATATCTCTTTTTCCTCCCCCCCCCTCCAATGCTGAGGGGGCTGAACTCTCACTAAACGGCATCGGGAGTGTCCGTATTCATCTCAGCGACCCCGAAAACTACGGATTCGACACTATTCTCGGTCATTTTGGACATTTTATATTCACCCCTTCTTTCCCCCACCTCGCCTCCCCCCAGTGCTGATGGGGGCTGAACTTGCACTTAAACGGCGTCGGATGTGTCACTATTAATCACAGCGACCCTGAAAACTATGGATTCGACACTAATATTAGTCGTTTTCGATTATTTTTATATGTGCCCCCTGCCCCCTTAGGGGTGCTAGGGGTGTCTTACCCCCCCCCCTCCAGTGTTTCCCGCAGGAGTGAGAACAACATCTGTACAAAATTTCATCTCAATCGGATGGACCGTTCGGGAACGTATAAAGGACACACAAAGCAACATTCTCTTTTATATAGATTAGAGGTAAATTTCCCGAGTTAATGGATTCTTAATAAATTCCTTTTTCAGGGTATATCCCTTTCGGATGTGTAATGCTCTTGATTTGACCTACCCAGTCTGCTCTGAGAGATTTTCTAATTTTTTCTGTATTTTTGCGATAAATCTTATTATTGAACATTAGGCTGGTTTTGTCTTAGCAAGCCATGATTTTTCATACATATGATGTGATCACAGAGTTTTTGTTTTTTTCTAGTAACATCAGCAGCAGCATCTTTCTGATTGGCAAAAGCTGATTAGGATTTGGTTGTTTAAAGGTTTTAAATTTAAACAAAATTTTGCCTATGAATTCCGGTATTCCATTTTTCAAAGAATCCTCAGTTTCTATGCTAGAAAATTTTGTTTCGATCCTATACTCTAAGTGACATTATGGAGTACCTTTTAAACTCTGCTACTAGATTGCTCCATGAAACCTAAAATGCCTAACCTAGCTTGCAGATATATTTTGAAATTATGAAAATGACTTATAACATCAGCAATAAATATACCTTTCAACCGTAAGAACTTTGTTTATGAACTGATAATGACGGAAAACCGCATTATAATTAATAGCACGTTGAATCATTCCTCTCTACCAATATTGCTCGGAGCAGAGTGGTGATATATCTTGATGGTTTTGTTGATGTGGGATGCGGTAATAAAACACAAATATAATATTACACACATTTTATTGCCTCACATTAAGAACACAAACGGACAGATACATTACAAAGACTAACAGCTCATATCGTTTTAGCCGTTAGGCGGTGCCAACAGACTGGTCACGTGGGTATTGGCAACTTGGCGATTACAATTCTAGCGCCAACAGGTTTGACTATAACCATGAAGCTACAGAAGGAGCGTAAGCTTCAATGGGGAATTCCTCAAAAAATGGACCAATTATGGTCGCTCAACGGCAGATGGCGCGACATGTTCTACTGGTTCGTATTTTTCATTGAGTTATATGGACACGTGTTTTAAAAAATTGTTTTACAAATTTTTTAATTTATTCTGTGCTCAGATATGCCAACATGTTTTGCACCTGGTTGTTCCAGTGGCTATCGATCAGCCATAAAAAGGAACAATGAAACTGGACAGAGAAATCCTAGTTTGTTTTCTGCTCCTAAGGTAAGAGCATTATTAAGGGGAGTGGTCACTTTTACGTACCTTTAAAAGTATCATTTTTAGACCATGTTCAATTGCATGTACTACTCATGATTTTCGCTTGATTTACATGAAATTTTTTGAGTAACTGCCTAGAATACTGTTTATTATATATGCAATATTTCAAGGTAATTAAAAAAATAAAATTATTTTTTATGCATAAAAAGTGGATAATTTTTTTAAATAGAACATTTTGCAGTCAACTACTGTGTGCCTTCTTTCAAAATAAATTATTAAGGTACAGTAATAATTGTTTACTATATGTGACTACAATATTTCAGGCAACAATATCCACCAACAATATTATAAAATATATTTAAAAAAAATAGTACATGCTATTTTTAATTAGAAATTTCAAAAATGACTGAGTAAAAGCTTGTAAAAAAATTCTTACAAAAAATTAAAATACGTTAAGGTTCAAAAATGTCCGTGCATTTTGTTATCTGAAGTATTGTAATCACATATAGTTAACAATTATTACTGTACGTTTATAATTTATTTTGACAGAATGCGCACAGTAGTTGACTGCAAAATGTTCGATTTTAAAAAAATATTCACTTTTTATGCATAAAAAATAATTTTATTTTTTTAATTACCTTGAAATATTGCATATATAATAAACAGTATTATAGGCAGTTATTCAAGAAATTTCGTGTAAATCAAGCAAAAAACATTAGTAGTACATACAATCGAACATAGGTCTAAAAATGATACTTTTAAAGGTACGTAAAAGTGACCACTCCCCTTAATGTTTTGTTTTAATATAAGCTGTATAATAGTGAGAGAAAAATACAGCTGCTGTGTTTTAAGCGAACACAAAGTTGAGACAGCTTAAATTCTGCCGGAAATAAGCATGTTTTATTTTTTCAATCATCCTTATATTTCAGAAAAGATTCCTTAATTATTCAATTATTGCAAAATTCTGAACTAATTTATTCTGGAACTAATACAAAATTATTTTGAAAATGTTTATATAATGAAGTATGACTCTTCATGTGTCAGATGTTTGTCAACTCATGTTTGGACATTGCATACTCTGTAGCTGCAGCTAGTGTGTGCTTTTATATGTAACTAGCTCGCTCTAGAAAATAATGGATCATTATTTACTATTTCCTTTAAGGAGGGAGATCACCTTAAACCCTTCAAAAAACTCAATTTCTTATTATGATTTAATTTTGAAGAATGGAATATACGGAATCTTATGAAAAAAATTTAAGTCGATACTACAATTAGAACCGATTTTATGGTCAAATGTATAAAGCTAATAGTAAAGTAATTTATATAAAATTTAAACTTTAAATTGCTTTTTCTAAAAACTTATTTTGAAACTTGTGCGCACTATTTCTTCAAAACTAATCATCACAAATTGCTAAAATTTTTTGTATACATGTATATTTTGCATGTTTCTACAATTTCTACCTAAATTAAGGTATTTTTTTGCAGAAATTTTTTTTAAAAATTTATATTTTTTTGTACATTACAATACATTTGCCTGAAAAAAATATTTTTATGTGAAATATGGTAACTATTTTAGGTGTAGATTAAATTATAACCTATGGATAAAATATATACAAATAATTTAATATATATCTCTTATAGTTTAAAAAAAAATCTGCACATTGCATTGATCTAAGATTCCCTATTCATAAAACATTTTTTTTTTTTAAATAATTTCTAATAATCTCCCAACAATTCTGTTTTTTTTCTAATAGATAAAACTTTGTACAATTCACCTTTAAAAATTGGTTTAAATTAATTACAAATTAACTGTTTAACAACACATTAAGCTTGGTAGTAAAATCAGTGTATTTTTGTGCATGCAAAGGTGATCTCCCCCTTAAGAATTTTAATGAAGTTTAGCAAAAAAGTCAGTTCAAATAAACATTTTGAATGAAGATAAATAATTGTTAAGTTGAATAAATAAATTTATATTAAAAATGCACTTAAAAAAGCTTATTTCTTTTGAAAAATACGAAAAATCCATAATAAAGCGTATGGTTTCCGTGTTATAGCGGCAACAGTACAGGCGCGCGCGCCATCTAGTGGTGGCGACCAAATCGGAGACACATTTTTAAAACGGAGCTGCTCCTCCTTCTGTAGCTTCATGACTATAACTTAGTAGCAAATTTAATAATTTTGGGTGAGGTGAAGTGTAATATTAATTTTAAAATATCTAATAACGAAAACTTTTATTTTTAATAAAATAATTTTTACTGCGTATACGCAAAAAATATAGGTGAAATCGAGAGTGAGGTGGGAGATATAAATTATAGTCCAACTATTTTTATAGTAAGATTTCATGATATTTGTATTTTACCCTTTTTCCCATACAAAACATGGGGTGACTTTGAAATTTGTAAATTAATATCAAAACCTCTTAGGAGTACCCGTTTTTTCTTTAGTTCTTTGCTTTTTTTTTCACGAGAGCTCTTCGTAAGTAACTACGAAGCTTCAAGACTAGAGATATGTTACGCAGAGTTGTTTTTCTACAAAATACTCTTCAAAAATAGGAAGAAATGAAGAACTTCCAAACACCTGCTTCTTTTAGTACAACAGATAACAGCGCGAGTAAATGGGCAAACACAGATGTTTAACACAGTTCAACCACACCACGGCCAGTAAAATAGACTCGAGAACTAATTTTAAGGGCTTCAGGACGATATGAAGTAATCATGTAACGTACCCTACGAAGTCAGGCAACTTAGCCAACTGTATTGTGTTCTATAATCAATAGGGTGGGTCGTTTTTTACTTTTTTTTAAAAACGAAATTGCCTGTGGTGGGAAAAGCTGTGTATTGCTATCAAATGCTTGTAAAAAATATATTTTGGAATTAAAATATATTTAGCCCCCCCCCCTCCCCGCCCGGTCCTTGAAGTTTCTCCAAAAATGTAAAAAAATGCATTTTTTATTTATTTTTAAATTTGTTTACATACAATTGTTCCACAAACAAATGAGGATGCCTCTGCAGTGGCGCACCCAGGATTTTTCTTGGGGGGGGGGGGGGGGGGTCGAGATGAACGGATAAAAATATTTATAATGCAAAATCAATATTCATAATGCAATTTCTATTTCTTTGGGCGGACAGGGCCCCTTGTCCGCTCCCCTGGGTGCGCCACTGGCCTCTGACACAATCTTGACTGCCCTTTTGACAGCTTGTGTATGGCATCGGAGATTCTACAGCTTACTGTCAATAAAGCCACCCATTTCAACCATTTTCTCAATTTCTGCATTGGGTATATGTTTAGTCAGTGGAGGTTCTGTAAGTGAACATTTCTGCCAATTGATCAGTTCTGTATAGTCATTTTTGTGAAAATTGAGAGGCGAATGACAAAATCACGAGTTGTTTCATTGGAAAGTGTTCGGGCCTTCATGATTCTTATGAAGGCTAATTTCCTAACATAGGATCGTTTGTCGTTGATCATGGCAATCAGCAGGTTTTCTGGGTGAACCTAAAAACCATTCCTTTGGATTACAGGATCCACTACTAATTTCAGCTCATCGCTTAGATATCTTGAGTAGTGTATAACTTCCCAAAGATTCTGTGCATCATCTGTGCATGAAGACTCAGTTTTAGTGAGAAACCAAACATTTGCATACACTTTTACAATGTATTCCACAAGTCTTTATTTCAAGTGATGGCTCTTCTGTACCAATATAGAGAGGAAGCACTCTCTTTGCCGTTGTAAGCCACCTGGCAAGAAAAAGCTTTCCTGGTGATTTAGAGGATAATGCTGTTGGACAATTTCCAGAAGATATCGCTTGACAGATTTGGTACAAATATTTTTGGTCAGAGTTAAGTTTATCCACATCTAGTGTGGGCAAATCAACAGTGATTTTTCTAAACTTCACAATTGGTAGTTGTTCATATAAGTCAAGAAGTTTCCCTATCGAACCACAACATGCAAAAGGCCCTGTAGTGTTTCTATCTAGATGCCGTATCAAATGACGTAAAGGTAACTCATTGGCATGCAACTGATATATGAGCCACTGCAACGGTCTTCTTAAATGCAACTCAAACAGTCGTATCACACCACCTTAAACACCAGTATTGACTGGTGTTTCATCCGGTCCAATCGCAACTAAATCCGTGGTAGATATTTGACTTGTTTTCAAATAATCTAAAATGCTAGACAGTATTTCATTAGCTGTGCCATTTTCTGGTGACACATAACCGAGTAAATTGCTTCCTGGCTCTTGCAATAACACTACATGCTCTACCATTTTAATTCTTATGTGGGAAATGCCCCTTTCTTTAACAATTACTAAGGTTCGGTCCTTCTCTTCCATCGAAATATAGTGCGTGCAACGCTGTCTTATCTTCCACTAAACTATTCTGTAAGTCAAGGCGAACTTTCTTCCTTTAACGGTCTACTTTAGATTTATCGATCACCATAGTAGATAGAGTCTTTGTGATCAAGCCAATATCATCAAGTGTAGCACTTGCTATCAGTGCACCTTTTTCGACTAGAAACTCCAGATCTATCTAATGCTGTTGCTAGTGACGATAATGGAAGTGTCATTTTGGAGCTGCTCACTTCTTTTGAACATGTAACAACTTGCTTAAAATCCTCCTCAGAATAAAAATCGTCTTCACTTTCAGAAGTAGAGATACCATCCATAATACTTTCACAGTGTTGAGGTTGGCTATTTATCTCAGTTTCAGATTTTTGCTTATTCACTCGTTCAGCACCCATTCCTTTCCTTGTCACTCTAAGTTTTAGCACTCTAGTGATTTTAACATCCAAATTTCACATGTACATTTTCCTCGACGATCTCTGGTCCTTCAAAAATTCTAATTATCACCCGGGATGGGAAAACAAATATTCTGTAATATACCGCGCAGTACAATTACACCATCTATCGGTGAAATTCAAAACAAATTTCGCCGGCCTAGCGGGGGCTTTTAATATGATACGAAATCAGAATAATTTTTTTCCCAAACAAAGGGTCTCTCTATGCAACAATTACCACTACCGGTAGTTTAAACTTTTCATACTTAAAAAAATATAAAAAAATTTAAAATGCTTTTTTTTTACATTTTTGGAAAAACGTCAAGGGCCGGACAGGGGGCCTAAATATATTTTAATTTCAAAAAAAAACAAAATTACAAACAAAGGGTCTTGCTATGCAGTAATTTCCACTACAGGCGGTTAAAATTTTTGATACGTAAAAAAAATCAAAAAACAAATAAAAAATGCGTTTTTTTACATTTTTGGAGAAACTTCAAGGGCCGGGCGGGGGGCCTAAATATATTTAAATTTTAAAAAAATTAAAAACATTTGATAGCAATACAAATTTTTTTCCGCCTCAGACGATTTTGATTTTTTTAAAAAAGTAAGAAACGACCCACCTTAATAATCAGGTACAAAATAAAGTTGAAGAATACTTCTGCATCTGATGTAGAATTTCTCAGTGGATTTGACAACTTCCACCTTAGAATGGGTTGCTTCGCTATTGTATGAAAACTAAAAAGAAAAATCATCAGTGGGTTTCAAATCAATGAAAAATGAATGAAAAGAAAAGGTAGGTTGAATTAGGAATTGAGTCTTCTGGTGATATTTGGCGAATGCATATAAAGTGTGTAAAGTTCTAAACCTGAATTTAGCCAGATGAACTGGAAAATGAAGGACACAATGACTGACCCAATAATTTGAACTATAAAATTGTAGTAATAAGTCGGCCGTAATAAAGAAATGGGCATGACGAATCAACTCCGTGGACCAATGGCAGATTTAGAAGTTTTGCGGCTCTAGGCTAAATATATTTTGGGGTTCCTCTCCGATTCCTTTGAAGGCAATAAGAAAAGTATAAAATACCATTTATTAAAGCTATTTCCCCATTTTTTTTTAAACAAAGTCAAACTTTTTTAATAAATATTTTAGATAAATTAAGAAAATCTCAAGTTAAAATATTTCTATATTCGCTGGACTGCGGCCTAATCGGCTTAGGGCCTGTTCACATAGGAGTCCGTTGCGTTGCGTTAAGGAAAAGATGACGTTGAGACGAAAATAAACAAATCATAGGCGTTAAAAATTTCACTGCTAATCGTGTGGAGGAATATGATTGGTATATTTTCGTCTCAATGTCATCTTTTCCTTAACGCAACGCAACGGACTCCTATGTGAACAGGCCCTTAGTCCTAAATCCACCACTGCTGCACGCTACCATTTTGCTCTCATTCCCCTAAGGCAGTGGTCGGCAAACTCATTTGTCAACAGAGCCAAATGTCAACAGTACAACGACTGAAAATTCTTTTGAGAGCCAAATTTTTTAAACTTAAACTACTTAAACTATATAGGTAGGTGCATTGTTATTAATTTAATTAGGATACTCCAAAGCTGGCCTTTGTTAAAAACGTCCTCAATCTGAATAAGGTACGTTCGCTGAAGTAAACCCCTTCCAACTCTTCCATCCACACTCGTCTTGTATACTTATTTCGTCTATCTCCTTTCGTTCATCCTCTCTGTATGTCCAAACCATCTCAACATACCTTTCTCAATCCTCGACAATACATCTTCTATCCCTCCACAGCGCTCTCTAACATTAACTTAATAAACTGTACTTAAAGTTTTAAGTCTTAGTTAAACTATAGGTACGTTGAATAAAACTTGATATCATACTTAATATCGATATTATTTATTGATAAAATTAAATTGTAAAGTATCCATAAAATTAAATCATGACAATGACAGACAAACACTAATATGAACAATGGCTTCCCATCTCCTTGGAAAGTTTGGGTAAGTCAAGTTTGTATGATGTTTTTTATTTTAGGCACGATTCGAGGTTCTCATCAATAAGATGACTTCTCAATTTACTCTTGATAAGGTTCATTCTTGAAAATGATTGTTCGTATGAATATTGTAGTGTAATGTTTGACTAAGAGCGCTGGTTTAAGCTAAAATGTTGTGACCCGTGATCCTCCCCCCCCCCTACCAATCAGAAGATTGGATGCGTGGGTGGAAGGGATCGTCGAGCAGTCAGAAAGAAAGAGTACAGAAGGGTCGCGTCTCTTGTAGGAATCAGACGTCTACATGCAGGCTCGTCTCGCCTCTGGTTAGCAATTATTCTGTGATTAGAATAGGGACAGAGAGAGCGTTTCTGAGAGTGTTAGGAGGTCTGGCGAGATAAAGCCAGATAGATCTCGTCTCGCCTCCAGTGAATTAATTAAGCTGTAAGCAGATTAGATTGTAGTAGTAAGAGCCGGTATCTGGTAAGATGCTGTAGGCTTGCCCACCTCGTGCTCAGAGTTGCTTGTAATTGTTATATCAATGTTCAACTGTAAATAAATTTATGTTCGTGTCGTTAAGAGAGACTAGTTTTTACACTACCTCGTTTGTCCCCATGCCATATAGTAAAAGAACCTAAGTGAACCGGTGAAAGAAAGAGGGTTCACGACAAATAGTAGACCCGAATAAGAAAGAACAGCAAACACTAGTTTTTCCAGCTGATTATATGAGTCAGCAATACTATTCTAGGTGTTAAAAATCATATCTTCCTTCTCCAGATCATTCAAAGCAGACCACCTGTGCTGTGAACTAAGTTCACATTTGTTTATCTCCAGTATTTTTATATCAGCACAAAGACATTCAAATTTAGAACTCCCCATTTCTTTGTTTTTAAATCCAGTAACTGCATTTCAGAGTTTCTAATCTCAATATTAAAGGGTTTGGTTTGGTTTTGGAGCGCTACGTCATTTTTTGCTACACGAAGGCTAATTTGACCGGGACCTACTGCTTAAAGCCGATTCCGAACGGCTACAAACATCCATGCCAATTGTGGGACTCGAACCCACAGACTCTGGTACCGAGGGCCAGCGCCCTAGCCATACGGCCATCGCCCGGCTCAATATTAAAGGGAGAAAAATTTAATTCTGTTACAGTAGCATTAAGAGGTTTTTTAACAGAAGCTAACGTCGCTTTGCTGTTTCTGAATTCCCGAAACCTGTCGAGAAAAGGTTCCCTAATATTTAAAAGTGTTGTTTTGAAATAGCAAATGTCAATATCAGAATTATTTTCTTGGCGATGTTTCAACAGGCTTGGAAAGTGAATCTAAGTTTCTCTATCAAAATCTTGAGTAAAAAGAGATAATTTGTTTTTGAATGAAATAACTTCGAACATCGAAAAAATTGTCCATCCTTTCCCCTTTGGTTTACGATTGAGCTGATTTAGATGAGACGTAACGTCTCCCGTGAAATAAAAAAATTCTGGATCCACTGATCGTTCGTTAGTTCTGGATAGTGAACACCCTTCTGAAGGAGAAATGCTTTAATTTCTGTTTTTTAAGAAAGCGAAACGTTTCAAAACGTTTCCTCTTGAAAACCAACGTACCTTGTTATGCAGCAGAAGATCTGAGTACTCACTCTCCATTTTAACTAAAAATTCTTTAAATTGGCGATGATTAAGAGCTTTAGCTATAATGGAGTTTATAATCTTAATCACCAATTTCATAACTTTGCAAATTTCTTCTGAAAATGTCTGCGCACAAAGCGCATCTAGATGAATGATGCAATGGTAATAGACTCATTGTAAGTACCTCGTGATTTTTCTCTCAAAATAGCAACAAACCCGTTTCTTACGCCGGTCATACTTTTCGCCCCATCTGTTGAAATTGAGACAATTTTATCGAGTAGAATATGAATTTTTCAATGCCCTCAATTACATCATTTGCTATATCCTCTCCACGTGTTTGGCCTTTGAGTGACAATAATTCTAAATGTTCTTCTTTAGAACCTGTAGATGAAATAAGTCGTACAAAAAGTGAAACTATCGCTGTATCATTTATGTCACAAGACTCGTCAACTGCTATTGATAAAGCTAAAACCAATTTAAGATCTTCGACTTGCTGGTTGGTTATATTCGAAGACCATTTTGACTAGTCTAGTGTTTTCTACAGGGAGACGCTCTCGGGAGCAATACTTCGTAAAACACGATGCAAAGATACGACTTGACGATACGCGTTGACATTTAATCTTTCTGGAAATGTTTTCTCATTAAGTCGCTTCAGAGCGCTCGCCTAAAGATAAAGACACATAAACACCAAGTATGTAAAAATAGAAATAAGAAAACCAGTCATCACGAAGTTTCAATCGCACTGTACGTGCTCGCCCGCACGTGGTATTTTGTGGAAGAGCCACACTCAAGGGGCCAAAGAGCCACATGTGGCTCGCGAGCCACGGTTTGCCGACCACTGCCCTAAGGTATGCAAGCAGAATTCGGCATCTCCATTGCAACCTAAATTTTTGCACGTATGGAAAACTTATACACTCTTGATCAAACATGAAAAGAAAATAATCAAGCGTAAGCTTCATGTAAATCAGGAAAACAACAAAAAGCGGGAGAGTTACAACCAAATTGGAAAGTTATTGAGAAAACATGAAAGTCAAAGCGTTTTCACGAGGATGATTAAAATTGAAGAAAATACTCATCCTTTCACTTGCAAGGGAATTTAGAGAAATCTACTTTCAATCAAAATTTTTAAAATTAACTTTTTTCCGAATGTTTCGTAAATACGTAAATTATTTTCTTTCTTTTTCTCTTAAAAAAAAAAAAAAACTTCTGCCTCAACTTTTGTTTCGATGTGTTAGTCGATTATACACTCTGTACCGTGACCGTGTTTCACAATTTTCGAGAGGCTCTTTTAAATAAAATTTGGTTTCGAAATGTATATATTTTTCTTTTTAAAATTTTGTGATCTCCAATGTATTTTATTCTTATCTTTCCTCCCGTCACTTGTAACACTATCAGTTGATAGTCTGAAAAAAAAACTGTGTTCGAACTTATCATTTTTCGTGAATATTATATCCATTTGTTATTAACAAATGTAAACAAATAAAGATAAATTTGTCTAAGTGAGGAAACGTGTTTCACTAAAATGCTATGACAAATACCAAACCCTCACATTGGTATGCATACTATTTATTTTTAGATTGGATTTTTAAAAATTTAGCAATGAAAAAAAATGTAAAACATGATCCAAGTAACTGAGAGTGGTATTCAGCGAAGGCGTGGGAGGCGCAGCCTATTAACGTTACAGTCAGACGCTGAAAATGATGTGTTAGTTGGCAGAGTAATTGATGAAGCTGAACACAATAGCCGGTTTTGGAACTGGAGAGACAGGATATTCTCTGTGTTCTCTTTATTTGTAGCCGCGATGCATAGAAGTATTAAAGCAGCGCTCATAGCTGTCGCAATTTTGGTATGTTAAACTAGCAATTTTGTGTTGAATGTATATAAAAAAAGAAAGCTTTTAAAATATACGTAGGAATAAGACATTAAATGCTCTTCAGATTTTCAGCGGTCAAAGTTTTATTAGTTTTGAAGAAGTAATTATTCTTTGCACAACAGCTTTATTATATAATTGCAACCGGTTTTTTTTCTTGAGGAACTGTCACTGACATGTGTGTTCTTTATTTACTTATTTGTGTTCAAACACAGTTGTTACAAAGTACTGAAAATTTTACTTGTATATTAGAATATATTAAAGTATTAATATATATATTTTTTTGTTTATCTTACAGATTTCATGATTTTAAAATCATTGTGAATGTAAGATTCTATCTTTACTTGGTGTTAGGATAATTTTTTTTTAGATGTATTTTTATTTCTAAAATTTCTGTTGATTACTGAATATGTAATTTATTTCATCAAATATTTAGACTGTTCTGCTTGAATATGAACTGCTTTAAAATAAGAGCTGGGAGACTACACATATTTTTAAAAATAATTTTCTGTAGAGTCATTCTAGAATGATCAATAACATAAGTTGACCGTCTCATACTATCTTTTAATTTCTTAATTTGAAAATAAATTGTAAAATCATTATAAATTTTCTCTCTTTTTTTTACAGGTGTGTGTAGTTGTTGTTATTATTTTACTTAATTTAGGGTCTATAACATCTACTCTTGAAAATGCATGTATCAAAATTGATGGAGAAGAAACATGCCATACAACTGATAAAAATCCTTATAGGTTTTATGGAACAAAAACAGCTTATCATATTGTTAATGGAAAAAATTCATTGAATGACTTAAATGTTGGAGGTTGGTTCTGCCTGATAATTTTTTTCTTTTTAAATTTATACTGTAATGGTAGTTAGATTGTTTTGTTTAAATAATAAAGTAAGAGTAAGTGAAGTATCGAAAAACTAACTTTATATTGCTTCTGAAAAATATTTAATAGCTGAAATGTTTGAAGTAACTATAACTTGAATTGTTATGATCTCTTTTATACGCGAAGAAAGCATTAAAGCTGCTACATGGAGCAATCTGATTTTTTGTTCTATAGCTTAATAGCTATAGAACAAAAAATTTTATTTTATTTCTACTTCTTTTACCTTTGATAATTATTCTCAGTTTTAACATAACTCTAAATATAAATATTATATAAGGTATTTTTTGTTTTTGTTTTATCCATACCATGAATTTAAAGTAAATTAAATTTTGAGCATAGTATTCCGTTAACTAAGGTTGCTTTCCTGAGAAATTTTTAAAAAAATTATTTAGAACTTTTTTATTTGATAAACATTTGATTTCTTTTCTAGAATGTGAACCAAAAGTGTTTTACCTTCTGTGTAGACATGCTACTAGATATCCTGATGAAGAAGACATTGAGGATATGTTAAAACTTTTGCCCCATTTACAAGAAGTAATTTATAATAATTCTCTTGCTAGTAAAGGTACAAATCAACTTTATCTCTCTGTTACAATGAAATAGATTGAAATATTTAATTTTTTAGTGAATTATTTTTTACATGTCTAAAATTTACCTATATATCTATTTCTTAGTTAAAATGTGTGAAGAAGATTTAAAAAGGATTAAAGACTGGGAAGTAGCAGTGAAACCTGAATATGGTAATGAGATGAGCAAAACTGGAGTAGAGGAAACAATTCTGTTAGGTAAAATTTTTCTAAATGTCTTCTGATTAATTGATGTTACTTTTTGTGATCATTCTGATGTATGAGAATGATCACAAATAGGCAGTAAAATTGTTTAAATGAATTATAGGATATATACATTGTTTAATGTTAAAAACAGAAACAAAACAACAACAAAAAAACTTGGCAGAAATTTAAAGAAATTTTTGTAAATATTTATATGATAAATAAGTTAATAGTGAATTTATAAAAATGTAATACAATTAGTACACATATAACATAAAATATTCTTATCATTAAGTTTTCGTAGCTCATCATTTTTGGGTATTTAAGGAGAGAAAACTTTTATGAATGTTTATGTAAATTATTTACTTTTAATAATTTTATGAATGGAAAGGAATTTTGTGTATTTGTATACAAATATTTGCTATAAAATTCATTCATGTTTGTTTAAATATATAAGCTAGGTATTTATAAAATTTGAATACACAGACAAAATATCCATATGAAGGATAATATATATATACATATATACTGGGTGGTACAAAAATTATTGAGTGCATTTCATGTTTGAAAAAAAAAAAAAAAATGAGGTGCATACATGTTTATTGTTTTCTTGGAAAGACAATTTAAAACAGTTTTACACACTTGGTGGCCAATACCATCAGGGGATCATGGCTGCCATGATCCCCCGACATTATATACACCCCTTGACTTTTTCTTTTAGGGGTATGTTAAGGACCAAGTGTACGCAGCTCCAGTTCCGGATATTGATGACCTAAAATGATGAATCACTGAAGTCATTGGAGGAATACGTACTGAAATGCTGCAAAACATTTGGCGTGAAATTGAATATTGGCTGGATGTTTTGTGTGCCACAAATGGAGCTCATGTGGAAGTTATTTAACGTTTAAAATTTTGTAGTGTAAAACTGTTTAAAATTGTCTTTCCAAGAAAACAATAAACGTGTACATCCCTTTAAAAAAAACATAAGATGCGCTCAATAATTTGGGACCACCCTGTATATATGCATAAACATAATTGATTAGCTTTAATTAATATTTAATCTCCTTTAGGATGAATGAACAAAAGTGTACAATATGTAATATTTGATTTATGGATATGATTTAAGTTTATGATTTATGGATATATGATTTAAGTATATGATTTAAGTTTCTAACAACAATGGTAAAAGACAGTCAAATTTTAGTATGAAGGTTGAGATAAAATATTATTGAGTTTGTAAAGCCTTCAAAATTTAATTTTTGTGGCTTTTCCTTATCTATTTTTTGTATTCAAGAATTAGAATTATTATGCCCCAATATATTCCAATAACTTAAGAAATGATATATATTTATGAATTGAAATACTTTGTGTGTGTGTGTTTGTTTGTTTGTTTATATTATATGCATTGAATATTTTATGTAATGAAAATAAATTTTGGTGTGTGTTGTATATATAAATGAGGCTGTACTGAACCAACTAATATAAAGAATAAACATTGCCTATTATTTGTCATTTAAGTGGTGAGCCTCTTATTTTATGTTACTAAATTGGATTATTATTAAACATTTCATTGAAAAGTTTTCTCTTTTCTATAAGTTTTCTGTAATTTATTGATGTAAGTGTATGTGGATAGACATTTTATTTTGCATGCATAAGGTTGGGTGGTTGGTTGAGAGCACTATGGTACTTTTTTCCTACACAAGGGCTAATTCAACCTGGGCCTACTTGCATGCATCAGAAAAATGTTTTATCCGTAATATACATTAGTTAATTTAAAATACTGAAGCTGTATACTTGATTAAGTTATTACTTTTTATTAGCTCTTCGCTTCAAAGCTCATTTTCCAACTCTTTTGGGAGGAAATTATACTCCAAAGAAATTTACCTTTGAATTTACCAGCCGTGAGAGAACTAGAAGTACAGCTGAATCTTTTGCTCGAGGTCTCTTTGGTGACAACTGTAAGTGTATTTTATTTTGTGTGAAGATTTATTTCAAGGAAAACCCAAATGTATACTGTAATTTTTCATGACATTATATAACATAAAATATATTTGCATTAGTGGCTTGTCCAATAAGGGTGTGTTCCATGCTATTTTTCATCTTTAAACACTCTAAATTTTGAGATACAATTTGTGATTGACGACTGTTCTTTCCATCAGGGACTGGGTTACTAAAATTCTTCAGTCATCAGTAAATATTTTTCACTCCATTGTATATATCAGTTGTGTCCTGCTGATGAGCCCATAAATAGGGTGAAAACTGGGTCCAAGGTTGCTGTGTATGCTAGTGGTATATATATATACATTACATAACATACTCTTTTCTGTTGCATTAATTTGGGTTAAATGTAAATTAGATTTATTTTCCTAATGGGCAGACAAACCAAGGGATACCTAACAATCAGAAAACAGGACTGGTAAAAGAAAATAATATATATATATAGAGAAAGAGAGATAGAGCATTTTTAAAAACCTTTTTTTTTATTATTGAAGGAGTAGTCAATTTATTTCATAAAAATCATTTAGGGAGGAAAATAGTTCAGTATCAATGTTGCTACATGTTTTTTTTTAATAAAATGGTACTTTTCCGTTAGATGGGCGCAAGTTATATATCGCCAAATATGGCTCTTAAGTCACATTTTGTTTAATTAACTGTAACTCCCGTGATGTGTGTATGTGAAAGAACAAAATATAGAAGAAAGCATTCATTTTGTTCTTTAAGTAAATAATTAGTTAGGAGGCCAAAAATCTTTAATGTCCTTCAAGATTTCTTCAAAAGGACCCGCTTTTTGTCGTCGCCTAAGAAATTCAGCCAGTACGATTGCAAATGGTGGCGTGCCATTCTTCAGTGTTTTTTCATGTTCCCATATGGTGCTTCATTGCAACTGCTCAATCTTTTGTGTGATTGTGAAGAAAGCTAATTAAGTTTGGTGTTAATTTGTTTCCAATTTTTATTCTTGTGAATTTCGGGGTTATATAGCTGGGTCTCTGAACTTAATCGTGTTCTCTCACATGATTCATACCCGTTGATCTATCATTTTCTTCCAACATTTCATGTGTGACAATGCTTCTTCAAAATTTAGTCCATCTACTACCTATTAGACTGATTTCCTAGGGTTGTTATATTGGCGACTTTTTATACTTGCCAATGGCGATACTTAATAGGACGAACACCAAATGCGCCCAGCTAACGGAAAAGTACCAATAAAATTTCTGTTGGTCTCATTTGCTAATATGTCATAAAAGAGATGTGTTTTTTTAAATATATATTCATTAAAACATTGATAAAAAACATCCCTTAGGCTTTTATAGTTTTTTTTTTTTAAATCCTAGAATGAAAAATACCCAATCCATGTAATAAAGTTTCAAATGTACTTTAACAATTTAATTTTTTAATTATTAATGTTGTTAAAAATTGAAGTTTAATGTCTGATTGCAGAAAGGTGACCACCCAGATAGTATTAAACTGTAGAATATTTTTCAGACTCTTTAGGGTAGATAAATGTTTTGCCCTTCAAATCTATTTTAAATTTTATGAGATTAAATGTTTTTTGATTGGTTACCTTTATTGCACTTCAGTATATCATGTCATAGACTTTTTGTATGCTTTGATGGAACTGGACATGCAAAATTGTTCATTAAAAGCTGTGCTGTTTAAGTGTATTTAATAATAGTGGTGCTACTGTAATTGACATGCCTGTGAAGTGGTGTTTGGATGAATGAATTCAACGAGTTATTGTCTTATCTATATTTCAAAAAGGAAAAAAGTTTGTTAAATATTGTTGGATAACAATTTTTTTCCCCTTTTGTGTCAAAATAAAATAAGTGGCCTGTAAGACTCTTGAGGCTACAGTGTACCTGATCTATCATTGAGAAAGACGTACATTCCTTCATTATATTTCAATGCCAAGTTGTATGTTTTCATTTTTGTGTTTGTTTTTTAAATAAGGATATCTAAACTCTGTAGGCATCTATTTTGGGGTTTCTTATGAGCTCTTTTAATAATCCGAAAATCAATATCTTTGTTCATATGAGTACAAAGGGTGGATATTTCTGTAAAAAGGATAGCTCTATTTCTATTTAATTTAATGTAGCATTTGATTCAAATTATTTATTTTTAGTTAGGAATATCAACTTTGATAATCGTACAAATGATGATGTATTGCAGTTTCACAAAGACTGTAAAGTATTGCAGGTAAGGTTTTATAATGATCTTTCAGATATGCTTTTTAAAAAATCACGCACATTAAATGAAAATAGTAACAAAATAATTAAAAAATTCAACATAGATGATTAAAAATTTTCAAAATTATCTTTTGGCAATGTTTGAAAATATGGAGTTTTTTGTTTGTTTTGTGTGGGTTAAGTTTTATTAAATTTATTCATTTTCTCCAAATAACTGATCAAATATTAGTGTGTATTGAAGATTCTACAGGCTTATATGTTTCGTATGGCTAAGTGATTAAAAATTTCTTGTCTGTTAGTGATTTTTTTTCCTTTTTAATTTAGTTTTATTATCATTTACATCATTGCAATATATTTTGAATTTTACGTTAATATATACTTTTGATTTAATTGTTAGTATATAATTTTAGAAAAATTGTAAAGACAAATCTTATGACATATCTGAGATAGAGAATTTTGAAAAGGGTCCTGTGATGCAAAAAGTTATTGACAGTGTATCAGCAAGGATTGGAGTTCCTCTAACCTATGGTATAGCTGTAAAGCAGTATTTATATTTTTAAAATTTCTTTTGAATTACAATAAGGCTGTTAACTTATAATTTTAGACATTTTAAATTTCTTTATTGTTTTCATGTAAGAATATCTAAATTCTCAAGTTATGTGTCTTTCTTTTTTAAACATGAATCTGGTGGGGTTTTTTTTCTTCATAATATTACCAGAAGAAAAAAAGTGAGAAGTATTTCTGGTTGTAAGTGAACTGTACTGAAGGATGTGCCTAATCTGTAAAGCAAAATTTAATATTGTAGTGGTTATACATAGGACAATTTACTGGTGCTTGAGAAACAACAACAAACAAATCATTTTTAAGTAGATCATTTAATTTTTTCACAATTCAAAAGTTGCATAAATTTTAATGTAAACATTCTATAGAAATTTCTTTTCGCCTCTTTAGAGTTTCGGCTATCTTCAGTATTTTGTATGTATGTTAAGGTTTATAAATTTCTTAATTTTATTCCTTCATTCACTTTTTATTATGAAGAAAAAAATATGACAGTTCTGAATTGAAATATCTAAGATGAACCCAAGTATAACTTCTTCTGCAAACATAATAGCAAAACATTGTGATTCATATAGTGTTACAAAATTAAAATGATTTAGTACTCTACCAGCAATTTTCCATTTTTGATGTAACACATGTATAAATATAATGTTTACTTATTAAATTACAAATGGGATAGATTACAAAGTCAAAATATTTACATTAAATTCTCATATTAGACATTAAATTTATAAACATTATTTCTCTTTTTCTTATTTATGCTTATATTATTATATTAAAGTAAATTGATTAATGCTTACATATTATATATTTATTCGTGTATCCTTTTAAAAAGGTTATATATGATATATAAGATATCTGGATTTGATAGTGAGGGGGAAAAAACGTGTTGTTACATATTTTATTTAAAAAATCCTATTCTATGTTATTAAAATTTTTACTTTAAAACTGATATGAATAGTCATCAGAATTGGTTCACTGAAATACTCTTATTTATGTCATACTACTTCTTTACAAAAATTGTGTTTAGTGACAGGTGAGTAGACTGCAAGGTCAAAGTAATCTTTTTGACTTCTCGACTGTTACATTGTTTGCGTGAAGAAAAGAAAGAAATTCATTCTTACATTTTGCCATAAATTAAAATATTCTCATTGCTATATAATTTGGGTAAAAATATTTCAAGGTATTACAAATCCATAAAAAAAATTGTATTTTAACCATTTATAAGTAACTAGCGGCCCGTCCCGACTTTGTCCGGGTTGAACGAAATATTATACCAATAAATTTCCAGTTGATAGCCAATAAATTGTAAATCTTTTTTACCTTAATAATAACCTAAATAATACCTTAAATTAATTTTATGTTAGTTAATAATTAAAATAAATTTTTTAAAAGAAAAAGGTGTACCGGAGAACGGCTAGGTTCGAACCGCTAGCGTCAGAACAGAAGCCCACCGCGATAGCACCACGCTAAGGATTGTTGAAATCTTCGGAACAAAAAGCCGTAGAAGACAGTAGCGGAAACAATGGAGATTGTTAGGATTAAGCCCCTAACTTTATTTCTACTGATCAGATATACATAATATATAGCCTATGTCCATGTGGAATAATGTACCTTTCAAACAGTGAAAGAATTTTTCAAATAGGTACAGTGGTTCTGAAGATTACCCTCCACGTACAAAATCGCTCTCTCTTTATATATAAGTATAGATAGCACCACGCTAAGGATCGTTGAAGACTTCGGCAAAAAAGCGGTAGAGGACAGTAGCGGTAACAATGGAGATTGTTAGGATTAAGCCCCTAACTTTATTTCTACTGATGAGATACATAATATATAGCCTATGTCCATCTGGAATAATGTACCTTTCAAACAGTGAAAGAATTTTTCAAATAGGTACAGTGGTTCTGAAGATTACCCTCCACGTACAAAATCGCTCTCTCTCTTTATATATAAGTATAGATTAATGCACTTTAAGTTGATAACTCTAATGTATATAAATGACTTAAGAGGCACATTATACGTTCTGAACACTGTATGATTCTTGGCAATGTTATATGCTGACATCTTAAATTTTATTTCAAGGGGCTCATTGAATCTTGTACTCTCTTATTAATTTCTTCCAGTGGTTCTCTTTAAATGCAGCATTCATTGATTAATGACTACCAATAGATGATGACATAGCAAGGATTGGAAAATGTTATAACTATAGATATGTAAATGTATAATTGGAATAAATTGTTTTTATTTTATTTTCTGTATTTATTTGATGCATGTTTTTATATGTAGAACAAATGAAAATCATTCACAAGGCCTGTACATTTGGCTATGCTCTGGACATTGGAGATGAATGGTGCTCATTGTTTTCTGCTGATGAATTGAAAGTTTTAGAATTTGGTGATGACATTGATGATTACTACAAAGATGCATATGGAAATAAAGTCAACTATGAGCAAGCTTGTCCTGTAGCAGAGTATATTATGGATTTATTCAAGTAAATATTTTAGTTATATTACTTTTAGTATATAATGATACAGATATCTTGAATTTTTTGCTTTGTGATTTTATCTGATACTACTTACTGATAGTAGATTTTTCAAATATTGTGGTAAATGGTCCCTTTTTTCCCCCTCTGATGTTTAAAATATTAAATTTTAGTAGGGTATATATAATTGTTTTGTTATTTATAAAGGATTTGAATGCTTTTAGTAAAACAGATTAAGGTTTAGTCTGAGGGAACTTGCAGTGAGACTATAAATTCAGTAATATTATTTTAGTCTAATTATCACTATCCACAGGTAAAATATTAAATAAGTGCCCTGTCATTATCATCTGTTTTATCAATTTTATTTAAATTTTCTTTTACATAGTATATAACATAATGATGCAAATAAATAATCCAACAGATATAGATAAAAAATTATACTAAAATAGACAAAAAACAAGCAGAAATCAAGCACTCTGGGCATCCACGCACCAGATCGATATCGATGGGCATAACGATGCAAAATCATATAATTGTTTTATTTGCTTCTGCAGTTGCTGTTGTCAGTGGTACATGGCTATATGAAAGAAGTTGGTTTTTGTTTAGTTATCTCTGGTGGTAGGCTTAATAACCTGCTATAAAACTCTTTTAAAATCTTTTGTCCTAGGACTAATTATAAATGAGTATATGAGACAAATGGTTATCCTGTATAGAAAGTATTATTAATTTCAATGTGTATTAAACAATATCATTTAATTCATGAGGTTATATCACTTTTATTAAAAGTATATTTCTCATTAGAAATTTTGCATGTATCCGTATTTTTGAGAGTAAAGAACTATGCGTAGTTTATCATAAAATTTTTGTCCCCCCTCCCCTCCCCTCCAAAATTTACTTCTTGTTTCTTAAGAGTGCATAATAGTTTGAACATCAAATAAAATTTTGCCATTTTTTAAAATCAAATATGATAAATTCTATGAAATTAGACTTATTCATAGGAACTGTATTTTCTTTAGTGTGAGAGATTATGGCATATTTTAAATAAATTAATGTATTTAAAAAATGCGAAAAAGTTTTCAGTTGAACTATCAAAAGAAAGGATATTCTGGAAATTAAAATAAATTCTTTTGACTAAATTAAAAAAATAAATAAAGCTTCTTTTTTTATATAAATGTATCTGCTGAAAATAGATTATAAATATTCTGTTGTAGTGTAGTTTATTTATTTATTTTTTCATTTTATTGTTGTGTGTAAATTTATGAAATAGCTTTAAACTTATAAATATGGCAACTATTGTGAAATAGCTTTAAATTTATGAATAGCTTTTAACATTCTACTGTGCATCACTGCCCAAACATTGACATGTACCTGTTATTTTGTGCAATTATTAGGCATGGTATACTGTAATTTCACTCCTAATGTCAAATTATACTAAGTATATATACTATTGTAATTTTACCATAATCTTTCTGCTTGTAAATAATCTATACATTTGCTTTTCTTTTTATGCAATAAAGTTAAAATTCTTTAATCTTTCATGGTTACTGAAATACATACTGAGAGTTGTTCTTGTTTGATTTGGGTTCAAGCCACGTAGTTGTGTTCAAGACAAACTTGACTTTCTTTGATGTGAGAAAAGCCCTATTTCTCAGTTTTTGAGTTTAAATACTGCATTTACATGAGCTAGTATCTATATACAGGCATGTGCAAAATCTCCTGCTTAAAGAATCCTTAGAGATAGTTATTCTTTGGGGATCCAAGAACTTGTTGTGGCAGAAGCTAATTCAAATTGTAGTAATTAGACATCAATCCTTGATTGAATCTGACTTAATATCACACAAGAGCAGAGCCCGACTTTGACCCAATGGGGCCCTGGGCAAAGCAGACTTTGGGGGCCCCCTCCAAGGACAGATCCAGAGGGGAGTATATACTGCATTTACATGAGCTAGTATCTATATACAGGCATGTGCAAAATCTCCTGCTTAAAGAATCCTTAGAGATAGTTATTCTTTGGGGATCCAAGAACTTGTTGTGGCAGAAGCTAATTCAAATTGTAGTAATTAGACATAAATCCTTGATTGAATCTGACTTAATATCACACAAGAGCAGAGCCCGACTTTGACCCAATGGGGCCCTGGGCAAAGCAGACTTTGGGGGCCCCCTCCAAGGACAGATCCAGAGGGGAGTATATGCCCCCCCCCTTTCTTTTGAAATTTTCTTTTGAAATTCAAAATAGATCAGTCTGAAGTTATTACAACCCCCCCCCCCCCAAAAAAAAAAAATAAAAATAAATAAATAAAGATGAAATAAATAAACCAGAAACGCTTATGGATGTAAGTATGCTTTTACTACAGTGGGTGCACTGTGCTCCACCCAGGAATTTTTTCTGTATCTCCCACTGCCCCCATTTACTGTATAAACCAAAAACCACATTTTCAAAAATATGTACAATTTAATATTAAATTAGGTGGGCCCCATAATTTTGGGGGCCCTGGGCAAGTGCCCCACTTGCCCATGCGGAAATCTGGGCCTGCACAAGAGCATAGGTGGCATTTAATTAAAAAAAAAAAAGATAATTTATAAACTGAGTTAATATCCATGAGGAAGAAGTATATTTAAATTTCTTTTTATGTAATTTTCTCTTCCAAATACTATAATATATGTTTTTTTACATATGTAAAAGATATTAGTTTATTGTAAAAAAAGTTGACCTCCTCTTCTTCTTTATTAGCGTGATAGCCTGTTGTGGGCCTTAGCCTTCTGCAGAAGTCTGCTCCATTCCACTTGCTATGAAGCCTAGGTTTTCTTGTTCTTTACCTTAATGAAGTCAAAATCCTTTTGGACTTCATCAGCTCAACAAAAGGGTGGTCTTCCCTTTAACCCTTTTGTGATTGGAGTAGAATTGTATATATACACACACACACAGTGAAACTTCTCTAGCCCGCCACCCCTCTAAATGGCCATATTTTTTTCAGAAACAGTTAAATACACTCCATAGAGCCAATGTTATTTTACCCCCCTTTACCACAGGCACCAGACGATGGCCAAATGGCTAGGGTACTGGCATTCAGTACCAAAGTCTGTGGGTTTGAATCACACTCTTGGCATGCACGTTTGTAGCCATTTGGAATTGGCTTTAGAAGGTAGGTCCCGGTCTAATTAGCCCTTGTGTAGCAAAAATTGACCATAGCACTTCAAACCAAACCAAACCACAATCACCCCTCAAAATGGACATTTTCTTTTCAAAGCCATGACTGGCTACATGACTGGTAGAGAAGTTAAACTACTTATATATTTACTAGCTGAAGACCCACACTTCGCTACGGAGTACATTAAAATTAAATACAATGGTCAATGTATGCAATTAATGCCAAAAAAAATATTAATATATATATATATATATATATATATAATAAGTACGACAGTCAATGTATACAATTGATATAAAAAAAGCAAAAAAATATATTATAAAAAAATTGTAAGGAATATTTTTATAGACAAAATAATGTAGAAGAAAATATTCAAATTAAATCTAATAGGACATACTAAAGAATATAGTACAATTAATACAGTACAGTTTGAGAATCATGTCTTTTACTGTATTTTAATATTTTTTTGGATATTGTCCAATTGTCTGCTGCATTAGCAAGGAAAAAAACAATTTTTTTTTTGTCTATTTAGTTGTTCTGCACATGACGATAAATTTATTTAGTACCAGAAAAAGAAATCACGTGATCAGCATTTAATAAATTAAATTCTAAAAATTAATCTTTAAAAATTCACCAAAAATCATAAAATGGAGGTAAAGATTCGAAAAAGATTTCATTTTAAAGGAATTTTTATGATCTTTCTCGTGATATAAATTTTATAGCGCTCAAATTATTATTTTAAATGCAAACTTAAAAAAAGTTACAAAAACAGCTTAAAAATTTTATTTTAAAAAATCTAAGAAGAATTTTTCAAAAATCTTTCTTAGTGCACCCTTACACTATAAGAGGAATCGCCATGCAAAATTTCAGCCCTTTAGGTCCAGCGGTTTGGTCTGTGCGTTGTATGTCAGTGAGTCAGTCAGTTATGGAACTGTTTTATATATATAGATTAATATATTTTAGAGTTATTGATTCTTTGTAAGTGACTTACCCACTTCATTCTGTTCACCTGTTATACAATCAATAATATCTAGTTCCCTATATAGTCTATAAATTTTATGATTGAACCTTTTTCTCCAAATTTTCTCAATCTGTACACCTTCTAGAATACCTCTTATAATCTTTCACTCAAAAGCTGCCAGAGTTTCTTCATTTCTAGCAGTCATTGGCCAGGTCTCTGATGCATAGGTTAGTACAGGTCACAATAGCACTTTATAAAGAGTAAATTTTATGGAAATCCTCTTTACCCAGCAAAGATCGTGTTAGTAAGAAAATCCAAGATGCATGTAATTGTACTCTTTATGTTGTAGAATTTTTAGTCTAAATTTTCTTTACTTATTCATGTAAACATATTTATAAATAACCAATTTTTAGTTTAGCCAAATGATAGCTAAATGGCTAGGTCCTTAGAACCAGAATCTGTAAATTCAAATCCGGTGTCTGGTTGAAGATCCAGTGTTAGGGAGGAGAGTTTCCAGCTATTTGGAATCAGCTTTGACTTGTAGATTCCACCTATATTAGCCCTTGTGTTTCAAAAGGTGACTGTAATGTTCCAGACTAGCCTGATTTTCAGTTCATTCTCAGCATTTGTTTTCATGTATGCAAATATGGGATACTGCAGTATTATTTTATGCAGTTTTAAATTAATTTTGAACCAAGGTCCAATCTATATATTTAAGTTGCTAAGCTGACTTTTTGGGCAGTCCGTGAGGGAAAACTACTGCATCAATTTACTTCATTTTGGTCTTAAATGAAAGATTGTAATCTGTTGATTTGTCAAATTTGGTTTTCGTAACCTCAATTTCTATTAATTGGTGATAATTTACAATTAAAAAAATTGGTTTATGCGCATGCTCAGTGGCATGTTTTAAGGATAAATTTATTTCGAGGAGTCTCTCCAGATCTCTCTGCAATTTTTCATTTTTATGATAATTATGTTTGTGAAATATAAGATCAAACCTGATGGAAATTGTTTATTTCCCGCTGTTTAACTAGCGATAATTTAAAGTTTTAAAAAATTGCTTTCTGCGCATGCTCAGTGACATTTTTAAACCTGGCTTTAGATACTCACTAAGCACGAGGCTGCTTAAACACATTAATTTGTTTCTACGCATTATTATGATTTTCAACATTTGGCAATGATGTGTTGAGTATAATTTGTGTATTAGTACATTTATTTACTATCTAGCCGTCATGTTTTGATGGGTACCAACTAGTACTTATTTATTATTACCTTTATGTAGGACCTACACAAACACCTCTGAGAGCAAAGCAGTGATGCAGTTCTCCCATGCTGGTGGTGTCAAGAAAGTTTATTCCATGTTTGGGTTGTTTCATGACGAAAAACCTATGATGGCTGAAAATGTTTGTTCCCAACAAGATCGGGAGTGGCGTTCTAGCTTCATTGCTCCATTTACCACCAATATAGCCTTGGTTTTGTATGAATGTGGGGAGGAAAAGAAAATTGCAGCATTTCACAATGAAAAACCGATTAGGTTAGGCGGTTGCAGTGATATCCTTTGTCCTTATGAAGAATTTTACAAAATGTATAACCCTGTTGCTGAGGAATGTGATATGAAGAAAATCTGTTGTACTTGTTGCGTTGACTGATGGGCAGTGTTTTTGAATATAATGTTAATTTTCTTATGCATACGCACAAATTTAATAACTACTCATTAAAATATAATACAGTGTAACCTCGAGCTATCATTTTTAAAAGGACCTATTGCACTAAACAATAAATTCAGGAAAACTATAGATGCAGGAACATAACAAGGGAGTATTATCACTGGGACTGGATGAATAACTCATAAGGGAAAATGATAGATTGAGGTTCCACTGTGTTTACAGATGGCTAAATAGTTTTTAATGATATTTTTATATTTTATCAGTGAGAATGAAAAATTCTTGTAAACAGATTTTATTGTACTGTTGCTAATATTTTATTATATTTATATGACGGAGAAAACTAATGGGAATTTTTGAAATAAAATATTAGATTATTAGAAAAGCTTTGTCTGTTATATTGTGCTTGTCCTCTAAAAAATCCTAAATTATCCATTTCTTGTTTTAATAGCCAGGAATTTAATAAAATGTGTTGTTTACAACTATCTTCTTTGAAGGTGAAAGATGAACATATTTCTAATTATTTGATATGTATCCATTATAAGGTATGCCCCTTATGACTGTTCATGCACTGGTATTCAGGAACTACTTCTATGATTGAGTTTTTTTTTTAAGAGTTATAAATTACACTACACTTTAAAGTCTGTAAAACAAATATATGTATATATGCTCTGATATCTTACTCTAGTACTTTTATTCTATAGTTTGCAATTCAAGTCATATTTCTTGCCTTCTGTTCTTCAAATTTATGCATTTTTAAAGCTCTTCTGCACAGTTTTGATGCTGAAATATATGACGTTTTCATGAATGAGAGCTGCATTAATTGCTTCATGTTATTGCTGGTCATTGATTGCTAAATGTGTAGCAATAAGAGTAAAAAAACACACCTTATTTATGAAGTGTAATGTTCATTAACTGACTAAAATTTGTAGCCCATTTGCAGCTGTCAGATTTTTGTAGTGCATATATTTTCAGATCAAAACTCTGAATTAATCATAATTCTATCAAGCAGTTATGTCAGCTGTCCTTTTACTCACTACAAAAATGGCACACTAAAGTAGTTGTACAGTGTATTACTCCTCTTTATTGTTGAATTTGCCTCATTTGCATAAATAAAAAACATACTTATGGAAATTTTGAAAGAAAATATTTTAATCTATATAACTTTTTAGTCAAAGTAATATGTTTTAATATAGATATTTAAATTGTCATTTTCAGCTTAGCTTTAAAGTGGGAATAGTTGTTTATATATCTGTTTAGAATGGGAAAAAAAATTCTTTATGTAGTACTTTATGAGTACATGATGGATTTATATTTTTCAGATATCACAATTACTATTAAAATGCAAATCTCATACTCCTCATGAAAAAAAAAATTAAATGACAAAAAATGTAATTAACATCTTTCTTTTGAAAAATATTAAAATGTAAATTTTCTCATGAAAATTGTTTTTTTTTTCTTAGGAATTAAAACTGTTGGTCAAAAAACATATAATCGTGTAAACAAATTAAACTATTTATGTTAAATAAACATGTAAGTTAATGTACTTTAATATATCTCACCTCTGTTACAGTTATTTAAAGAATCTCTCAAATTAAAAATTATAAATCAGATATCTGAGATGAATCTTATAAAATATCAGTATCTTCATGCAAACTTTTCAACAGATTATAAAAACTTTACTTTAATTCTTAAATGTTTCACTTTCTTAAAGAAAATACAAATTGTTTTGACTTGATTGTTTTGATTGTTTTTATGTTAAATTAACATGTAAGTTAATGTACTTTAATATATCTCACCTCTATTACAGTTATTTAAAGAATCTCTCAAATTAAAAATTATAAATCAGATATCTGAGATGAATTTTATAAAATACCAGTATCTTCATGCAAACTTTTCAACAGATTATAAAAACTTTACTTAAATTCTTCAATGTGTCACTTTCTTAAAGAAAATACAAATTGTTAGCAAACATAATGTTTAATGTTAGTGACTTATAATAAAGAATCAAGTAGTAATTTCAAGCTTTACTGTTAAAATAAGGAATGTTGTTGTTTCTAATCCCTCCTGGTCTAGCTGAGCTAGACCAGGTTCATGAGCCCGTACATCCCTAGGAGGTCCATTAAAAGGTGAGGATCAGTAAGAAAATCCTCCTTAGATAAATTTAAGCATGTTTCGATGTGGCCAGGGGTGGCCTGTTCAGTGTTATACACTTTTTACAAGTTGGAAAATTTGTGTTTTGATGATCAAATTTTAGGCACCTCAAATGGCCACTGGCGGACTTAGAGATTGCAGTCTGCTCAGCTCTATCATCCTTGAAGATTAGAGCTCTACCTCGACAGACACCAAAGTACCAATCATGGTCCATGGGAGATTTTCAAGGACTCTGGATAAAAGCTTTCCTTACAAAATAAATCTTCAGGTAAGGAAGAGCCAAAGTAGTTGGTGAACATTCAGTGGTACTCTCCTTTGCTAGGGTGTCAGTCATCTCATAGCCAAATAGGCCCACATGAGAGGGAACCCACTGCATATGAATATTATGGTTCACAGAGACCTAGATGGTTCAGAATAGATGAACTGGAGCTGTCACCCACTCTCGTCCAGTTGCTCAAATATTAGATGGAATTAAAACAAAGAATGTAGCCTTTGTATATTTTTCATGTATTCTCTCTCTAATAATACATAACTGATAGATGCTGAATGAAGTAAAAATATTCTGTTAGTGGTATTGCTGTATATTTTTAGTGCTTACATAACTGATTTCTGTTTTTTCCACTCCATTAAGAACATTTTGAGTTTTTACAAAATGCCAGAAGTGAAAATTTTTGCATATTATTTGTAACAGGGTTGTCCTGTTAAATACAATATAATCCATAAGCTGTGAATATTCGAAACCTGTTATTTTTTTACTTTACCTTTTGAACTTCTTTGCATTATGTTGCTCCTGATAAAAATTTTCCTTGGTACTATTTGTAAAAGTCACTGACATGGGTGTTTTTTCAGCTGATTGAGTCTTTAAAAAGTCCTTAATTTAATACAGTGGTACCTTGGTTCTCATCGTTAATTGGTTCCAGAAGGCACAAAAAGTACCGATCAAATTTTTCCCATAAAGAGTAACATAAAACAAATTAATTCGTTCCTGAAAACCAGAAATTTTACATTTCACTGGGCAATTTTTAAATGGATGGGGTTGTTTTTTTGATACAAAATCTTCAAACTGGACAGACAGGATTTTAAACAATAATTATATAAAATAAAATAAAATTTATCTTCACTCAACCTGTACTGAAAATAGTTGATGGCATAATGGGATAGTGTTGAAGTAGAGGAGGAGAAAGGTTATTGATTGGTAGGAGAGTCTCCTTCCAATAAAGCATCGGGCACTTGCACAGGGATTCTGTCTGTTAACACCACCAATCCCTACTATAGACTCAAATTTAGGGAGTTTCATTACAAACCTATCAAGAGAAACTTGCTTCTGCCTATGTTTTAAAATGCTTCGGAAATTGGACATTGGTTGATCTATAAACAAGTCCGCATTTCAGCTCACTAGAGCTTTGTTAGGGTGGTACTTTTGAACAAAATTTTGTAACTCAACCCATTTAGAAAACATTTAAACATGACGAGGAAACGTAGAGTACTGAAGCATTTTTTTTTTCGCACCAAAATGTGACAATTACTTAGGTATGACTGAATATCCCTTTGCCACGCATACTTCTAGTATTAGTACTAGTGCCTCCTTTAACTAAGCAGTTTAAGCAATGATATAAAACTTTTAAGAACTTTGTAGGACCTTTGGGAAGTTTGCAAATATGTGCACAACTGATAATAATGTATATGCAGTACTCCTACACTCATGGATCAAGACTGTATTTCTGATGTATCACAGTTTAAAACTCAAATATATTAAGTATGAGAGTTTGCTCACTACTTCATACCTAAATTACAAGAATTCAGAGCACTGTAATTTCTGAGAAAATCAATAAATGTGTGAAGTACTTGTCTACGTAGTTAAAAATGTGCAGTATGACAAATTAGTGAACTGAAAAAATAATCAAAATTTTCTTTTTATGTAAACATGCCAGAATATTCTGTGGAATATCAGAAATTAAAAAGGTTGCAAAGTTTAAAACAGAATTGCTTGACAGTGGCAATGCAACATATAAACTACCATTAAATTTTTGTTTAGAATATGAAAGTATAAGTAAATATAGGTTAAATTTAATATGAAATATATAAAGATACCACAGAGTGATATTTCTAGTTACCAAAAGAAAAAGAAAAAAAGCTTTTTACTTTTTGATATGTTGGGATAAGTGGCTTAATGATCAATATTCTGTATTTGTAAATATATTGCTCTATACATGAACATGCTATGCACCTAAATTAAATTTTTAGAAAAAATAATGCATATTATTTGAAGGTTTTCTTCCTGTTCTGTTTTATACAATTTTTTTTTTTTTTTTGCATTTTAATAGATAAATTAAATGACTTTATAGTAACCTCAGAGTTAACTATAAAAACTCATTTCTAGTTTTAGGCCTGATGATAGTACAATGAACCAGATTTTTTTGTACATTTTGCATGACCCATTCAAGAGAACTGAACAGCTTATAGGCAAGAAAGGACTAAACTTAATCTTTTAAATTTTTTTAAAATCTAAAATATATAATCCCTCCAAAAACTCAGCTAGAAACTTGTGTTTGATTTTCTTGCTAGGAAGGTAGTAATTCTCATTTTACGTGATAGAGGGAAGATTAATTCCTGAAATATCTTAATGGAAGAGTGTGAGCATAGCATCCACTTTTCAGAAAAGTGTAGCTTGAACAGTGGCAGATCATCGCACAGGTGCAGGAAGGGAATGCTTTGGGGCCTCCAAAATTTAGCAGCTTTAAAACGAGGTACATTCTGCAATTTTTTATTAAGTGAAACATTGATTTGTTAGCATTATTTAGTATTTAGAACAAAGGGGCCTCAAATCTAGGTTGTGCTTGGGGCTCTTCAAGTGCTTGATTCACCACTAAACTGTAACAAAAGGACTTTTTTGCTTGTCTCCTGACTCTTGAATTATTAATTTATTTATTTTGGTCTCTCTGCGACTGCACATAAGAGATTAAACTTCAGATGTGTAATATACAACTAAAAATCTGGTTAAAATAAAAATAAAATTTTTATTTTGAAAACTTTACATACGACTAGAAAAATATAAAAAATGCACACACATAAAATAATGTTGAAAGTTTAAAAAAAAAAAAAGGCATATTTCAAGTCAATTTAGCAAACTGCTGCAGAACAACATTTGCAATTCCCACAGTGACAGTTTCCAGATCCTGTGGCCGAAGAACAACATGTGCACACATCACATTTGCAGTTGCTTCCACAGCTGAAATAAATTAAAATTAGCAGCAGAAGTATAAATCAATTTATAACTAAAAATTAAATTTTTCATCTGTAGTTCTTAAAACAATTTTATTTGATGTTTGTAATTGCCTAGCAAGATATAATTGTTTTTAAACAAAACGTGTGGCTTAATTTCGATCATCCTACGGGACTATTTTAAGAGTTAGAAAGAGGCAAAAAATTATGCTATAATTCCTTACAAAAGAAACGATCTCTCCATACCTTTGTAGTTTTATATCTATTTCATGTACGCAATTTGACGAAATTTTTTACCTGTCCTTGTGAACCTGAAATTAATCATCGTTAATAGACTTTTGATTATAAGGGGAAAATCTTGATTCAAGCAAGGCTTGTTGATTTTTGCCAACCAAGGAAACGAGTCAATTTCCCTCGGAAACGCTGCGGATAAATTTTAATTTTACTGTTACGGTTTATCTTCCTGAAATTTTTATGTATGATCGCTTGTGTGGATAATTGTACAGACATGATGATTGCTGTTTTAGTGTACAAATGTGGAAATATCAGTCCGGAAGGAAACTGAAATACTTAGTAACATCGGGGTATCTGCAAGTCGCGAAATCGAGAAATAGGTCGAAAAATGTGGCGAAATTAAAAATTGGTCGCGGAAAAATCCAGTCGCGTCTACAAAGACAATTTTCCTCCGTATGAAATCTAAATATCTCTGTATGCCTTTCCCCCCCCACTTCTACTATAGGCTTCTGTAATGGGATTTAAAAAAAAAAACCCTCTTGGAGTTGCATAGTAAAATGTATTTATTTAGTTATTTATTTTTAATTGCAAAAACGAGCCCCTTCTCATTTATCGCATATGCTTAAAATTGCAGCACCATTCCATCCAAGTTTCAAATAACACGAAATGTGTTTTGTTACAAATGATAACGTACAATAACCATTAAGGATCACCCCTCCCCCCCTTTTTTTGTCAGTTTTATTATTATGTTCTATATTTATATTGATCATATGATGATAGGCTGCGCGGGACTTAGTGAGATGATTTTTCGCTTTAATATGAAGAAATATCAATAGTATGCACGTGAGTGGCACAAACACCTGAAAGGGATTAAAAATTTGAAGTCGATTAATTTTGAAATGTCTTCATGCAAAAACAATTTTTGCACACCTTACCGTCTCAAGTGCAAACATTTTCATATCTAAATAATGCTTAATTAAGAATATGCTGTATAAATTCTTTACTTCTAAGCTACTTACCGATTTTTCTGGCTAGAGGATGAACAGCATTTGCAGTCACACTGGCATCCCTTGTCACTTTCCTTTTGTGCTCCACAACCTGAGCTATTGCAACAAAGACAATCATCACAGCCACAGGCTGCTTTTGTGGCAGCTGATTGACAGCAAGAGAGAGTTGCTGGTTTAGCGGCATCGCAGCACCTGCATTTGGTACATTTGCAGTTGGCTCCACACTTGTCCATTTTCACTTTTTTATCTATCAAATGATAACGACTAGTTTAAAAACTGGAGTTGAAATCTTTAAGAGTTACTGTAAAGTTCAAAAAGGGTGAGGCGTGGGTGGAATACTTTGGATGAAGAATATCCGAAAAGGAAAAAATCCCTCCCGTATACCTAAAGTTAATGCCAGGCAGTACTGAAAGTGCTATCTGCGTTTGCATTTAACCAGAATTCCTGTCCTTTTAGAAAAAGCGCACCAGTCGTTTTCGAGTATTTATATAAAAAATGCATAACATCCACAATGGATACTGTATTCGCGTTAAAATATGCTAAGCTGCATTTTTTAACACGAACACATGCACGCAGCATGTCACATCCCAAGTCTTGCCTAAAAGAGAGAGAGAGATGGACAACACAATTTGTCGTAAAATGCTTGCCTAAACCATTGCGCCATCTAATTGCAGATAACACAGCTCCTCGAGTGAAACGAATCGGGTTGGCGTTCATTTTCTTCCCTTCGTTTTTCACACGGTTTTATTAGTGACCTCATCCATTTGCCTCACTGAGCGATATTTATTAAGAGTGGAGATACACGCTGCGAAGAATTAGGAGATAAAGGGCTGTATTTACAACTAGAACAAGAGGATGGCTAAAACATTATTTTGTGATATAAATGGGTTTCATTGAATAGATACATGACTAAACAGGAAATCCAACGTAAATAAAGCACAAATAGCAGTAAGTTGCAATTCTGCATACGGCCGTTTCGAAGCTGCAAAGGAGCTTCTTCATCAGTGCAAAGAACTTAGTAGCAGCTCAAAAAGCCGAAAACTAAGCGATTAGACACGTGCGCATGCACTTAAGTACCCGCACGTGTCGAACGCCGACACGTGCGGGTACTTAAGTGCATGCGCACGTGTCTAATCGCTTAGTTTTCGGCTTTTTGAGCTGCTACTAAGTTCTTTGCACTGATGAAGAAGCTCCTTTGCAGCTTCGAAACGGCCGTATGCAGAATTGCAACTTACTGCTATTTGTGCTTTATTTACGTTGGATTTCCTGTTTATTCCTCGAGCACAAAGGTTTTGTCTTTTCTTTCCATTTATGACTGTTTATCAAACAACAATATTACGACTGGGTAAAACTCATATATTGTAGATTTCTTTTATGATATAGGTGACTGGTCATTTTCTCTAGAGAGTATCATTGCAACGACTTACCTGCAGCGCTATTTAAGGCCAAACTAGCTGCCTATTCCATAAAGCGCATTTTGGCAAAAGCGGCTACTTGCCCTTGGCACACATCTCTGCATAATTGTTGTGAGGTTCTAGACTTGAATACCGCTGGAAAGGGCCAATACAAAACCAGCCTATCTATAAAGTAATTCAATAATCCTTGCAATCCGAAAGTGGACCGTTCCTACGAAACCATCCGAACATCAAAATGGCATAAGCGAAGATGCAATTATTGATTTATGCATTTATTTATTTATTTTTTTATCGATCTCAAACCCTAAAATAACATATCTAATTGCGTCAAATAACACATAAGATCTGAAGACTATATAAAAAAGTAGCATTGATAGGATAAATTCACTACCCATACAAAGAATGTATTTTCAGTGTTATTTACCAGAATCGGGAAAATAGCAAACTCACTTGAAACTGGAGTGTTATTGGTGACAGTCGCGTGTCAGTCTGATGTTCAGGTGATGAGAGGTTATGGAAATGGGACCATGGAGATGGGGGAAGGGAGCTTCTATGAACATCTCATTGTCATCTGAATGCGTCAAATCAGACAAGTCACAAATGTCTATATTCATTCTTCGATGCAAAAAATAAATCCTGAACTATACTTTTGTTTTCTGCTCATATATATATATATATATATATATATATATATATATATATATATATGCAGCGTGTCCTAGAAAGATCTTTATTATTCTAAAGATTAATAACAAAAATACGAATAGGTTAAAGGAAATGCAGTTTGCGGCAAAAGAATGAAGAAATGTAACTTTTCTTCAGTAACTTCAGTGTGAGCACGAAGAATGTTGAGTTTGTAGTCGATTTCCCACCAGGTGTTTTTTAACATTCGCGGTGTAACAGTGATGATTGTGAATTGTATCCTCTCCTTTAAAACGGAAATATCAGAAACAGGTGTTCGATGAACAATGTCTTTAACGTAACCCCACAAAAAGAAATCCAGTTGAGTTATGTCGGGTGATCGCGAATGCCAATGTAAGGGTCCTCCACGACCAATCTATCTTTCAGGAAACACTCAATCAAGTAATTCACGCACAGAATGTGTCCAGTGAGGTGGAGCATCGTCCTGCTGAAATAAGACATTTGGCTGTAAATGTTCCAATCGTGGAATTACGTACAAATCAAGAGGATCCCGGTACACATCACTACGTCTTCTCTACAGAGAAGAATAGACCGATTACAGCGTCGTGTAAAGATCACACCAAACATGAAGTTTGGGGCTGCTCTTTCATGTTCGACTGAAATTTGTGGTGTTTCAGAGCCCCATATCCTAACGTCATGGTGATGAACCTTTCCAGATACATGGAATGTGAATTCATGAGTGAAGCACACTCTGTTCAGGTAATTTTCACCATCTGCGATCTTATCCAGCAAAGTACATGCAAAATGAAACCGGCGTGGCAGTTGGTACTAGGAAAAACTGTCAGATTTATTCATTCTTTTGCCGCAAACTGCATTTCATTTGACCTGTTCGTATTTTTGTTATTACTGTTTAGAATAATAAAGATCTTTCTCGGTCACACTGTGCGTGTGTGTATATATATATATATATAGGGCTTTTTTTTTTCTGGGGATACGGAGTATCCCCACTCTTTTTTTTTTACAGTATTATTTTGGCTTAACTTATTCGAAATTTTAAGAAACTTACGAATCAATTGTTAATATAAAACAAAAAGTTTTTTTAAAATTGCGAGTTTTTTGTTCCCTTGTGACGTGTGAAAACAGTACAAAAAATATGAACCTGTATTTGAGAAAACACAGTATATCCACCAATTTGTTTTAAAAAAAAAAGCACTATATATACAAATGTGTGTGTGTGTTTAACACAAATACATGCACAGGCTCCTGTTTCAACTTTTCCTGGTTTTTTACAGTTAACGAAAATGCTCACTTGCACTCGTATTGGCAAAAGCGCAAAGGCACAAAGCCAGTGGCGCACCCAAGATTTAATTTTTTTGAGGGGGGGGGGGGCGAGTTGAACGGATAAAAATATTTACAATGCAAATTCAATATTCACAATGCAATTTCTATTCCTTTGAGGGGGGGGGGGGCAGGGTGCGCCACTGCACAAAGCGAACTTGCCGAAAGCGAGGAATACCGTAATATATATATACAGTGGAATCTCGATCCATCGTTTTTCCGTATGTGTCGTTCATTTTATCCAGTCCCTACGATCATATTGCTTTGTTATGTTTCCGCATCTATCGTTTTTCCGCATTTATCGTTCATTTCAATCGGTCCCTTGAAAAACGATAGATCGAGATTCCACTGTATGTATGTATGTATGTATGTATATATATATGTTACAATAATTCCGTTCGATTTAATGTTGTGCACGATTCAGCCATAATTGGGCCTTATATAGAACCCCATTGCTACTGCTTTCTAGGAGAAAAATTTTAGCAAGCTAAATCTGATTTAAATTTTCTACTAGTAGCCTACATGAACATTTGTATAATCGTTTAACAATTTCTGTCGAATACATTGTTGTTAAGCGAGTGAATAATGAAGGCAGAATAGATAAATTTGTAGAAACAGAAGCAAGAAAAATGGAACAAAATTTATTTTAGGTGTGATTTGAAAGATGACAATTAAAACATGAAAAGCTAATTTTTTCAACGTTAATAAATGACTGTTCGAGATACCAATAAATAAATGTTGTATTTCTATTTAAGTATCTATTAATTTAAGCATTTATTAATTTTTAGTTTATTTTATTGGTATATTTATAAGTTCAACTAAACATTTTTGTACATTTATTAACTTTTTATTATTCTGTCTCAAAAATAAGAGTCCCAACATTAGAATGTCGAATAGGGTTCTACAAAATCTAGCTCAGGTAATCTCGATATTTCGATAGTATATTTATGTAAATATTAATACATATTAACACTTACAAGTGCTGTATGAGAGTAATAAAATTTTCAATAACTTAATAATGTAATATAAAGTTTTAACCTCTTCAATTCAAAAAGAATGGATGAAAATTCAAGAATACTTACCTAAAGACGAGTCTCCGTTATATCAAGTAAACAAACTGTGCTTTAAGCGCGATAATTAATCAGTCTAATCAGATGCACCTTATATTCACAGGGTGTTTAGTTTCGTGCGCAAATTTGGGGAATTGGCGGCAAAATTATCTCAGCACTCCGAGGAGTTTCGTGTGCAAAGAACAACCCTATTAGTTTAGATTCGTAAGTTGTACAGAAACTTCAATCTCTATTGGTCAGCTGAAGTGATCTCCTTCAGAATTCAACCAATCACCATCGTATACGGATTTCTCTTATGATCTGAACACTAAAGTCGGTTAACCGTTGACATCAACACCTTCGCAAGATAAGGATTTAACGTTTTTGCTCTTCTGTTTCTTTCCATGGGCTTTGATAACGACTGCTTGAAAATACGTTTATTCATAAACATCTTATCTTTTGGCGTAAGCGTTTATTTTTAAGATTTATCTATGTAGAAGAAGAGTTTAGCTTTTTATTTGTTTATTTTTTAATGATACATATAGTGTCATCAGCTACACTTGGGAGTTTTATAGTTTCAATACTGAAAAAATCCATTCCAATTAAAAAACAAAAATAGTTATTATAACTTATAATAAATGCAAATCCATGCAGTTTGGTCCCATATTCGTTTTTTTCTGGATTTATATGCAACACCTTTGGTTGAAATTTAGCAAAGAAATTCGGTATGACGTATAATCATGCTCAAGGAACAATTTTTAACTAACTTTAGTGATCATCAAGTATTCTGTTCGAGGTTATTTACGGTCGAAAATTACTATCGTAAAAGTTTTTAAGAAAAACTGTAATAGGAATATTTTAAAAACTAATAAATGTTTGTAGTCTTACATTTTGCTTTAAACATAAAATTCTATACATGTTTTACGTAATACATTTTTTATTGTGTCCCTTTCTCACCTCGTGAATCATTCATGATGTGCATTTACGACACATTTATTTACTTATCTCCATACACTTCGAAAATAATAATTTTAACCAAAAAATGTATCCATCAACGAGGACATGCGCTTTTGTATCATCCATCCTTTGAACCCCCTGTGGTCGTCCTCCTTTGTTAGTGAACGTGGCTTACCAGTTTGCAGTTGTACTTTTTTTTATGTTAGGGGAACTGATTTCTCACATAGACATCGATTTGAGGCTCAAAAATTTTTATTACCTCTTAACCCCATCGAAAGCCAAGACCTTTTCTATCCGCCTTGGCTTCAGCCAAAATGTGTTAAAAGCGGAGGACAGTGATAAAATTCTAAGATGAGTGGCATACGAAATATAAATACCCTCTACCCCGTTTCACATTGGCTCAGGGTCTATACGGATGGCTCTAGAACAGGGGTTTTCAACTGGCGGCCCGCGGTGACTTTTTTTGCGGCCCGCGAGACTTCTAGGAAAATAATTTGCAGCATCAATTTAGATATTCTTAGTTAACGAAAAATGTTTTTGTAAAAATCTATATTGTTTTCAAATGCTGTTCATTTACAAAAAAGATTGATTTTTCTCGAATTCCATGAAAAGTAGGGTGTCCACTCATGTTCTATTTCATACCTACCCCCCACTTCTTATTTAAATACCCACTTCTTATTTGACTTTTTTTGTGTGTGGCCAGTTATAATCAAGGTCGTTGTTGGAGGTTCATCCTCGAATTTTTAAAAATTTAACAGTACATACTATACACAAATCCTCCAAAAAACCCTCTCTCAAGAAAAAAAGTCCTGGGTATGGTCCTGATTAAATTGCGGCCCGCCACTAGACAGGTGTTTTCGATTGCGGCCCTTGGACACTTGTAAGTTGGAAACCCCTGCTCTAGAACAAGTGATTGTGTCAACGTTGCAGCCGGTGTTCACTGTGAGCTGTTCTCATTCTACTCTCCTGTTGGTACTTATGTGTCAGCTTTTGATGGTGAAATCTTAGCTATCCGTTTGGCTCTTATCCAGCTTCAGAGCCGATTAGAGCATTCCTGATTGGTGATTCTCTCAGATTCAAGAGCAGCTCTTCAGGCTATTGACTCCCCACGTTTCTCTCTATCCAAAGATATTAATGATTGTGTTAACCTTCTGGAACGGTTGTCGAATCATAATAAAACAGTTGTCTTGCAGTGGATCCCGGGCCACTGCGGAATCGAGGGGAACGAGACTGCTGACTTCCTAGCGAAAAAAGGGGCTTCTGTTTTACAGCTAAACAACCAGGATTTGGCCTACCATTCCATCAAGACGATAGTAAAAAAAAACCTCAGGTGTTCTTTCTCACGGGTTGTTGCTGCTAGAAGCGGTCACAAGTCCTGGTATGTCCATGTCCACGATATTCCTGAGTGGCCTAGAGGTAAAACTGTGGCAATGCTAAGGCTTTTTTTCTGGACATGATTGCCTTCGCAAGCACCTCCACAGAATTAACTTGGCTACCGATCCTCTTTGTCTCCTGTGTGATAACCAGGAAGAAATGGACATGCTTCACCTTGCTTCTTGCCCTGCTCTACCTCCCGTTTCTTTATGGTAGCGCTATTGGATTGCCAGACATAAGTTGATGGATTAACTGATGTCATTTTTCTTTCTTGTATTTTTGTCTTTTTGATATCTGTTGTCCTGTATTACTTGCCATCGGAAATAATGAATAAAAAAAGTCCAGTGACTATAATTCCCCGCTGGCAGCCCAGCAGAGGTGAGCTATATTATAAAAATTTGCTACTGAAGGGTGCTTGTCTTGAAGAGAAGAATGTGCTAAAAGGTGGTTGAAATCCATAAGTTCCCCAGAACAAAAGGGGCAGTGGGAAGAAGATGCAACGTTGATGCGATGTAGGTGTCCACGTAAAAAGGAAAGACAGCAGTGTAATGGGATTTTCTTTTAAATTAAGGTTATTTTTTTAAAGAGAGTATGTGCTTAATGACACACCTTGCCAGGGCATTGTCGTATTGCCTGTCCAATTTTATTTTTCTTGGGCGTGAATCGTAGTTTATTTGGCTAGTACATATTAATTTATAATGAAAGATATTTGGTTGCTTTGTGTTAAAGTTATTTTGTTGAATCCAACCCAAAGCTCTGGACACCAATTGGCAAAAACGAACAGGTCAATTAACTGTAAATTAAACAAACTCATTAAATTTAAAATAAATCATAATTTATTTACAAAAAAACTAATATTTACAAGTTATGCTAATAAACATTTATAATAACAGGCCTTCTTTGCAAACATTCAATATTCAATTTTTAGCGTTATCACTATTTCAATTATGAGCTTAAACAAATTATTTAATTGTAATCTTTATCAATTATTTACCTCTCTACCTTTCTAGGATTAGGGAGCGTAAAGACGTATAACCACAATTCACAAGTTTGACTCTAACCAAAATAATCTAAATTCCTTTTCTATCACCCTAATACACCAAACTAACTCGAAAACCGTGGGAACTGAACAAATCAAAATAATGCAAAACACTCACTCTGTTTGCTGACCTTCTATGATGGCTGACATTCGATATACTGCGATGGGGTCCGGGGGTCGAAAACCTTCCTTGGCATGGGGCGGTCTCGTCTGGCTTTATGATGAGGAAAACCTCTCGGCGTTTGGCTTTATGATGAGGAAAACCTCTTGACGTCTGGCTTTAATATCTAAATAGTCTCCACTCTATGCTTCCATCAACACCTGGTATTAAACTCGGATGCGGCCTGTACTTGATTAACGGTCGATAACCTCTATGCGAAACCTTGGATGCGGGCTCCACTCCAATCGCTGTCAATTTGCTTCTTCCACATAACTTAGATGCTGGCTCCACTCAACTGACTGCCTATTTATGTCTTCTATGTAAGTTTATACGCACGGGAAACCAACAACTTCACTCGTCAACAAGCTTCGATACTAAATTCTTTTTAAGACAACACAGGGGTGCGGGGATCCTACAATTTCCCCGTCAAAAACTCAATCTCAACGCTACGAAAACAACAGGGGTGCGGGGACTCTACAGCTTCCCCGGCAAAAACTTCATCTCTTTTTCAAACTCTGATCCACGTATATATGTTCTTTCATCCTCTTTGTCTAAATTTAATCCCGCCTTTTCATAAAACCTCTAGTCATTCCAAGACACTGCAATATTTTTATTCGTCTATCCAAAACTCAATCTCTTCGATTGGATGTCTCACTCAAAACCGCACACTCACCACTCAGGCCAACCGCACAGACCTCCCACGTAACCTGCTGTCGACCCCACACTCTGATTACCATAAATTGTTCACAATAGGGTATTCTATTTTAACGTCATCCTTGGCTCCAACCCCGCTAATCTTGTCTGGGATCGGAAACCACAGACAAACCGTTTTCGTCAACCTCCTCTCCTGCCCAAACATAAAAGGAACCGTCTTACTCTTTAATTAAAAAGTCTTCTACGCCGGTGTTCTCATTTTAATCATAAATGTAATGTTGCCGCCTTTAAATATTTCTTCTAAATATTTCAATATAATTTTTATCCAAATTAAAGGCGCATCATTACAGGCATTCTTTAAATAAACAGCTAGCTAAGAAAATCACCATCACTACCAATGATGGTATAGTGAACTAACTTTTCTAAAACTCAATTATTATACCACACATTAAATTAACACACAGGACATAAATCATACATATAATACATTGATTTATTAACTAACACACACGCACACACACACACACACACACACACACACACACACACATATATATATATATATACTAGCATTATTGCCCGGGTAGACAGATAGATATAAAATTGTTGATGCATTCCATCAAAAAAATACTGGGCTGCATCCCCCGCTCTTCATGTTCATCTGGCCAGACAGATTGCGCTTAAAGCGTTTCTACTGAAATGATATACAAACAATAAGAAAGAAAGAAACTTTGAGCCTGCGGACCTTCGTCTGATTATACGTGTGATTTTATTGAGAATTAATAACACAGTGTTGCGTGATTCGCATGTTTGGATTGAATAAGTTTACTGTTTAATTATATTTGTTAGATACTGTTTAATTAGATTTTATTAGATTTGTTTGATCCACTGTTTAATTAGAAATAAGTTTTATAATTTACATTTACCTTTATTATTTATTTTTCCCTTAAAGTTTTTTCCACATCAACCAAGAGACGCACTTTTTTCCACATCATCCAAGAGGTAAAGTGCAAGATGCATTATCCCCTTTATTTATTCAAAGTAAAGTGGGATTCCGCATGAAGCCTATTTTCCTTACTTTGGTGATTCGGTTTTTTACTGTCGACAGGCCAAAAACCGTATCGGTTTTTAATTTTCCCAAGGCCAAAAACCGTTGAAAAAGTGAATTGTAATTCGGTTTTTAATTTTCCTAAGGCTAAAAACCGTAGAAAAAGCAAATTGTAAATCGGTTCAAGCGATGAGAAAAACTGCAAATAACAAAGGACACAAAGCAGAGCCGGGAAAGTTGTGTTAAAGCATACTAATTTGAACTGCATTCTTAAAAATCTCCCAACTCAGTTAGTCTGGTGGATAAATTTTATCTTTTACCGTATTTTAATATTTCTTTTGTCAATTTATTTCGTTGTTATGCACGTAACGCAAAATTAATTTAAAGCATCACAAAAAGAAAAGAAACCACGTGACCAGCATTTCATAAATTAAATTCTAAAAATTAATCTTTAAAAATTCACCAAAAATCAGAAAAGGGAGGTAAAGATTCGAAAAAGATTTCGTTCTAAAGGAAATTTTATGATCTTTCTCGTGATATAAATTTTATAACCCTCGGATTATCATTTTAAATATAAACTTAAAAAAAATTAGAAAAACAGCTTAAAAATTTAATTTTAAAAAATCGAAGAAGAATTTTTCAAAAATCTTTCTCAGTGCACCCCTCCACTATAGCAGAATCGCCATGCAAAATTTAAGCTCTTTATGTCCAACGGTTTGGACTGTGCGTTATCTGTTAGTCAGTCAGTCAGTTAGGCAGGGCCAAAGGTTTTTACCATGAAGCTCTGTAGCTTCATGGTTATTACAACCCCTCTTCCCCCGCGCGGGGGAAGAGGGGTTGGTAATGACCCTGCGGGGGATAGGTTCGAGATTTCACTGATAAAATGTTGTGGGGAACGGTCTGTATCCACAGGGGGTACGCGCACCTCTTAGGGGCACAAAAAATCATTAAAAAATTAATTAAAAAAAATAATTGAGCCCCAAACTTCGTTTTTGCTGCGTTAAGTTTCTAGGGCCCTAAACATTAACTGTGCCGAATTTGGTCCCGAACAGTCTATGATTCTATAGCGGACAAACAGACAGACAAGCTCTTTTATATATATAGATATATACAACATTCATTTACATTCATTAATACTAACATGGAATATCAAATCAACACCTAGCCAGATTCTGCTTATCATAACCTTAATTTGCACATATTCCAAGTATCCTGCATTCCATATCACTAATTAGCTATTCTTCTCTACTTCCTAACTTCTGACTATTATAAAATCATTTAATATTCATTAACGTTAATATTTACTCCTACATTACTACATTTCTAAATAACATGCAAAATTTCACAGAGCCAATGTGGCAATCGACACTAAATGCTAGGACAAAGGGCCACATACCGCTATGCTGTTGAATTACTGCTCGTTGAGGCTATCGGTAGAGCGTTGTTACATGGGAGACTTCCTTCGTCGTTGCGCAGACTCATTAGTAGGGCATCGGGAACTATATTCGTCTCTTCGTAGACTCATCAGTAGGGTATCGGGTACGCACTGCTCCGTCGGTTCACAGGGGGCTCGCTCCGTCGTCATCGTGTCAACTTCACGGGGCTGACTTCATCCAGGCCGGGGCTCTTTGCTATCTGCAGCCAGTCATTATCATTCTATCATCTCATCTTCTGCTACCAGTCAACCCCATTCTATCTTCCCCTCTTCTGCTGCCAGTCAACCCCATTCTATCTTCCCCTCTTCTGCTGCCAGTCAACCCCATTCTATCTTCCCCTCTTCTGCTGCCAGTCAACCTCATTCTATCCTTTCATCTAATATATCCTTATTCTTAATTTTCATTCCGTATGCTTTTCTTGCTTCTTATTGCACGCAGGCCTTCAGCCAATGATTTTATTTAACCTTCTGTCGTTGACTCAACTCGTTCGTGAGGGCGTCAACATATTTTCTGCACATGCACTTTCTGCACCCTTCTTTCTCACGAACTCTTTCACTTGGGGGGGAGGGGGGGTCATTAAAAACTGGGTTAGACTCGTAAATCTGCTGGAGTCGCATCATCCGCTCCTTCTACGACATCTCTCTGCCTCTGCAGCTGGCCTTTCACCTCTTAAATCTCCTTTCTTCTCTTTTACTTGTCAACAAACTTTATCGACTTTTCATTTTTTTTGCCTATCTGCAACCAACACTCCCTTTCTTTCTTTCACCAGCACGGAATGTCACGATCCACTGTGACAAGTAGTTCACGTATAAGTCTTACCCGCATCCTGCAGTTTATGTATTTTGCTAACTACCTGACCTCCCTGAATTTTGTGTGTAGCCTTCAAGCGTAACCACTTTACAATGCACTCATTCAAAACTTACAGGAAATTGGTGGTGAAACTCAAATATGATCTCACGACTTTTCATAATCCACAATAAAACAAAGTGATGGCTACATGTTTCGACTATTGAATAGACTTTGATTTAATTAATAGTTGATCGCTGAACAGCATAGGTGTGATTGTGTCTATGAATGATTCACCAATGCTCACAAATCATACTGACAATTACACCTAATGCTGCTCGTCCTGACGATGAACTATTAATTAGTTCGAAACGTGCAGCCATTCCTTTATTTTATTGTGGATTTTGAGAAGTTGTGTGTTCCTATTTGCAGCTATTCACATTTGACAGGGCCATGTGCAACATAATGGAAATGGCACCAAAGGATTTACTGTAATCACATTTATGTCACAGCTGTATGCTATTTACTAGTCTGCTTTCATACGAGTTTTCGAAGTAACCAAAGTGTGTTCTAATATCTGAGCTTGAAATGTAACTTAAAGCAGGTGTTCTCAAGGGAGTCGCGAAGTGTTTACTGGGGAGGGGGGGGGGGCGGGTCGCCACATTCTATTCAATTGAAGTAATTTTTCAGCGTATTTCACCGAAAAAATTCGGCAGTATTTATTTTTCATGGAACTGTAGGGCAGCGATGTCTTTTAAAGGAAAAAAAGCCCCGTTCAAAGCGCATACGAAGTTCGTTAGAAATCTACCGCCTTTATTTGGTGGTAAATGAGAATCGCGGTTACTTACGGTACACGAATTTTAAACTTCAGTTTGTCTTTCATCAGTCTGTGCTGCCACTTTTGACATTACAATTGTAGTTTCCCCAACGGAATAAAGCAATTTTATTTAGGTAAGAGTTTTTTTCTAATTTCATTGTTACATAATTCTGAATCCATACGGTAGGTGCATTATTTTCTTATGGTTCTGTTCTTGCTTTTACACACTTTTGACAGAGGGATAAATTTCCTTAATGTTCTCCATTTCTTACAAATTTCGTTTGTGTTAAATAAAACAATTGGTTGGAACTAAATTATAGAAGAGGAATTTTAATTTATTTTCGTTATGTCTTAAAAGGCTTTTTAATGAAAATATGCAGCGTGAGTAGGGGGTGGGGGTGGGGGCAAAATGTGCGGAAACCATTGAAGGGGGTTATGACTTGAAAATGGTTGAGAAACATTGACTTACAGCCAATCCTGGCCCGACGAGTCGGGAAGGGTTACCCCAATAGAGGGTTACGGCCTTGGATTTAGGCTGTTGGTAAAATACTTGTAGTTTCCTCGACTCCGGCGTTGCTTAGAGACGCTCTTGAGAGAATCCGCCAATTCCTAGCGTGTCCTTTGTTAATTCTTTAACACTAGGTATAGTTTTGAGCTTCGTGAGCTGCCACGCAACGGGCTTGGGTACAAATCCCAAATAAGGCTTGGTCGTTAACGTGTTGTCCCACCATAAAGAGCAATGCTAGCTCACCTAAATGGTGCTCCAACAATAAAGTAACCAGCAAGCCTTCGCGTTGAATAACAAAAGGCGAATGTCTCAAGGCAAGGGCCGCCGCATTAGAGAAAAAGAAGAAAAATCTACAAACAGTAAAGTCGCACGAATTAATTATTATTTATGTTTCACGGAAAAGGGGATATCATTATTAGTTAATAAAAGATAGTAAATTTTACTTTTTTAATGCATATTCAGGTTTAGCAAGGAAAAAATAAATGGGAACTCCTTTCTTTTTTATCTGGGTAAAGAAAACCCGACGCCAAGTGTTAAGCTCTTCAAACGGGCTCAAATTTGTTTGATAAGCTTGCCCTGTTATCACTCGACCCAGAAAGTTTATTTATAACTCGACAGAATTATGAGTAAATTTATTGGGAGATTTTCAATACTTGCCCTCTCTGGGTTAGAGCCTTGCTCACAAGTTTATAGCCGCGTGATCCGTAAGTAGTTCAGATACTCTTAACTATTAATTCGAGATGAATATAAGCACAGTGATTTCCGCTTATAAGAATCACGTTTGTTATTACTGTTTTGGATTCTTATAAGCGGTTGATTCTTATAACCGAAACTTCCCTTTGGACAGGCACACATACACAAATATATACTTGTACATATATATAAACACACAGGCACATATATACATAATTTACCATTAAATACTCTTTCATTTACGTTATTTATCATTTATTAAAATTATTTTTTATAATATTAAAAATACTCAATTTCTAAACAAATACTATAACCCAATTTCTAGACCTATAAGTAACAACACATGATTATAAAATCAACAAGAGGCAGCTTCTCTTTGACTACACTTTGGAAGAGCATCATATCTAATTAAAAAGTTCTGTTTTTCAGAAAAACTAAGAGTTTTCCTTGTTTTTATCATATTTGAATTCGACTATCTAAAAGTTCTAACACTAACTGGCAATTTTGTTAGAAAACTAAAGTGAATACTAGCGACGTATGCTTATTACAGTCTCAGACGAAGATTCACTTTATAGCTTACGTTTCACGGTTTGATTCTGAATCAAACCGTGAAACGTTTGATTCAGCATCTGGTTCATCCGATTCAGCAAAATGGATCCGTTTACCTTTCACGGTTTGAAGTGCTGAATCCACTGTCCCGTTTGCGTAAGTGATGGTGGACACTTCGCGGAAGATTTATGTGTTTCAGGGTCCAGAAATCCGCAACCAGGAAGTAAGTGGTGGGAAAAAAGGAGTGCCTGTCTGGAAAAAAGTGAAATCGGACCCGGGCGGGTTAAATGCCCCTGGGTAAAGCTAATAAGACAGTGTTTATCAAAAACGTATAAGGAGAAACTTATGTTATGTCTAAAGGAATGTATTTTACGACTGTTTTCCACCCCAAAGTTTTATCAATCTTTCTTTTCAAAAACTTAAGAAAGAATTTCGTACCTTTTGAGAGTTCAAGTGGCATTTTTTGGAAAAATGAAAGGAAGGCGAAGATTGCAAACTGATTCTTATAACCGGTGGATTGATTCTTTAAAGCGGAAATTTTAACATGGAAATAATACATTTGTTTTTGTTTTTGCGATATTGATTCTTATAAACGGTTGATTCTTATAACCACTGATCACTATAAGCGGTGGTTACTGTATTTAAGTACATTTACACACTTACACATTGTTCGATAACTTATCGCTAATATAGTAAATGTTATTTTAATATAAATTTGTCACATTTTTTATACACAAACGACAACGGAAAAAAATTAAGTTCTATAGGCCATCTAATATTGTTTTATTTGAAATGAATTTACACGACAGATACAATCTGGCAATAATATATTATTCTTAAATATAATAGTGCTTAAATACACTCATGGACCAAAAAATTAGCGCACCAAGAAGGAGTCGTCAAAATGAAACGAAATTTTACATACGTAATGACTACCTTGATATAAGTAAATGATAAGAGTTTGATATAAGTAAATGATACCTGTGCCTGGATGGCGGCCGATGAAGCAGTTGGCTGTACGCGTGCATTTCTTGCGATGTGGCGGTCTTCTCGACGACTGGTCTGTCGAGAGCGTCCTGAGCCTGGTCTTCGTGTACATGACATCTCTCGGGTCCACTGGTCCCAACACCTCCTCACAACATAATCAGAGCGGCCTAATTGACGAGCTACTCGCTTAGCTGACCACCCAGCTTCCATCATCCCGACGATTCTCCCCCTCTCAAACTGCGACAACTGCTTATATTGTCTTCGAACACGGCGTAAACGCATGTCTATCTCAGCTCTTCCTTTGTAAATGATTCAGCACACTCAAACAAGCTTTGGTTACCTGTTTTATACTCCACAGAGTACGATGTTCAACGCCCTCTACCGGCTATACGTAATGCGCAATCACGCTGCATTTCTAATCATTTGCATATCTCCCCGGCCTGTACCTTCATTGCAAGTTTCGTTACGATCCCGCAATTATTTCTTGGTGCGCTAATTTTTTTGTCCATGAGTGTATAGTAGTTGTTTATGTATCTATAGATCATAATTTGCACAATTAAACAAACAAACAAAAAAAAAGTGCAAACGAGTTACAGAATGGCCATCTGTAATAGCAAAAACACTCCTGTCGTTTGAAGACACTATTTTGTCTTCACAGAACTGAAATGTTTCCCGCGTAATGACATGACGTTTTCCCAATTAGCGAAAGTCTACCTGTGGAGATAATTCGCTGTTATAGACGCAATTATGTTTGTATTTCTCTCAAAAACTGTGTAGAGCAGGGGTTCCCAAACTTATCCAAGTCGTGGCACCCTTAAGAGAATTCGAATTTTTTCGCGGTACCCTCGTCATTTAATATCTATCTGTGGTATATTATATTTTATATATATATATATATATATATTTGATATTTGTACGACTGTGAAGAAGAAATTAGATAAGTAAGTGATAGGAACATTAATAAATTATACAACTTGTGTTTAAAATCCCACAAGTACTTTAATTGTAATTAATAGGAAAACATACTAATAAAATTAATATTAAAATTACCTTTCAAATACTCTTGGCATATGTGTGCTTAGTTTTAGTGTGATGGGTGAGCCTGCTGCTCACTGCACAATTGCTCGAATCGCGGAATAAAGTTTGATACAGCTACTCACATTTCTTTTTCGACATTAACCCTTCAGCGGGCGCGCCCGTGTACAGAGTGCAACATTTTCGTAATTTTAAATGGTTTGTTTTTACATGTAAGGTTCAAATGTTCTAAGCAGTTTCTATTTATAGCTACACCCTTTCTAATGCAGGTCTGATTTTCTGACCCTTGTATTCCTTTCCATTCATTGGTAGTCGTGATTTAACCGTGGTAAACCAACGATTATACTGGATTACAATGCGACAAAAGCAGGAGTTTATGTACTCGATCAAATGTGCAGCTGTTACACGGTATCCCGCATATTACGAAGATAGGCAATCTCATTATTTTTTAGGTTTTTTGACATAATAGGAATCCATTCGCAAGTTGTCCTTAGATCCAACAAACCGGACAGTTTTGAAATAAGGCGATTCTATCTGCATTCTTTGGCATTTAATTACAAATATATCTCAATATTATCAACATTTTATATTTTGTCTTAAAACACAGAATTATTATTCTCAATTGGAAAAAAAAAAGTTTATTACAAAAGGAATATTCAAGGTTGAAAGAGCCGTTGTACTTTGTGCCACGCGCGCCTGCTGGTGTTCCAAAAATTAGCTCGCCCGCTGAAGGGTTAATTTTCGAACGATATTTGCTCTTTATAACAGCAACTGCTGAAAACCCAGATTAGAACAGCTATAAGTTGCAAAGGGAATGAGAACCCTTATAACTTTCGCACTTAGAATGGGATACTCATTTTTTATAGATATCCAAAACTCCGTCAAATCCAAACAAGCGAATTTCGCTTTCAGGCTTTTGTCACTCGATAGCTCAATTAGATTTTCTTCCTCTTGGGAAATGAATTATTTTGGAGCTTCAACATGGAATGGATCTTGGATCCCCGCAAACTTCTCGGTTTGGTCTTCTGCGAAGTACTTTACGAACGAGTCAGTTAGTTGTGATAGGTGCTCTGTGAAAACTCTCAGCTTGCTATGTGAAACCTTTTCTTCACTATAGATCATGTACTGCTGCAATACAGGAAAACAATCTTTGACTCCACTATCATTCATTTTTCTTTTCCATATCTGTAGTTTTTTGTTCAATGTTGAAATCTTCTCTTCAAGCTTCAATGTATGCATGTTACGGCCCTGAAGAGAAACATTCAAGGCATTTAGTTTTTCAAATATGTCGCACAAGTATGCCAGTTTCAGCAGAAAGTCTGGATCCGCGAAATTGCTGGCATTCACGTGATAATTTTCTTTCAGGAAATTGTAAATTTCTTGTCGAAATTAAAACGTTCGAGATAATACATTGCCACGTGAGAGCCAACGTGAGCTACAGTAGTATATAAGGGTCGCGTGCTCGGCCCCGAAATCCTCGCTAGGTTTTTGAAAAATCTGACTTTAAGTGGCCTAGTTTTTATATACACTGAAGTGCCACTGAATTAGGGATAGCAAAGCCTATGCAAATTGTGTTGCGCTGCGCATCATGTATGCGCAAGTGAGGGCGCTGTGGTAACTGCATATATAGCGCATACTGTGGTTGTTCTGAATTAGTTGTTGGAATTGCCAGTATGGGTAAACTGCCTGATTTAGACGCCTTCGATCGCGGACAAATCGTAGGTGCGCGACCCATGGGCCATTCAATTTCCGAAATCAACAGACAGCTAGGATTTTCAAGGTCGACAGTGTCAAGAGTATACCAAGAATACATGGATGGTGGAAAAAAAACTAGCGATCGGGCAAACTGCAAAGGACAATTAGCCTTGACAGTGCGGGGTGAGAGACGGCTCAGGCGTATTGTACGTAGCCAGCGAAGCCAAACATTAGCTCAAATTACCACCCAGTTTAATGACGGTGCCAGTCGTACAGTCAGTAAACGGACTGTGCAACGCTCGCTTCACCGTATGGGTTTCGGGAGCCGTCGACCTACGAGAGTACCATTGCTCTATACTCGCCACCGGGCTGCACTTCTTGCCTGGGCAAGAGAGCACAGAGACTGGAGTGTAGAGGACTGGAAACGAGTAGCATGGAAGGATGAGTCTCGATTCCGACTACTTAACGCCGACGGGAGGCTGAGAATATGGCGTCAGGCTCATGAAGCCATGGATCCTGCATGCCTGGCTGGAACTGTACAAGGGCATGGTGGCTCAATCATGGTCTGGGGTGTTTTTTCGTGGCACATTTTGGGATCTTTGGTGCGTGTACCAACCTCCCGCAATGCAATTCGGTACGTAGAGTTGCTGGGTGATCACCTCCATCCGTTTATGCTGTTCTGTTATCCGCACGGTAATAAAGTTTTCCAGCAAGACAACTGTACCTCTCACAAGTCCCGGTTGGCTACTGGCTGGTTGGATGAGCATTCCTCTGACTTCTGTTATGAATTGGCTACCTAGAAGCCCAGACTTAAATCCTATTGAGGATCTTTGGGATGTTTTGGAACAAGGCGTGAAAGGCCATCACACAGCACCAAAGAACCTTACTGAATTATGGACAGCTTTAGCCAATATTTGGCAAGCCATTCCCGTGGAACGTTTCCAGAAACTTGTTGAATCTATGCCTCGTCGTGTGGCAGCCGTTATCAAGGCCAGAGGAGACCCAACTCGTTACTAGGTAGGTATCCCTAATTAAGTGGCACTTCAGTGTAGTTTACCACCTTTATTACACATTCTAGGACGAGATTCCGTGGATGACTCGTGTTTATGTTTACTTCTTGCGTAAAATAATTAATGACGGACCAGCTGTGATTGCTTCTTTCCTTTATTAGCGGCACGTTGCATAAGAATAAAACTTTACAATACACAGCGACTAAAATTTTAAAATATTTAAACTTATGAGCTTCAATACAAATTCTCAAGGCCTCGCTCACATCTTCCCCAGATAACTGTTTTCTTATACTCTTTAAACAGTATTCAGCTTCTTAACCGTAAAATTTGCATAACGAAAAGACTGCCAAGGTTGACTTGTAGTTGCGCTGCTTCCCCAGTTGGTGACGTCACTGTTCATTTAGAAGCAAAATATAAAACGCAATATTCAGTGGCGCGCATGCGCCAACATCCCGCCCGGCCTTGCAATGTTCACATGCAAGAACCTGACAGGAGCAACATAATTAATAAAGTTATTCAAACAATTTAAAACAATTTAAAATAGTTAAAGAAACTATGTAATTTAAAATTTATACAATGAATATAAATAACATTAAAATTACAAACAATTAATTCACTTAGTATCAATTGGGAGAACAGCTACTTTATTAATCGTTCTTTTAAACTCTCCCGTCTTAGTTCCAACCTTGACGACTCTGACCTTCCCGTCAGATCCATGATATACTTCTAGGATCCGACCCAAAAGCCAAGTACTTATGGGTAAAAAGTCGTCCTTGATTAAAACCATTTGACCAATCATTAAATCATTCTTTTCAGTCATCCATTTTGATCTAGATTGCAGTGTATTTAAATAATCCGATTTCCATTTTTTTCATATAAGCTGCATTACCTTAGTAACCCTTTGCCATCGACTTAAACGGTTTTCATTTATATCCATTAAGTTTGGCTCAGGTATCGATATTATGGATCTCCCTATCAAAAAATGACCGGGAGTCAAAACTTCGAAACTATCCTAATCACTACTTAGTGGAGTCAGTGGACGTGAATTTAATATTCCCTCTACCTGTATAACAATACTTTCGAATTCTTCATAAGTAAAATGAAGGTTCCCAATGGATCGTTTAAGATGGTGTTTTACAGATTTTACGCCGGCCTCCCAAAGTCCTCCAAAGTGAGGTGACCTGGGAGGGATGAAATTCCAATCTATACCTTCAGACGTAAAATAATTAGCCAAATTTTCATCGGGAAAATAAATTAATTTATAAAATTTCTTCAATTTTGAGTTCGACCCTACGAAGTTAGTGGCATTATCAGTATACATTTTGGAACATTTGCCCCGTCTACTAGTGAAACGCTTAAGTGTTGCAGTCAAAGCATCGGAAGTGAGATCCGATAATAGTTCAAGATGGATGGCTTTCGTTGAAAAACATGCAAATACAAATATACACTCTATTCAAAGTACCTTTTCTATGATTTTTATATTTAACTAAATAAGGGCCGCACAAATCAAGACCAGGAATAGTGAACGGGCCTGATATATTAACTCTTTCACTGGGCAAATTACCCATAATCTGCGAGGAAAGAACGGGTCTGCTTTTAAAGCATATTACACATTGATAAACTGTTTTACGTGCGATGCTACGGCCGCTTAAAGGCCAAAATTTTAAACGCACTGCATTTAACAATCCTTGAGGTCCAACATGAAATAATCTCCTGTGCAAGCTGGCAAAGTAAATTTTGCTTAATTTCGAACCTTTCGGTAAAATAGCTGGATGCTTTTGAGAATATGGCACAGAAGCATTTTCCAATCTTCCGCCTACACGGACTATTCCTTCCCCATCCTCGAATGGAAATAGATTAGAAATATTACTTGGAAGTCCCTTCTTTTCAAACAAGGATTTTTGGGCATGCTGGATCAATTTAATTTCAGCATCCTTAATTTCTGTTGCAGTTAAGGAGCCAACCTTCTTATGTTTGTTCTTACAGTTGTAGATGAATCTGAAAATATAAGACAAAATATGATTAACTTTAAAATAATTGTTAGAAAGTTCTAAAAGTTCCTCTATGAGGCTACAGGAATCTTTATTGAGCAAGACCATCTCATTATTGCTCTCGGTTTCAGGCACTTTTTTCTTTTCTTGCACTATATTCTCTCTTTCATTTTCTGTGAGGCAGTTCAGTTCAGGAACAATTGGCTGAGAGTTTTGGGAAAATTCCAGATCTGTCAAAAATTCCGCACCTGTCCACCACCTGGAGTTTGTCACTAGACAGTCAGCACTCATTCCTCAAGAGAGGAGGTCGGCAGGATTTTCTTTACCTGCACAATGGTACCAGGAGTTCGGATTCGTCAAACTGGTAATTTCGTTGACTCGGTTAACAACGAATTGTTTCCATCGGGTTTTCGTACCCTTTATCCAAAAGAGAACAATTTTCGAATCTGTCCAGTGAAACTGAAGACAGGATCTTTTAAGATTCATGATCTCCTTCACCTTTGATGTCAGACGAGCAGCGACTAGAGCTCCCAGCAGTTCCAGTCTAGGCAGCGTTACACCGTTTAAGGGTGCCACACGACTTTTGGCAGTCACAAGTCTGACTGAAACTCCATTCCTTATTTTGGATTTCAAATATATGGCTGCACCATATGCCTTTTGGCTTGCATCACAAAAACTATGCAGCTCAACGACATCATCCTGCAAAGTGGAATCTAGAACTAATCTTGGTATTTTTAGACTTTCTAAGTGGGGTAATTCATCACACCATTTCTTCCACTGCTCCATTAAGTCAGCATCATTACTAATCCATTTCCTGAGATCCATTCCAGCAGCTTTCATAATATTCTTTGCTCTTCTCAATATTTGAAGTGCTTCTACAAAACTGTTACCACCGGAAATAAGATCATCAACATAGAAGCTTCTATCTAAAAGTTCGACAGTGTCAAGGAACTCATTTCTATATTTTTCAATGTGATGTCTGATCGTTGCCGCGAGCAAAAATGGGCTTGAACTGACGCCAAAATTTACTCGATTGAAACGATATACCTGTAGCTTGGGCTTTTTATAAACACACGGTTCATCATCACTCTAGAGAAATCGAACAGCGTCTTTGTGTTCATCAGCGAGGCAAATTTGCAAAAAGGCTTGTTTTATGTCGGAACAAAAAGCCGTTTTATTCGTTCTAAAACTAATTAATATGTCTAAAAGATTTGGGTTTAAATTTATTCCTGGCCACAAACAATCATTTAAAGAAAGTTCGTTATTTTGGTGACTTCCAGCGTCAAAGACAATTCTTGTTTTTGATGTTAAGCGACCTTCTTTTCTTACGGCCTGATGAGGCAAATAATACAAAGGTCTTTCCAACTCGTTTTCTGTTATGTCAGTTTTAACCTCTTCTATGATACCCTGTTCTAAGTAATCGCGAATGATTTCACGGTACTGCTCATATAATTCCGAATCGTGGCTAAATCTTCGCCACAAACTTTGAAAACGCTGTCTAGACAAAAGATAGTTATCAGATAATTCCCTATAAGGTTTTCTAAAGGGAAATTGCACAACATAAAGTCTATTTTTGAATTCAACAGTTTCGCGAAACATTTCCATTGCTTGATCTTCCTCGTGCAAAACTGGATCATCTCGGATTCCCAGACCCTCTAAATCAAAGAAAAGCTTCAACGTATCTTGAAGATGATCATTTCTCGCAAAATAACACTGAACTTGTTTATAAGGTTGCTTTTCTTCAAGCTTACCACAGGCTATCCACCCAAATTCACTCTCTTTAAAAATCAATTCTTCATTTACTTTATACGTGTTATGCTTCAAAGCCTTAAAGAATATATCAGCACTAATTAAAGCATGTACCTCATTAGCTTCATAAAATGATTTATCAGCCAACTTCAAAAACTGTGGAATTTCCACACTCGAAATATTTAACGTTGAGGATGGTGTGAATTCGGTAATTTTATCCACGATCAAGAATTCTACTTGTTCATTAAAACTACAATCTTCATTTGAAATAAATGTATTTAATTTCCACTTAATACTCTGCGATAATCCATTTAAACCGCAAACAGGTGTATTAATTTTTTGTTTCTTTAACCCTAAACGGTCACTTACTTTTTCTGTAAGCACGCATACATTACTAGCTGAATCAAGAATTGACATAATTTTTATCCTTTGATTATTTGCACTTCTAACATAAATTTCAGCAGTAGAAAAGAGAACATTTTTTCTTTTTTGTTCAGAACATCTATTATTACTAAGAACGAAAGCCTTTGATTCCGCAATTGAGTTATTATCTGGCAATTTGAAAGAATTATTTTCATTTCCCTTACCGTTCGGGTCATTAGTTTTTATTTTTGTGGTGTCTTCGGTACAGATCAATTTATTATGTCTAGTACCACACACACATTTAAATTGAGAAAAACAGTTCTTTTTTTTATGATTTAATTTTAAGCACTGTTCACAGAGTTTATTTTTTCGAATTAATTTGAGTCTTTCATCAACACTTAACTTTAAGAACATATCACAACGATATATTGGATGCGGTGACTTACACATAATGCAGATTTTGTTCTTATTTTCATTTATTATAAAAGCCCTGGATGATTTGTTAGAAGAAGTGGGAAAATTTTTGTTTGCATTAATTTTAAGATTTCCGCTTGCAGCATTTCTATTTACAGACAACAAAACTGATTCACACTGTTCCAAGAATTCAACAAACTCCTCAAATGTTGGTACCTTTTTAGATTTATGGGACAATTCGAAATTCTTTCTCGATTCTCTGTCAAGTTTTTGGACAAGAATATTTATTAGAAAAACATCAGATAATTTATTTTGTTCATATTTAAGCACTTTCAAAGCACGTAAATTGTTTTGAACACAGTCAATCATATTTCTAATTTCTCTAGCACTTTCGGCTTGTATTTTATCAAAATTCAAAATATTCTGAACATGAATATCTACAATTAAACGCTCATTGTCATAGCGATTTTCCAAAGATTCATATAAGGATTCCAAATTATCAAAATTACTAGCTAAATGTTTAGCTTCATGAGTTAAGCATGACCTAAGATAGTACAACCTCTGAGACTGAGTCAGTTGAGTATTATTTGTGATTAAATCATCAAACTGATTTTTAAATGAACTAAACTCTTCATATCTTCCTGAAAACTCAGGTAAAACTAGCGGGGGTATTTTTGTTTTGATTTCGAAATTATCACTTGATTTATTTACTACATTGTCAGAACTTGATTTCTTATAAGAATTAAATACAGATTCAAGTCCTACCTCTAATTTTTCTAGGCCGTCTTCCAATTGGTTGAGCTCCTCATCGATACTGATTAGATCCGCTTCCTTGACGTTGGGAATAACATAATAATTACCGCGCAAATCTTCAATGTTCTTTTGAAGGGATACAACACTTTTGAACTTTACTTTAAGCTCCACCAAATTAGTTTCACTGCCCACAGTTCTTAGGTATGTTTCAAGTCTTGTTATCTTACCTTTTAAGGTAGATTTCAATCTATTAGTAACTTCCACAACGCTGATACGGCTCCGGCTCGACGGACCAGATGTTTATTTTTACTTCTTGCGTAAAATAATTAATGACGGACCAGCTGTGATTGCTTCTTTCCTTTATTAGCGGCACATTACATAAGAATAAAACTTTACAATACACAGCGACTAAAATTTTAAAATATTTAAACTTATGAGCTTCAATACAAATTCTCAAGGCCTCGCTCACATCCTCCCCAGATAACTGTTTTCTTATACTCTTTAAATAGTATTCAGCTTCTTAACCGTAAAATTTGCATAACGAAAAGACCGCCAATGTTGACTTGTAGTTGCGCTGCTTCCCCAGTTGGTGACGTCACTGTTCATTTAGAAGCAAAATATAAAACGCAATATTCAGTGGCGCGCATGCGCCAACATCTCGGCAATTCCGATGCAAGTGCTTCTCTGTAAATGATACAATGGATCCACAAACAATCCGGGGCTTTGCGACGAATCAGCGCATGTAGGCCTCCGTAATGGCCAGACATTGATCGAGCAACATCAGTGCACACACCGATGCACTTTGTTCAATCCAAATCATTTTCCATCATAAATGTGTCAAGGATATCGAGCATATCTTTAGCCGTTGCACTTTCAATAATGCTTTTACAAAACAGGTATTCAACAATAGTACAACCATCAATGAAATGTACATAGCTGATGAGGTGTGCATCCTTATTGCTGTCTGTGGCCTCATCTAGTTGCAGTCCAAAGATACACAAAGATAAACAATTGTCCAAACAAATACAAAGATATACAGTAGCGGACTCTTAAGAGGAGAGTTGTTTTCCCCCTTTCTGTCCATTTTCGTCAAGTTATATCGGAATAGTCCTCAGCAATAGATTAGATTGGAGATCATAGGCGCTTCGCGGCACCCCTGATCTCTCTGCGCGGCACACACTTTGGGAACCCCTGGTGTAGAGTATAGTAGGATCACTAAATTTTTTAGTCAGCTTTGATTCTATAATGAAATCAATGCAGACTTGGTGTACATTGAAACAGAGGGCACAGGGAAAGTGACCAAGAGTACATTTTTTAGCTATCATAATATTACCGATATGATGAACTTTTGTTTCATTATTGACGGTTATGTTTAGTTGAACCGGTTTCAAACTCTGTTTCGAGCTTTTGATGTTTGAAAGAGGTGAAAATAACAGACCCGGTTTTCAAACAGAATAAACAATTGGTAATCTTAGGATAACAGCATTTGTTTCTATAACAATCAATTTATTTTGAGTCTGAAATCTGGAAGAATTATGAGTTAGTTATATTCCCAAGAAAAAACATCTTGCTAAGAGGAAAAAATTGTGGCAGTAAACCGAAAATAAGACATTTTAGAGGATTGATTACATCCTGAAATATTACTAGAGGACTTCAGCCCAAACACAATTATAAGCACTTTTCAAGACAAACTGTGTGTACTAAAATACTTACAAAGGAACTTACAAAGGAACAGATCAAAAGAAGCAATTACTTGCAGAACAGAAACAACGAAATTTAACGCAAGGCTATAATACAGTGGTACTTACGAAAAGAGGACAGTCACGGGACCAAAAGTTTTATCCGTTATTAGGAGGTGTCCGCTATTGGGGAGGACAATCTTTTTATAAAAAATGTTTTTGCACTTCTGTTTGACATTTGATTGAAAATTACGGATGCAATTTAATTAAAAAGGAAAAATTAATTAGGTAAGAAAAGGATAACTATTTAATACTTTACCTTTTAATTGTAGCTGATCCTTTTATCTTGCATTAAATAATCCCAAAGTACAATGTATTGGAGCTAAATTATTTTAATTACTACTGAAAAAATTTGTTAACAAAGTTTGATTTCTCTTTTTTACACAGCAAACCTGTTTTTCAAGGTGAATCTTCATAAGATTTAGCTTTGCTCGTCCCTGCGAATCTTCATTGTTCAGAAAGAACTGTTTTAATTGCTCGCTGTATTTCAGTTCTTCCAAATAATCTTTGATTTTGCAGTCTTTCATTGGCGATTCCTCATCATCATCCTCAGTAAGGGCCAGTGCTTCAGTGGTATCCCGATAAATGAAATTAGAAACATGGAGATTTTCTTCCTCAATGGATAAATCGTCGTCGATCTTGACATACTCTTCAACGCTGACATTTGAATCCAAATTGGCTACTAGATTCGCAAGTTCTTTTCGCTGTTTTCAGTAGTACTGTCAGTTGCCACTTCGCTTGTACTCAAAAATCCCGCTTTCTTAAAACATTTTAGAACGCACCCATGTTCCACCTTTTTAAGGACTGACGTAGTCCAGGAAATTGCATCCAGAACAGATACCGATTTTGCCAACTCTTCGCTGGATTTGCAGGAGATAATCCGTGAAAGCACGTCTCAGAAACAGATTTCTGTATCGTACTTTAAAGCTGCGGATAATTCCCTGATCAAGTGGCTGTAGCATCGAAGTGGCGTTAGGAGGCAAGAAAATTAATTTAACACTTTTGAGCTTTAAATCATCAGGATGGGAAGTAGCATTGTCCATGAAAAGAATGATTTTTCTCTTTTGTTTTTTCATTTTGTCATCTATCTCCACCAGCCAATCACTCATTATCTCAGCTGTCATACACGCTTTCTGATTTAACTTCCACGAAACCCTTAAGTTTTCTTACATCAATGTTCTTGAAACATCCAGGCTTCTAAGGAAACATCTAGGATTTTTAAAGACGCATAAACATATATTTTTAGCTTGCTTGTTAGAATAATTTTGAAATGTTTGCTAAAATAATTGACAGTTTTTCAAAAATACCTGTCCGCTATCCAGAGGGAATAACATGGATTGTCCTATATAAAAGGACTGGGACTCGTAAAAATGTTCGTTAATTAGAGGTGTCCGCTATTCGGGAGTGTCCGTTAAGGGAGGTACCACTGTAATTTGATTTCAGGCATGTACTGTTAGTGTAGTCTCACTTAAAAAAAAATAATGGGTGTCGCTTTCATCCTTTTAAAATAAATCAGTGCCCCTTATCTATATATATAAAACAGTTCCGTAACTGACTCACTGACTGACATACAACGCACAGACGAAACCGCTGGACTTAAAGGAAAGAAATTTTACATGGCTATTCTTCTTATAGTGTAGGGGTGCACGAAGAGAGATTTTTGAAAAATTCTTCTTAGATATTTTAAATTAAATTTTTAAGCTGTTTTAGTAACTTTTTTTAAGTCTGCATTTCAAATAATAATTTGAGGGTTATAAAATTTATATCACGAGAAAGATCATAAAAATTCCTTTAAAATGAAATTTTTTTCGAATCTTTACCTCTATTTTCAGATTTTTGGTGAATTTTTAAAGATTAATTTTTAGAATTTAATTTATTAAATGCTGATCACGTGATTTCTTTTTCTGGTACTTTAAATAAATTTATCGTCACGTGCATAACAACTAAATAGACAAAAAAAAATTTTTTTTCTTGCTAATGCGGCAGACGATTGGACATTATTTTGTCTATAAAAATATCCCTTATGATTTTTTTATAAATATATATATTTATTTCTACATCAATTGTATATATTGATCGTCGTATCTTTATATATAAAAGGCAAAGTCTGTGTGTGTGTGACCGAGTTTTTGTCTGCTCGCGGCGCAGCGCAAAGACGGTAGGTCGGACAGTCTTGAGATTCGACACGAAGATGCCTCCCGAGGTCTCATTATGCACCTCGAAGCCCTTTTTTCGATTTTTTAATTAGATTTTCCGTAATTAAATATTTAGTCGCGATTTGGAGCTCCCGGACGAGTAAAAGCTCCGTAAATCCTAACGTATCCGTCCAAGTATTTTTTTTTTTCGGACGAGCCTATACGGGAAAGATGACACTATACGGAAATCACAATTAAAATTGTCTGTCTAAATTTATCGATTAATTGTGATTTTTTTTCGATCGCCTGTAAGCACCCGTTTTTCGGAAAAAAAAGCGATTTTGTCCGTGACCCTTTTTTCCAAATTGTCGAATCGATACGTAAATGTCATTACATTTTTACGAAATTTTTATCTCAGAGACCCTAGACATCACAGTTTCGAAAGCCAGAACCAAAATTAATTTACAAATTGTAGTTATTTTTTAATAATTTATTTTATGATTCGGAAACTCTTGCGAGAAATCTCATTTTGGAGATTTCGTTCTTCATTTCCGGACGAAGGTAAAGCGGGTGAAAATAGGAGAAAAACCAGTTTTTCGACGTCATGCACGTGATGTGTTGGGGCGTTTGTTTTCTATGAGGGATTGGGTGGTTAAAGGAAATCGATTACTATTGCAGTGATAATCGATTAAAAAATCACATTTAGTAATGCCGTAATTTTTTTGGCCAGCACTTAGTTAATATCATATAATTTGTGGTGTATTTGTGGAAAAAATCTATGAAGATTTCAAAGAATTTCAGCATGTGGAGGATGTGATATATTCGCTTTCAAGGAAATCGATTACTATTGCAGTGATATTCGATTAGTAATCCTATGTCAAATATTTTGCCAAAATGTGCCAGAAAGGATTAAATTTATATGGGTAAAATAATGTATCGTGGTGAGGAAAAGGATGACAGCGACGCCCATTAACAAAGGGTTAAGGCTACTAAAAAATTGGTAATTACATTACCCGAGCAACGCCGGGACGGGTACAGCTAGTTTATATATATATATATATATATATATATATATATATATATATATATATATATATATATATTTATTTATTTTTTTTGGCATTAATTGCATACATTGACCGTTGTATTTAATTTGAATGTACTCCGTAGCGAAGTGCGGGTTTTCAGCTAGTCTATATATATAAAACAGTTCCGTAACTGACTGACTGACTCACTAACATACAACACACAGACCAAACCGCTGGACCTAAAGGTCTGAAATTTTTCATGGCGATTCTTCTTATAGTGTAGGGGTGCACTAAGAAAGATTTTTGAAAAATTCTTCTTAGATTTTTTAAAATTAAATTTTTAAGCTGTTTTAGTAACTTTTTTTAAGTTTGCTTCTAAAATAATAATTTGGGGGTTATAAAATTTATATCACGAGAAAGATCGTAAAAATTCCTTTAAAATGAGATCTTTTTCAAATCTTTATCACTATATTCTGATTTTTGGTGAATTTTTAAAGATTCATTTTTAGAATTTAATTTATTAAATGCTGATCACGCGATTTCTTTTTCTGGTACAATAAATAAATTTATCGTCTTGTGCATAACAAATAAATAGACAAAAAAATTTCTTTTTTTTCTTTCTAATGCGGCAGACGATTGGACATTATCCAAAAAAATACTAAAATACAGTAAAAGATATGTTCCTCAAACTGTACTATAATAACTGTACTATATTCTTTATGTCCTATTAGATTTCATTTGAACATTTTCTTCTACATTATTTTGTCTTTAAAAATATCCTCTACGATTTATATATATATATATATATATATATATATATATATATATATATATATATATATATATATATATATATTTACATCAATTGTATACATTGATCGTCGTATTTATTATAAATATATATATATATTTTGGCATTAATTGCATACATTGACCGTTGTATTTAATTTGAATGTACTCCGTAGCGAAGTTACTCCGTACTTCGCTACGAAGTACGGAGTAAACTCCGTAAGGGTTTTCAGCTAGTATCTACAAATATTTAACAGAAGACTAACGTTTTAACCGTTGATTCCTCCATCTTCATCAGATCAACCATTCACAGTTCATGATGGAAAATATCCTCTTGGCAGGAGCGGAAGTGCCAGAAAGACAGGAAATATACCCCATGACTCTGCTTGATTCTGTACTGAAATATCGTGTTATATCTTTTAGGATATTCGTTATTCAGAACGTATACGTTTCCCGGCGATAAGCCATAAACGACCAAGTAATCAGTCGCTGGCGAAATTAAAATGCTTGGTGAGTTCTATCAATTTTTGGCACCGTTTATTCAAGACTTTCAACATCTCCCACTTAGAAAACAAGAGCTCCTAGGCAAAATATTTTAATGACATTCTCAAGTGCTGTATATACACTCAAGAGCCAAAACATTATGACCACCTGTCAATAACGAATTGGCCCACCTTTGGCGCGCAACACAGCTTCAACCCGCCTTGGCATGGATGCCACAAGTCCTTGGTAGATGGCCGGAGACAGATTGTACCAGATGTTTAAGCAACGGTCACGCAAATTCGAGATATTGCGAATTGGTGGTCTTTGAACTCTGAGCTGCCGTCCCATGACATCCCAAATGTGTTCTATCGGATTGAGATCCGGTGAGTTAGGCGGCCAGGACATTAACTGGAATTCAGCATCATGTTCCTGGAACCACTCCAACACAATTTTAGCCTTGTGACACGGGGCGTTGTGCTGCTGGAACATTCCATTTCCAGCTGGAAAAACAGAGGCCATGTAAGGGTGCAACTGGTCCGCAATGATGTTCAGATACCCTGTAGCATTCATGATCTGCTCTACCACAACCACGGGTCCCAGAGACGCTCAAGAGAACGTCCCCCAAAGCATAATACCGCCACCACCGGCCTGTGTATGACCTACTGTACATTGAGGGATCAACCGTTCGCCTGGAAGACGGCGTATCCTGACACGGCCATCGGCGTGATGAATGACAAACCGTGATTCATCTGACCAGGCAATTCTCTCCCACTGATCCATGGACCAGTCGCGATGTTCCCGGGCCCAGCGCAGGCGCAGTTGGCGATTACACCTAGTCAGCAAAGGCACACGAGTGGGACGTTTGCTGCGTAGCCCCATATCCAACAGTGTCCGCTGAACAGTGTGCAGCGATACTATTCTACTTGGCCCTGCATTGTATTGGGCTGTCAGCTGAGCCACTGTCTGGCTCCGGTTTTGCTTCACCATGCGAGACAGTCTCCGACGACCTTTTTCTTTGATAGCGTGTGGACGTCCAACACCATGTCGTCTACTGCTGGTTTCACCGTCATTCATCCACTTTGCATAAGTACTAACAACTGTAGGTCGCGAACAACCCACGAATCGTGCAGTTTCGGAAATACTTGTTCAGAGCCTTCAAGCAATTGCAATCTGCCCTCTATCAAAGTCGCTTAGATCCGCAGCCTTTCCAATCACACATAGAAGTAAGTGAAAGAATGATTCTTCAGACTCTCCAGCAGCAGTTAAATACCACTTCCACCTGATCACGCGCCTTCCACGTCATCCAGGCGAATTCATTGCAAAATGTAGGGGTGGTCATAATGTTTTGGCTCTTGAGTGTATATTTAATGTTCAGTACTGTATTAACAAACAAGCCAAGACTTAAGAATAGGGATCACCATGGTCACACAGAAATGTATGGTAAATAGACTGATAAGGGAAAAGGAAACAAAGGACCTCCTTCACCTTTTAGGACATTCCAAGCAACCCTCCCATGAAGAGTGGTGCATCCACCCAGTAATGTTTTCCAGAAATTTGAAAGGTATTGCCACTTACGATTAAAATATTATGCTACAGGTGGCTTATAATATTAGACAGAATAAACTGAATTATTTGGACAAAGATATAAGTGCTTTAAGCATTGGTAAAGGAAGTCAGTTTTCGGCAAACGACAGTTTGGTTACACACATGCATAGATATGTATACTCTATATAACAACATGCATTTCTTTCTTCTGCAGGTCATCAAATTCAGATTTCTACAGTTAAATGTAGTTATTGCTATCTTACTCTATCTTTGTGAAAAAAATCATGACACACACTTTAAATTCTCAACTTGCTCGTGTGCAAAACCTTAAGCAACTTCACAAAAGAGTTGTTTATAATTTCTTTCTTTCTCCGAATGAGGTTCTTAAGCTATTGTTCAGAACAATGAAAGGCACTTTTATATGTTATTATTTACAACATAAATTACTAATTTACCAAGTAAAGACTCTTGAGATGGTCTAAGCTAGAGTTTGTACAGTTTGCATGTAAATCTTTGCAAAGCACTTAAGCAGAGCTCTTTTGACCCCTTATAACTGGCGTGGATAGATTAATTCTTCAGTGGCAGAGGAAGTTAGTTAGCTTTCCCAATCAATTTTATCACAGACAATAAAAGTAATATTTAAGGACATATAATCTTTGACAATGAACATTAATTTAAAAAATATAACTAAACATGCACATCAAATTTTCTATAAATTACTTGATGGAATTTTTTTGGTTTAAGACAGTATATCCAGGAAAGGAAAAGGAGACTACCTATTAATAGATGTTTCCTCTCAGAGGTAATATCTCCTGAATTGGCATGAGGTAATTATCTGGGATAATTTTTATTTGTTAAAATTTGAAAGAAAAATCCAGATAATAAGAAATAAAAATGGATGACAACTTTGAATTAGCATGATATAATTGTGCCTAGTAAAATAAATAGAAAGATTAAAGAAATGGAAATATCAAACACATTTTTGTCAACCATTTCACAAAAAGAAATTAATCCAATGATTTATGTTATAAACATACTCCATATTTTGTTGAACAGAGAGATAAAATTCTATAACCTTACTACTTAATGTAAATATGCATTGGATGCTCATCCATTTATTTACATAAATGATGAATTTTTTTAATACATATTTACAAGAAAGCTGTTAGTACTCAGTACAATAATTAAAAAAAAATCAATGTGAAATATATATAGTAGTTACACTTTTAGAATGAGCATTTTTTTATTCTGGAAAAAAATGTGAACAGATACTCCTAAATACACTTGAAGACTTTCAAAACTGTTTATTTTCACATTTAAATAAATAAAGAGTGTACTTCAAATATATTGCACAAAATCAAATGAAAATTCAGAAATATATAATCTGGTATGACTAGAATACAATTTGCATTAGAACAAAGCATGGAACTTATTCTAACAAATTAATTATTTACTAAAATCTTTACATATAATATTATCAGTCTCTATACTTTTGAAACTAAATGAAGATTAAGAAAAATTTTTTAATAAATAATAATTAGCAACAATTGTAAAAAAAAAAACTATAAATAAAAATTATATGCAAGACTATGATGCTATTGCTTGAATTCATATTCTTCAAAGAAAATGAGTATAATTCTAGTTCAGGGGTTCCCAGCCTTATTTGGCCTACCGCCCCCTTTTCAAAAGAAAAATTACTCAGCGTGCCCCTACAATTTTTCCTTCCTAAGCTAACAGAGATGCATTGACAAATTTACGTCCTTTTATGCATATTGTTAACTTTACCTGTATTTATATATGAGATATTTCATGTGAAATTGGAAGATTTGAAAATTTTTAATTCAAATCTAAAATTAAAATTTTTTATATCATCCAATTTAATGTAGATCTGAATGTAATAGAATCTTTAAGTTCAATTTTCATCCACTACCCGAACTACCGAAATATGTGAATTTTCGCACACGTGATAAAAATGATTAAAATACATACAATAACAAAAATTAACCAATATTAAAGTTTACTTTAGTTAGTACATGATTAGCATGTTTTTTGGTCTTTTTTAGACTAAATTTTTTTATCTGCACACGTCCCTCTGTGCCATCTCAATGCCCCCTAATTTTCTCTGGGTCTTCTACTGCCCCCCTAAAAGTCTCAAATGCCCACAAAAGGGCATTATCGCCCATGTTGAGAACCTATGTTCTAGTTGAATAATAAAACAATGGCATTAATTTTTTTAACTTTTCTAAACTATTGAAAATGTTTATCAGTGACCTCTTTTTTTCCTATGGTGATGTAAGCAATCTTTCACAACATTTAATGAGATGAAAGATCTATTTTAAAATCCTCTTTTCCTGATATTCTCAGATATAACAAAAGATATTTCTTGAGAGATCTTATTTCTTCTTTTCATTGTTCATTTTATGATGATTTACAATTGAAACCATGGCCAGACCTATGAATTTTTTTATGTGTACACCTTCCAATTGTAATCTTTATAAATTTTTTTTGAGCTTTTATCAATTTAAGATCATTATTCCTTAAGTGGAAAAAGCAAATAAAATTGTAAAATTTATTTAATTTTACTAATTAAATATTAATTTGATTGATATAAAAGTATTTTCTTTTATCTTTAGAAATATCTATATATTTAAGTTGCTAAGCCGACTCTTTGGCAGTCCATGAGAGAAAACTACTGCATTAATTTACTTCATTTTGGTCTTAAACGAAAGATTGTAATCTGTAGATTTGTCAAATTTGGTTTTTGTAACTGCAATTTTTATTAATGAGCTATAATTTACAATTAAAATTTGATTTCTGTGCATGCTCAGTGGCATGTTTCAATCTGGCTTTAGAAACTCACTGTTTCTGCGTATGCTCAGTGACATGTTTCAATGCCGAGGAGTCTCTCTATATCTCTCTCTGCCATTTTTATTTTTATGATAATTATGTTTGTGAAATATAAGATTTAACCTGATGGAAATTGCTTATTTCGCGCTGTTTAATTAGCGATAATTTACAATTAAAAATTTGCTTTCTGTGCATGCTCAGTGACATTTTTAAATCTGGATTTAGATACACACTAAGCAGTAGGCCGCTTAAACACATTAATTTGTTTCTGCACATTATTATGATTTTGGTAATGATGTGTTGAGTATAATTTGTGTATTAGTACATTTATTTACTATCTAGCCATCATGTTTTGATGGGTACCAACTAGTATACATTAAAAAACTATAGCATCATTCAGAAACTTATCACTTTAACTTTCACACTGGTCAAGTATCTAATATAGGTGTACATCAATATGTATATGTTACAAAGTCCAAAGTCTGTCCAATTTGTGAAATGGCTGGCCACTTCTAGCATTGGCCAAGTCACTTGGCCAAAGCATGAAATAATCAAGAATTGATGACTACTTCAGGCTTTTGTAGAACAATTTGTGATGCATCTAACAATCAATGGTCAGTTTGTGAATTACCCAAGAAAAATTCTCTTTTTCTCTTTCACCTTGAAGTGATTTTTTTTGTACTTAACTAAAGGGATTTTCACAGTGGTAATAATATGTGTTAGAACTGGTATGATCAACTCCCGTAACTGCATAATCCAGCTCTGCAAAACTTCTAGCTTTGGCCAAATTTTATTGGGATAATAATGACCTGGCCATTGATTGTCGGGTGCATCAAGAATTAGATGACCAAAGCCCAAGTTATTTGTCAATTCTGGATTAATTTAGGCTTTGGCCAATGCTAAAAGTGACCAGCCATTTCACGAATTGGACAGACTTTGGACTTTGGCTGCAACATATATAAGTGTAAAGATATTTGTATATATTAAATGTTATGGACAGAGTTCCAAACAATTCCTCGAGTGAAAATTGGTACCTTTTAAAGGGCTATTTTATTCACCACTTTAGGACTAAATAGCTAATATGTGTGATACTGGATATTTATGAAATTTTCTAAACCATGAATTTTGTAATGCTCTTTTCCAGCAACTGAAACAATATATTACCATAGTAATCAAAATATAGAAAACTAAGCTTTTAACAATGCTAAAGTAAAAGTTTTTTTTTTTTTTTTTTTTTTTTTAAATATAAAAGTAAAAATTTGAATGCAAAAGAAATCTGTTGCCTATGAGCTGAACACTCAGCATTTAAAAAGTAAATATTAATAAATATATTTTAACTTAAAGGTAATTTTTTTACAGCATGAGTCAACTAATAAAATTTTAATACATGTCAATAAATGAATAAAAATATCTGCAACAGGAATTCTGATTACATTGTTTCACACAGGAAGAGAGCAAATCAAAAGTTCCAAAAGAAATTCTATTTTTCTGCCAAATTTTAGTTAGCTGGTCTGAATTAATCAAAAAAGACACATTGTTCTGAACACATAATGAAGATCAAAGCATAAATATGTTCAGTATGTCACCCACATAGCATAACTGCAGTGAATAGGGGTTCTTATAAGGCCATTACAAACATTAATTAGAAACAGTTTGCCCTAAAATGTCAAATTATAGGTTTTTGAAAGTTTACAGTATGAATAATGAAGAGAAAATGTTATCACAGTTTGAAAAAAGTAATACATAAATAAATGTCTCTTTTATGAACACAAACAAATTGTATTGCTCCTTGGATGCTCTTAAAATGATTTTTAAAACAATATCATTAAAATGTTTTTAAGGCACATAGTAACTCGCCCACCTTAAAAATCTCTGTCCATGTCCCATTAAAACAGTTTAAATTTCATAAGCTGTATTTTGATCTTATATAACTTTAACAAGCAAAATAAATAAATAAATAAATAAACTTACAAGAGCATTATTCATGAGTTGGTATAAAATTTCTATGAAAAATATATTTTCAGTGTAAAGCATAAGGAAATGTTATAATAAATTTAGCAAAGTAATCAGATAGTTTACAGTTATAATATAAAGGTAAGTTATACTTGCAATAAAAATAATTAAAAAAGATACATAATTTAAATGACAAAAAAAATAACTATAAAATAACATCTATTATAACAGACAGATATACAACAGCACAGTGTGCAGTCAATGAAATAACAATAAATGATCTTAAAAATTTTAACTATAGATAAATAAAACAAAATCCAACCTCAGGAATTTAACAGTAACTATAATATCTAATTATTTGAAGTGCTAATGGCTTATAAAATCAAACTATGTACATATATCACAGCAGAAATGGTCCAAAAATCTTAGATGCCAAGTTTACTTTCTTTAGCCCAGGTCTTTGCAACTTTCAGAATTTTTTCTGCTTGAGGATTAGTAGTGCTCCGTAAAATTTGAAAGACTTCTTGCAGTGACTCGCTATTTAAAAAGGAAAAGAATTAACAATTTCATAATTACTCCAGTCAGTTTAAAAGCAATGTAAAACTTGAAAATACAACCAATTCTCTCCGATACATTCCAAACACTACTGTGCAAAAAAGAAAAAGGAAACATACAAAAAATGATGCAGTGAATATATAAAAAATAGAGATAGTTTCAATCCAAATATACTTAATGAAAAATTGTTAATTTTAATATGAAATTTGGATTTGATCAACTGAACTTGAATAAATATGTAAGAACAAATCCACAAATCTTATTTTAATCATGCTTATATGGGTTATTTTTGAAATTGAAAAAGTGCAGCAGTCACAAGGGGTTTAAAGTAAATTGCTTTTTTTTAAATTTATACATACAGACATATAACATAATCATAAAGTCATTCAGTGTCACTACTAGATAATAAACGTGTCCATTTTCTGTTGTTTTTCGGTGGTAAAAAATCCCTCTTGTCACTGGAAATATTTAATGATGATGATAATATCTACAAGTGTTTCTTGAATAAAATGAACATCTTGTGTTTCTTTCATTTCAAAGGTTTTGAATATGAATTTGGTTATCAGATGCCATGATCTTGTCTTTGTTAGTTCTTCATATGATTCTTCATAATGTGCTATAATAATTTTTAAATCACGTTGGAATTGCACAGTTTGTATGACATTGTCATAATTTGTTGGTTTATTGGCTAGTTGGAGGCCTTCTAGAATTGTACTTACAGATAGTGGAACCACTCCTTCATCATCTCTACCATAATCTAGATCAAGCATTTTCAGATTCTAAAACTGTGTTAAAGTAAAAAAAAAGAAAAAAAAAAGTTGGTTCTTTTTCTTGGACTGTATTATTTCTAAACCATGCAAAGAGAGAATCAAGTGTACTTTTTTCAGGGATCAAAATATTTGTTTTACAGATTTAAAAGATATTAATCATGAAAATCATAATATTCATAAAAACACACAAATCAGGTTCATCTCTGAATCTTAATATGGTTTCTTATAAAAATCACAGAATGAACCATAAGAGTTCTATGACACCTACTATGATAGAATATTGCCTAATTGATAAAAAAATGTTTCCAGTAATGATTCTGCAATGTTTTTAATACTTTATTATTATTATAATTAATTGTATGACATTCAGCTGATATTTCAAAATTTCTTTTTGTTGTAAATGAATTAACTTTTATTTTTAACAGTTAAAAAAACTAACATAAATTATGCTGTCAAGGAAATTTATGATTCCTTAACTAAAAAATCATTTTAGCTAACGAGTACCACAAATAATTTTTTCCAGAGAAATTATTTAAATTTACACAATAATTAAACTTTTTGAATCTGCCATTACCAAATGAAACATCTGAAGTTATTTTTAAAAATCCATTTCATCAGATTTTACAGAACTAAAAAAAAAAAATTTCTCAACATAAATAAGTGAATACATTTACATATTTTTTCCATATATGATATAGAATAACATCTAGTAGTATCCCTAAGTATATTAAAAAGCTTCATATACATTTATCATAAAATGTTAAATTAATAACTCAAAAATAGAGAACAAAGTATTTTTACCTGGGCTCATGACCAGCTATTATCATCTGAAGAACCCCGACACAAGCACCTCGTTTGCCTTCCCAAAATTCTGGGTTAGGGTCAGACCTCTCCAAAATATCAAATGCTTTAGCAGCATAAAAGAACTGACCCATCTGGAATTACAAGAAAAAATGATTTACTTTATATAATTAACAAACTGTCAATTTATTATTATATATTTTTAACATTTTGTGTAATCTATATTAAATCTTTAAAAATCTTGTACTGTAATTAATATACAGTTCTATAAGTTCTAAACTATTCCTTAGTTTTATTAAAAATACACAATAAGGAAAATACATTTTTTAAAAAGAGATAAATAATAATAGAAAATTTATCCTTTTTTCATTTCTATTTATATGTTAAATACATTAAATATTGTTTTATACTGTGTGATATATAAGTATATATTTACCTATATAACACTATATACCTATGAATCAAGTAAAATAGTATAATAAAGTTAAGAATTATTAGTATCAGTTACTGCTTTACTTTAAACATTGTTCATTTGTTGATACATAGCTTGAATCTTTCCTCTTTGATAAGTAAACATATATAAAACTGAAGGATCAATTAATAAAAAGTCTTTTTAATAACAGTATTGCATTTATAAAAAATTGCTACATTACAAAGTAAATTGAAATGCAGAAAGAAAAACAATAATCATCTCTCCAGATAACTATAATAACTGCAGTAAACATTCAGTCATGTAGAACATCCTTACCTCTTACTATGTGAATAACAGAAATTAGATGACAGAAATTAGTTAATAACAGAAACTAGATGAAATGAAGCTAGGAACAACAATTCTAAGTTAAAAAAAATATAATAAGACATTTTGGGCTTGACATTTACCAGTTTAGTGAAATATCAGTAAATATATAACAATTACTTTAAATTTCAAAACATCATTTACATACAAAATGAATAATTAGACAGAATAATGCAAAGATTCAAAGTCTTTAATTTTTTTTAGAATCAAAATACTTATTTCCATGCATATATATATGGAAGTAATAGATCTGATTACTCATTTAATTAGACAATTCAGAAAGATTATTACTTTATAACAATCATTAGCTATTTGCTGAAGTAAACTGAATGACTCATTGCAGTGTTCAAGTTTCGAGTATAAATCCCATGCCATGCGTGGTTTTTTGTTCATTACATCTAGAGAATAAAACAACAAACAGTATAAATAAATATAACAATAATGCAGTAAAAAGCTTAAAAGAGAAATGTTTTGACTAATACCAATATGAATATATAAAACTTACAACAACGAGCTAGCCAACTAAGATATGTATAATCATTCTTAATTTTTTCATTTTGAATCAGAAGAAACACCTAAAAGAAATAATAAAAATGTTGACAAACAATTGACTTTGGATGTACATTGATTTATGAATCAAACGATTCTTCATACCTCTTCTGCTTCTTTAAAATTACCAGTAGCAGCTTTTGCTTGAGCAAAATTGAAATTGAAAGTGTCATCATTATAGAAATAACTCTAAAAGAAAAAAATAACACAAAAATTTATGCACATCATATTTTTTTGAGTGAATGCTCAAACATATTGAAATTTTTTTACATAACAGTGAATAATAGAAGGATTCTAATAGAAGAACTAATAGACGAATTCTATTATCAGGGAGTGAAGCTTGATGCAGATATATAAATAACTAAGAAATCCAAATACATCACTAATTCTTTTAAATAAAACTAAAGGAATTTAATCGTTCCTTTTTCCTACATTTTATAGATGTCTGAATATACTGCTGTAAGAAATTAAGAGAATTTGCAGACTTGGTCGATTATCTCTAGAACTACTGTACCGATTTTAATGAAATTTGATATGTACATACATTGATACAATACAAAATAAATAACCATTCAATAATTGTAATACACACGCATGATAGTGCATAACACTCGTTGGAGTTGGAAGGAACAGCAGTTGCAGAATAAACAAAAAATGGGTTAATAGGGGGTATGGTCCCCTTTTACAGATATACAGGTCTTGCAGCATGATTTCATACTTGAAAAAAGGCAGTTTATCATTTCCTGTGGCAATTGGTCCCACTCGTTCAGCAATGCTGTTTTCATTCCCTGGATGGTTCTTGAAGGGAGGTTGCGATTTGCAATTGCTCTTCCCAGAGTGTCACAGACATGCTCTATAGGGTTAAGGTCTGGAAATCTGGCTGGCCAATCCATCCGGCAAATATCCTCACTCTCTAGAAATTCGTCGAGTGCCTCTTTCAAAGACATGGAGAGGTGTGCGGCCATCCAATATGATACCTGCTCAGACCATTAAACCTCCTCCACCATAATGGTCGATTTCGCGGACATTGGAGGGTAGGTAGCAGGTCTCTGGTTCTCTCCATATGAACGTACCGATTGTATGAATTGGTGTTTAGGCTGAACTGGGACTCATCAGTGAAGAGAACGGTCGCCCATTGATCCATACTCCAATCACTATGCTCTCTGCACCATGATAAACGGATTCTCCTGTTCGTAGAAGTGAGTGGGATACAAACAGTAGGTCTTGCAAACAACCCTCTCTCATGAAGTCTTTTGGAAACAGTCACCCTTGATACACGGGTTCCTGTGGCTGCATACAAGTCACGAGAGAGCTGAGAAGCTGTAGCACTCCTGTTATGCCTCGCTATAATCAACAAATGGCGATCCTCTCTGGCTGTCATGGCTCTTGGACGACCTTTCCCAGGCTTTCTCTCGATGGATCCAGTATCCTGGAACTGTTTCCATAAGTTATACACGACGCTGGGCGTTAAATTGAACTCTCTACAAATTTGGACTTGAGATTGGCCTGCTTCTAGCTTCCCCTTAATTCGCTACCTCATTCCATCATCTAAATGTTGATGGTTACTCACTTTTACTGTTACAATTTGAAGTTAACCGATTGCTGCAAAATAACACCAAGAAATTTGCCGAGGTGTGCTAGCGAACGAAATGCGTCTTAACTTACTTTCACTTATAAAGCCTGTTTCTCTACTGGCTCCGCCTACACACACGTGTACACTTACGTATTTGATGTACAAGATTTGCATTTTTGTCTAGAAGCAGTGGTTTTACATTCAGTTCAGTTCTTTTAATGAAATTCGATGAAATATGCAAATTCTCTTAATTTATTTCACCAGTGTAGATGTCACAAAATTTAATGACAATCTTTATATTTTTTTGGCAAAAAGTATGATTCCTCTATATAATGATAGTGTATAAGCAAATATATTTGTGTGTGATTTTTCTATTAACACTTAATTATGAGCACATTGATTATACAAGGTGCGGCCATTAATTTCCAGGACAGATCTAATAACTCCAGAAAATATTACATGAAATGCATACCCATTTAATAGTTTCAAAGTAACTCCTAATGCAATTCTGTGCTTGGCTGTATAAGTTTAGGAAACAACTTTTAACGTGCTCTTTCGGAATGCTCTTTAATGTAGATGTCACCGTTTTCTTGATGGCTTCGACATCCTGAAATCTTGTTCCCTTCAGCAAATCTTTCAGTTTTGGAAATAAGAAAAAGTCTGCCGGTGCTAAGTTCAGAGCATATGGAGGATGCTCCATCTTCACAACCTCATGCTGGGTCAATTTGCTGAAGGGAACAAGATTTGAGGATGTCAAACCATCAAGAAAATGGTGATGTCCACACTAAAGAGCATTCCAACGGAGGACTTTAAAAGTTGTTTCCGAAATTTATACAGCCGAGCACAGAAGTGCATTACGGCAGGTGGGAGTTACTTCGAAACATATTAAATGGGTATGTATTTCATGTAATATTTTCTGGAGTTATTAGATCAGTCCTGGAAATTAATGGCCTCACCTTGTAGATTGCAAAGTTGATGAATGAGGAAGGCACTAACATTTGGTGTACTTAATCTTTATAAGAGTAACGAAATTGTATTACTGCACATATTTCAGGGAAAATCTGGATCAGTTAGAGACATGAGTATTAAGGGGGTCCAGGGCACAAAATTGTTCGAATTTTCGAAAACATTTTTATTGCATTTAAAATTTTTGTGTTCTTTTGCGCTTAAAATGACGTTTAAATCATGTTTCTATCTTAATTAGAACAAGAGAAATTATTATTTTTTTTTCAACATTCTGATAGTAGCCAATAGTTATTTAAACCTGTAAGTGCGTTTTTCTGCATGATGGGTTTTTTCCCCATTTCTCGTCTTTAAATTGTTATAAGTCAAGAACCGTTAAAGATAAATGATTGAAACTTGTAACATGTCTTTTTCAACTATTTTACTTTAATTTTGATTCAGCAAATTTGAAAAAAATATTTACTTTGGAAAATATGATTTTTTAAAAATAAGTTACATAATTTTTTTCGTAATTTATAATCTAAAAATTTTTAATTTTTTAAAAATTAATATTTTAAAAAATGGTGAATCAAAATTAAAATTTATATAGTTCTGTTTAATTAAATGAAAAAATTTTGAAATTCGACAAATAATATTTCGAGTTATAACGATTTTAAATTATTCCACTTTTATTAAAACTTTTAAATTTTAAAATTTTTTAAAAACTTTTTGAGATGTTTTATGGTGTGATTTTTTTTACAAATTATATGGTTAACCATCAGAAAAAAATTCAAAATTTTAACTCAATAAATAAATTTTTTTTCAAAATGTGCCCTGGACCCCCTTAAAAAGAATTCTAAAAAATAAATTAAAATTTAAAATTCGGGATGCAGATAAAAATGAAGTTGTCACATAAATTGTCACTCATAGTTTGTATATAAAAAAGAAAATTTTATATTAAATAATTTATAATAGTAAATTTGGAAAAAACTGTACTAAACTATAATTTTGGATACATATTAAATTTTACATCTTGTTTATAAAAATTTCAGTGCACAGTTAAATAAAGTTAATAGAAAGGTGACAGGGAATAAAAAAGTTGTTGTTTCTAATTCCCCCTGGTCAGAAGTATTCGAGACAAGGTCCATATAGACTAGTGGGCTGAGGGGTGCAGCTCCAGTTTATAATGGCACCACAAGGGTTAGAGTCTGATTGAGCAATGTGCCAGCTCAATTTTGGCCGAATACCCCCAGGGGTGACATCTGGAGGGATCATACTCTCTCCCACCCTCTCTGACCTCATAGAAGGACTTTCTGGTCTATGGATTTAGCATGCCCATATCTGGCCTAAACACAAAGGTATTTAACGACGCTTCACAGGATCCAATCTGAGCACCCTCAGTACCGAAAGTCGATGCACTACCACTAGGCTACCTCAGACACAACAAAATAATTATTCTAGCATTCAAGATTTTACTGCCCTCAACTAAATATACTTTTAAATAACTTAAATAATACTTTTAAAAACAATCCTTTAATAGGATTAGTATTTGTGCAGTTAGTCAAAAACTGAAAATTAATAAAATTACTTTGATTGAATTCAGGTACAGCAAAACATCATCAAATTGTTTTAAAAGAAAGAAACATGAAGCCATGCATTGCCTTCCAGGAATTGTATCTAAAAGTAATATCAGATGAAAATAAATTTTATTTTCAGATTCACACAAAGATATAATGCCTAATATTATAAACTTTTCAAATAATGAAATTTGTATATATTACAATAAATAATATACAATTCTCCATAATAATTCTTAATACAGTAAAATTCATAAAATACCCACAAACATGACTATAAAATCCTCTAAATAATATATGTTGAAGTTCTGGAAAAAAAAAATTCTTTATTTTTGCAATAATAAAAGAAAAAAATTTTAATAATGAATGCATAAAAACATTTATTTATGGAGAATTGAACATGTAAAAATTAATAATTTTCAATGCACAAAAGAACTGTTTCATATTTGCTGCTTATATAATTAGTCTGTAGCTAGAAATTATAAAATAAATTACATTTTTATCATGTTAAAGTGTTATTTAACTTGCATTAAATTGAGAACAATGCAGTCAAATCTCGATCTCCCTTTTTTAATTATTTATTCCTAATTTTGCACTGTCGTATTTGTATATTTTAATGTAACTTTAATTTTACTGAGCTTTCCAAATGTCCAATAACTACCTTATTAGTGCTTTCCAGAAAAAAAAAATTACAGTTTATGTTCATATCTTTAATATAAAAAATCACTGTAAGAACTGTGAAAAGACAACTCAACTCAACTTTAGTTTTAAGAGGAACGAAGATGGAGATGGGCCAGGTTGGCTGACGTGAGGAGCTGCATATGTTGTATTTTCGATTATTGTTTGTGTTGTGTAATGTGCTGCTTTAAAAAGGAATTAAAGTTTAGCAGCTAAAAAGAAAACAATCTTTTTATTTGTGTCTGTGTGTGATCAAACGTCTCTCACCGCCTTTACCCACTCATCCAACGATGGAGGATTTCTACTGGCGCAGTCAGAAGGATCGTATCAGGTGAGAGCTCTTATATTTTGTGTAAATGCATGCTCCCACATTTTAATATTTTAATTGTCTGGGCGAAATTATCTAGGAATATAGTGTTTAAAGTTGTTCCATCCTGGGACATAAAGTTTCTGTTTCTCATCAGAGAAGAAAAAACGAATTCTCACCAGAGAAAATAAAAAAGAATGCGTCAGTATTCCGAGTTTTATTTGTTTGTAAATTTTATTTTAATTTTTAGTGTTGTTGTTCTTTCAAGTGGAAAAATATTTTTTCCTTTCGATTTGGAATTTCCGTCCCAGATAATTAAGAATAGTTTTGTTAAACGCATGTTTAATCAGTTTTTGCAAACGATAATTCATCTAATTCACTGCATTTAAATTTGAAAAAATTACATCTCAAATAAGTTAGATTTGTAGTCTGAATGTATTTTGTTTAGCAATTACATTTAGTAATTCAAAAGTCAACCTATGTAAAATCATACATCAGTGTATTTTTATGAACTTCTGGTTCTGTTTTGTACATCAGTATATTCTTATGAACTTCTGGTTCTGTTTTGGCCCCATGCCAAGTTATTTTAAACGGTTTTCATGAAACAGCATAAATAAGAACGATTTTATGTTATTTTTTTTGTGTGTAACAAATCATTGTTTATGCATATTATAAATGGAATAATTTCGATAGAATTGTGGATTTCATTTTGGTTTTATTTTACTGTATGATATACGTACTTGGGTTTTATTCTTGATGGATATTCTTAGCATAAGGATTGTATAATTACATTTTAAGTGGGATATTTAATGTTGACGAATAGTGTGGAATAAAATAAATACACTTGATTATTTTATATAGTGTTCTGATAAAATATTATTGGCTCTGTTGGTGACATTTAACATTCATTATTGGAAATTTTACAAAATTGAGTTGTGCATAGAATATTTTTATCGAAAGTTTTGATATTCAAAGAAATTTTTTTACAGTTTTGTAAAAACGAAACTTCTTTAATGTTTGTTCTTGGATTTGTTAATATTTTTTGAATGTGTATGATATTTTGTTTCTGTTGTTACAATATTATAGCACGTTAGTTCGAACAGTTTGTTTACGTGTAGTACTTACTGATTACACATTAATTGTTATTCGGGTGTTATTATGTATTTATTCGAACTTTTATTAATTACTGTTTTCAAGGGTTGACAGAGTTAGTATTAAGAATAAAACTCTGGTTATTGGTGTTTATTAGTGTAGTATATGTTTAGAAGTGTATTATTAGATTTAACCCCATGAATCATTTATCGTCAGATATATATATTATTTTTCGGGGCTTCTTAAAAAAAAAAAAAACCTTTTCTTTTAAGAGTTACATTTTTTCATCTATATATATTTATAAAATAAGGGGTTATTAAACACTAAGCACCATGGGATTTTTAACCAAGGGTAAAAAAGAAGATTTACGCAATTTGGCTGAAGAGATGGGGGAAAAAACATCTCCCGAAATGAAAATAGTAGACCTAAGGAAAATTATTATAGAAAGTAAATCTTATGATGAAGAATTTGTAAAGGGAACATTAGAGATGGTCATTAATACCAGACTGGAGGAAGAAGTGTCCAAGAAAAATCAAATGGAGTTGGAAGTTCAGGAGAAAAAGACAGTTGGAAGCTCAGCAGAAGCAAAGAGAATTAGAAATTCAGCAGAAGCAAAGAGAGTTAGAAGTTCAGCAGAAGCAAAGAGAGTTGGAAATGGAAATTCAGCAGAAGCAAAGAGAGTTGGAAGCTCAGCAGAAAAGAGAACAAATGGAGTTTGAATTGAGAAAGCTCGAAATCGAATCTAAAAGTCGTTCAAGCTCTTCTACGGTTTCCAATAACAGTGGGCTACATTGCTCAGAATTAACTAAGCTTATGCCTAGATTTAATTTGCGTGAGGATGACATCACGATTTATTTATCTCTGTTCGAAAGACAGGCCAAAATAGTCAACATAGATGCTAAAGATTGGGTATCGTGTCTTTTAACATTATTACCATCTGAAATCTTTCAACTAATTAGTAGAGAATCGCAAGAGAAATTTGAGGTTTACGAGTATATTAAAACAATTTTGCTAAAAAGATTTAAATTGAATCCTGAAAGTGATGCATCAGAAGATGGCTGAGAAATCTTAGAGGGATTTTTGTTATGAAATAACAAATTATTTCGAAGAATGGATTGGAGGTCTAGATATCAAAGATTTTGAAGGATTAAAGAATCTAATCATTACAGATCAGCTCAAGAAAAAGGTACCGCCTGAAGTGTGAGAACATCTCTTAGATGAATGGACAAAATTTACTTTCCCGTCCAAGTTGGCAGACAGATTAGATGAATATGATAGTATACGCAGTACAGCAAAGAAATCCTTGGGAACGGTTTCTAAGGACAAGGTAAATGAAAAATTTCGTCCTCATGCTCCACCTCCAGAACGGACATTTAAGAGTAAACCATTTTCTTCCCTTTAAAACACAACCAAATGGACACCACAATGCCGAAATGAGGATTTATATAGATCTAAATACAAACCAACTTGTTTTACTTGTGGAAAAGAAGGTCACACCTCAAAGTTTTGTACGAAAAATCATCAGTCTAAAAATATTCCTGTTACCGCACAAAGTAACCTAGTTCAAAAGTCAACTACTACAAAAGATGATAAATCAGATGTGTTGACAGTAAAATTTCCATTCCAGTATCCAAATCAGTGGATATTTATAATGGCATGGATGATTTAAAAATTATCGAAATCAAATGTGGAAATGTAGTTCTGAATGGTATCGTAGACACGGGCGCACAAATATCCGTAGTGCGTGAAGATTTGGTAGCCGATATGCCTTATGAAGGAGAAGGCAAAATAGAAATAAATTCAGATTTTGGGGAAAGTGAAACAACTCCTCTCAGAATCTTTGGAATGAAAATTAATGACGATTTACATGGGGATGTTCCAGTCACCTGTGCCGTTTCAAAGAGACTTACTAACAATTTATTACTAAGCTTTTCAGCGTACACTATGCTCAAAGAAAATATCGAACTCCACGGGAATAGCCATTGTTCAGAGACGTCAGTCTCAGAATTAAAAGAACCGAATAATGAAGTGTGGAGATATAATAATGACAAGGACATGCTTCTGAATGTAACCAGTACAGTGTTAGCAGTGAGCGGAAAGGAGTCTCTACAAAACGCAAAAGATGATCGCACAATAGAAGAGACAAACTTAGAGTTCGCCAAACTTCAGAAAAATGATGAAACGCTTAAGAAATGTTTTGAATAGGCAGAAAAACGAGAAAACTCTTATTTTATTGACCATGGAATTTTACAGCATAATGAATATATCTGTGGTGAAAATATTAAGCAAGTCGTATTACCAATAGAAAAGAGGGACATTGTGTTAAAAATAGCACATGAAATCCCACTAGCTGGCCATCTTGGGGAAAAGAAAACCACTCAGCGGATTAAATACTCATTTTATTGACCTACAGTCAAGCAAGACGTAAAAGGATATTGTGGAAGTTGCAAAGAATGTCAAATGAGAAAAGTGGCTACATATAAGGATAGGATCCCTATACAACCTATTATCAGACCTGAAACTCCGTTTGAAGTATAGAGCGTAGATTGTATAGGACCATTAGAACCTCCATCGGGAAGAAAACATCGTTTTGTAATATGTGCTGTGGATCTGTACACTAGATGGGCAGAAGCCATACCAGTAAGAGAAATTAGTGCCAAAACTACATGTAACGTGTTAATGAAGATTTTCACTCAGACCGGATTCCCTAAAATGATCTGTACCGATCAAGGTACAAATTTTATTCACTCAGGCTTTTGAAAATCCCCTAGGCGTATCTCCACGTTATCCTGACGTTATCCGGCGTATCTCCTGAGAGTATGGGTGCTGTCGAACGTTTGAACGGAACTTTAAAGGAGATGATGAACAAAAATATTCAAGAATATGGCAGAGATTGGGACTTGCATCTTCCTTATCTTTTATTCGCGTATAGAGAAGTACCACATAGCACTACTGGGTTGTCACCATTCCAGTTAGTTTACGGGAGATTACCTCCGGGTCCTTTATCTTTGTTAAAAGAAGTTTGGACAGGCCCAACCACTGCATCTCGTCCAATTGTAGATTATTTACAAACTTTAACTGAAAACCTAAGAAAAGCTCATGAAATTGCATCTGAGAATGCAGAGAAGTCTCAAGAACGATATTCTTTTAATTATAATCTACGGTCAAAAGAAAAATCTTTTGTTGTTGGCGAAAAGATTTTAGTATTGTTACCATTGTCCTCTCACAAACTTTTAAATACTTAGATTGGACCTGCCACAGTTATATAACTTACTAGACCACATTCTGCAAAAGTCGAAATGGAAGATGGGAGTATCAGGGAACTCCACATGAATAAGCTCCGACCTTACATTCAAAAATTAAATCATGTTGGTATGGTTTTCGAACTAGATGAAGATTTTGGGACAATTCACTATGCACCTGCTGACAAGAGGAATAAAAATGTTGAAGATATCAGAAAACACCTTCATAATATGAAAAGTACTAGTTTATCAGGGGAACAAACCCAGGAACTCTTTGATATTCTCCGGAAATATGTAGATATATTCAGTTCCAAGCCCGGACACGCCAAGGTTGAAGGACACTCTGTCAAAGTTATGGAGAACTGTTCACCAAAGAGACTCAAACCGTATAGGGTCCCTATTAGTTTACAAAAGGAAGTAGATTGGCAGATCAAAGAGTTATTAGATATGGGCCTCACTGAGCCAAGTGACAGTGAATGGGCTCATCCAGTAGTTTGTGTCGCTAAGAAGGATGGAAGCGTTAGGTTAAGCATTGATTTTAGATTACTGAATAGTTTTACAATTCCAGACGTTTACTCCACGAAAATAGCTAGAGATCTGTTATTTGAGGTAGGACAAGCAACATTTATTACTGTAATCGACCTCACCAAGGGATATTGGCAAATCCCAATGAAGGAAGAATCCAAGCCTTATACAGCATTTGTGACACATTCTGGCCATTACCAATGGAACGTGTTACCATTTGGAATGAAAAATGCTGGGAGTACGTTCCAGAAATCGATAGACAAGACCCTAGCTTCTCATAAAGCACATTGTTGCTCATATATTGATGATGTCGCCATATTTTCTAAAACGTGGGCGGAACATCTTAATCACATAAACAGCATTTTCAAGACACTAAGGGAAGTAAGTTTAACAGTAAACTTAGAAAAATGTGAGTTTGGTAAAAATCAAGTGAAGTTCTTAGGCCATTTGATTGGATCTAGTCAACATTCCCCAGATCCAGAGAAGGTTGAAGTCATAAAAAGATTAGCAAAACCCACTACGAAGAAGGAAGTAAGAAGTTTACTTGGACTTGCTAGCTACTACCGTGATTATATACCACAATTTTCACAAATTGTGTTACCTTTGACAAATTTGACTAAGAAAAGTGTGCCAACCGCCATACCATGGAGTATTGATACTGACCAAGCTTTTGCGAAACTCAAGGAGGAGTTGGTCAAAATGCCTTCCTTACATACTCCAGATCTTGATAAACCTTTCCAGTTATATACAGATGCATTGGCCACAGCTATCGGTACATGTCTAGCTCAAAACAATGGACAAGGAAAGGAAGTACCCATTGCATTCTTTAGTAAAAAGCTGAATTCGTGCCAAATGAAGTGGTCAACCATTGAGAGAGAAGCTTTTTGTGTCCTTGAAGCATTGAAAAAGTTTGATACGTGGATATTTGGTGCTGAAATACAAATAATTTCTGATCATAACCCATTGACTTGTGCCCCTCATGGTGCAAAGCTTTCTCGCTGGGCATTAGCTCTACAACGTTATAATATGAGCGTCACATATAGAAAGGGTAGTCGCCATGATAATGCTGATGCCTTATCTAGATTAAAATTTGATTCTCCTAATTAATTTTAAGAATTTATCTTTTCATGTATATATTTGATCTTAAATGGTGTGGTAATACAATATTGCTATTGATTATGAAATTTGGTTAATGTTTTATTGGAATATATATGTATATGTTTATAAATTTGTATGTAAGTTGTTTATATTAAGTGGGAGCTGCATAATGAAGAGCTCTCCCCTTAATATCTTTTCTTGTGTGTGATAGAACGAATACTTGTTCCGAGTTCTATTTTCTTTAGCAACATCGACACTCATGTGACGGATGTGCTTGCCCCGATGAGAGTTGTAAGAACTGTGAAAAGACAACTCAACTCGACTTTAGTTTTAAGAGGAACGAAGAAGGAGATGGGCCAGGTTGGCTGATGTGAGGAGCTGCATATGTTGTATTTTCGATTATTGTTTGTGTTGTGTAATGTGCTACTTTAAAAAGGAATTAAAGTTTAGCAGCTAAAAAGAAAACAATCTTTTTATTTGTGTCTGTGTGTGGTCAAACGTCTCTCACCACCTTTATCCACTCATCCAATGATGGAGGATTTCTACTATCACCTTATTTGGCCACAGTATATGATATGCATGAAAAATACATATTATCATGTGAAAAGCAAAACTCATTGGATATGATGGCATAAATATTGAACAGAAAATAGGAATATGGTGTAAAACTGAAACAATTATTATATAGAATATAAAATTGATCCTCTATGTTCCATTATTGTAAAAGTAATTATTAATCATTAAAAAATGTCTAATTTTATCTCTGAAATGTTCGCTAATAATTGTGATACAGAATATGTTTTCAGTACAATAGAACCACATGATAGCAGTACTTCATTAATGACCAAACAACCAAATTTTTAGCATTATATTTTATAAAACATGCCCACATATAATGACAAGAGTACTGATTTATTGAGTAAATGCAGCACCTAAAAACCCCATGTACTCACTTTTTTAAAAATCAAAGTGATTGAAAGACACTGTCCACAAGATCAAATAAAATATGAAATAAAGGAAAAAGTAACAAAAAAAAAATCCCTTCCATTTTTGTTTTTACATTTCCATTACACTATATTACAAGTAATAGACAACGACTAAAGTAGTTTAATATTAGTATCTATAGATTTATATTTGAACTATTATTGTTCTAAGCTTACCAAAATGTTAATGTAAAATTATGAATAAATACAAAGCAACCACCATGTATCTTAATACATAAACAGGACCCAGAATAAAATCATGGTATTCATACTGTTGAAATATCCAGTCATCACATGTGTAGAATATTTAAAAAGATTTGCATTCTTACCACATTCACTAGCTGATCCCCCAACAAGCTGAAAGTATTGCTGAGCCACTTTCAAATATTCCCGCTGTTCAAAATATGTACATAATTCATTAATATTTAGCACTGGATTTTGAATAAAGAGAAAAAAGAAATGATTTTAATTTTTTAATTTTTTACTACACCAGATTTTATTTAATCAAATCAAATTATTTCAAAGTATCAAATTATTTCAAGAGATACATGTATAGAATACACACACACATATTATATATATATATATAAGAAAAAAAAACTTTTCACTTCAGTTTTACTTTTGTAATGTATTAAGTAACTTTTTGTAACTCTTTCTGTTGAAAATCATACTCAGTTACATAAATAAATGTGACATTGAAAAATGTCTAATTAGAGTGCATATTTACTAATATCAAGAAAATTGCTTGGTTCATTTCTATGAGCGGTCACTGATTTTGGAAATATTTAGAATTATTAATCCCAAATGTATGAGTATTTATCATCTTTCGTTGTCTCAAATTTTTATTAATAACAAGAAGAGTATCTAATATGCAACCAACTTTTTCTGCTTTCTATTAGTATAGCTGTTTACCCACATAGGTATTAATTGATCTAATTTTTCAGAAATGCAACATGATGACCATCAGTTACATTGCATGATTTTTTTAGAAGATTATGCTATATTCATATCCTATGACATTAAAGCATTTTTAAGGGCCATATCAAGAAATTATGATACACAAATATTTAAACTATACTATCAGAAGTCTACAAATCTAGTGATTAATGGGATTTACATATAAAAACAGCATTTAACTTACAGATCCTTGTTCTTGGCCATTGGCAGCATTAACAACGCCCTTCAAAATATATTCATGAGGAACAGCTGGTTCTAAATCTTTAATTAAGTTAAAAGCTTCTTGAACATTGTCTATAAAAGAAAGCTGAAATTAATTTAATGATATGAAATTTATATTAACAAAACTTAAGCAACTGCAGAAATAAAATTCCTGTAAACTGATAAAGTCAAATAGCATCTTACTTCTTAAGGTTTTAAGTCAAATGAATCTAAGCATGTGTATGAGTGGTTATTTTGTCAAAGCATCAGTATAAAGTATACAAAATAAATCTCATCCTAATTAAAATAATATGCAACTTCAATATTAAAAAGATGAATCTAACATTTATTTTATAAAGATCAGTCTAGATTTTCCTATATTATAACACAGTTTCTCTCCTTTTAACTCCTTTTTAAATCTAAATTTCTAAGTTAATAAAACTTCTTTGCAGAATATATTATCTAATCTAACTGTTATAAATGTAAAGTAGCAATAAAAATTATGATGATTCATAAAACTATTTACTATCTAAACTAACTGAAAAGATATTAATTTATTAAATCAATAAACAAATTGGTATTATAATAAAAATATATTGGTATCCTCAACAAATAACAAGTTAAGTTTTCTATAAAAAATTAAATGTAAATTCATTTTTATGTCTTGAAAAATTACTTATCAATTCTATTTTAGGCATGATTTTATGTACGCAAGATGAATAACATAAACTTTCACAAAAAAAAACATTATAAGTCAGATATCATGTTCATTGATAACATTAAAAGTCAGATATCATGATAATAATAATAAAAAGAAAAATAAGAAACTAACAATATCAAGCCATATGCTAAATTATTAACAATGATCTGCAATTAGATGGTCTGGAATGAACTAAAAAAAATCAATAATAAGATTTAAATTATTTTTATGAGCACAACAAACATTTTTCTTAAAAGTTTTTATACAACTTTACACAACATTTCAAAAATAAATAAACAAATTAAAAATAAATACTAATAATGCTGTATGAATAACATTTTAAATTCTCCTATCTACTGATTCATGGGAGAAAAGGTTTATATAGTATTACTTTAAAACAAATTCAACCTTGTTTCAAATGGTAAATGACTAGATTTAATCGAGCTTCAGGAAAGACATCCACTAAAGGGGGAAGAACTTGTAAGGCCCCTTCTCCACCTCTAAACACAACCTAAATGAATAGTAAATGTTGTATAAAATAATGAACAAAGTATAAATGTAAAAAGACATTATTAAATGATCTCAAAAGGAAGAAAAGAAATATTTATTAAAATACAATTACACTTCATACATATACAATACAATTATCAAAACCATCCCCATGAAATATTTCATACTTCCTAATACAGTAAGACACTATACATAATCCAGCACAAGTATTTATAAACAATTATTACAGTTGTGAAATAATGCAACAGTAATATCTTAAGTGATATTAGCTGTGACACCCCCAAAATATCCGGTCACAGTATTTACTGTTAACCAGCTGAACAATGGGAAAGGTGATTCAGAATCTTCATGAAAGCATGCTCTTTTGTATTGTATATTTTCATTAACACATATTGCTCTCAGCAGTATGCATGAAACAATTTTTAAAATTTATTTCACATATCAGATATCAAATTACAGTTTTAAGGTTTATATTAAACAGTTTATTAACCAGCAAAAGGATTGAATTAATTAAATAAAGAATTCAAAATTCTTTTCTGAGCAATATCATCATAAGTAAGAAAATATCAAAAGTTATACGAGTTGTATAGGATCAAAACTAGCAATCTCCATCAGAGCATTTTTTTCTTTCAGTAAAGGACAAAGAACTAATACCTTATACATTTTTGAAGATATGAAGTTGAAATTACCTTTAGAAAATTTTCACATTATATTTTATGAGTCAGCCATTTTCCAAAAATTTTTGTCTCTCACTGATTGAAATGCAATAAGAAAATATCTTTAGCTCAATTTTGAGAAAAAAAAATGGAGATTTCTAGTTTTGATCCTACATTACTCATATATGAAAATTAACTTAGTTTCAAAGCTACAAAGTATCAAAGATCAAAGAGAATTATAAATCAAAAACCCTGAGGTAGATAATATCCATAATATAGAGTGAATTATATTGATGCAATCTTAAATTCTAAATATCTCAGTTACAACTGGATGATATCAGAAGCAGAATAAATTTTACAAAAACCAGAAACAGCGAGGCAGCAATTTCCAAATGAAATGAATATAGGAATAAAGTATGCAAGTAAATTATTAGGAGGATCCATCACTTGGGAAGAATCTTTTGATGCAAAATTTCTATTATGCTGTATGCAACATATAGTTACCTTTAACATACTATGGTTACTTTAAAAAATTCAACATATATACTCTTTCATAACTCTGATTATCATGGTTAAAAAAACTAATTATAGCTCCTACTATTTAGTAATGATGAACACTCAATCATTGATTAACTCAAAGAATGAGTTAATCAATGATTAAGTTCTGTTATACATTAATGTATAACAGAACATACACGAACACAGATTATAAAACTAAACTTTTTTTTCATTCTATTTTGTGTTGCAATTAACATGCTAACAAATGGTGGTAAAAAATAAAAGTATGTGATGTTTTTAGAAACTAAAGTAGCAAATTAACATAAGTTACTTTTACTACAATAGTTAAAAATTAAAACACTAATTAATTCCAAAGAAAAAATACTTTAAAGAATTAACATTTCATAAACAACATAAAAATTAAACACTAATTCTAAAGAAAAAATACTTTAAAGAATTAACATTTCATAAACAACATAAAAAAATAACGTATAATTTTGTCCTCCCATCAGATTCCTTATATTCTTCAGACACATTAAAGCATACAACATTAAGCAAAACCATACCTATTCTATAACTACTAAGTTTAACACTTAAATTTATAAGAATAATAAACTTATAAATTTAATAACTCATTCATTACCAAATTATGTCTAATTAAATCCTTCGCATATGTGAAAGAGGGGGAGGACATGTCTTGTAAACTCTTCAGCTCAGACTATGGGAGGTGAAAAAGAAGAAATATAATTATAGACTACCCAATACTTGAAAATATTTATTTAGCAATCAATATAAAGGTGTGAACAGTACAGACAATACAACACACACAAAACTACTGAAATACTTCATAAGACACACACAGATGTTTATTTAATCCCATATATTGAATGTTTTATAAAGTAAGCCTCTTTATAACAATATTACAAAGACCATAAAAAAATACTGCAGAACAAAGAAGTTATTTTCACATTGCCTTGACTATATTTAAGGATTTAAAAGTTTATTTGCTCTAGCTATCAAGTACATGTACCCATATTATAACACTTTATGCATGTACTCTATAGCAATATTGTTTAGTATTGATTCACATTTTTGAGACAAATTGCACCGGCAGTTTCAGAAATAAATCTTTAGTATATTAAATATTCATAACAACAAAAATATCCATAAATTGTATTTAATGCCACATTCAGATTAAAAATGAAGGTAAATTTGTCAGGCCCTTTAAAAAAATTGTCAAAGTGGAATTTATTGTTACACCTGATATCATTATGGAGAGGTTTTACTCTATATTAATAACTCATTTATCAGAATAAAATAATAAGTTTCATGAAACATACTTCAGCAGCTTTACCATTGTACAAACGAAAATGGTTACAAGCTTTTAAATTAATCGCAGTAGCACTGTCAGGGTAATGTTGCAAGTAGACTGCCAATACTTCCTGTAATGAGAGAGTACTTGAGATAAAGAAATAAAGAACTTTCCAAAAATATTCACAAAACAGAATACTATGCAATATCCCACAGAACTTACTATGAAGAAAATTGACCCCCCGATTAGACACCAACTGCCCAGCTTTTAATACAAGCCCTATGCTATTCATTATTATTTTTTAACAGTAGACAGGTACAATTAAATCAATACATGGAATTAAAACACTTGGAGTCTTCAAAGAAGCCAAATCAAAGATACTGCATTTCTAGAGACATTTTTCAGAAAATATGCTAGTTTTTAAAACTTTTCTGGTAAGAAAAGGTTCAATGAGCAATAACCAAAATTAATTAGTAATTTATCCAAGTATCCACAAAAAAATTCTGCATCCAGAATTTTGAGTGTCTATTTTGTATTTTACAGAGAGCATACCATTTTATTGAAATATCTTCCAACTCTCTGATAAGGATTGGAGGAATGAAGAAATTTTTTTTATTAATAAAAAATCCCACATATTTGCCATGGCCATTTAATGTTCAGCTGATTAATTTTTTGTTTTTATTACACAAAAAAAGATTAATGTAGAAGAAAAATGAAGATAGGACAAGGAATTTTGTTAACATAATGACACAAAAAAAGGATACAGATTAAATATGGATAAAGTAAATATATGACTGATTCCATTTGTTTTACAAAGATGTAAATTTTTATCATTTCATTAAGTACTACCTAAAATTAGCATACTTTTAGCCAAGCACATAATAATGAATTAAAAGTTTTCCCTTTTCAATGTGGCAGGTACTTTGTGTAAAGGACATTTACCCATCTCTACTGCAATTTTGTAAGCTACTTTATTATAGGAGAATGATATTAGTGAACCAACACTATTGTTAATACTTTATGACTTAGATGCTGTTACATTTAGGCCCATAAATGTGGAAGAAAAATTTTAATAGACATAATAGCTGCATAAAGTTTACTTATAATTTTGTAATAAATATTAAATTAAATAATGAAAACTTACAACCAAAATGGAAATCAGTTATTCAAAAAAATACTAAAGGAAAAGCAAAACCCATACATAAGCTAGTGAATAATAGGCAGAAACAGAAAATGTTATGAAAGATTGGAAAAATAAGCTCAGAAATACGGTAATTTTAAAATTTATTTTTGAAAATCAGAGTTGAATGTAATATCATAAAAAATGAAATAGCTTCCCCCCCCCCCCCCAAAAAAAAAAAAATAAAAAAAATAAAATAAATAAAAATAAAAAAATAGGTAAAAACTGAAAAAAAAAACCTTGTCAAAAGATAAGAATATGTATTAAAACTTACCTGTGAAACATCATAATAATCTAACTTGTAATAACATAAGGCAACATAAACATTTAAAGCAATGGATTCTCTGGAATAAAAAAAAGGAGATAAATGAAAGAAGGTAAAATAAGTAGAAAAAGTTGTATGATAGAAATATACTATATTAAAGTGCACATATAATAGAAATATACTAAATGACAATATATTGTTTCAACATAGAAAATATCTAATAGCACACAAATTTTCTTTATTTTCATATAAAATTCAACACATGTAATTTGGTCATTTAGTGTTCAACTAATTTATATGATTTTACTTAATAAAAACAGCAAACTAATGTAGAAAAATATTAATTCATACAAAAGAGCTTTGTTAACATATCAAATGTTATAAAGAAACACTAATATAGATTAAAATCTTGATGCATTATGACTTAGTAAATATATTGTTAATTCTATTTGTTATATAAAGGTACCTATTTATCATTCAATAAACCATCATTATGGTAGATAAAAGCACATGTTTTTTGACATCATTAAACAATCTGAATACATGAAACAGCATAGCACAGAAATATATTTTAAGTGATGAATTCCTTTTAGATGTGTAATGGATAACAGTAATGGGTATTATTACATGCTATTGTTATCACATTCATTTCATAAAATATGACATTTTAATTCCTAGTTAGAAATGATATCTACTAAAATTACACTTCTAATCAGAACCAAACAAACAAAAAAATTGGAGAATAAGTTTAAAATAACACATGTAGATAAAAACATACAAAAGCAAAATACAAACTGGATATTTAATATAAACAGAAAAATTATAAATTTTTTATTTCTATTTGCCAATTAATTATATATAGCAGCTCATACATTAACACTTTATTGCAATGTTTTTTTATTTTAAATCTAGGATATGATAACTGTTGGATTAGGCAGCACATCATAAAAGTGATTTTCTGTATTTTAAAGGCTGCCTTTCATAGAGATTTTTTTAACACTTCAGCTGGCGTGCCAATTTTTGGAACACCAGCAGGTGCATGTGGCAAAAAGTGCAACACCTCTTTCAACCTTAATTATTCCTTTAGTAATAAACTTCTTTTTTTTTTTTTAATTGAAAACAATAATTCTGCATTTTTTAAATGTTGATACTATTGAGATATATTTATAATTAAAGGCCAAAGAATGCAGATACAATCGCCTTAATACAAAACTGTCTGGTTTATTGGATCTAAGGACAACTTGCAAATTGATTCCTATTATGTCCAAAAACCTAAAAAAAAAACCAATGAGATTGTCCATCTTAGTGATATGTGGGATACCAGGTAATAGCTGCATATTTGATAGACTACATCAAACCCTGTTTTTGTTGTATTGTAATCCAGTATAATCGCTGGTTTACCATGGTTAAATCAAGCCTAACAATGAACGGAAAGGAATGCAAGGCTCAGAAAACCAGACCTGCATTAGAAAGGGTGTAGCTATAAATAGAAACTGCTTAGAACATTCAAACCCGACATGTAAAAATGAACCATTCAAAATTACAAAAATATTGCCCTTTATACACGGGCATGCCCACTGAAGGGTTAATATAAAGCATCAAACTTACGTTAGAAAAACTTGGCTAATTAATACAAATTTATGATATGTACCATATGAAACTATAATTGATTTTAACTCATAAACTAAGTAGTGATTTAGTTGATTCCTAAATTGTGAAATGAGCATCCTCACAAACATAAAGTCTGGTTTAGATAACATCAAAAAGACAAACTGAGTTCATAAGCGATGTAATTACATGCCTAAAACGGACGGTTTTAAGATCATAATAAGCTTACAATTACTTTTAAACCATTCATGTAATTAAACTAATGTCCCTAGGTAAAATATGTAGAATGATATCTTTTTTGTGACAACTCTATTGTGAAGATCAAGACTAATTTATTTATTTTACAGTTCTGACCACAACAGATTTGGGAACAAACAGAGTACCTGTTCAGTTGGTTTTCCAGAATTATATATCGTAAAACTTAAAAGAATTGTAGACCACAAATAATAATCTTAGACAAATTTTTAAGAAAATAACCAAAAACTTTTAGTTTTATAAAATAATATGCATTTATCAATACAATGCTAAAACTCTGCATTAGTTTGACTGTCATTCAGTGAAGAAATGTTGTGAAATAGAGCCATGTTTATAAGGATTAGGATATGAGTAGAAACAGAATATAACTTGTTTTATGAAAATAAGCTGAAAGGCTGCCAAATAATATACAATTTTAAGGTTGCAGTTAAAATTGGGAACCATTCAGCAATTTTTTTTCACCTGCCCTAATTTTTTACCTATGCCCTATTAATAGATGACACCAATTGTTCATCCTTTCAACAAAAATAAAATTTTAAAAAGGTGCAAGATTTCATGAGAAATCTTTCCCAAAAGAGACAATAAAACAGGTAGATAATGAGAACTATAGTCATTTTCTTATCATTATGATTGATGATTGATTTTAGATTTTAAAGCACAGCTTGATATATTATATCATAGATCTCAATAACCACAGAGCACTAAAAGAAAATTTTCATAAAGGATAAAAGGAATATTTTTTAAGTATCAAATGGGGAGTGAGTATAAAAAAGGATAAGAATCGCTTGTCTGCAAAAAATTATCTTACATGGATAAATTCAAATATTTAATATAATAAAAAGTGATAAAACAGTGATATATGAAATATATTATATATGCCAGAAAATAGTTAAAATTCCCCAGTCCAAAGTTAGGGACTACAAAGAAATTAAAAACATATATTATACCTATTATCTAACAGAATATGCTTGTATATATCAATGGCTTCTTGATAATGGGATCGTAAATAATGTATAGATGCTAATGACAGCTGATCTTCTAAGATATCTTTTAACTGCTGATGATAAACCATCAGAAGTTTTTCATCATTAAACTTGTGAGACAGATGAAACTGTAGGCGGTTTTGAAGTTCAGATTTTGGACCTATGATTGAAAATGAAACTTGATGGGTTATAAACAAAATATGTCCGTATAAGAAAAAACTAATAAAATATAATTTAACACAGAATATTTATAAAGAAACAAATGAAATATCTGAAAGAGTTTTGCATTTTAAGAACACAAAAACCCCATAGAAACAAACAAATATACAGTGGAATCTCGATCGATTGTTTCTGGAAACATCATTTTCCTGTATGTGTTGTACCTTGCACTAATAAACCCAACCAACTAACCTGTATGTGTTGCTTATTTCTCCCAGTGCCAACCATTATATTGCTTTGTTATATTCCGCATCTATTGTTTTTCTACATTTATAGTTCAGTTCAGTTGTTCCCTTGAAAAATGATAGATCAAGATTCCACTGTACATGTCTCTTGGAAGCAATTTAAATATTATTAACATCTTTGCCCATTTGTTTACTTCTGTACAGCTGAAAAAAATTAAATTAAATTGTAATCTATTGTTTCCAAAACTTGACTAGAACACAAATTTAACATAACAGCAATAGTTAAAAATTAAATTCTACTGGAGGCGTTATCTTGCATTTAATGCTTTAGATAAATAATTTCCCAGTCTCAAGTACACTTTTGAATTCTAGATTACAGTTTACTTGCTTAAAACATACAAATGCATAAACTAATGGAAAGAGATAGCATCCTCAATTAAAAAAACAGTAAATCATATTTTATCTAAAACACATCTAAAAAATACCATAAAAAGTAATGGTACTTTCCCATTATACCAACCCATTGCCAACATCATGCGAGAGGTCACCAATTATAATCCATGAAGTCACAAATTAAAGAAATAAAATGAATAAAAGATACTAATATACACATTTTTATCACATCACATATTTTTTGATAACTAATTTTTAAAAAATCGATAACTACATTTCTATTTTCGGTGGCAAAAATTTCAAAATTCCTTTCAAAATTGCTTCGAAAGGATCTTCTTTCAAAGTGTGCCTCCTCATGAACTCTGTGAAATGAATCTAAATATGATCTGTTCATTCCCTGCTTTTCCTTACTCCATTTACATGAACCCCACAGCGTTTCGATGTTTTGTGTGTAGACGAGGTTTTGGGATCTACAAATTTGTATTTATGATTAACAGTCAAATGTATGTACACCACGTCAGCAAGATCTTTTTGTCTGTACCCTCTCAAGCAATCTGTGTAGATAATAGTACTGAGATAAAATGTAAAAATATAAATAGAGTTATTTACATTTAACAACATATTCACTTTAGATAGCGCCATATTAAAAAGCAGATGTTCCAGAGATTAATCCCGGGTCTCGCAAAGAGTCGCATGCATTGGTGACAGGTCGGTATAATAGGAAATTAAATGGCTTTTCTGCACCAAGAGGTTAGTGATGGGTCGGTAAAATGGGAAAGTACCAAAGTAAGTATTACTTCAGTTCTAAATTATGGTTGAGGCACATAATCAAATAAATAAGACAGTACTGAGATTTTAAGAATCCTTTGATCTATGTTTCTTTTGCAGCTTATAGAATCTAAATACTAGTATTAGTCAAGTTGAATTTTTAAGATTTTTAAAAAAGTATTGGATATTTATAGAGACTTTGAACAAAATTTAAATTTTTAGTTTGTTTGACCTAAGTGAACTTCAAAGCTCCCTGGTTACAGTAAGAGAAGAGATGAAATATTTTCTATACTATTACTGATTGAAAATCCGGCAAATTAATTTAAATAAGAATTTAATGAAGTGATTTACCTTTACTGACAGCAGCATCTGCTTCTTTATACATCCCAAGATAAAAGTAACAACAACCTAAGTATGTCCATACTTCAAGAGGAGCATCACTCTTTTTTAAAACTCCATTATACTCCTGAAGGAAAAGTAAGTAATATTACAAACAAAATAATTATATGTTATTCATTTTAAAGTGGTCTTTTAGTATTTTTCATCAATTGAGTACCTAAGAATGTTAATAAAATGAGACAGAAACAAGGTAAAAAAGTAATATTTAAGTTACATTGTCATGATAAAAGATTCAATCCAACCTTGAACAGAATGCAGTAAAGTTTAAAAAAAAAAAAAAAAAAAAAAAGATGATTTGCTCAAAGTGAATTTTAAACAAAATTTTCAAGTATTAAGTTACTCTTTCCTACAAACAAATAAGATACAAAGCAAGTTAGAACAATCTTATTATTTTTCTTTTAAAGTTATAACTGTATCTAAAATTATAACTGATAAAATTCCTAACATCTAAAGAAGTTTTCAGTAGTGTTTAGAAGTGATACATTATTTTTATCACACTTTAACATTATATTCCTGAAACTGTCTTGAACTGAATTAAATTTGAAATCTTCAGTTGCATTGAACTGTAAATTCTAAACACTACATATTTTTTATAATTGTTCCATGTTACTGGATTTCTAATCAATTATTTATAATGTTATTTTATGTTATGTTTCTATTATATCATGCTAATGGTTTTCATGAACAATACAACTGATTTAATTAAAAATTTGGAAGGAGCTAGCTATAAAATCTTACTTTTTTCCTTCACTATCATGTAGAGTATAAATATCTACTTTAAAATGAATGTTCATTTTGTCACCAAACCAAATTACTTCAAAATTTTTTGGGATTTAGTTTATATTTTCTTTTTTGGTCAGACAGAAATGAATAAAACCCTTATGTCTTCTAAACAGACCATAAAAATCTATATGGGTGACTTATAAGCAGCTATCTCTTTGAAAATCTTTTCATCGTATGAAAAGAAAAACTATAATGACATATTTAATAGTTACAATATAAAATGAAAGAGATTTTAAGGTTGTATAGATTGGTACTTAAATATGAGCTAAACAAGAAGCAGATGTACTTAATGGAGACAGGTATCTTTCATGAAATTTTTTGCAGAGAAACTGAAGCCTTTTACACTGAAAAAATATGTTTTGCTTCTATAACATGCAATGGATAACAGCAACATCATAAAAGGAAGACATCATATATGAAAACTACATATGATTTCAATAAAATATGAAATTACATGATGGCATCTTTTTATATTCAGTGTTTCTAATCAGTTCTTTATATAAAAAAAGGAAAAAATAATATATACATAATTATAAAAAAGACAAAGTATGATTTTATAGTAACATACCTCCATAGCTCTTTTGTAGTCTGATAAGTGAAAAGCACAATAAGCAACCCACAAATCATTTTTTAAATCTCCTTTACCACTGTTTCTTGCAAACTATAAAAAAAAATGATGAATTTTTAAATTATCTGATTTTATATATGATCACAAATAAGAAAATAAAAAGTTCATATTAAATTAATAAGAAACCACTACATATATGCTCAAAACTTACCTTTTATTACAAATAACATTGTATACATAACTTAAGAGATAAAAGATATCGATATTTTATAGAGTAACTAATAGAGAGAGTAGAACTTATTTTCTATAGTAGTAATTCCAGAAGTTAAATGCTACTCTATTTAAAGTAGAGGCTACCCTTTAGAATGGGTTTCAATTATGACATAATTACATATATTTCTATTATACCGACTAGTCGCCAATGTTATGCAAAAAGTCGTCAGTTAAATTAAATGAATAAAGGAAAATATACACTTTTAACACTGTATTTCCACTTTCGCAAACTACATTTTAAAATTAAAGTTAAAGTTAAAAAAAAAAAAACCCCAAAGGAATAGAAGAAAAAAAGTTAATGCTGAATTTTCACATCCCACATTTTTTGCAAACTATTTTTCTACCTTCAATGGCATATATATTGTTATTCATGCCATACAGGAATTTTATTTACATGAAGAAGTGTATATAAAAAGTTAAATTGGTACTTTTCCATTATAAGCACTACAATTGTTTTGACACCAATTTGGCACATTTTCAAAAATCACCACAACGAGAGAAAACTAACGTAATATAATTATACTAATAATTGTCAAATTACAATATTAAAATACACAAATCGTGAGATTCAAGGATCACGAGGCAATATAAGGATGATTATTATTGTGGTCATGGAGAAAAACAGACTTCATGAAATGCCGTAATGAAATACGCCTACTTTAGTTTGTAAGGAATTTTCAATCCGTCGGGAAATCGGACCATATTTTTAAGAAAGGAATTTTAAAATATGGAATTTTCCTAAAGTTGAGCAGGCAACATTTGAGTAACATTCAGAGTTATTTTGAGTTATTTCATTCGCCAATACGATGTGTTGTATCTGTGCATCACCAAGATAAAAAATGCACCAAGTGTAGTGCTTATAACAGAAAAGTACCGTTAAATTTCATTTTCTTGTTCATTTCTGTCCACTTCTTATATAAATAGACTTGTTTAATTAGTAACACCATGGTGTAGTGATTGCATCTGTGCTTTCTAATTAAATGTTCCAGAGAATCAAACCCTGGACTCTGCAAGCATGTGAGATTAGTTTTTCTGCTCCAAGAGGTTGGTGACAGGTTTGTATAATGGGAAAGTACCCATAATAATATTACATATAAGCAATAGGAAAAAATAGTTTCATAAGGCCAGTTGATTAGTATTTAACCTCCTAGTATACACTGATCAAAGGTTGACATATATAATAATGCATACATAAAATTTCAAGATATTTCTAAAATTATAAAAATTTGTATTTTATCTCTTTTAGCAAACAATAAGATTTATAATTGTGGTTTACCTCCAATAACGTGAGTGCTCCTGTAAAATCTCTATTTTTCACAAATTCCTCTAAAGATGGAACTTTGGACCTGCTTTTCGAGTCAGCAGCAACGGCATTTCCAGTTGTTTGCGCTGGCTTTGTTCTTGAAAGAAGCTAAGAGTAAGGGTAACTCATTTATTAAAACCATCAGTTTAGGGACTGTGATATATTTTAAGATAGTGTATCCAAAGATACATATGAACACGATTATTTAGAATAAAAAATAAAACAATCAGACTTAAAAAACTATCAAAATTATCTTAAGTGCAACTCCAATTTTTTAATCAACTCAGAAATAAAACATGGATTTATTTTATGCATACTTCTTCCTTTTGAACGGAAATATTAAGCTACTGACATCCGACTAGAAATATAAAACTTACCATATTTCTCTGATGATATAAGGCTTAAAAAATATATATTATTAAGAGAGTAAAATCATATATAGTTTTAAATAAAACAAAAATATCCCCACAAGATGATCATTGCTTACATAGCAACGACAGAATTGTACATAGCAACGGTAACATATAAAAGAAAAGTGTTGCCACTAAACAATATATATATATATTTATATATATTCTTGGGATATCAAGGACACTCCTTTAGATGTAATTTATTAGCAAAGTGGAAGTGCCTTGACTATCATTTTGGAACTAGTTTAGATCCTACAAATATTTTTAAGAAATCTCAAAACATTTTTTTTCTTCTCTGTGGGTAAAGATCTATACACTCTGTTCAAGTATGTTTATTCATATATGTTACTTGAATTGTTGAGGACTTCAATTTAAACAAAGTTCCTGTAGTTGTTGCAATTACAGCTACTAGGGAGCTGTTCACATTGCAGTCCGTTAGAGTAAGCTTAAAAGGAAAAATGGTGCTGAGACGGAAATAAAACAATCATAGTCCTTAACAATTTCGTTGCTAATCGTTTAAAGGTTTGTCATTGGTTAAATATATTTCAATACATTAAGGGCCAGTTCACATAGGAGTCCGTTGCATTGCATTAAGGAAAAGATGACGTTGAGATGAAAATAAACCAATCATAGGCGTTAAAAATGTCATTGCTAATCGTTTGGAGGCATATGATTGGTTTATTTTCGCCTCAACGTCATCTTTTCCTTAACGCAACGCAGCGGACTCCTATGTGAACAGGCCCTAACGCCTACGCTAACGGCCTGCAATGAGTCTCGGGGCATACGAAAATTTCACCGAGCGAAATTGCATCATCGCGACACATATTCTTAATCGACAATAATGCACATTTGTTATTAATATACGTCATGGTAACGCCTTCTTCGCAACGTGAAATTTTTGTGTACCCCGAGACTGAGGGCCTAGTCTTTAAATTATTTTGGGTGGAGAAAAAATAAGTTGACATGTCTGCTTCAGATGATTCTACGCCCATAATCTGGAGGCATGAACAGATTTTTTTCTCCATCATTCTCAATATCCCATATCCTTCTAACATTAGCTCTTAACGGTTACTTTTCACATTACCATTATGTGATTTCTGATACATGTATTAGATTGTTTTCTCGAGAAGGGAGTTGTGCGCTCAACCCTAACTGGGAAGACTTCAAGTACCTTGCAAGTTAGAGTTCCTTAGTGAAAAAAAATCTTGATATATTGATGTAATTTACTCCATTTTAATCTAATGGGAAAAGGAAATTTTTAGGGCCATAACAATTGACATTACAAAAATATTCTATAACGGTTTTACTCATATAAAATATTGAGCTAAACCTCTGGAACATCTACTTTTTAAAATGGCACTATCTAAAGTGAATACGTTGTGGGATCTTTCCGTTAACGAGAAAGAAGCTATAGCTTTTCTACAAGAAGTTGGCATTTTACAGCCAAAGGCAAAATGTGAAAAAGACCATCCGATGAAGATGTATTTCGAAGAGAAAGACATATTTTGGAAATGTCTCAAATGCAGAAAAAAAGTCGGGATTCCCGTCGGTACATGGATCGCTTACCATTTGTGACGTATTTGCGTTTCATATACTGCTGGTGTGATGGATTAGTTGTGCCAAAAGCAGTTACTGATGAATAAAAATACAGCAGTTGGAGATGCGGGAGGTTAATGTGGCGACTCTAGTACTTGAATGTGAAAAAATTTGGAGGTGACGGTAAAATCGCCGAAGTTCATGAAACTTTGTACAGCAAACGCAAAAACAATGCAGGACGTGTTCTACCAGTGGGTTGTTGGTGGAATATGTCGCGAAAACAAGGAATGCTTCATAAAAAAGTGCCCAATAGAAGTGCACGCTGTTTAGTAGCTGCATTTGTGGAAAACGTATTACCGGGTACTATTATCTACACATATTGCTGGAGAGGGTAATGAAAAAAAATCTCAATGACGCGGGGTACACCCATTTGACTGTAAATTATAAATACAATTTTGTAATCCCCAAACTGGCAACCATATGCAAAATATCGGAAGGCTATGGAGTTCATGTAAATGGTGAAACAAACAACAACGAGGTATGAACAAATCACATTTAGATTCGTACCTCGCAGAGTTTATGTGGAGGCACACTTTGAATGAAGATTCTTTTGAAGCAATGTTCAAAGCAATTACAAAATTTATGCCGCCGAAAATAGAAATGACCTAAAAATGTAGTTATTCGATATTTTTAATTTAGTTTTCAAAAAATATGTTATGTGATTAAAAGGTGCGTATTATATTGTATTAATTTTAGTTCTTTAATTGATGACTTTATGTTATTATAATTGGCGACTTCTCGCGTGACTTTGGTGATGGGTCGGTATAACAATAAAGTACCTTTTGGTATATAGGTAGAAGATCAGCACCAGAAAGTTTTACTAAGATCCCGTCTGGGTTGCCAATATTTGGGGTACTTGCATAAAATATGCAAACCAGAAAACGGTTTTAGTATATTTATTTAAAATCAAAATATTTTATAAATATATTTTGTACTTACGTATTATCCCGTAGAAAATTTTCGACAAACAAAAACTGTTGCCAAACTATATGATTTAGCTCCAATAATGGATAAGCGTGACGTCACAGCACACTCATAAGATATTCGTCTTTGTTTTATGTAACCTCGACTAAGGGCCTGTTCACATAGAATCCATCAGCGTCAGCGTTAAAGATTCCGTTGCACTGATTGGTTAAATGGGTCAATGATTGGCATATGATTAGTTAAAAATTTTTACGCTGACGCAGACGGATTTTATGTGAACAGTCCATAATTCTCGAACAAGCCTATTTTTTTCTTTTGGAAAAGAAGAATATAAGTTAACTGCCATTTCTCTGTTGGAACGAAGTTCTTTTACGCGGCTTACAGTAGAGTGAACTGGCAGGAATCCACGTAACGAAAAAGCGTTATGCCCCCTTCATAAGAGCTTTTTCTCAAGGACTCTGTGGCTTAATGGTTATCGTATCGGACTACGGAGTATCGGACTATCGCACTATGGAGCGAGAGGTCCCTGGATCAAATCCCGCACAAACGCTACGGGCAATTTTAAAACCCTTCACTTGCACACTGTATCAAATTTGATACATAAGTTATTTTTTCCCTTTATATTCAAAAACAATACTTTTTATTCACTTGTGCACCTTGTATTAATTTTGAAACATCATAGCAAAGCTTTTAATCACTGTTAGTTACATTTTCGTAGGATAGATGGCAGCAGAAATACAACTGCGATCTCAGTAAAAGATAGCCGTCCAATTCATACCAGACCTGCCTTAGTATTTGCTATATTTTCAGTATTTTAAAGTCAGTTTACATCTTTGAAAGTTTTATAAATATATTTTAGAGGTATGTAGCTTTTATAATTATTAATAAAATACTTCTTTAATCTTTTATAAAAAATTCAAGTATGATTTCAATTTTATGTATAAAAAATGAGACATGGTGTGCTTACGCCATTTTTTTAAGGAAATGGCGGGAAGAAAGTTTTTAACACAGAAAGAAATTGAGGAACTTATGAACTGACCGTGGAGTGATCATAGTGAAGATGGATCTGATTCAGAAAGCGATAGGAGAACAGGTGATCCTAATTATAAACCAAACAAAGTTTGTGATGAAATTTTTGATGGTTGTAGTGATTCGGAAGATGAGGTATCATTACTTAATAATAGAGATGTTCTTGATCTGCCTAATAGGGGGAACATGGCAAAAACTAATAGAAATAATACAGGGAGAACAAAGCTTGCAATCAACTGGAAGAAAACTAATTTACTTCTAATTAATGATCAAATTTTATTCAGAGGTGACGAGAATCTCTCTCCTGAAATTATGAATTTAAACACACCTCTAAATTTTTTTTAGTTATCTTTTTACAGAAGATTTGATTGAGCATATAGTTCAAGAAACAAATTTATTCAGTGTGCAAAAAAACCCAGAAAAGTGTGTCAATGTAAAATTAAACAATACATTGGAATTTGTTTAATGATGTCTATTGTACATGTACCAAACACTAGGCCATATTGGTCACCTGCCATAGGCAATTATGTAATAAAAGAATGTATGTCTTTATTACGCTTTGAAAAGATAAGAGAATTTCTACATTTTAATGACAACAGTAAACAACCATCACATGATGACCCTCAGCATGACCGTTTATATAAACTTCGACCAGTTGTAAATGCTTTACTTGAAAGATTTCATACCGTCCCTATGGAATCGCGTCTTTTTGTTTCAACTTATTTTTTGTTTGTTATTGTTTTAATTCGAGCCGGATTTATATTGTGTCATTAATTTATTTTTGTTGGTGATTAAATAATAAAATTAATCCGATTAAAAATTATGCTAGGTAACATCTAAATCAAAATAATTAATTTATATATTAAAATTTTTAATTTTAATAAATATAATTAATTTATATATTAAAATTTTCAATTTTAATAAAATAGAGAGAGAGAGAGTTGGTTGGTTGGTTGGTTGAATAAAAGAGGGCTGCGCTTTTTGGCGTGACAAAAATACACTAATATAATCAATAGAAATCTACATATTAAATCACGTTTAGAGATGAAAAAATAACGTAAGGAACTTCTTTCCTGACGGGGGTCCCCCGACCGCACAATTTTTCCCCCCTCTTATTTAAAAAAAAAGATTAAAATTTGGGACTTGCCTTCTACAGAACAGCATGCAGTAGTGGAGCATTTTCAAAGTTACAGTATTCTGGCATAAGAAAAAGTGTGCGTTAATGGACACTATATGGGACTTTACTAGATGTATTACCCGGCTTCGCTCGGGATTCAGTTTCTGTTATTATTTTTTTCAATGATTAGCCTCATGTTATGATGTTCTACAGTTTTCGATAAAATTCTTTTGCGGTAGCAAATAGCATTAGTTTGTTGTCGGTGCTGTCGTTGTTCATCGCTTTCCTCTCCTTTCGATGTTGAAGCTCGAAGACAATCGTATGTTTGAAGCGTTAAAACTTTCTTCACCAGTCTCACTGCTTCGGATCACTACAATTCGAATTCTGTTACCTTCGAGCTCTTGGGAATGTTTTTTCTTCAGATTCTTGTGTGCGTCTAACTGCATTTCGAATTCTGTTGGCTTCGCGCTCTTCTGTTTTGTTTTTCATCTGATTGCTCATTTCTCAACAATCTTTGACACTTTCCCCTTACTTCTGCAGGATTAAAAGTTGCTCTCCTCTTTTTGGGCATTTTAAAGCATTAATTTACAGCTAGTCAATAACGTTTGAATGGATTTATTATTATAGAAAAATAATCAATAATTTTTGAATGGATTGAGATCACATTCAATATTAAAACACAGCAAATCTGGTAATTATTATAGAAAAAGTATATACACGTATTTCATACTCGGAATTCTTTCTCAAAACTAAATCGTCTGCTACGTTTCAATGCCACTTTCAGACTTTCTTAATTATAATATACACGTATTTCATGATTGTAATTCTTTCTCAAAACTAAATCATCTGCTATGTTTCAATGTCACTTCAGTTATATAAATCATCGCGTCAAGGCTAAACGCACGTGTTTCTAGCTATGTCAACGTGTCCTGCAGTATATCTGAGATTGAACAGGCAGCATGGGATAGTTTCAATTCATGAAATGAATAGATAACACATTCATTGAAAATGAATGACTTTCCATCCTTATATTTTCATATTTAAAAAGAAACATTCCGGCGTTGCCACGTAAATGAAAATAATATATCAAATTCATTATTGCATGTGCCAATATATGAATAAATCACGTTTTTAATTCATGTCTATTTATTTTTACGGAAATGTTATAATTTAATTGGTAACAATGAAATGTTACAATGCCTTTGAACAAAAATATCCGGGGAAATTTGGCGATTTTCAATATCCGTTGATACTTCTAACATAATTCGGGAATGGAAAGTCGTAGCGGAATGAAAATAGTCTATAACCATCGCGCAAGTTCAAGCAATAAGTTGACCAAGTTTCATTGCAATCGGATGAACGGTACGGCAGCGCATAAAATACGTACAAACAAACAAACAAACAAACAAACAAACATTCATTCATTTTTATATATAAAGATTTGAAGCTGTCAATCAGGGGCTATGCAACGTGAAAGATTGTGACAAGCGCAATATCCATTTGAAATGGAACGTGGTTCAAGGGATCCAAAATTACATTTGTAACTGTATTCAGATTCATTTACAGCTGGTCCAGAGAATAAACGGTACTTTCGCATTAAACGGAGGCCACTCATTTATTTATATTTCAATTCTAAATGCAAATGCAGCGCATTCAAAACGTAAACACAGCGTGAATCATTCACAGCGTGATTCTCACTAAAAAATGAATCACTGACAAGATCTATTTTATCATCATGTTTTGTTTTGCTATTATTGAAGAGTGTATAATGTTTTTCAGGGTGATGTTTGAAATTCAGCCTACCAGTGTGACGTTTATGCACATTTATACCAGTGTGACGTAATATTATATTTGTTTAGTTCCTGCACCTGCGATTGTTTGCGTGCTTGATACTAGCACGTCACCATTTGGAATCATATCTGGTGGAATACATATGGCGATCGGCAGCCGGCAACAATGCTTTCGTCGCGCGCCTGAGAAAAAGCACCAGTTCTGGAAGTCTGTGGCGACTGGAAATTAATTTTAAGTTTTTATAACTTTCTGTATTTGAGTAACTTCTTGTACTTTCTGTAATAAAGTTTGTTGTTTGTGTTCGTAATGGAATTTTACATTTTCCCCCAATTTTCCAATACTTAAATGGGTGGCCTCCGTTTAATACGAAAGTACCGAATAAACATCTATTGATTGGGGAAAAGAACAGTTGGATTTGTTCCAACGACAAGACAGTGATTGATTGGAACAACTACCTGAGAGAAGTTTGCAAGTATAGCCTTCTATATAGAGCTTGGGAAAAATCGGAGGGTCTAACAAAATTGTAGAAATTGACGAAAGCCTCTTTATAAAGCGCAAAAACCAAGCTGGAAGAATAATTCCAGAGCAATAGAGGTTTGGTGCATTGGGCAGGGAGACCAACGAGAGCTTCATTGCAAGAGTTCCAGATAAAACAGCGGCTATTCTTATGGATGCAATAAACGAAAATATCGAAGACGGATCTACAGTTTTTTCGGATTTTCGGAAGGCATATATCATAAAACTGATGAATTAAAAGTTGCAGGATTTGAACATTTCAAAGTTAATCATCGATATAACTCTGTTGATCCCAATACTGGGGCGCATACTCAAAACTTTGAAAGACTGTGGGGTTCGACCGAATGGCAAAAATTAAAAAAACACCGCGGAACCATGCGACACCACTTAGATTCGCATTTAGGCGAATTTATGTAGCGTCGACTTCATAAAGAAGATGATTCATTTGTTTCTATTTTGAATGCTATCTATGATTTTTGGCCGCCGGAAAAAATTGAAGAAGTTTGGCGGGATCTGCGCCAACTTTCATGGTTGATGGGAAAATACGCAAGTACCATATTTTCAATTAGTCAATCGTTACGTATATCATGGAACGTGCATCTTTACAAATATCTGATAAGCTTTAAAAGAAAGCGTTCATACACAGGAGAGAGACTGCTACTGAAGCTCGCGAGAACCCGTTCTCTCTTTTCTCCTTGCGATCACTTTCTGTATTCTTCCTCGGAAATGAGGATCACGAAGTTGCTACAAATTTTTGATAGAATCATTCTTGAAATGGCAGCATTGTATCCATACAAATTATTTTCTTATAGTCAATTTGATTTATTCAAGTAAATTACGAAATACGAAATTATTCATTTCAAACCATACAGAAACAGTAAGATTATACTTAATAAGGATATTTTATGAATGTTTAAATTATTTTATTATAAAGCATAATATTGGGAAATATTATATAAAGAGCAAGATGGTAAAAAACTAACTCAATTGAATAATATATGATACGCCCTATAATATATATGATTTAGTAGAAATACATTTGATTGGAAGAAACAGAATGGCAAAGGCAGATGTTTTGCTACCTGTAAATCCAAGACTCTTAGAAAGAAGAAGAAGTTCTCTGACAGATCATATTATTCGCATTCGCACAGCACATATAAAACGTCAGTTCATTCCTTGGTGGAATATGCCAGAGGATCAACGTTTCCCAGCAGTATCAAAATCAAAAGAAAACCAAATAAAGGCTGCACAAGTGGCTGAACTTCAGCGAAGATTTAAAATGATAACCGCACCAGAGGATTCTTATGAGTATTCTGACTCAGAGAGCTCTGATAAGAAGAACATAAAACATTCCCGCAGTGTATCATTTGAAATGGGATTAAATTCTGTGAAGAAAAAGAAGTCTCGGCAACCTGCTGCATCACGTTCTGGTACAAAAACTGGAAGTGGCAAACTTATGAAAATCCGACCCCAAAAAAGTCTAGAAAAAGAGTCTTCGGAAAAACCCAAGAAAAATACTCCTAAGCCAAAATCTACAAAAAATGTTAACAAAATTGCATCAGGTGAGAAACTAACGACAAAAAAATTAAAAGGGAGATTCAAAACTATGAAACCCCCAAGAAACGCGAAAAGGGCAACTATGACTACACTTTCACAAAGAAAGTCAGTAGATAATGATTCAGACTTAAAAAAATCATCTCTGAGCAAGCAAGCCAATCTTAAGAATCGAGTAAGACCAGTTACATCAAAAGATATTATGATTTTAAAATGGCTCCACGAGTTAAACTGTCCTGACACAGCCAAAGAAAATGCCAGAGGAAATAAATTATATCCTGGAGAAACTAAAAAGTACCCAATTCAAATACTCAAGGGAACTTTGAAGCCGAATGCCGCCCAGTATATAAATGAGCCCATAAAAAGTAGATCTAAGGATACCAGTAGAAAATATCAGCCAGTCTCTCCGAGAAAGGAAATGCTTTCCTTTGAAAAGAAAGGAACCCAAAGTGAGGATAATATTAAAACAAAGAGTAAAATAAGTAAGGAGAGTCGTATGCATAACAAATCTTACACGTCACTTACTTCTCTATCATCAGAACCTAGAACAAAAAAATCTGAATCAAAGGAAAATGCTTACTTAGAAACAGAAGAAAGTAAAGAATTTGAGGTGGAAGAAGGCATGGCTGATAAAAACAGCGCAGTACCCCATGATGTTGAGATGTATGTTTCAGAGCTTGGGAAATTACAGATAGTGTTGGATCTTAAATCTTTTACACCCGAAGATGCCGCTGTTATAATATGGTTGAATGAACTACCAAAGTCAGTTCTAGAGACCGATTTTCGAAAACGCTTAAGCATTACGTCCCTCAAAGATATGCAGCCACAAGAACAATCTAATGTGCTAAAATTAAGAAGTACTTCCGTTCCTCACCTGGAAGATATCGCCACCCCAAAACCTAACATCTATTTTCCACCGATAACAATTTTAAAAAATCTTGCAGTTGATTCGAAGGCCGGATTACGGGATTTGAATAAAGATTCTTCTAGTGAAGTGTTCTATAAGAGATGCAATTTGAAACATATTGACTCGGAAAGTTCCTAATAACAAACTTGAACTCGTGATTTAAATAAATATATGAAACTAATAAAAATGAGTTTGCAAATGAATAAAATACTATTTTAATAAGTGAACAGTAATAAGTTCCTAAGAATAAATTTTTAAAAGCAATGATGCTTTCACAGAACATTAAAGCCTTTGCAAACATTATGATGTATATAACTCATTTGATATTTCGTATTGGGAAGAACTAGCAAGAAGTGTATGGACAATACGAGAAAATACGTATTAACATAGAGTTATTGGAATTAAAGGAAATGCATTCTCTTTATGTAACTTGTCATAAAATTATATACGCAACACTGGAAGTGGATTTGTTTGTCTGTAATTCAATGGAGCAAAACTGTGTCCAGACCTACTTCTAAGAAAACGTACTGCCTGTGTGCACCTTACTTCTAAGAAAACGGTATTCTTTATATGAACATAACCAGAATAAAACAAATGTCGTACAATAAGGTCAGGAGTTATTGAGTTATTGGTGTTTCAAATGACTTGTCATAATCCTCCTTATTAAACATATTTGATGTAGTTCAAATTTCCTTTCTTCCATGTGTTGAACTAGAAGAAACTTGTTTGTGGTGAAATTACTTTATTTTTCAGAAAAGTGGCTCTAGCTCCGAAATATGGCTCTAAGGTGAGAAAAAAGGAAAGAATTCGTGTTTATTATTTATTAAAAAAAAGACGGTTAACCAAGTTGTCCTAGATAGGATTCTTTGTGGGCATAGAAAAGTTACCTTTCAGAATAATGCTAAATAATTAGGATTCTAGAATTGTGGCTAACACGAGTGGATTAAAATATTTAAATTCTCAAACCTTTTTTTTTTCGTTGAAATACAGAAACTGGCTTTAGTTCTTCATAGTGATTAACAGAACAACGCTATAGACTATGAGTTTCCTAGTTTCATTATAAAATAATTATCCTATTTATTAGTATGATTAATATATCTGCGAATAATATCCCTAAATATACCTACAGCTAAGGTGTTCTCATTTTTAGCTATATTAAAACCAGTTATTTATACTACTACCTTGATAGTTCTAGTGTTTAACAACAGAGACTTAAGTTAAGAATCCTAGCAGTATAAGCCGGTTTTAGAACAAAATGATGCTCATGTTTTCTTTTACAGGTATTAAATAAATGTAAATTTAAATTTCAATAAAATAAATCTACCTTTGCCTTCAATTTTCATTTGTAGTTGTCGCGTATATATTTTCTAAGCATGCATGGATAAGTAAAGTTACATTTGTAAGTTCTTAGGCGCACCTATCTAAGTACATCTACACTGAAGTGCCACTGAATTAGGGATACCTACCTAGTAACGAGTTGGACCTCCTGTGGCCTTGATAACGGCTGCCACACGACGAGGCATAGATTCAACAAGTTTCTGGAAACGTTCCACGGGAATGGCTTGCCAAATATTGGCTAAAGCTGTCCATAAATCAGTAAGGTTCTTTGGCGCTGTGTGATGGCCTTTCACGCCTTGTTCCAAAACATCCCAAAGATGCTCAATAGGATTTAAGTCTGGGCTTCTAGGTGGCCAATTCATGACAGAGAAGTCAGAGGAATGCTCATCCAACCAGCCAGTAGCCAACCGGGACTTGTGAGAGGTACAGTTGTCTTGCTGGAAAACTCCATTACCGTGCGGATAACAGAACAGCATAAACGGATGGAGGTGATCACCCAGCAACTCTACGTACCGAATTGCATTGAGGGAGGTTGGTACACCCACCAAAGATCCCAAACTGTTCCACGAAAAAACACCCCAGACCATGATTGAGCCACCATGCCCTTGTACAGTTCCAGCCAGGCATGCAGGATCCATGGCTTCATGAGCCTGACGCCATATTCTCAGCCTCCCGTCGGCGTTAAGTAGTCGGAATCGAGACTCATCACTCCATGCTACTCGTTTCCAGTCCTCTACACTCCAGTCTTTGTGCTCTCTTGCCCAGGCAAGACGTGCAGCCCGATGGCGAGTATAGAGCAATGGTACTCTCGTAGGTCGACGGCTCCCGAAACCCATACGGTGAAGCGAGCGTTGCACAGTCCGTTTACTGAATGTACGACTGGCACCGTCATTAAACTGGGTAATTTGAGCTAATGTTTGGCTTCGCTGGCTACGTACAATACGCCTGAGCCGTCTCTCACCACGCACTGTCAAGGCTAATTGTCCTTTGCAGTTTGCCCGATCGCTAGTTTTTTTCCACCATCCATGTATGCTTGGTATACTCTTGACACTGTCGACCTTGAAAATCCTAGCTGTCTGACGATTTCGGAAATTGAATGGCCCATGCGTCGCGCACCTACGATTTGTCCGCGATCGAAGGCGTCTAAATCAGGCAGTTTACCCATACTGGTAATTCCAACAACTAATTCAGAACAACCAAAGTACGCGCTATATATGCAGTTACCACAGAGCCCTCACTTGCGCATACATGATGCGCAGCGCTACACAATTTGCATAGGCTTTGCTATCCCTAATTCAGTGGCACTTCAGTGTATTTCTAAGATTGTTGGTGTGCTTATAAGAAATACTAATTACAAGATAAAAAGAACTTTTTATATACCACGTTTTAAAATTTTCTGTTGAATCATATAAACTTGACAATTCTCTCTTAATTGCACAAACCTTCACTTAATTATTCTTTTTCACTTTCTTTTATTTAATTTTAATCACTTTTTAGTCGTTTCTACTATCCACAGACTTTATAAACTTTAATTTTTATAATTTTTTAAAATTTTTTCGCACAATATTCTCTCTATTCTAAAAAAAAGTAACTCCCGCTGCCGCTGCCGCCTATGTCAAAAGCTTGTCACTCTATCTCCTCCGAAACCACTGGGAGTATGGGGTCGAGACCGATACCAATAGATGCAGAAAAATGTGGGGAACAAAATAAGATATGTCTCATCTTCGTCGGACTTTAAGTTTTTTTTAAATTTTATATTTTGTGGGAAAATATTGACTTTTTCATCTTCAGATTACGATAACTCGCCAAAAAATGATCGTAGAAGTTTGATCTTTTTACAATCTAAGACTACAGACATTTCTCTTTCAAACTAGACCTCATTTGTTTAAAAATATTTTAAAACAGACTAATATTTTCATTAAAAAAATTGTGCGGTCGGGGACCCCCGTCAGGAACGAAGTTCCTTACGTTATTTTTTCAACTCTAAACTTGATTTAATATGTAGATTTCTATTGATTATATTAGTGTATTTTTGTCACGCCAAAAAGCGTAGACCTCTTTTATTCAACCAACTCTCTCTCTCTCTATTTTATTAAAATTAAAAATTTTAATATATAAATTAATTATTTTTATTAAAATAAAAAATTTTGATTTATAAATTAATTATTTTGATTTAGATGTTACCTAGCATAATTTTTAGTCGGATTAATTTTATTATTTAATCATCACAAAAATAAATTAATGACACAATATAAATCCGGCGTGAATTAAAACAATAACAAACAAAAAATAAGTTGAAACAGAAAGACGCGATTCCATAGGGACGGTATGAAATCTTTCAAGTAAAGCATTTACAACTGGCCGAAGTTTATATAAACGGTCATGCTGAGGGTTATCTTGTGGTGGTTGTTTACTGTTGTCAATAAAATGTAGAAATTCTCTTATCTTTTCAAAGCGTTTTAAAGATATACATTCTTTTGTTACATAATTGCCTATGACAGGTGACCAATATCGCCTAGTGTTTGGTACATGTACAATAGACATCATTATACAAATTCCAATGTATTGTTTAATTTCTAAATTCGTTACATTGACATACTTTTCTGGGTTTTTTTGCACACTGAATAAATTTGTTTCTTGAACTATTTGCTCAATCAAATCTTCTGTAAAAAGATAACTAAAAAAAATTTAGAGGTGTGTTTAAATTCATAATTTCAGGAGAGAGATTCTCGTCACCTCTGAATAAAATTTGATCATTAATTAGAAGTAAATTAGTTTTCTTCCAGTTGATTGCAGGCTTTGTTCTCCCTGTATTATTTCTATTAGTTTTTGCCATGTTCCCCCTATTAGGCAGATCAAGAACATCTCTATTATCAAGTAATGATACCTCATCTTCCGAATCACTACTAACATAAAAAATTTCATCACAATCTTCGTTTGGTTTATAATCAGGATCACCTGTTCTGCCATCGCTTTCTGAATCAGATCCATCTTCACTATGATCACTCCACGATCTCTTCATAAGTTCCTCAATTTCTTTCTGTGTTAAAAACTTTCTTCCCGCCATTTCCTAAAAAAATGGTGTAAGCATCGCATGTATCATTTTTGATACATAAAATTGAAATCATACTTGAATTTTTTATAAAAGATTAAAGAAGTATTTTATTAATAATTATAAAAGCTACGTACCTCTAAAATATATTTATAAAACTTTCAAAGATGTAAACTGACTTTAAAATACTGAAAATATAGCAAATACTAAGGCAGGTCAGGTATGAATTGAACGGCTATCTTTTACTGAGATCGCAGTTGTATTCCTGCTGCCATCTATCCAACGAAAATGGAACTAACAGTGATTAAAAGCTTTGCTATGATGTTTCAAAATTAATACAAGATGCACAAGTGGATAAAACATATTGCTTTTGAATATAAAGGGGAAAAATAACTTATGTATCAAATTTGATACAGTGTGCAGTGAAGGGTTTTAAAATTACCTGTAGCGCTTGTGCGGGGATGTGAACCGGGGACCTCTGCAGTACTGCGGAGTATCGGACTGCAGTCCGATGTCCGATGCGATAACCATTCAGCCACAGAGTTCTTGAGAAAAAGCTCTTGTGAAGGGGCATAACGCTTTTTCGTTAAGTGACGATTCGTGCCAATTTACTCTACTGTAAGCCGCGTAAAAGAACTTCGTTCTAAAATTAAACACAGTTTTTCAAGAAATATCGTCCCCTATGTGGATATAATATCGATGCTCCTCGAGTTTTTATCTTACAAAGAAAATATTTACATCATCTGGAAGCTGAAAGCTTTCTTATTCATATAAACCTCATTTCAAGTCTATATCTTAAATTTTCAATTTTTAATTGAATTTTAAAGTTGATAATTCAACAGTTTTGAAACGCCCTTCGCATTAAGGGTGACAACAGTAAATGGATGGAAGCTGTTACATTGCCCGAGAATCACCCCTATGTATCTCGCTATTAGCCATAACAGAGGAGAGAGCGTAGCGAGCCTAGGGGCGAAGCCCTAGTTTTGTAAAAAAAACTAAATTCATATGTATTCTGTTTTCAAAATCGTCAGACGCCGTTACGCAAAAGTGCAAGCATTGAATTCGATCGAAGCGCCACCTTGTGGATTTTTTAGGCTAAAAGTATTAAAAGAATGCATTGTCATCGTGTTCTGAGCTATTCTAAAAGTTTCAAAAGTCTAGCTAGTCGGGAAGTTTGTTAAAAGTCGATTGGAAGATTTGTACTGGACAAACACACACACACACACAAACAAACAAACAAGAAAGCGAGTTGATTAAAACATGGAAAAAATAGGTGAGTTTCTGGGACTTGTTAATGTTTTTTTCTGTAAGATCGGGTGTTTACAAGTGCACGTATAAAGAAAAAGAATTTCAGGTTTAATTAAATAAGTAAAACATGGATGTTTTTTGGTACTTACGTATTAATCCATCCAGGTTGGCTCCCTTGGCGACGAATATAAATGCAGCGCTGTTTCTTCATTTGAGGAGGGAATCTGTAGCTATCGGTCTTAATATGGTTTAAAGCAGTCTTTTCCTTTAGCAGTTTGAGCGTCACGCCGAATAAATTCGGCTAAGTAAGAATCCAGACGGTGGCGTGCTATACTTAATTGTTTATTATTTCTCCTTTTCGCAGAGACCCACATACGTTCAAAGCTCTGATGTGTACACCCGTTTAGGGGTCTACGAAGTGGAATTTGGGATTTACTATTCCGTGAATGAAACCAGCTTCTTGCGGTTCACTCATTTTGAAAGCTTTCCAACAATCCGAGTAAACTGTACTGCCTGCTTTGATCATCTGCATTTGTGTAGCAGACTTCTGTCAGAAACAGAAATGAGAAACGTTTCCTTTGTCTCCCGACAAACTCCACCAAAATCCCATTGCCGTGGGAGTACATGTCCCGCATTATTTTTTCTCTTCGTAAACAGGTTGTCGCCAGCTTCGACGATGTGTGCAGGACTACCTATTTTCTTAGGCTCTTCAATCTCCATTTCAACAACGCATATTTAGTGGGTCGATAAAATGAGGACCTGCTTGGGAACTAACTCTGGTCCCGAGTCAGATTGACCATCTGATCAAGACATGCTGTATGGCACCCAAGCCCACGGTCACGAAAGCGGTGATGGGCACCGCATGCCTTGATCCACATTCCGATTGTTGTGCCATGAGTTAGTAAACTGTTTCAGTCCATAATAGTTTAACGGCCGTATCTAGTTCTTCCTGACCAACTTTAATAGATGTTAACTCTTTGATTCATCAATAAATGAATCGTACAGCTGTCGTGAATGAGATTCGACTGCCTTTGAACCAATAACCAACTCGCATTCCCCCAAGTTGAAAGTATACATTACACTTCCAAAATACTTCATTAATGAGATGTGAATTAACGCATTTACGAACGTCCGGTAATATGCCATACTCCCGCTATAAGAGGATGGTATCTTTCTCATTACTCGGCATTTCCCACAGAGGCATCCCGAAAATATATATATATATATATATATATATATATATATATATATATATATATATAACAGACTACTAAGAAATAACACGCTTGAAGAGGAGTTAAAAAACATGGCACGTGTGCGTGGAGAGTATGACAGGGTTGCAAGAATAGGCATTAGCGGGGTTGTGATTGTACAGTACAGGATTGCAAGAATTTAGCGAGTTATGAAAACCTTTGTCTTCAGGCAGTGTTAATACGTCGTACGTAAGTACCGTTTTTTTACCCCACTTTTTATTACCGTGTTTTTATTAACTCGCTTTCTTGTTTGTGTGTTTATCCCGTACAAATCTTGCAATCGATTTTTAACTAACTTCCCGGCTAGCTAGACATTTGAAACTTTTAGAATAGCTCAGAACACGATGACAATGCATTATTTTAATACTTTTAGCCATCTTTAAGCAGAATTAAATTAATTTTCAGTTGTTTTCAGTTAATTTTGTTTTGTAGACTGGTGCAGCCATCTATTGGCCAGGATGGGAACGAAAAGTTAAACGCAAGTTAACTTCCAATTGACTTCCTTTTCTTTCAAGTTGATGAGATAATTCATCAAAAAAATTTTTAAAAAGTATTTATTAATACGTAGAATTGTCAAGTTTATATGATTCAACATAAAATTTAAAAACATGGTATAAAAAAAGTTCTTTTTATCTTGTAATTATCTAAAGTTAAGTTACACGTGTAGATACTTAAGTGTTCATAAACCTGTTGCGGTAAATCGAGTTATAGTTTTTTTCAGGAGGTTATGAGGAAATTCAAAGACGGAGCAACTTATTATTTAAGCTGAAAATTTTCCACTCTCAGGGACTATGTGATAAGTGACGTCATGCGGAAAGAAAAAGTGTTCATTCTAATGGTATCAGCTCTATTTTTCGTTGAATGATAGTCAACGTACAAGATACGGACGGAGTATGATACACTTACAGCCAATTGAATCAGCATTCCCCATCTTGCTTCATGCCACCTTGTTATTTTTACGACTTTACGGCATCAAACATTTTTCATGAACTGTATGATGAAAATGGCAATGAAAATTAGCGTAAAACATCTTTAAATGTCAACATTTTCAAAATTGTATCTGAAGTTTATGTGATTTCTAATAAATTTAATTAGTTTTTCAAATGCACTGTATGTTAGTTTACTTTAGAAATTTTATTTTTATATAATTTTGCAATAAAATTATTTTCAGCTTAAAAATATTAGAGTGAATTATTTAAAAGTAAGTATTATTTTCTTAATTATATTATTAAACGGGGCTTTACAAAAAGATTTATTCCTTACGGAAGGAAGAAACCATGGATATATTTAGCTTGTGTTATCTCACATCGCTGGTGATATTTTGTAAAGTTACATAGTTTTTCCATGATAATGTATTTTATTAGTAGAATGGCATCTACACTAAATTTGTTTCATAGGCTATTCTACCTTTTAAAAATACCTTCTAAAACAGTGGTTCTGGACTTTTTTTTTTTGCACCTCTTGTCCATGACTAACAGTCTAATATACTTAACGATCAAATTACTATCTGGTTTGCCAGGAACTGATGGTCTTTACCTTTTGTTATTTTGCCAATATTCCCCTGAAAGCTCGTTTGGAACAGCTTTGTTAGACGCACCTCCGTTGGCGAAAAGTTAGCGCCAAAAATTGTTTGCGTCAACGCACCTCCGTTGAGGAAAAGTTAGAGCGAAAAATTATGCAAACAAAAACATCCATAGCGACCAAGAAATAACAAATAAGTTGAAAACAAACTTACCGCTGTCTGTATTAAACTTCCAAAAACATTACAGAAATCCCCAGCCGGTGGTTTGTAGCCGTAAACGCAAATTCTCCATACGCAAACATATTACACACCTGTTTCCAATAAAATACAAATTAAACAACAACCTCAATTCAGTCATGTCACTCATTTTGCCAGAAACTACTCTCTAGAAGACACAAAACAACATTTCACTTGAAAGGGTGAAAATTCATGAATCTAATTTCGGGAAAAGGAAATTACCGCTAGCTGTATTAAACTTCCCAAAACATTTAGTTAACAAATAAATTTCCTTCATTACAAAATAGCAATAACGCATGAGCGAAAAAAAAACTACAGCAGAAATAGCAAAAATAAACAAAAAAAATACAAAACATACTCAACTCTGTGTTATTGTTAAAAAGTTAAGAAAACAATCAAAATTATAAATCTCATTATTTATTATTAAATTCAATCTCTCAAACTAATTACTGCCACAACTGCACACAATTAAATCCGAAACAAAAAATCTCACCAAAATCGCATGGTTACCACGCCATACACAAAATCGCCAAACTTGGCAGGGAGCTGCGTCTGACAAAGCTGTACCGCGCGTTTACACCTTATTGTTTTTTCTTTGTACCATCTCTATACCTCTTGTATTCTATATATATATGTATATGATGTCGTTGTGACTTATGCCCCTTGACCGACAGCAACATCAGATCAAGTCCTATATAGGCTATTGGGCTGAAGTGGGCGGCTCCGGTTTTTAATTAGCACCACAAGGGTCGGAGTCCGACTTGGGTACTAACCGGTCCCGTGATTTTGAACCGAATCAAGTAACGAGACCGGTACACTTGACCCCGCACCTCCAGAGGTAAATTTGAGAACTTGGAGGACATTGCAGTCACGACAGATTTTCCGTGCACCAGCCACCATTAATGTACACAGCGGTGAATTTGTCAGCGACGAGCATCGAACCAGTGACGTTCAGATCCCTGGCCGGTACTTACGTATTAACGCCACCGCAGCTACAGATTTGGCGGTTTTTAAGTGCCGCCAATCTACACCTAAAATTTCTGCGACAAATCATAAAATAAAACACTAAGGGGCCTTATAAAATGCAACAAATTACGCACGATGAGGTATATTTTAAAAGTATGCCGAGTATCATTCAAAACTTTCTATGTCATCTATGGTAACTCTAGATGAAATGATAGAACTGACGAAGGAGAACAACATTGTTGGACAAGAAGAAAAGCTGTCCGGCAACTTTGCTGTAAAGGTACGTTTGTGCCTTTTACCCCCATAATTATTTTTTTTAAACTAAGCATCATTTGACGAGAATTCATGTTTCGGTACAGTGACATTTTCACAGTGTAATCCAGAAAACCCCAATAAACTATTCTATCGAAAGTTAAAATCGGAAAATTTCCAATTTTTGTTAAATATTATGTGATTGATATATTTTAAACAGATAAATATAGATATTCTGTGTTACGATTTTAAAGCGAAATCAATTTATGTATTGCTATCGGGAAGTATTTATATTTGAAATATAAGTGAATTAGTAAGGTATACACTAAATCAGTGGTTAGCAACTGTTTTATTTGTTTATTTGCACATTCTTTTCACATAAAAATCCTTTTCCGTTAACTGATTTTCAACTTCATTTAAATTTTATTCTCTGGCTGTAACAACAGGATGCTTTACTGTGCCCACGATATTAAATTTCATGAACTGTTTCATTTTTCTCTTCAGCGATGCCTGTAAATAATTCGAAAAAATCCAAAGAAAATCAGTCAAAAGCAGTTCGAGTACATCGAAAGCGCAGCAAACATCGTAGTGAAAGGATTGTATCATTAAATTTATCCAAGTGTGTCAGTCATAATTTAAATGATCTGATTGCTAAATTAGATATTTCCAGAAATCACCAGAAGAAAGCGATGTCGAAACTACCAACGTTTCGTGAAAAAGGTAGAGTGTGCACGCCTTAGATAATATTTTAAAACAAAACTTTACTTTCCTAAGAATTTTTCGTAAATGTACGACTTTTATTTTATTGGATTTTGTAAAAATATTCTAATTAAATTTTTTAAAATTATTTTATATTATTTTACAGTTTCGAAAATGTTAAATTACATTTAAAACCCCGGATAAGAAAATGTTTGTTCATTGAATGACAAATAAATATGAAATATGTGAAATTTTTATCTAAAAGAAACACAAAAGAAGTCGTACCGAAGCATAATACATGTAAGAAGCGCATCTTATTAATATTCAAAAAAACATATCTATTAGCAGTCATGTTTCAAAAAGAGGCTATCTCATGATAGAAGGCCATTAAAATACAAATATTGATTTATACCCCGAAGTACTGTGCCCAAAATAAAATCTAGGAGAGACTTTTTTTTCTTTAATACATTAAAACTAACTTAATTAATGCAATAAACACAGAAAATATGAGACTACTTTTGTTAGGTTTAAGGTTTAGGTTTGTTAGGTTAGGTTTTGTTAGGTTTAAGAATAAGTTTGAAATAGCCTATATTTCTTTAATATAAATTGTCATGTAGGTTGAGAGGAAATCACGTCTTTAAACGGTCATTAATACATTTATCTCCAAAATGATAATTTTATTTCCTTTTTACTTTTTTATATTTCGTTAAGACAGTAACTAAATAACTATCTCTCTGTATAAATCAGGTATATGGACAAAAAAAAAACAGAGTGGCTGTCTCGGATTTTTGAAAGATGGATTTGAGTTCGTCTGCTTTCGATCCCCTTCAAAATTTTTCTGAAATAAGTGGCTATTCTAAACATACTAATGTTATTGTACTGTTTAATTTTACCTTTAATACCCTATGGATACTTATCTTTAAAACAGCTAAATGTATAAATCCCAACCTTTCAAAAAACTTTTTGAAAAATATTGATTCGTGATCTATCTCAAAAGTCGAAATGTGTGCGAAAAGTTGGTCTAAAAATATGGCGAGTCGAAAAGCTGAAAGAGAGTTTAATCGCCTAAATTTTACTGCCTTTTTTTTTTTTACTGTCTTTTCTAAATTTTACTGTATTTTTGAGGATAATCTCTAATGGAAATTTCTATTCAGAAATAACACCAAAGAGGATTTCTGAAATCGCTGGAAAGGAGTTTAAATCTCTTGGAAGAAGATTCATTAAGGGATTCAAGTGTTTTTCGAAATTTGGAGAAAGAAATTCCAGTGGCAATGCTATATCTTATCCGCAGACTTTAAGGTAATTTTTTAAACTCTGTCAGAGCACATGTACTTAATATTGATGAACAAAATAGGTTTAAATCGATGACTAATGCATTAAAATGTTTCGAAGAGCAGCTTTATTTCAGCATATTTCACGAGCCAGATGTTCCAATTTTAAGGCAACTGGAGAGTGATAAGGGTTTCATGCCGATGCAGTTTGTTTAGTAAGCTTATCATAAACATCTTTAAGCAAAATGTGCAATTTTGTTCGAACCAAATTCTTGAAAATCATGGTGGATTTTTGATTTTAGCCCCGACTTCAATCCCGAATACTAAGAAGTTTTTTTGTGCTCAGTGGGGGAATGATTAAAACTATGTCAGCATAACGTAGAATATATATATATATATATATATATATATATATATATATATATATATATATATATATACATATATATTTCCATCTTTTTTCAGTATTTTTTTTAACACTCTAAATTTATATTTTAGTATTTACCTTAATCTTGTCAGAAAAGATAAGTGCAATTAACTCATGTGCAGCAGTTAAGCGATTTCCTGAACAGTTCTCTTTCGGCTTTGCAACTATAAATCACAGTGCTATGAAGTTTCAACTATTCCTTTTCCGCAGCGTTTGATAAAATTTTGACGAAATAGTAGTCTTCTCTGTTTGTTCACTGTCAATTCAACATGAAAATTTAAGGATTTCGGAAATATACAGCCAGAATAACATCTCTGTATGATTTTTAGTTTTACATTTTAATCAGTTTATTAGAAGATAAATTTGAAGTTTATTTTTGAATTCGTTTTAATTTTTCCCTTTGAGTAATATTTTGAAAAAAACTAAATGTAAGTAAAAACAAAGTAAACGAGAACAAAGTAAACGAGAAAAATAAAGGCAAAAAATTAAAAGTTGAACTATTTCTTGTTTATGCATGCTTAACAAAATAAGAACTTGTTTTATTCTATAATATTAGATTAACTTGGGGTTAGTCTTTTAAGAGCTGACTAGAGGTTATTTAAAACCGTTTTTGTAAAAGTCAACTGCACAACATTGCTAACCTACACGGCATTTAGAATAAAAGTCCCCAGAAAAGTTTTGTTTAAAATATTTTTTTTATTCCCAGTCTATAAAGGATGCTTCGAATTGCTGGATATTTTGGATTATTTAATTTATTTGGCATGTAAAAAGTAATCACTTTTATTTTTGAAAATATGAACATTGTATGCATACAGTATTACTGTGTGCACGTAGTTCTGTTAAAGAAAAAATAAGAGAGAAAATTTTAATAATTTACTTGATTTATTTCAGATGGCTTAAGAAAGCGGAGCTCCTCGACAATCACAGAATAACAATACGGGATATTGAAGTACATTTCATCAACAAACTGAGGTGAGATTATTTTTTTTTATTCTTAATGATAACTAAATGAGAAGTTAGGATAAATGAGCCATTCACAAGCAAGTCCACTTTTTGAAATTGTTGAAATCTTAGTGTCAAAACACTTGACAGACCTCCTAACTTTTTACATTCATAACAAATTTCCCATATAATAAGGATTAACACTGCTAAATGAGAACTCTTTTTGGCCATCGAATAATAAATAACTTGTAGTCAGATTCAATTAAGCCCATAATCAATTAAGTCCATAATCTAACGTAAGGAGTCCATAATCTAACGTAATCGTTGCAATAATAAAATTCAAACGCAGATGCAAGCTCTTTATGATAATAGTCAATTGTTTGGTGTTGATACATCACAAAAAAGTAAAATAAAGGAGTCAGTGACAGTCTAACTGCTGCAGAAGTAAGTACTTGTGAATTAATAAACAATTATTTCAATTTTTTTTCTGTAGTAAAAAAAATAATTTGAAGACTGAATTAGATGTTATTCCTTTTTTTTTCACTTGTCAAATCGATTAACTTCTTTAGTCACGCAAAAATTGTCATAATAATAACGATTACTCGAAGGATATTCTATCTTATACGTCGTCACACAAAAGCTACATCTGCAATAATATCTTCTAAAATGTTTATTTGAATTTATATTTAAAAGACAATATATATATATATTATTTTATCATTTTCCTCCACTTTTTGTTTTATGGACATGATTTGGGCAAGTGAGAGGCTCAAATACGAGGATATAATGAAATAATAGGTTTTTCTTTTAAGTTTAAAGGAATAGTTAGAAAAAGTTAGGTATTGCGTTTTATGGTAAGGTATCTAAACGGACTTAAATTCTGCACTTCTACACCGAGAGATATGTAATACTTTGAAGTAAACTTAAAATAGCTCATAAATCTTCTCATTAATTCAGCTGTACCCGCACGGTGGATATAGCTACTAGATGTCTCACATCATATATTAATAATTGTTTATGAACATAAGAAATATGTCTTTCAACTTTCTCATATATGTATTGCACGCACGCACGCACACACGCACATATATATATATATATACATATATACATACATATACATATATATATATATATATATATATACATACATACATACATACATACATACATACATACATACATATACATACATATACATATATATATATACTCGAACGCGGAGGCACTTGTCGCTAGACATTCGCCTGTATGTGCACCGCGAGACTACTGGCCATTCATTTAAGCAGCACTACCCCCTACAAGCCGGTCCCGTAATTTAGAACCAAGTGGCGAGACCGGCACACTTGACCTCGCACCTCCAGAAGTAAATTTGAGAACTTGGAGGACACTGCAACCACGACAGATTTTTACTGCACTAGCCGCCAATACAGAACCAGTGATGTTCAGATCACTGGCTCGTTGCCTTTGCCAACTGGGCCACACGCACTCCAAGTAGCACAGATATAAAATATTTATTAAAAGGTTTGATAAAGTTTATAAAATTAATAGTATCTAAGAAAACTTTATTTCAATTTCTTCAAGAAAATTAATATTTTAATTTCATTAGCTATTTTGCATTTAAAGAAGTGGAAGAAAAATTCAACATTTACTGAGAGGTATATGATATTTTGTATATGTGAAAAATAGTATATCAGTACTGTTCCCATTCTTATGTTTCCCTCAATTAACACATAAAATTTATGCACGCCTAATCTTTCCGTCTTATTTAAAGACCCAGCAGTACGAAATCCGACTGAAAAACGAGTACTCATTTCGCCAGTTAATTCCCACTGACCTGAGTATCTAATGCTATCTTGAACGATTGCTATGCGTTTTAGGTATAATAGTCCATGCCTCAGAGTTGGTTATCCATGAAAGGATGTCATACACTTTTAAGGCGTAGAAAATGTTCTTTTATTAATATGAAGTGATTAACTGATGAATTTATACGTTCATTAATTAATTACGATCTTTCTTTCTTGTCAAGTCTTACTACCATAGAGGTAAAATAATTTTTTTTTCAGAAGAAATATTTTTTAAAGATAACAATATCTTTCAAATATGAAAATATTTTAAATGACAAAAATTTATAAATTTTCAAATAATTTGCTTTGCAGAAGTGGTCATGAACTTAGAATCTTAGAGTTCATTCGATTTCTGAAATCGTTGTGTGAGGACCGAGGACTGGAAATGCCCAATGTAATCTTCAAGCTGTTGAATTGTCGAAATCAAACGAAGCCTGTAAGTTCGTATTTGAAAATTTTATATTTTTAGCAGTCTTTAAGGAACGGAAATATGAATTTGCACGAATGACTTAATTCAGAAATTAGCGACGGACTTATCTATATATGAGGCGTTGAAAGGCAAAGTGGTGTAAGTCACATTTTCAACTTTTTTCATTTGGGGGCAAATATGTAATCTCCATGTTCAATTTATGGTGGAATTATAAATAGTTATTATTTGCAATATTTTAATAATTGCTATGAATTATAATTTGTTCAATTTATGGTGGAATGTTTTGTAGTTTTTGCAGTTAAACTCTCTTGACTTACACCACTTTGCCTTTCACCGCCTCATATGTAAAACAGTTCCGTAACTGACATACAACGCACAGACCAAACCGCTGGACTTAAAGGGCTGAAATTTTGCATGGCGATTCTTCTTATAGTGTAGGGGTGCACTAAGAAAGATTTTTGAAAAATTCTTCTTAGATTTTTGAAAATTAAATTTTTAAGCTGTTTTAGTAACTTTTTATTAAGTTTGCATTTAAAATCATAATTTGAGGGTTATAAAATTTATATCACGAGAAAGATCGTAAAAATTCCTTTAAAATGAGATCTTTGTCGACTCTTTACCTCCATTTTCTGATTTTTGGTGAATTTTTAAAGATTAATTTTTAGAATTTAATTTATTAAATGCTGATCACGTGATTTCTTTTTATGGTACTTTAAATAAATTTATCGTCACGTGCATAACAAGTAAATAGACAAAAAAAATTTTTTTTCTTGCTAATGCGGCAGACGATTGGACATTATCCAAAAAAACATTAAAATACTATAAAAGATATTATGTTCCTCAAACTGTACTATATTAACTGTACTATATTCTTTAGTACAGTTAATATTCTTTAGTATGTCCTATTACATTTAATTTGAATATTTTCTTCTACATTATTTTGTCTATAAAAATATCCCTTACGATTTTTTTATAAATATTTTTTTTTTTCTATTACATCAATTGTATACATTGATCGTCGTATTTATTATACATACATACATATATATATATATATATATATATATATATATATATATATATATATATATATATATATATATATATATATATATATATTCATTTTTTTGGCATTAATTGCATACATTGACCGTTGTATTTAATTTGAATGTACTCCTTAGCGAAGTGCGGGTTTTCAGCTAGTCTTATTATAGCATATCAAAACCTAATCACAATAATTGCATTTTATAATACCTTACATACACCCTTTTAAAAATTCATGGAAGCCTATATTTTAAAACTTTAAATATGTATTTTAAGATGTTGTTGTATAATTAAGGAAATTGCGTTCGATGTAATTATATTTTCTATCTAAATAATGAATAATCCATTAAATGGTGATTCATAATTGTTTAACGCTATTCGCAGATATTTCTTTTAAACGTTCTCTCCTGATCGAGTTAATCAGAATTCTCCTAATTAGTTAACAAAACATCTCCCTATATGTTGTGGAAAAAATTCGTAGCAATTGATATGTTGTATCCAGGTCCTTTAATATGAATTTTTTTCGAAAACTTGAGAGATCTGCGGTTATGCGTTGGGTAGCAGTGTTTAAATATTCTCTCTGAGAACAGTAAAATTATCTTTTGAGGATATTTATATTTTGGTCATCCGTCAAAGATAGGTCAACCATTCAGATCTAGTTCTTGATCTCTCTTCACTTCACTTATTAAATAACGAAGAAAAAGAAATAAGCCTTGGTAACGAAATCACGAAGTATCCTCTCCTTTAACCTAGAAATGGGAAAAAAAGACAACACTGCACTTCCTTTTGATATGTAAATAAATACTTTTATCTTATCTCTGGAGGATAGAGCTTTTTTTTCGTTAGATTATTGCCTAATTTTTCTGGCTTAAAAGAATGTCAAAGTTCTTCAATCTATTGTTATCGCATCTAATTCGAAATAAAATATGTAATAACTTCTCTTCTGATTGGGATGTGAAAAAAAGTCTTGAAAATGATGGTGCTTTATCACTGATTCTGAAATACTCTACTATCAATAAACGAGAAATCCAACGTAAATAAAGCACAAATAGCAGTAAGGTGCAATTTTGCATACGGCCGTTTCGAAGCTACAAAGGAGCTTCTTCATCAGTGCAAAGAACTTAGTGGCAACTCAAAAAGCCGAAAACTAAGCTAAAAGGCTTAGTTTTCAGTTTTTCAGGATTTCTTGTTTATTCCTCGAGCACAAAGGTTTTGTCTTTTCTTTTCAAAACTCTACTATCAGTTGAATAATATAATACGATGACTTTTTGAGAGTCCACGACCTCTTGGACGGTCTAGCCTTCGGCCAGACCTTGAGGAATAAGCCACAACACATAATATAATACTCTTCCTTCTTACAGTTCAAAATTATTATTATTTATAAATAAATAAATATTTATGCCAATCCCCGTCTAATAGCTCGTGTTGGATTCCTTTTAAAAGCTAAAACAACCAAGATTTGTGGGAATAGGCGTGTTTTAAGTTTCATAAACTGGCAATCTGTATAATGATCCACATTTCTGTAATGGGCGTATGAAATTGCTGCACTTTAGAAAAGCAAAGCACAGAGTTTTGTATGCAAACAATCCTTTCGAACACAGTTCAAATGCAGTACTCAGTGGGTTCAGTAATTGGCGACGATCCATATAAGTCAAGCTATTATAATCATTCTGAAAATAATCCAGCTATGTAGCATAGAAAATTAACTTACTGAAAGCGTTTTTCAAAAAAAAAAAAAAAAAAAAAAGTTGTGGCCATGAGCGAATACACCTGGTCATCAACACTATGCATATAAGAAATACAGCATTCGCGGAAAAGATACTTTGAAATCCTTCTCACTTACTCCGATTGACGTTTCAACAGACTTGATATAGTGCAGGATGATTTTTATCTCTTCGTACCTTTCACACTCTATCCTGAATTCCCAAATACGCTTGAGTAGAAATAGTCGACATAGCGCTTTCAGTGAACCAACTAATTTTATCCTGAATTCCCCAATCTTGATGCAGTAGGTACTGACATTCACCGGACATGACAAGATGTTCCTGCCGTCAATAGCTCGCTTCTATTGACTACAAACCTACTGAGGTTGAAACTAGGGTTCGGTTGAATGATTTGGTGGAGAGCTCTACGGTCTTTTTTTGCTACACGAGGTCTAATTAGATCGGAACCTACTGGCTAAAGTCGATTCCGAACGGCTACAAATACCCATGCCAACAGTGGGACTCGAACCTGCAGTCTCTGGTACCGAATGCATCGGCTGAATGGAATAGCCACCAACCTTATGGGTTCTTGGTTGTTAAAGACGGGGTATAGTAATGTCTAGCTGGTAGACTGTTCAGAAGTGATGTTCTGCATTTCACTGTTGCATGTGATTTTAAGATCCCCCCCTCCCGATTGGCGTGCAATCTTGTCCATTTTATGTTAACTCACTTTAATTGGCTGTCTTTCCCATTGCAACTTTACTTTATGTGTGTTACTCTGCCAGCCTTTATGTTGCTTGTCAGCCTTTATGCGAGAAATAACCCAAACGATCCTTGAACCACCGGTAGAGCCCATATTGCATAAACTTTTATGCTTCTATTAGAATCGCTGTAAAACTTGGTTCTTCCGTTTCCATAGTCAAACTCACACAAAGAAAAGAAATCGATTACTAAGTATACCAAACTATAATTCCGTCATTTCCTACTATATCGGGGATTTTCAGGGCTATTAATTTTTCTGTGATTGCTGTATCTAAACAAGGTAGTTTCCTCATGTATGTGTGTTGTGTGGGCGTGTACATGACAGTTTATGTTTCTTTGTGTAAGTGTATAAAATATACAAGAAGGGGGAAATATTCATAGGTTGTGAAATATTTTTAGAGATTTATAGGAAATCGTGAAAAATTAATTTTTAATGGAACTGAAAATATATTTTACTTGAAATTAAATTTCATTTGAAATTTTTTATGTATAAACAGGAAACATTTAATATCGCTGAAGCACACAAAATATATTTACATTAATATATAAATATAAAATTTTTTTACTCCTTAAATGGTTCATAAAACTTAATCATTGAGATTAAATGTATTCTCCTCACTTAAAAATTCTACCTCTGTTTCAATTTACAACATAAATTAATGAAATTATACAATTTGTTTCAGAAATGACTATTTTATACCATGCTGGAGTTTAAAAAGAATTTTTATAAATATAAATTAATTATTTTGTCCCAGTACTTGCGCATTAAATATTTATTTCTTACAGATCAGAAAGAAAAAAATTGTATACGATTCTGAAAATTTTGACCCAAAAAAGGTGACACAATCCATCCTCGAGAAAAAGATGTCAGCAATAAATACATCTGTAAAAGAATCTAAAGCGAATGTATCTTTAGTTAATATTCCAAACCATGACGACGTGATTTACAAAACAACATCTACAGTTGTACCAAATTGTGCAATATCCCCTGAATGTTCAAGAAATGATGATAAAATAGTAGAAAAATCGAGTAAAGAGAGGAATGAAGATCAAGATGTTTTGTGCAATTGTATGAATATTTCACATTTAAATCAAAATATAGGTTGGACGAATTCTACTTTAGAGCCAGACCCAATTTGCTATATACCCGAATTAAGTGAGGTGTCATCCGAAGAAAATTTTACTGTCAGGCTAAAAAATAAGACTTCATCAATACATAACAAGCATTTGAAATACAGTAAGGTCAAGGATTTCGAAAATAAAGAACCTATTACTGTAGATGCTCTTATGTGTGATTCTGAAAAAGGTTCAATGTGTCTGAGAGAATCAAATAACTGGATCACTCCTTTAAAATCAATTCCGCCGATGAAGAAGAAAGGGAATGAGGTTGATGTCAAAAAGTCAGTGATCTCTTCCCCTGAGAAAAATTTCAAGAAGCCCTCTAATTCCCAAAATTCTAAACCTTCAAAAGGCAAGAAAGTAAAATTAGAGTTAAGCCCAAATAAAAATGATTCTACCGCTCTAAATAAGTTGGACATTATTAAAACTGAGAAAAAGAAAAACTTGCCGCTCTACGAAGTCATACAGGTCAGGGGAAAAGCATTTGAAGCTCAAAACGAGGAAGAATCGTATGAATATATCCATGCAGAGGAGACATCTGACAATCTGGAAAGTAAAGTTGAGGGACGAAATCAATACTACAAATCTCTTGGATACTTTGAGCCCAAGAAAAATAACGCAAAGGCAAAGATGGGTAAACCCATGAAAGTTAATGAAAAGACGGATAAAAAAATAGGAAAAATTACCATGTCAAGAAAAAACAGCTTGAATGACGAAGCGCACGAAATTATTTTCATTGAATCTTTTAACAGGAAGATAAATACTGAAGATGACAATGATAAAAGCAATTTCGCCAGTTCAAAGAACAGGGTAAATAATGCACTTAAAAAGGTTACGGGTATTACTTATCCTTCTAAAAGTAAAGGTTTGAATCAAATTAAACATTACGTGGAGAGAATATTTAAGGGCGATTTCATCGTGAATATGGATGAAAATATTCAGAGCACAGAAATCGAAAATAAAGTAGTACCTTCAAAACGTATGAAATCACCCCATACACCGAAATTGTTAAGTAATTCTAAAGGACCAGACAAAAGCTCATTAAAAAGTGAACTAAATGCAAGAAAACTGAATGGTCAAAATGGTTTCAGTACAGATATTAAAAACACTGCTACTGAGAACATTACTTTAAACGCAATCACAAGCCCATTAAAAAGTGAAACAAATGCAAGGAAACTAAAGGGTCAAAAGTGTTTCGGTACAGATATTAAAAACACTGTTACTGAAAACATTTCTTTAGACGTAATTCCCTCCACAGAAAACAAAAGAAAGGAAGGTAGAAAGAGACGAACATTTACCAACTTACCAGTCCAGCGCGTGAAGAAAAGCCTCCAGAAATCAAGGAAACTGAAAATTAACAACAGCGTATCGAACATAGAGAATGCATCTTGTATTCCAAAAATTACAGGATCAACAAACAGAAGACAAAAAATTTCCAACAAGGAACGTGTTAAGCCTACTAATTGTGATACGGGCAACTTAAAATCCAAACCAAGCGTTGGCACACGTAATGAAGCTGAAAGCGAGGCACAAAGCTCAAATGCTGGCGCAAATGCCTTGGCGGATCCATCAAAAACGGAGAGCGAGGGATATGGAATAACTCATAGAAAAATTGCTAAAACACATAAGATTCGTAAAGGTGTTCGTTTGCGAAAACAGGAACTAAGGGATCCTGAAACACAAGTCCAAAACTAAGAATAAACGAAAAGAAATTTTAATGCTTTTGTACGTTTGTAATGGAAAATAAATGCATTATAAAAAATTTGAATGTTAAATACTGGAGGCGAAAAAGGCTAAAAGACTTGAACGGATTTATGCCTGCGTAAAATATTTTCTTTATAGCCTTTTTTAATGATATTTGTTATTAACAGTTGATAATTATCAACTGTTAATAACAAATATCGTTAAAAAATACCAGTTATCTCTCTGATGCAAGAGTTTAGATAGATATATTTACTTCGTTGTAAAATATAAAGAAAAACCATAAAGATATAAAAATTTAAATATAAATATTAGTATTGTATTTGAAATAGAGTAAGCCTTAAGTTTGGGCATATAATATTGACGGAATTAGGTCAGATATAATAGAGTAACTAAGAGTGGAAGCTATTATCACTGCAAGATCCCAGGTCTATATTAATCAATTTATCACGTAAATTTTGTCAATGATCTAAATTATCATAACACAGCCATTAAAATACTATAATTCTCTAAAAGTTATTTAAATTAAGTTCCGTTGTAAAAGTTTAGAATTTTTCCTTTACCCGACACTTGTAAGTTTATTATAATAAACTTAGAAGTGTCGGGTAATGGAAAAATCACAGGTCAACAGTGGTTTTGGTGCCGGGGTATTTGGAGCTGATTTCATATGAATTTGATGCCCTGAATTTGAATATGGCATTAGTTTTTGCCTAGGAGCTCAAATTTCTAAGATATAACATTTTAGTGAAATATATGTTACACTATTTTAAGTTAAATTCATGGATCAAATTAAGAAACTAAACACGGAATTTTTATTATTATTATATTTTTAAAAATTTTAAAGGAATATAAAAATTATAGAGGATATTGCAGTAGCACTTATCTAATTACAAAGAGCAAGAAAGAAGAAAAAGTCGTTGATGAAACCAACTAGTCACTGAACACTTCGGAAACTTCTTTTCCGTGACATTCTTGAATGTATTTTGGAACAGTCCCTTTTGAAACTCCAGCAGTAATCTGCCATCATGTGCGTATCCCATCGTTCTTGGTAGCGGTCCTCCATAGTTTTAATATCCTGGTGAAATCTTTCACCTTGTTCCTCACTGGTGTCTCATAAATTTTCAAGAAAATGGTCTAAGTGGCTGTGTAAATAGTGCACCTTAATGCTTATGTTACACTCAAGTTATCTGAAACTGTTTAGCATCTCGTTTAAAAGTTCAACATAGTTTTCAGCTTTGCATTTGTCCAGAAAAGTTTCGACAACTGCAACAAATGAAGTCCAGGGTTTTCGCTCAGCCTCATTCATGGAATTTACGAAGGCAGGATCCTTAATGAGTTGTCTTATTTGTGGGCCGTCAAATATTCCTGCTTTAATTTTATTCGTACTCAACTAAAACATTTCCCCCCCTGTATATGCAAAGCATGATCCGTTCATATCAAGAGCCTTTACAAACTGCTTCATTAGGCCCAGCTTGATATGCAGTGGAGAAAAGATTATTTTCTCTTGTCCAACTAAGGGGTCGTTAATGACATTCTTTTCCCCAACGTCCATGCTTTCTCTCTTAGGCCACTCTTTTCTAACCCAGCGGTGTGTTTTGTCTCTGCTATCCCAGAGGCACACGATGAAAGGATATTTGGTGTAGCCACTTTGCTGTCCAAGGAGAAAGTTTACCATTTTTAAGTCCACACAAATCACCCATTGATGTTCAGGATACTTTATCTTCTCCAAGACCAAAGCTATGGTGTCATATTCTTCTTTCATTTTCATTGAGTGAGCAATTGGTATTGAACCATATTTGTTCCCATTGTGTAGAAGGACACATTTCAAACTTCGCTTTGAGCTGTCAATAGGCGCCAATCATCTGCAAAATATTCAGGAAGACCCATTTTTCCCAGGAGGACAAATAACCCATACTTAAATGCATTGACTAGAAAAAAAACATCGATAGATAAGTTGATGTACAGTAAAACCTCTTATCTGGCTGTCGTTGATCCGGATCTCCGGATAATCCGGCCCCAACCAACCGGATAATCCGGATCAGATTTGTAGACATTTTATTTAATGTTCACACTAGATAATGATTTTTAACTATGATAGCAAGAACGTAACTACAAGTACGCCAAATATTCGCTTTTGAGTTTGATTCAATGTACAGTTCCTGCATAAATTGTACAATAAATTATGGCAATAAAATGTTTTTTTCGAGTTTAAGAAAGCTTTACTAGACTTACCAATTCTTTGTTAAGAGATAATGTGAAAAGTTATTTGTTTATTTTTTAATGTCTTGTAAACAATACTATGTAATTTCGTTACAAAACAAAGTAAGTCTTCTTAGTTAAGGATTTTGTATTGCTTATTACCCATATTATCCAATTTTGGATTGTCCGGATAAATGAGGTTTCACTGCATCTAAAAAGTAGAGCTGATACAGGAAAACCGATTACATATTTAGATTCAGCGCCCCAAATATAGCTAAAATCAGTTCTAAAATCCTAGGCACAAAAAAATTTTTTTTTGTAGCCTTGAGTTATTTTTGTTCTTTCCTCAATACGTGTTCCAAAAGGATGTTAAGGAGTACTCGTAGCCGAATGATTACAGTTTTGGTGCTATCGCAGAAAAAATCGTTTGACTCCACCTTAGTATAATCATAGATAAGGGACATACGGAGTAAGTACTTTTAAGGCTGCTGTTTACAAACCCTATTGGATTCGCCCAACTCAATGTTAACTTATGGAAAGAATGTGTCCAAGGATTGCAACTAGGATTTTAATTTTTTTTTAAATAGAGAAAGAAATTTTACCCCATGGGGAATTTTTCGTTTTAAAAAGTGGAAATATTTTTAAATTCAAAGTATTCGGGGGGAAAATCTGGTAGAGTGTGTTTTAAACGCTCATCAATTCCTTTGGTGGACGAAATTTATAAAATGAATCCTGTTGAAATGTCAGAAAAGTTCGGGCTATCTGAAAATGTCATTTTTACGGGATTATCAGCATTTCTGTAGCTGTAAACAGTAGACACATTTTCTCCATAGGTTAACATTGAGTCGAGCGAATCCAATAGGGTTAGTGTACAGCAGCTTTAATACTATGGTGTTCTCCAAGCATGGTAAAATCATTTAATCAACTCCCAACCATTCAACATATTCATATATACAGAGGCTGTTCACACATTTTTTAGACGATGTATATTGTATTCACAAAACTAAACTACATAAAATTCTTGTGTTTTAAATGTTCTATTTGACATCCCTTATTCTGAACTATCTTTCGACACCACAATTTCCAGGATAATAATGCCTTTTGAAGTGTCAGAAGAGGTATTCTATCCCATTCCTCCTGAACAGCTTTCCAGAGTCCTGTAAGGGTTTTGGGACGACGTTTGGATAATGCAGATTTTAAAAGTCCTAAAGCACAAAAATCCATAGGTGATACATCGGGAGATTTAGTAGGGATATCAGTGAAGGGTATGGCCTTGATACCAGTTTTTTTGTTCCATTTCTTTTAGGAAATTTACAGTGGATTTTGATGTGTGACTGCTAGCTTTGTCCTGATGGAGTCTCACAGATTGATGGCACTGTGGATAAAGCGATGGTATTTCATTCAGAAAAATTGGCGATAAAATATGTTCCTGATAGTATTTGGAGTTAATCTTGACATTTTCCCCACTCTCTTTATTTTTAACTTGCCATTATAAGAAAAACCAGCAACAATCATGAATCCCTTAGAAAAACTTTTTTTCGATTCTTTGAACCATGTACTTAAATTTTTTTTCTCCCCTTTTATGATAATAAGTGGTTCTATTTTTGTTGCAGTCATTTAAATACACCCATGATTCATCTATTGTGACAATTGTTTTTCATTTTTCTTTAAATAAGGGTTTCTCATATAGAATTCTGCAGCGTGTCCTGCGTTCAGCGTTATGATTTGGAAGAAGACGATGCACATTGCATTTTTTCGCTTTCTTAAGATTTAAATCAACGTTTATCATTTTGTTTACAGTGGATACCGAGCATTTTAATGATTTTGCAACTGCCCTTTGACTAGGGGGATTTTCTTTTAACATTAAACAACGTACCTTTGCAATAGTCGAAGATGTCCGTTTTTTCCTTGGATACTTGTTTGGAATTTTTGTCCCACTTGAGGCTCCAATTTGACGTTTTTTTATTTTCTTGTTGACGATATTACCTATCGACGCTTTGGATATCACAAAACCATGACTCTCACATCGTTTTTGGATAACGGAGTATGCATATTTCTCTTCGGAAAGAGCATTAATGTAGCCTTCGAACCACTGCTTTGTTAAAAATGCCATTTTGAATAAAAACAAAACTTTCAACCCGCAGACGATAATTTTGACTTTTAAAAACATAGTACAATTGCAATTATGTCTTTTGCAGCAAACGAATTTTTATTACCGCTTACCAAAATCGTCTAAAAATGTGCGAACAGCCTCTGTACAACGAATTTACATGCTTGAAGCTTCGTAGAAACAGAAGAGACAAAAGAATTTTCCTCACAGGTGCACATCTCATTAAACATCTTGTGATGCATTCTTTATCAAGTCCTCCAAAAAATATGGCCCCTACTTAGATCACTCCAACGACGTACTGTTGTATATTTTAATTCCTTCAACTATTCTGTGCCGCCTTTGTCGGAAGTTCAGTGCGTCTGTAGCTCATATCTCTCCAAAATCATTCCAAGTAATGCAATGGAAATTTTAAATATTATTATTAGTAGTAGCAGATCCATTAAAGTCAAGAAACTGAACCTGAGAACAGAAGAAAATTAAAATTTATTTTTTATTAGTCAAATATTGACAGTGTCACCAGTGGTATTAATAATTCATATTTTCCCATTCATTAATTCTGTACGTCAGAGGTAAACCATCATAAGTGAATTTTCCCACTTTTGAGGAGAGCTTTGTGATGGTTTACCTCTCATCAGGACTTACATATGCGATAGTTTATAGGTTTATATTTCACACACTATCTTGTTTTGCATATAGGACAGTTTTCCTCAAAGAAGCTCCCTTCAAAAGGAGTCACTTATAATAAAAAAATCGAACATGAAGAAAATTCATTTATGAGGGTTTACCTCTGACGTACAGAATTACGATCTCACTTCCTTGATTCTTCACAGATGTAACAGCAAGATTCGTTATTCTAGTTTCCAGAAGTTTTGGGTACATCATGCGAATTAAGGAGAAGTTATGAAATTATTTTTTTTCCCCATTTCCTGATTCTCACAAGCAGCAAACTCGTCAGAGAGCTGCAGAATTTATTGTGCAGGATCTGGAGCACTAGATAAACTGACGGAACACAGTTTTTCTGCGTTATGAAAAAAAGTTCAAACACGTTACATATGTTGCATACGTATCAAAATTTTATTACACAATTTAAAACTCCCCAGATCAAAGGTGCGCAAACTTTTTCCGATCGCAACCCACATTTTTCATGTGAAAAATCCCTCGACCCCTATGAAATGCTTTTGGTAGTAGCAAATAAAAAAAGGAAAGAAATAAGCCAATTTTGACAAACTATTATAAATGAACTGTAGATTGAGTATGTATTTACTTTGCACAATAACGATTAAAAATGTCCTGCCTGCCTTCTGTACATGTTTTTGGCAAATCTCATGTGACTAAAACTTAATATTTAAATGTTAATATGCAACTGTATTTCCTTTAGGTAAAAATTAACAAAATTTAAAATTAATAATTGCAAGATAAAAAGAACTTTTTATATACCGTAGAATGGGGTTACTTGGACCCAAAAAGTGAAGATTTTTGTACATTTCTTACCCCACGATAGCCTTAAAAACATGTTTGTGCTGATAACTTGATTTGAACAACTTATTTGAAGATTCCCCAGGATTTTAGGTCTTTTTCAAACCAAAATTTAATTATATATATATATTTAATAAATTATTGAAATTTGGGTTCAAGTAACCCGCTGATTGGGGTTACTTGAACCCAACCTACATTTTACATGAAATATACAATTCAAATAGTTAGTGGACTCAAGTAGCACATAGGATCTTGAAATAAAAATAGGCTTATGTATGAAAAATTTATTTTACATTAAAGCAGAAAACAAACCCCTTTTTATTTGCAAATCTGATTGTTAACAGTGAATGAGTCTTCAAAACTAATTTTACCCCGTCCCGCCCAGGGAGGTTGTTTTGAAAACATTTCACTGATCTTCCATGCATTGCAAGATAAAACTTGACAATAAATCGAAAGTCCAGTTCGTCTACGGGAAATACAAAATCACAAATTTTGTCTAAATGACTGGCACAGGCCAACTCTTCTTCATTAGTAAATATGATTGAATCTCCAAGTTCGTTCAATAAACCATACTTCAATCTCCTTTTTATAGTGGACCTACTAATTTTAAAGTGGGTTGAGGTACCTCTGAGACATTTCTCCTGTCCTCACAGCATTAAACATTCCTATAATTTTTCAACTGTAAAATGCCCATACTCTCTGCTCCCAGGAGACCTCTTGTAATTTCGGAGCATTTTTGTATCAGATCTGCGAATAAATGCACATGAACTGGTTTAACCATTTAATAAAAGGAAGCCAACATGAAGTAATGATAATTACTTTTACAATGAAATTTGAGAATGTCTAATCAAAATTGTGACTAGGGGTTAATTGGACCCACTTTCTTGCTTGGGTCCAAGTAACCCCATTTTTAGTTTATCAGCACACTAGTTAATACTTATAATTTTTACTGGGTTAATTGATTTTCTATCCATCTAAAACTATTGTTATATTCTTAAAGACTGTATTTGAAATGTAAATTTATCCTTACCTAATCTGGGACTGCAGTGTGTAAAGAAGTGAAGGTGGAAGTTATAAGGTCACAAAAATTCGTGTTTTTATCACAAAGCAACATAACCTGAACTAAAAATAGGTGGGGAGAGCGGGAACGGGGTAAAGTGCCTCAAGACCTAGCTAATGCTCCTATCTGTTGGATAGATGGTGAATTATACCTACATTTTAATAACAAGAGACCTAGGTGTAATTTAAAACACTTTTTCGGTTTGGGTCCAAGTAACCCCCCCAGGGTCCAAGTAACCCCAACTTACGGTACCATGTTTTTAAATTTTCTGTTGAATCATATAAACTTGACAATTCTATGTATTAATAAATACTTTTTTAAAATTTTTTTGATGAATTATCCCATAAACTTGAAAGAAAATGAAGTTAATTGGAAGTTAACTTGCGTTTAACTTTTCGTTCCCGTTCCGGCCAATAGATGGCTGCACCAGTCTACAAAATAAAATTAACTGAAAATAATAAAAACATGGTAAAAATCTGCTTAAAGATGGCTAAAAGTATTAAAAAAATGCCTTGTCATCGTGTTCTGAGCTATTCTAAAAGTTTCAAATGTCTAGCTAGTCGGGAAGTTAGTTAAAAATCGATTACAAGATTTGTACTGGACAAACAAACACACACACAATCAACAAGAAAGCAAGTTAATAAAAAATGTTAAAAAAATGAACATGATTTCAAAATGATTGGCATATTTGAAGCAATTTTTTAAATAGAATAATTCAGTATGGTAAAAGTTTACTTCAAATATCCGCGACCCCTCTATTTCCGTGACCCTCACGGGAGTCGTGACCCATAGTTTGCGCTCAACTGACCAAGAGGATTTAAACAGACTAGTCCGAGTACTTAAAATTCATACCTAATTAAGTTGCTATTGCCTTCATCCGAAGAGAAGATCCCCGCGAAACTGGTCACTCAACCGGTGACAGGTCTCTTCTAGCGGGAGGTAGACAATACAAAGCACTAATTTTTTTCATCACTAAACATGAGGAACTATAAACATTTGATACTCAGTTCTCAATCGTTATTTTGCGCTTGTGATGTAAATGCAAGGGCTAATTGCTTTCTGGAAATCTAAGCCATCACTCCGTGCTTGCTTCTCAAGGTCATAGGTTGTATGATTTTTTAATTTTTTAGTAAGATTTCGCTCATTTAATTTTTAACATAGTTACGCGTACACATAAAACTATAAAATTTCGTTTAGATACAGAGTATCAGTGAAAATATCATCGAAATTTTGGATTCAAACCAAAATCCTTGAGGATAGTTCAAGGGAACTAGAACAAAGAGACGCTGTAGAAAAGCTTGTTGAGATACCTTGCAAGGAATTTTATGTACATTCTCCCAAAGATGGCAAATCGTGTGAGAAATTCCATTCTGAGACAAATAGACACATGTATAACAGGGTATAAATAGGGCTGCATAAAATAGTTATATCTGGAATGCAATCATTGTAGAAGCATGTCGTTTGAGTTATTTATTTTAAAGTTCTACATTATGAGATAAGAACTAAGAAAATGAAAATGGGCTTTAATGATAATTTTGTGTTCTGGATTACCTTAAATGTTAAAACTGCAACCAGTTTCTCCATGATTCAGTTAAACACAGCCGCTCTGTTATAACACTGTGCACCTTCGTATTTTTTTCTTACCAGTGTCTCACTTTATATGCTGTTTTGTTATGAATTTGAAATGAGAACTGATACGTGAACAAAACAATAGATAACACAGTTTCAAAGCGTATTTTGGTAAATCAATGCACGGTAAATCCCCAACGAAATTCACACTTCCATTTAAATCTTTATCAATTGCGGTAGCTACAAAATATTTTCCAGTAACACATTTAAAATATTTTGAATTATTTAAAACATTCTCGAATAAACTAAAGTTGAAATTTTAAGAGAGTAACCAAATATATAACAAAACTGATTTATTAACTGCATAAGTAAAACTAGGAGATCAACAACTGCCGTATCAGAAGGCAAGGAAAATGCTAAGATCACAGATATATCAAGTTTACTCCAGCTTCAAACGACACATAAATGACTCCAAGTGTTACTACGGATATTGATATAATTGGACACAAGTACATTTTGTGAAAATAGATATCAAACACACAGAAAACCTTGCAATTAACAGAGAACACTCATTAAAAAAATGTTATACAGGTGTCTGAACATGTTTGCAGCGAATCTGTCGAGCACAAAAACAAGACGTGATGAAAGAAAAACGACCAGTTTTCTAGAAGTCTATTATAGTGCATATTCACACACTGCATCAATTTCAACTTTAACTTGTTTAAAAGCTCAAAAAAGAGCACATTATGTGAACACATTCAAGAGTCTTGGAATAAAAATGTTAAATAGTGGTTTCATTTGTAAAACGTTACTGTTCTCACAACCAATAAACATAGCTTGCATTTCACTAGTTCGGAATTCGACATTGAATTTTCGAAAAAACTTGTGACAGAAAAAGGTTCTTTGCCAAGGTCAGTATCATTGTAGTTTGAGGCCAGCTCTTTTGTTGAAGGTTAGTGTATCATTAGTTAGGTACACAGTAATTCACTGGCGCCGTTGGCACTGTTTAAGAAAGTGTCGATCAAAATGATTCCCGAGAAGAACGCACCAAGAGCGGCAAGCAAAATGCCTCCTGCGATCAACCAGACACTTTTCCATTTCAGAACATTCGGGTCAGTTTGCAGTACCACACTTATGAGACACAAACCTGAAATTAAAAAAAATGCAGTATATAAATTAACGAATGAACACATGGAAATTCTTTTCAGAATTCGATTCAGAATCTCATTTCTGAAATTATTTTAGATGATAAATATCATTAGAAATAATCAAACTGTTAAGTATTATTATTTCATACTTGTAGATTAGTACAGAACATGGATTTATTCGGTTTTTATTATTCCTCAACTGATTTTACGGGACAAATTTGGGGAAAGAGAGGGTTTTTCATAACCTAAGAATATTGGGAAAATCTACGTAAAAAGTAGTTTAGTAACATCTAAGAATGAAATTAACAATTTCCGAAAGTAGAACAAATATATATTTTCATTTCCAAACTCCATTTGTTTTGCAGATACATGCATGTATATTTTCTAATACTTGAGGATCTCTATATAATGGATGTTTACGACACGACTGTTATGCTATATGACAACTGCTTTATAAACTAAAAAATATGAACAAGAATAAAGAGTGGCACCAACTCGAAGAAAATATGAATATTTTAGGTAGCAACTGCAATCTAAGAAGCATTATTCCTCTGTGCACTATTTTTTTCCCAGTCACATTTACGGTCTGGTCTTTCTTTAGTGTGCAGTTTTAAGTTTCAGTTACATTCACACAAGGAAATGAACTTCATAAATATTTGACAAGTTGCTGACTTTTGGGGTTATAACAGCAATCGAAAAAATATTAAGGTGGTGCATCAGTTTAGATTTTCAATTCCCAAGTTAAGATATAGTTAATTTTCCAGTCAATATTTTCTTATCACAGGTTGGAAAATACATGGTTTTGCATTCTGTTTCCAGCATTTGAAAATATATTTTAAATATGCGTCGTGCGAATATTTAAAAAATCCTTTTATTTTAATTAAAATTTTTTTCATTAACAATTTGAATTGTGTAGCGATAGACGTCGATAATGTAACGGCGTCTGAAAAAAAATAGCTACTGAAAAATTTAAAATTTTGAAAACGACGCGTTCTTAATTTAAATGTAACCTACAAAAATATGATACAAGCAAAAATAGGATTTAAATAACTATTCACAAATATGGATTTGTTAATCTTGATTAGAAAGTTATTAAAAAAAATTCAAAATTTTCCATAATTAAACATGAACCGCTAAAAATTTAAAATTTGGAAAACGACGCGCTCTTAATTTAAATGTAACCTACAAAAAATATGACAAACAAAAATATGATATAAATAACTATTCAAAAATATGGATTTGTTTATCTCGGATTAGAAAGTTCCTAAAAAAATTCATAATTCCCCATGATTAAACATGAACTGCCTTAAATATCAAATGAAGTAATTGACAAAGTCATGATGAATGAAACGTAAATAAAATATTGCCCAGAAAAAAATCCTGTCATACCTCTATGACAGGCTTATAATTTTCCAATTTGCAACTTATTTCATGTTCATATTAATGAATGTCTGAAACTCTATACCTTTCCACTTACAAAAAGTCCAATTGCTAAATCTGGGGAATTTTTATTAGAAATTTTAATGCTCCTAATTAATTTCAAGTTAGTTTATATTATACGAAAAACATTTACCTGGGTAGATAAATATGTTGGCGGAAGAAATTGCCCCCAGAGCATGTATAACTGTTCCTATACTTGAAGTATACAGAGCGATACTTAAAGACGAGCCAAACCAGAGACTGACGATGATGATTCTTCTCCTCCTTTCACCACTGATGAATTCACCGGCAGAGAGTCGAAAGAACTCTGAATAGAGACCGTCCACAGCTCCTCTGCGATAAAATAAAGAATATTGTACCGTCAGTAGAAGTCACAGAAAATCCCATGCTTCCAAAACTGAACAAGACTATGAACTAAGAAAATTTTCTGAAAAAAAAATAACACGCTAATAGCAGATAATAAGGCTTTGTACAGCTCTAAGCCAAGAAATAGAAAGAAAAGAGTTCGAATAATTTTTTTTTAAAAGATGGCAATAAACCGGAAATGATTCCATGAAATGCATTCTTTGCTCAAAACAACGGTATTACTTGAAAATCCAGATAATGAATTCCGATTCTTGAACTATGAATGACAAAAATGAATTGAAACATTAAATTACAAACTTTCTTAAAATGGATCTTTATTTTGGATCAGTATTTAAAATTAGCTTGAATTCCTCATAACCTATAAGGTGTGGGTCAATTGGACTAGATGTGTACATGAAAATCATTTTTACAAGCATCTCTTATTCAATTCAAGCATCTCTTATTCAATAATTTAACATGGTGTTTCAATTTTTTCTATTGCTGATCTAAATTTATATCCTCTCCTATTTGCTTCGCCTCCCAAGATCGAATTTTAGCCGCGAAGGTTTGGAATGTACAGCAATTTCTGATTCTTCTTTAGATCTACCCAGCTACTGAAACTGTATTTATAACTATATAAGGAACAGGTGCAAACTCTTTTGTTAAACATAAAAATGTTAACTAAGGCATTTGATACCCTCTTCTCTGGCTGATTAATTCTTCAGATCGCAGATCAGAAAGTGATGGTAGCCAGGAAAAAGGTGTTCTATTAATTTGGTGGTGATTGTGTAGAAGATGAAATTTTAGGAAATTTGTCTTAGAAGAATGTGTTTGCGAAGAATATGCTTAATTATATAAACTCTTAAATATAAGTTGAAACTGAAATCCAAAACAAGATGGCAAACCAACAGAAGATTATCATAAACAAAACAGTTTATAGATAATAACTTTTATTTCGGGGCATCTTGTTTGTTTGCCTTCATGTTTTGGACTTCAGAGTCAACTTTTATATATGTCTCTTCTGATGGGGAAAGTGCTGTGATCTGCCCCTGACTACCAAGCCTTTATATTAAACTCAAATTCTTCATTTTTTTTGTAATTATCATTTATTCATATATATATAATAGGGTTCTATATAATTAAGCCTTTGAAGTCTTAATTATATAAGTACGTGGAATCATTGTCATTTATAACAAACCAATCCTGTAATTTAGTAGCTCAATGATTTCTAAATACATTATTCTAAACTGAGAGACAGAATGGGAGAAACAAGAGTAAATGCATTTGTAGAGGTTTATACCCTTTTTGGTTCATCCCCAGTTGGTCTAACTCTATAAAAACAAAAGTTCGATTTAGAAATCTGAGCAAAATATGACTGAGTGGACCAACTTGAAGCTCCTAACGAGCTCATTGCTGATGACATTTACTAGAGACTGTTGTATTCATTAAAAGAAAATGCAGTTAATTATATTCGTTTTGTAGCATAGTTTATTGGTACACAAAGAGAGACAGAGAGCACTTACCTTCCACATAGAGCCAAGACTGGGTACGTTACCACCATCTTGATGATGAGGGCTCCGATTCCAATCATCACAATTGGGTCTTCTGCATTGTACATCTTCATCACATTCGGAGACACAATCGAACCAAAGGTGAGGTACCCGAAGCAGCCGATTATGGAATATATCACAACAAGAAAGCTCATGGCGACACAGCAAGACTTGGCGAAATTTCCTAGGGTTCGATACTTCATGCAGGAATAGACAGGAACTACTACTTCTTGGCACTGAAATGTGAAAGAAAATAAATTGGTTTCTGGAAAATGTAAACAGCAGTTGAAATGCAGATAACATCTTTTGAAAACATATTTCAAACTATGTGAAGCTATGTTATGTTAAACTGGTTAGTTGCCAACATTTTACCAGCATCTTCAGGAGCATCTTATGAAAAAAAAAGGCTCAGGAAATTTAGGGTTTTTCTTAGAAGAGTGGTAGCATATGAATTTTGTTTGTTAAATAACGTGTTGACAAGGACTCACTATATGGTTAATTTAGCACGAATTAATACAGAAACTAACATTTGCGATATTTTGATGTCATCAAATGAAAACTAGATAATATCTTAAAACTGTTTTTAAACTATGTGACGTTAATGTGTATGACACGACAGTTGCCAACATTTTAATAACAGCTTCAGGAGCAATTTTTGTAGAAACTCAAGAATTTTTAAGTTATTTCTAGATCAGCTCTAACATAAGAATTTCACGATTGAATAACTTGCTAATAAGCTCTCACTATATAGTGGTTATAGAACGTATTAATACTGAAACAATATTTGCACCATGTAGGGTCATCAGGGGAAATACGATTCTTATTAAAACAGGTTTCAAACTATGGGACTGTGTCAAACATTTGCTAACTTTTTTTCAGAAAATTCAAGCGCAATTTAAATTGAAAATACAAAAAAATTAGGATCATTTCTAGAGTAGCGGTAACAAAAAGGAATTTTTAATGCAAATAAAGCACTAATAAGGTCTTAATCAGGGGCGGCTCCAGTCCAGAGTTTTTTTTTGGGGGGGGGGCAAAGTCGGCTCTTAGGGTTATATATATATATATATATATATACACGAATAAAACATCGTCTCATATGAAATTTAAACTCAATACTGAATGAGTTTAAATTTCATATGAGACGATGTAAGTCTACGATTATATAATTTTAGGCTATGAAAAAAAAATACGCCGGGCTTTTTTGGGAGGGGCAATTGCCCCTACTGCCCCCCCCCCCTGGAGCTGCCAATGGTCTTAATATATGAGCTATTTACAAGCCAAATCGGTGAAGTCTACTTTTTGAAATTTTAGTGTCAAAGCACTTGATGGACGCCTAACTTTTCAGAGGAATTAAAAACAAAATGTCTAATATTTTATTACTTTTATCCACTTTTTGTTTTATGGACTTAACTGATTTGGCAAGTGAGCGACTCATATAGTGGTTGTAGGATTCATTAAATGATAAAAATAACATTTACAGCATGTAATGTATCTACATATTAACTCACCTGATAAGCAAAACATAATACTGGCACGACTACGAATAAGTGAGAAAGGTTGTCAGGCCTGCAAAATAAGATTAAGAATTAAGAAAGAATTTACAAAGGATTAGAGTACAAGGAAAAATCTCTTAATCAGAGCGTACTTACTCTGTTTTAATGTCAACATTCTTTAGATCTAATTTGAAATATCCATAAACAGTTAGGAACACTGGATACAACATGGCGAAAATACCTAAAGAGCTGTAAAACAGAAAACATTCAGTTAGTAAAGTGTTTATACAGCAGTTACGATGAATAAAAATTTGTGCACACACACACACATATATATATATCTTGTCCTGAAAATGACTAATTTAACGCAGTTAAATTTTTCATAATTTTCATATTTATCCTTAGGCGAACTCAAAGCTAAAAATGTCCCGTCAGTAAATAAACACCTTGCAGTTTTCGAGTAGACAACGATTGCCATATAAAGGGAATGCGAAAGTCATATTTGCTGACGCCATGACAACTCTAACCACAGGAAGAGTCTTAACAATTGTGGGTGTGGGGTACCTAATTCATACTCAGGAACAAATTTGTCCCAATCTATCGGGAGTGAGAGTAATTAATTCAACTTAATATTTATTTTAACTGGGCCTTAGTAATAATTTTCGTCTATCAAAAGAAAGAATAATTACAAGATAAAAAGTACTTTTTATATACCATGCTTTTAAATTTTTTGTTGAATCATATAAACTTGACAATTCTGTGTATTAATAAAAACTTAAAAAAAATTTATTTGATGAATTATCCCATCAACTTGAAAGGAAATGAAGTTAATTGGAAGTTAACTTGCGTTTAACTTTTCGTTCCCGTCCCGGCCAATATATGGCTGCACCAGTCTACAAAACAAAATTAACTGAAAATAACTGAAAATGAATTTCATTCTGCTTAAAGATGGCTAAAAGTATTAAAATAATGTATTAGCATCGTGTTCTGAGCTATTCTAAAAGTTTCAAATGTCTAGCTAGTCGGGAAGTTAGTTAAAAATCGATTGCAAGATTTGTACGAGACAAACACACAAACAAACAAGAAAGCGAGTTAATAAAATCATGGTAAAAATCTCGCTGCACTCCTGGCTGATCTTACGGCACCCTCAAGGGCGAGGCATACCGGGGGGGGGGGGAAGGAATCCCTGGTTTAAAGGTTTAGGGCCAGTTTACATAAGAGTCTGGCAGCAGAAGCGTAAAAGTAAAGATGGCGCTGAGACGGAAATAAACCAATCACAGGCGTTAAAAATTTCGTTGCTAATCTTTCGGAGATTTGCCATTGGTTAGATATATTTCAATACTTTCGCTATTTCAATACTTTCGCTACCGGACTCGTATGTGAACAGGTCCTTAGACTTCATACGCTATCTACCTCTTCTGTAACAATTCTGTTTAAGAGTTCAAAACTGTAACACTAGACGGTTTGTTTGTCCTCAACAAGAAATTCGTAAATGAAGCACAAGAAATTTGACGAAAAGAAACATGCCACTGCTTACTTACCCTACATATCTAAGGAAATCCACGCGTCTGAAATAGCACATAGGCAACACAAGAACAATAGATGCTACTGGTATAGTAAAATGGCGGTTGAGGTACCAATGGTGACAAAACGTGGAGCCAAATATTGCCAAAAACACTGTAAAAGAGTCGCAATATTACTAGGACATTCATAAAAAAATATAATAAAGAAATTACTTTTGGGATATCCAATGCTATAATCTGTATGAAAATGAGAAATGAAATTTAAAGACAAAAGATAAATATTTTAATAATGTCTCTCGAAACGTATAAATTAAGAGAAAAATGTACCAAAGTATAATTTAAAATCGACGATTTGCAAGAACAATCAACTAAATATTAAAGCTATACTCTCAAACCTTTTTTTGTGCGGTAGATGGGGACCGCGCGCATACACACACACACACACAAAAAAAGTACAAAACAAATCGCTTGAAATAACTTAAAATTCCAATTTAGTTAATTTTTTATTTAATTTAGTTCATTTCTTACTTTTCATTACTTTTAATCATATTATGCATTTTCATGGACTTTTTTTTTTACATATACCGCGCACACACACACACAAAAAAAAAAAACCCACACAAAAACAGGTTTGAGTGTATGAGTTCGCTAATTCTAATTCACAATCACCTGAGATATATATATATATATATATATATATATATATATATATATATATATATCGGATGCGTCATAAATTCGTGCAAAGTTCAAAATTCATAATAAAAGCAGCAATGCTCGGAAAATTTTTCTGTTTGCGCCAATAAGATCAGAGGGACATTGGATTTCTTTTCATGTAAAAAAAAAGTTTCCAAAAGTAACCGAAAGAGGGCGCTCACACGTCATATTGAGACTTTTATGCAAAACAGGCAAACTCAAACAGAAAATCAAACAGATCACAATAACATGAGATTGTGCATTTATTTTAAAGTAACAGATGTTCAACATTACTACCAGCACAGGGTAATAGGCAAGTGAGGCGCGTCACTAAACCCATTACAGCGGATTGTAGTATCGATGGCGGCGACTGTCTGTCGAATGACATTTTTCAGTTCCACCAAAGTGGTTGGGGAGCCCCGGTACCCATTAAGTATCCCCCTAACTAAAAACTTGCCGAGGCCAAGTCTGTTGAGCGCGAGGGCAACTGAACCTTACAACCGCGACTTATAGAACTCGGTCTTCAGTGAAAGATTCCAACAGGAACGTCTTGATATCATGTGAAATGTGGGGCGGGCACCATCCTGCATGAAGGTGACAACAGGTAACGCATGTCTTTCCTGCAATGCAGACTTAACGTAGTCACGCAAAAGCGCCCTCTTTCGGTTACTTTTGGCAACTTTTTTTTACATGGAAAAAAAATCCAATGTTTCTCTGATCCTATTCGCCAAAACAGAAAAATTTTCCGAGCATTATTTCTTTTATTACGAATTTTTGAACTTTGCACGAATTTATGACGCACCCGGTAATTATAAAACATTACAAATACTAAACTTTTGACTATACGCTAGTCTACTTGAAAAATTAAAATTTGGTTTAATTTTTCAAGTATAATTTTTTATTGTGCAACAAGGTGTAATTTGCTCTCAAGAAACAAAATTGTGTTTCTCACGAGAAAATATGAACCAAAATTGAATATGTTGTAGTTAGAATAATTTGCTCCAGAAGCCCTCTTTATCTGATGCCAAGAAATAAAAGTCTTTTTCAATAGCTTTCCGAGGAAAATAGAGCCGCATTCATTAAAATGCAAGAAAGCCAAGATCTTACATTCTGTCACAAATGTAAGAATCAAATTCAGACCTTATGAGAAATTTGTTGATCTTTTAACTTATAAGTATAAACTCAAGAAAGTTATTTTATAGTCTTCCGGGTCGCACTTTCGAGATTTTGCAATTGAATTCGATGGATTAAGTTTTAAGCCAGTTTTAAAATAAGCTTTAGTTATTTACATTCGATTAGTTGCTAACTATTTCTTAGCACCGGGAAAAATAATACTTTTGCGTAGCGTAAACTATAAAATAAAAAGCTTTCAAAAGCGGAGCTCAAGTTGCAAAATGTTCAAAGAAATTCAAGAATGAATAGACAAGGACTTTTTGGGTGTTTAGACAATCAGTTTCGCAAAGCAAGATCTTAAATAAAGAAAGGTAAAATTTTAATAATTCTAGGTACTAACTTCGATCCAGCTGATCACCGATGATAATAAATATAGCGATACAAACGCCGTAACAAGTACACGTAATGGACAGAGCTGCTATCTTCTGGGCTTTCCTACCACACATGGACAGTAAGACATCATGATACGTTACGTCTTGGTTGAAGTCAGAGCAATGGGCTAAGATGAGCATAGTCAGGATGATGATGAGTACCATAAGCTAAAAATATAATAAAAAATTTCAGGTTGTTTCTTCTAACGAAACTACCGCGGGTTATTAACGTAGAATTACTTATCGTTGCTTATCTCATTTGTATGAATATATGTATGCATGCATGTATGTATGTATGTATGTATGTATATATATATATATATATATATATATATATATATATATATATATATATATATACAGTGAAAGATTTCTAGAAATAGAGGTGCCGGAACGGTAAACTTCCGGGGTGTGTGGGGGAGTATTCCAAATTATTGATAAAGAGAGGTACCTGAAGAGAGGTACCGGAACGCCGTTCCGGCGCGTTCCGCTTCAAATCTAGCCCTGTGTGTATATATATATATGTCAAAATTTTGACGCATTTTGGTATTTTTCTATTTAAATGCTTACTGCTTGCCCAAGCGATACAGACTGGGTTTGGCGTGCTGCCAAAATTATAACTCGCGACGATGGACGGTTTTAGCGTCTGAAATTTTGTTTTCCGGAGGAGCGTTATGGAGGAACGTAACCCTACGTTAAAAGGTTGAGAATCAAATTTTGAAAATACTCACGTCGCCAAACACATTTTTATTAGACTTTGAGCGGGAAATTGGGTTGAAATGTATCCAAGGCCAGTGTGGACCAACCCCCTATTATTTTCTTTATTTCTTTTTCAAAACATTCCGAATTTTGACTCTGAAACAAACAACAGCTTCTGTTTAACTTTTAATAGCAATTCTATTCACTGCTGTTTGAAAATCAAGTTACATCTGAGAATGAAAGAACCGATACATCGTGGTTGGGAGGAAAAAGAAGATGAGTAATATTCATCAGACTCATACAAGGTAGCATTGAATTGATGTAACAAAACCTTGATCTCGACAAACAATTAAGCGTATTTAAGTATTATGACAATAGTAAGTTCTAAGAAACGTAATTTTGGGCAGGTGGCAATTAAAAAGTTTTTAATTGCAATAGAATTCAGTGACATCATCAGGAAATAATTACAAGATAAAAATAACTTTTTATATACCATGTTTTTAAATTTTCTGTTGAATCATATAATCTTGACAATTCTATGTATTAATAAATGCTTTAAAAAAATTTTTTTTTGATGAATTATCCCATCAACTTGAAAGAAAATGAAGTCAATTGGAAGTTAACTTGCGTTTAACTTTTCGTTCCCGTCCAGGCCGATAGATGGCTGCACTAGTCTACAAGACAAAACTAACTGAAAATGAATTCAATGCTGCTTAAAGATGACTAAAAGTATTAAAATAATGCATTGTCATCGTGTTCTGAGCTATTCTAAAAGTTTCAAATGTCTAGCTAGTCGGGAAGTTAGTTAAAAATCGATTGCAAGATTTGTACTGGACAAACACTCACAAACAAGAAAGCGAGTTAATAAAAACATGGTAAAAAATTCACGATGCTAGTAATTCCTTAAACTGCTTTAGAAATTTTGGATGTCGAAAAGTATCACTTCCTTTTAACATGAAATGTTCATCAAATATCGACGCATCTAACATAAAAGAGGTACATTATAATAAATGTTCTCTGTCTCTCATCTTTTGTTTTCAGATTCGATTTTGAAACGTAGTAAAATATACTAAATCTATCAAAGCATCATTAATTTTAAATATGAATTTTAGCGGATGAAATATTTAAATCAAATGAAAATTATTGCATCGAGTCTTTAAATTTAAAATTTGGGAAATCATTTATGTTATAGAGTTTAAAAGGTGCCCGTAACTTCACACATCAACAATAGGGTCATATTTTAAACATACGGGCTCCTATGAGAAAAAAGAGTTAAACTAGTCTTTTGTCAAAATCGGGCAACGTGTTACAGAGTTATTGGTATTTACAATAAGATTTTATAGAGTAATCATTATAAAGTTTAGGCTGAAAGATGCCTATTTCATATCAAATTAAATTGATATCCTTTGGGAGCTGAAAGAGGAAGATTTTGCTTATGGCAGAAAAATTTTTGTCGATAGTTTTAATTACATTTGATTGTGGTATTTTCATCGTTAAATTGAAATGAAATATATTGGGAAAATATGTCACTGCTGCCCTCTAGTGGCTAAGAAAGGAAGATTTTGGTTTACGCTTTAACTTTTCAGTAAAACGAATCCCAATATACAAAGTGGCTCCGTTTCGTTTAATTCGGAGAACAGGAAAGGAAAATCGTCAAATATTGTTGAAAGATTGAAAACAAACTCGAAATATTGTTATCAAAAGTACTCTTTGTGAAGAAGAGGGCCACAAATTCGCAAAACAGAGAGTAATAATTTACTCCGAATTCTTGAATTATGAATAATAAGAATAGATATATTTAATTATCTTAGTTTCAAAACAGGAAATTTTTAATGACTTTAATTTTGCTTCACTAATAAATAATAAATTGATGAACCAAAAGATCTCATGTAAAAAGGTGCTCAAATAGATATATTAGTAAGCACAAAAGATTTTTTGTTTCAAAATGATAATCTAAAATAAAGAAAAAAAAAGATTTTTTCATCTATGTTCACATGAAGGAACATCGATTGATTCATCGATTGATTATGTCAACGTCTAGCATGTAAGGTAACAGATATTTTAACAAGATACTTTTTTAGGATCTTAGCCAGAAATTTTAAGTATGTGTTTTCATACATTTGAAGAAGAAAAAACTCTTCAATAAGCATTTATATTTTTCTTCTCTATGTTCATATTCATTAGAAGGATTGTTTAACACAATAATAAAATCAAACGTTTTCCTTACCAGTTGAATTAAAGTCGCAGGTATAATTCCGCCGGCTAGATCGTAAGCTGCAGGAAAATTTAAAATTCCTATGCCTAAAGCTGCATTGATGAGAAGAAATGTTGCTCCTATCCATCCTACACCTGCAAACAGAAGTTTAAACGTCAATTAATTTATTAGGTATATGAAAACAGACTCCGAGACTCCTTGAATAATACTTTTCTTTTAAGAAAGGGAAAAAAAATAATTAAGTCAATTGTAATCGCTAGTATTTCTTTCAAATCAAACCAAAAATTTTGGGGAAATGGACACGTAAGGTAGGATTCATGCGTATTTCTTAAATATTGAAAACGAATAACTTTTCAGTTAAGAAAAAAAGCTACAATAAAAGGCTATTTCTAAGCTGAGAAGAAAACGCATGTCTTTAAAAGGTGTTAGAATGTGTAACTCAATAACCCTCATTTGAACTGAATGGAAAGAAGCCAGTCGCTTTGCTTTACTTTACTTTACGGGAATGGATGTCACGTAAAAATGGCCACGATAGAAACCAAATAAGTTTATGTGTTAAGGAATCAAGACCAGTTTTTTAAAATATTACGTTTATTAAAAACATTCGTGTTTCGTAAAACTTGGTGTAAATAGAAGATTTAGCACCTACAACCAAATCATTAGCCATGTTTCCACTATTATGGTTTAGAAATTTCTACCTGAAGGAAGACTACAAAAATTTCTTATTTCATGACCTGTCGTTACAGATGAAAAATCAACATAATAATTCGGGAAGTTATACTTCAGTAGTAACAATGTATGTGTATAGGTAAGTACTATGCAATACTAGAATTCAATATCCTATTAAAAGTAACAAACACCTAATCGTGGGTATACCTTTTAATTTTACAATTGATATCTTATTTAGAATCTTAATAAGATATCTCTAACCCCAATTGATATCTTATTTAGGTTGTATAATTGCAATATTGTGTGTGTGTGAAAGAATAATGCGTTAAGTCAGAATAATGCATTATTTCGTCATTCAAACATTATACACAACTGAAATACAAAAATATACAGTTCTAGTACGTACCCAGGAATTTTACCCACTGTTGTTGCTTTGGGCATGGCGTTTTCGTATAACATAGCTGTCGGTTATGCCATTCTAGAAAGCTCATAATCCCATTTTCGATGGACCCATAGTGAAAGGCCATCTGGACATCATCGGTTGACCCATTGTGTCCTACCTGCAGAATCACGTGGGCCCATCAAGACATAACCCAAAGACCCATCTTGGGAGCCCTTGATACTCCTCATCACAGCCAATCATGCCATGTTGAGAAGACCAAAATGACAGAGACCTAGGTTCATCTATGTACTAGGTTAATTCTATGTACATTTGAAACGAATTAGGAAAGCGTCCTGCTTTGAATAGTAACTACACAAATGCTTGCATGACAAGCTACTGTATGTATTGTTTTCCATTTTAAATCACACATATGCATTTTACGGTTGCATCAACACACTTTTATCACTTTTGTTATTTATTCTTTATATACAGTATTATAACAAGTTTTACCTTCTTCATGTTCAGCGATGGGCGTTATGAGGGGAGTTGCTGTCCTGCAGACATCGCTGATGGTAACCGGATCATTAGGGTCCAGTGTGAAGGGCATGTTGCTCCGGGATGCATAGAAAGGCTTCTTGAAGTTGCTCGAAGGTAGAAAGTAGGGGCGACTGCCACGGACTTTGCCTGAAAAACACAACGAGAAATTTAGAAAATACTGCTGGTGAAAAATATGACTCCATGTGATATGGTCAGTAGTATATAATATATGACTATGTGATACCTGCTGAAATGCTGTTTTCATTTCAGTAGGTATCACATGAAGTCATATACTATATACTACTGAATATTTAAAAAGTTTTGTTATCCGAAGCAAAACATGTTATAACGGCGTAAAAGATAACATAAGTTAAGCCAGACTTAGACAAAAGTGGCATACGTATAGATAGTACCGCCATATTTTCTGATTTGATCAACTTTGCTTCATTTACCGAAATACTTCATCAGGGATGGTCGATTGAGAGGGAGTGAGACTTGACTACTGTGGAGTCTCGATAATACGAGTATCGGTAAAGCGAGCTTCATTTAATCCGAAGTCATTTGCAGAATATTCTTGCACAATTCTTGTCTTTTTTTTTAAATAGAAGGCGCGAACACAGTAAGTAACCTTTAGTTCTCCAACTTCCCTCTAACTACCAATGCTTGAACTGTTTTGATCATAGCACGCGTAAATAGTGAGTGAAGTGTGTATTCGTATTCAAGTTGATTTCAAGCTGATGCCTCCAACCAAGTAGGCAACATCTAAGAAACTAAAGCTGATGTAACGCTTTATTCAAAATTCCAACAATACTAGATTCCTTCTTGGAACTTCATTGATTATACATTAATCTGGTAAATTATAATACTATGTGTTCATAAACAGGTTCTGCCGTTTTGCACTAGTGATAGTAGTAGATAGATTTTTTCCCAAGATTAGTCCAGTAATACTTTGCTTTCAGAGGACTGATTCAGATACTCTGTTACAGTTTATTTTATTACTAGTATATAACCCCCGTCAAAAATGACGGAATGTTGATCAGCGTTTCAATAGGTGATTCATCATTTTCATCAGGTATTGCTGAAAACTGTACTTAAACAGCAGTAAACAACAAAACAAAACTAAACTAAACCAAAACTGTTTCAAAAGTGAACGACTCACCACACAGCAGGCATTGCTGAAAACGATACTTAAGCAGCAGTAAACAACAATAAAATAAAACAAAAATAAAACGTGAAACACAATTTAATTAACATTAAAATTAAACATTAAAAATGTAGTTATTTAAAGGGAATATGAAAAACCACGGAGTAGAATGAATTCGAAATTCAAGTGAATGACTCAATTGAACAAATGATTCTTTTCAATGGATATTTTAATTTGAAGATATTTCAAAAACTAAACGGTTTTGAGCTAGGGTGTTCACTTGAAATTTTCATATTTTTTAAAGGGCTTTCAAAATATGTAACTTTTGTGGTATTATTTTTCAAGAAAAATTTCAGAAAATGGCGTCGCAATGTTAAGATGTTCCCGACTTGGTCCGTCCCGGAATAGTTACCTACACTTTTCTACTCTAGGCTTTTATATATTTTAATATGCTTGGAAACTATTTGAAAAAGTATTAACATTTTTAATTGGTAGGAACACTTATGAATTTTTCAGCTCTAAAATGAATTTATTTTACGTGTGTTCCGTGAGCTCTAAAGTGGGGTTTTAATTATTCTGCAATGCAGTTCCAGTTATCGAAGAGACAGTTCCTTGTTTTGATTTAATTTTACCGTCGAAAAGTCAGCAGCGAATATACTGATCCCGAAAGAATTTGTCTAACAGATTCAACTAATACTCTCTCAAACTCTTGTTCTGTAACATTGTTAAGTGGCCAGCATTCGATCTTGTCTAATAGTATCTGTAGGCAGCTGAATGTGTAAATATTGAGCCAAAATGTTCTGCTGCGACTTTGTCCAAAGGACGACGATAGGTAAACTAATTCATAAAAAAATACTTCTTCGAAAATTAGGAACATATTAGATGTTATTTTTCGTATGTGACCACATTACTTATCAGCGTCATGCTCGTGTTATAAATTTCCAACAAATCCAATTTTCATAACATATATACTGTCTATTATGAGTATACTGAAAACATATAATACACATGATATACATGAATGTGTTTGCATTTATACTTAACAGGCACATTGCTGTTAAAATTATACAATCTTAACAGTAATTACTAGTTTATTAGGAATCAAATACGCCACTATTTAAATGTACTATTAAGAATACGATGAAATCCTTCAATATGAGGTATTTACCTCTATTTTATCTCTGTTATCTAATTTTGAGTACGCCGGTTGATACTTTGCTATCGACCCTAAAGATTCAGGCTACTAATTAGGGATTGATTTTGACATTCAGGAATTTTTATTGAATATGTTTGTATTTAGTTTAATACACTTTGCTATTAAGTTTTCTTTTAAAGAAAATTTAATAGCAAACTTTGAAGCTTACTAAAACTTAAAAATGAACGAGATTTTCTCGGCTCGCATTTGCTTTACTAGCTGTAACATGGCTGTGACGCTGCGAGTCAGTGTCACAGAAAATATTAGAAATTTTTAAGCAGAACAAGGATTTTTTCGAACCCAAAACGTTAGAAAGCGAAAGAAATACAGGAATTGTTAGAATTTGAACAAAAAATTGGGAACTAAGAACTCTTTTGTTCGCAGTCTAAGGCCGTCTGAACACGGAGCAACTCAAAAGAAACTGATAACTGACTCCAGTCACAAACCAGTCCGTGATGAGTCGTAACCTATGTAATTGAATGGAGCCACGCACACGACGCAACTGGTTACAAACTCGTTGGACGAGTTTGTAACCAGTTGCGTCGTGTGCGTGGCTCCATTCAATTACATAGGTTACGACTCATCACGGACTGGTTTGTGACTGGAGTCAGTTATCAGTTTCTTTTGAGTTGCCTCGTGTGCAGACGGCCTTAAACAATTGTTTAAAATTTGCGGTCGTTTCGAAACGAGGACACCTATTTTTTTTAAATCACTCCTGACCTCGCTGACCACTTCTTGGGTTCTCTGGAACTACCAGCGGTCCGCTGGTCAGGAACCACTGGTCCAGATACTTCGGAGCTGTATTACTTTTTCTCAATACTTGGTACTACTTGAAAAAGTCTTATTCATCAGGAACATTTATGAATTTTCTAGTTATCAAATCGAATTTATTTTATAAATGTCCTGTGATCTCTAAAGTGGAGTTTTAATTACAATGTAATTTAATGCTTAATTAAAGTAGAAACAGTCTTTAATTTTGATTTAATTTTGCTGGTGATTAATCTGTAGTGAATTTACATGTGTAGAAAGGAACTGTTTTTAACATTTGTCGATGCGCGGGATTTATGTAGCAACATGATATACCGAGGCAATTGCTAGCAACAAAAATTTAGTCTGAATTTTACATCACTCTTTTTCATTATTTAGATAAAGCATTTTTTTAATAGTCTTAAGTTAAGACACACACACACAAAAATGCAGCTGAAACTCGAAAATAGTAACAATTAATTTAACCGGATACGAGCATTAAGGTATTTTAAAGGTCTCGCTAAAAGCGAAAGCACGACATTACTAAATATTCTAAACGCGTAATATGAAGTGTCAAAGCACGTTTACCGCTTTCACCGTGTTTACTTGTATCTGCCTCGAATATTAATTATGTCATTTAACTTATAACGAGACTTCATTCCAATCCAAAATACGCCATTCAAGGTTTATCAACAAGGAAAATTAATCGGAAGCATTACAGTTTGATATCGAACTATCAATGGATTTTTGAATTGCGTTGTAATCAGAATCGGGTCAAATCCGGATGGAAGCAGCGTCTTCGAGTGAAAGCTGCCGAAACCTTGAGCTAGTAAAACCGGAAATTTCTGTCTTACTGATAGAACAGATACGAGTAATATTGTAACACATTTGAGAAAGGGATTCCTAGAGAGTCCTATATCTGTAGTTTGAATTGTTCATTTTAGGTTACAACAGGATGTATGCTTAAATTATGCAAATCGGTCTCGGTCTCCTAAATTGGGAACTGGGAGTTCTACATTTGCTGCTCCTATATTCTAACGTAAAAAAATACAAAACACTGGGCAGAGCTCAGAAGATCAGAAAAAGAAGTTTCATTCTTTTAGTTAAAAGTTGCTTGAATTAAAAGAGTATTTGGAGATGGTATGTCTTTAGAGTTCTTACTTAAATATAATATTTAATCGTAATTTATCGTATATTTATAGTAAAAATAAATCCATTTTCAATAAAATAATCGACAGATATCTTTGGAAATTTTCTCAAAAATGAACTAGTTTTTAATAATTTCATCAATTCAACTTAGCCATTGAGTTGATTCAATGTAGTTCTTAATTCTATATTTATATTTCTAACGTCGTAGGAACTTTGTCCCTAGAACATTTACTCATAACGCAAATTTTATTGGCTTCATTATCATAGAATCCTAATACAGATGAACCAACTCTGTTCCTGATTAGGGAACAGCACAGAAATGTCCATGCCTCGGCAGGTAATCGAACGTGAGCGCACACTCTGGAAGCTCGCGGTTCTAACCAATATAGGATTTGGACAGCTCTTAATCCCCTATTAGCACTGTCCACTTACTTGAGAGGTGTCTATACAAACTTAAGTGTATATTTAAAAAAAACCCTAAAAATTATAGAGAATATAGTTTTAGACGGATGGGAAAGTATTAGCCTTTACAGTTGATCTAAGGTAGAAAAAAAGTTAACGAAATTTTCATATTTTAGAAACATTTGTTATGGTCTACTAGCTCACGATTAAGGAATGTTTACGAGATAATTTTGAAGTTCATCTCTACTAAAGGCATGATCGAAACCATAGATGTCGTCAAGAATCCTACAGTGCGCATGATTTGCTACTGACAACCTCCGTTATAATTGTAGAAACGGAAGAAGGATCATTTAGAAACTTCTTAAAGGGTATTTTGAATACATTATACATGTATTATTCAGTCCGGCGATTGTTTAAATCACTCTAAGCTAAAATATTTAAGCTAATTTGTGTTGAGTATTATGATATTTTATTCGTTTACTGAAAACAGAATGAATATATTGAATACAAAAAAAAAAAAAATAGAGACACTGCCAGTATGAATTTTTACATTGAATTTTAATTTTTCTAGTGGGTCCGTCCTAGTTAGGAAGATTCAAGTATGGAAAAATTCTTTAGCGTGAGCTGCGGCAATGAGTTCTCCTTTTATGGAGATCTTTCTAAAGCTAAGTGTGTCGTATCAACATTATATGCCTGAGTAGCCACGAAGAAAATCAAGCACAAGTAAATATTGTCCCATCTATAATTGCCCATTATTTAAGATTTCATATTTACTATTTTAGTCACAGCGTTCAGTGTGGTGATAACCATTTTCTCATGAAAATTTAGTTGAAGCTTTCAACTGTGGTTAACCTTTTCCTTACGGTGTGGGATAGCATGTATCCCAAGAACACGGGCCCAAGAATGAATATATATATAACCCCCTTAATGGCCGTTCTTACAAGGGGGTATGAAATCTCCCTTTCTAAAGGGGAAATCGGACAAATGGGCCCTGTAAGCTAAAGGTTAAGCAATTGCAGATATTTAAAACTTACAGCTTAGGGTTGCATACAGGTAAAGTATTACTATGAAGACTTATGTTGATCAATTTCTTATTAAGTGCGTGGTAAGGAAGAAATCAATATCTTTATAAGATAGCATCTAACTAAAAAGTATAGTAATTCTTTACGGAGATTTAATACATTCCAGAAAATAAAACTATAATTCTGTACGGGCAGTTATCAGTAAGTTATTAACACTAGGAAGACGGGAATTTTTTTTCTTTCTAAAAAGACTGAACGTCATCATTTTGACCGTTAAAAATGAAATCAAGAATGTAAAATATTCAATTAAAAAAAATGCTTAAATACTTTAAATTTGGAACTATTTCGTACCAATATATAATAAATTAGTATATATTTAGATATAATTTTATGCAGGTATGCCGAGCTGACAACCTGGTATGGATTATCCTTAAAAATATATGCATGGTTTGTGCAGTCCTTATTTTTCAACACCAATATTTCAGAAGAGCCAATATTTCTGTTATTTGAAAAAGGGGGCAGAGACGAAAAGTAACTAACATTTTCCGGTATTATTTTAAAGATTTCTGTCTGTTTTCTATATTGCCGTCAAATGGACGGCTCTCAGTCTTAGTAGGTATACAACACATTTTCTCCCCCTCTTTACAATCGAATATAATTTTGTAAATGTGTGTGCATATTTCGCGTACAATTAGAAAAAGTCAAAATTTTAGAAGCCTGAGGACATAAATACAGAGATAACGCTCAATAGTATGTCCGAAACCGTCAAAATGACGGCAGCCGTCTTTCTAGTGTTAATTCAAACAATTTCAAACACTATTACTTTTTTATGTATATAAAACAGTTCCGTAACTGACTGACTCACTGACTGACATACAAAGCACAGATCAAACCGATGGACATAAAGGGCTGCAATTTTGCATGGAGATTCTTCTTATAGTGTAGGGGTGCACTAAGAAAGATTTTTGAAAAATTCTTCAGATTTTTAAAATTAAATTTTTAAGCTGCTTTAGTAACTTTTTTTAAGTTTGAATTTAAAATAATAATTTGAGGGTTATAAAATTTATATCACGAGAAAGATCATAAAAATTCCTTTAAAATAAAATCTTTTTCGAATCTTTACCTCCATTTTTTGATTTTTGGTGAATTTTTAAAGATTAATTTTTACAATTTAATTTATTAAATGCTTATAACGTGATTTTTTTTTCTGGTACTTTAAATAAATTTATCGTCACGTCCATAACAATGAAATAGACAAAAAAATATTTTTTCCCTTGCCAATGCGGTAGACGATTAGACATTATCCAAAAAAATATTAAAATACAGTAAAAGATATGTTCCTCAAACTGTACTATATTAAGTGTACTATATTCTTTAGTATGTCCTATTAGATTTAATTTGAATATTTTCATCTACATTATTTTGTCTATAAAAATATCTCTTGCAATTTATATATATATATATATTTTACATCAATTGTATACATTGATCTTCGTATTTATTATACATATATTTTTTTTGGCATTAATTGCATACATTGACCGTTGTATTTAATTTGAATGTACTCCCTAGCAAAGTACGGGTTTTCAGCTTGTATACGTATATATAAAAATCTTGTGCACTGAATCGGAATTTTGACTTACCTTGATAGATTTCATTGCATGAATAGTTTCTGTTTCTAGCGGTCAGAAGTTGTTGCGTCTCCCCCTGCCTGGCGTGTTGGATGGAGGTGGACCTGGAAAACCAAGACGCTCCTGATAATACTTTCTGGAAGATATCTTTGGACATCGTCCACTGTAAATGCCCCGGTAAATCATCGCTGCTGTCTGTGAACTTGGCCATGTCGGTGTCCAGCGACCGAGTTCTACGGACTTTAGGCGGGGAATGACTTTCCTGCAATGAATGTAAATTGTGAGATCGCAGAACGATAGCACGATAGTCAATACGGCAGTTTCAAATGCCGGATGTATATGGACTCAGTTGTGTTTCCAGTTGATAAAGCAATATGTACAATGCAACAAGAGTATCCTCCGGGGACGGGGAGATTTCCGGTTTCTGTAGGGGATATACGTATCTGGTGAGGGGGAATTAACATTGAAATCCCCCCTTTAGTAAAAATTTTAAAAATTCTACAGTGGTTGATCTTGACCTCCCATTCCCCATGATAGCAACATTAGGTGTGCGGTAACATTCTAAGAGACGTTCAAAATATTTGGAGATTACATAAGCATGGTGGTTGGTTGAGAACGCTTTTTTTTTGGGGGGGGGGGGGGCTACATTAGCGCTAATTAGACAGGGACTACCTCTTAAAGCCGATTCCTAACGGCAACGAACATCCATGCCAATAGGGGGACTCGAATTCATAGAGTCTGATACCGAATGCCAGCGCCGTACATACATAAACATGTACTGGAATAGTTTTAGTCTAATAATTTTAGTTCAATATATAACTCCATATAAAGAAAGCATGAAAGTAAAAGCAGAATTCTCAACTGAGCGATAGGTTCGAGTGCAGTTAAATTTTTGGTTAATGCAGTAATATTGGCATATGAATCGCATTTTGTTTGAAACTATATAAATACGAATAAACAAAAATTTCCTCACATAGTTCTTTAAACATGGCTTAATACTTCTTGTTAAGGGCTTAATTTTAAAATAAGGATTCTTCGCATACATATCAGGGAGTTTCAAGATAATATTATAAACAAGAATATAGAGTAATGTAAAAGCTTGATTTAAAACTATCATGCATTTGTGATATAAAACTGGTTTATCAGACTAATGATTTAAAGACTTAAATAGAAAAAGTTTAAATATGTTTTCACGATATAGTTTAGATCTCTTATAATGTTTAAGCTAAAAATACTACCATATAGTCCTATACCTATATGCATACTATTTAGATAGTAAAAATACTATTACAAAGAATACTACAGCAATGCAAAAGTTTTTAAATCATGCTTAGAAAATACTATTGAACTCAGAAAAGCAGACGGATGATAAGCATTATAAAGGTAATATTCATAAAGGACACTTTCTATTATAGAAGTTAGTATTTTAAATTCGATTCTAGGCAATGTCATCTGTAACTTTTTTTTACTATTAATGATAGTTCTTAGATGACATTCCATTTATTGTGAAACATCTTTCTGCATAAGGCTTTTTATATTATGAAAGTTTTAAAGCCTCTTAAAACTTCTGTCCTACAACTATGCTCTTGTGGAAGATCCTACAAACGGTATAGGATCTTACTATCTTTGCAATTCCAAAGGATCGATCTTACACTAAACTTCAGTACAAAATTTTTAGAATCTTTTTCGGAAAATATTACTCTGTTGGTGTTAGTTACATTCCCAACGAATGCTACATAGAATTAAATATATGATCTCAAATTGTAAACCAAATCTGTGTTTTAATTCTTGACAGATGTCAGTGTTGACTGGCAAAAATTAACTCCGTTAGATGACGTTTCGAAGTTGTTTGTCTCATGTAACGCTTCTAATAATAAATCAGAATTCTGCGTATCCTATCTATTCATTTTGTTTTCAAATTGAAAGTAGAAATCCACGGGCAGAATACACAGGAAGCAGCCTTTGATAAATAGAATACCCAGATGAGGAAAAATAGCTTTCAAAAATATTTTTAGACAGCAAAGAACAAATTAAGCTGAAAGAACATAAAAATATGGTTTGTTGATGACACCAAATTGCGATTAAAATGCAAGATTTTTTCTGCCTCCCTTAAATATCAGAGAAAGCAGAATACATTAGGATTAAGTATTCAGTTCCCCAAATCTTTCAGGATTTAGGGGAACTGTATTGACTTTTGGAGAATTATAATATAGTTACAAAAAACACTGCCACATTAGTTACCGTATATTGAAGCATATGCTCCATAGTCCAGTTATATTACATTTTCGTTTAGTAACTCCATTTATAGCTTGTCTTGTGAGTTTTTCAGATTTGGAAGTCATTTCTCAGAGGCGTATTTTGTTACATGCAGGTAAAAATAATGAAATTGAGATAAGTTTCCGTTATAATTTTACATTGATCTAATTTTTTAAGGAAAAGAAAGGTAATTCTAAATTATAGTAACATTATCGATAAATGATGATGAAACACACTAGTTATTTATTTTTTAACACAGAGTTTTAATCTTTATCAAAATCAACGAAAATATTTTCTTAGATGAATACACAAAGATATTTTTTAAGATTATGTTTTTAAAGTTTAAATTACGAAGGCTGAATATTTTTATATTTTCAGCTGATGCGTTTCAATCGTTTAAGCTTAACATTTCTTTTTTTTTTAATTTCCATCGTTTATTTTGACACTGCATTATTTTTAAAGACTCTTCTGGAAAAAATCGATAGCATTTTTTCAAAGATAAGAACCATCATCTGATCTGTTTACACATATATATATATTAAAAAAAAAAGATGAACAGCAATGGAATGAATCATGGCACGTGACAGAGATGAGGTTATCCGAGGCGTGAGATTTAATCTTATCAGGTTAAAATCGGTCTGTGGGTTTGAGAAGATTATCAGGCATGCAGATTTCCCATTACCTTACACAAAATATTATCCATAAAAATCTATTTTAACAGCTGAAATAACCTACACATTTTCCCGGCTAGTTGTTCAGTGAATAAAGTTTTTATAAGATTTTAAGTTGTTTCAAGGGATAGAAATTTTTGAGAAATAAGCGTTTTAAAGTAAAATATACTTGTGTGTATATATATATGTATATATATATATATATATATATATATATATACTCAGTGAAAAGTAAAGAGTTTTCACAATATCCTCTAAGTAATTAAAAATTACACATTCTACCCGTATAGATGTTACTCAAGAAAGGTATTATAATAATAATCAAAAGACAAATACATATTGACATAAATATATAAAACCACTTTTATGTACGAGTGAATAAATCACAATTTTACAATTTAGAAAAAGGTTACCATTTTGAATCACGTATAAAAGTTGCTTCTAACCGAAATTTCTTCTAATACAATGAGAAAATAATGCATTATATAAAAAAATTCTTAACAAAGTAAACAATCATGTCTGCATACTGTCGGAAATTTGAGGAACCAGTCGATAGCCCTACACGTATGGAGCTAAATTCTGCATCGATTAGATTTTGAAATGTGTGTATCGAATCGTTTATTAACCAACGGAAGCGAGTTTGGTAACCAAACTAACCATCAGTACAGATACTATCATGGATTGGACAATGAAATTTGAATCCAGGGAATCATACCGATTCACGATTTATAGGTTTATTTGCGACTTTCTGACATGGAAATTTCTGCTATCAAACGTTATTCCTTTTAAGATCAATTGGTTACAATAAGTTCCCAAGGCTTTTGTCATCAGTTGATGGAACAAAGAGACTGCACTTGATATGACGTCATTTTCATGCACCTTACCGAACTACACGGACATTGCGATAAAAAGAGATCATTTCGACTTACATACTTAGTAAATGTAGTTGATTAAATTTTTTTAGCATTCCTTAATTAAATAAATCTTATTTGCCATTTTCAAAAGAAAAAAACAACAACAACAAAATCAGCGAATGTTATGTCATCATTGCTAGCAATGGATGTTTCTGAAATCAAAGTGACTTGATCTCACAGTGATTTTGAATCCACGCGCTCCAAGTTACGTCCGTTGTTGAAGTGAAGCCAGAGCAACGAAAAGTTTATATAAATGTCAAATAACTCTGAAAGTAAACACTCTGATGTAATTCTGGGAGTCACACCTTCGATCCCAACAATCAACTATTCAGCAAAGTTATCACTCCTATGTAACTTACACAGTAATCACATCATATGTAACACAGTAAGTACATCAGTATGTAACTTACATACTGAGGAGGGTTACATACTTGTTGGAGTTACATACTGATGTACTTACACAGTAAGTACATCAGTATGTAACTCCAAGACATGTAAACAAATTAATATTTCCCTGAATTTTTTTCAATCTATCAGTAATTTATAAATAATGAAGGCTGGATCCTTTTTCAAAAAAGTTGGCGTGAATGAAAATTTTAAACATGCAATGTATGTATATATATATATATATATATATATATATATATATATATATATATATATATATATATATATATATATATATAAAATACACAGTGTGTCCCCAAAATAATGGTGGGGTTTTAAATGGTTATAACTTTGGAACAAACCCTTGTAGAGAGATGAAATATGCGTCAAATGGAAGAGAAAATCTCCAAGTTTCTTATCTGTTCAGCAGACCTCGATGTGTGCTCCCTTAGTTGCCCTGCACATGTCAAGACGATATTCAGTCTCTTCCCATACACGGCAGAGAACATTCGGCGTTATAGACGAAACAGCTTCAGTGATCCTTTCTTTTAAATGGTCCAGATTTCGGACATGAATGGAATATACTTGTGTTTCTACATAACCCCAAAATTAGAAATCCCCGAGGGTAAGGTTTGGAGACCGTAGGGGCCAGGCAATCCACCCTTCTCGTCCAACACATCGCTGAGGAAATGTTTCGTTAAAAATTTCCTGCACGATTGTAGCAAAATGTGGAGGAGCTCCGTCTAGCTGGAAAATGGAATTCTCCGAAATTTTTCTGCGCTAGTCTCGGAGTCTGCTGGAATCTGTGCGTAAGCTTTCGCACACATAAACTTGGAGAATTTCACTTTCATTTAACGTATGACTCGTGTATGGAACATGATTTGTTGCATAGCTATAGCCGTTTGAAATCCTGCCATTATTTTTGGGACACACTGTATATATAATATAAGCACAGAAGAGCCAAAATCCTGGTACACCTGCCTAATATCGTGTAGGACCCCCACGAGCACGCAGAAGTGCTAGAACACGACGTGGCATGGACTAGACTAATGCCTGAAGGTATCCTGGAGGCAATTCACACCTTGAATCCTGCAGGGCAGTCCACAAATCCATAGGAGTGCTAGGGGGCGGAGATCTCTTCTGAACAGCATGTTGCAAGGCATCCCAGATATGCTCAATAATGTTAATGTCTGGAGATTTAGGTGGACAGTGGAGATTTAGGTTGGAGATGCTGTGTCCCATTTCTCGTGCACCGACAATAACACCACGTTCAGAGGCACATAAATCGTGATGATCTGCCATTGTAATAGCAGGAACCAATCTAACAGCTTCGCCAGACACCTGTTGTTTTATATAGGCGCTGCCGACCGCATTGTGTTACGCTGATTGGTTGCATATCTCCATTATTTGCATACGCACACTTGTACCAGTTTTTTTTAAAAATCTTCAGTGTATATATATATATATATATATATATATATATATATATATATATATATATATATATATATATATATATATATATATATATATATATATATATTGTTCGATGAAAAACGGAGACTACAGTTTCATGAAAGTATTACAGATAAAAAGTTCAGATTTGTGAAAAGCTTATTAATTTTTGTTTATGAATAAATCGCTTTTTTTAAAGAAAACTGTACGGAATTTCTTTTCAGTGTAGGAACGTGTGTGGAATGTCTGAAACTTTAGAATGCAACGTATTTTAAAATCGGGACACGTCTCTATTATCGTAATTAACCTTAATGAATGTTTATTTTAAAACTGCTTATTTTGTACGTATACGAAATGTGTTCAATTCATTTTATTAGAGTAATTTTTCTGCGTAATAGTTGCTATTTTAACTGTTTGAATGGCAATAAACTTATTGTCATCTGTGCGAAGGGGATTTGCTGATTTTTGTGGGAATAGTTGATGTCTTATAATGCCGCCAATAGTAATTAAAAAAATCAGCCTTATAAAGATCACTATTTCTTGTAATATGTATAGTTTATTTTAATATGGTTTTCTGTTTCATGAACACTTAGACTGTAAAATATTAATCTAATTCATCGAATTAATCTAAGTTTTAAGTTGATACGTACTTCAAGATATTTTTTTTTTTTTGGAAGAACGAAGATTTTAAAAGAGACGACAACTTACTTAACTATATATTCATTTCATTACTTTGTATGATTTCCAATTTTTTAAAAAGACTTTTCATGGGCTTTTTAAATGTTATTTTGGGATTTTCTGTTATAATAAGCAACTTATTATTTTCTTTAACGTACCAATATTAATTATGTAACTATCTATGCTTTTTAAATTGAACGAAATAGTGTTCTACATGATGGGGCGAATAATGACACTCTATGCGATAAATTTACGTATTTAGATTTATATTTTGTATTTACATATACAGTTAAAGATTGGTGAATTTACAAACTGAAATATAAAGTAATGTACAGACAAACATCTATACGCAAGAACAGAAAATCTGTGATATGTCAATCATTCCCAAATAATTTGAGGATTAAATCTGTTTAAGGAGTTGAATAAACTTCTCAAAAAGATGAAATGATCACTTCTTGAATCCTAAATTAGAACTTGTCATGGTATCGAATCCTCAGATAAAAACTATTATCATCAGATTTCTCCCTGTTGAAGCAACGTGATAACACCTCCTTATTCCAAAGGTAAAAGAAGTTTGTCTAAGAACAATAGCCTAAGAATTATGATTGATAAGAAAAATATTATGATTATATAAGAAAAAATATCGTTCATAGTTATAGGAAAACTAGTATCATCAAGAAATTTTGTTTTAAAGAGGGAATTATTTCTGAGAATGTATTTTAGTTCTTATTCATTATCCTTAACGTACCATACGGTAGAAATATTTTCACATTCTTTTAAAACTTCGCTACTCCATATTATCCCCGTAAAGATCATTTCATCAACTGAAACGTTGAAATACGCTTTTTGAAGTAATATTCCGCGGTAAAATATGGTTTATTAAAGTTTAAAGTGAAACATATTTTTACTTTGAGATACTTTGAAAGAGCTGAAGTTCTAGTGCTGGGGAATGAGAGTATAACAAAATGCCTAATGCGAATGTGCAATTCTCAATGGAATTGTATGGTAAAAAATAAAAATCAAATTAACCCAGAACAAATAATTTATATCCTATTAAACAAATGGTCAGTATGAAACATTTAAAATGTGTTTTATATTAATAGCAGATATACAGATAGTCAGGAAGAACAGCAGGGCATTTTGAAATACAGTTTTGAAAATTTTGGCTCCCGATATTCTGTTTGAACTTATTTTAAAGTAATATCGGAGATATATAAAAATTAATATTGAAGAGTAATAATATCGTTATCAAATCTCAGAAATTAAGATCGGGTCACGTAGATCTTCATATTTTAGGGATATAGTAAACATATTTGGCATAAACTGAAACCAAGAAGTCCGGGTAAAAATTATTCTCCATACGAAAGAGTTAATACTTGATAATTAATAAGCGCGAGGGAATTTTTAATAAATGTGGGAATTCATTGCTTGGCGGTGAAATTATGATTCAAACCTCAAAAGGATTTTATGCGGCAGAATACTAGAGGCGCTATTTAGTCACAGAGCCCTGATCTCACCTCTTTTCTCGAAGTTTCCCGTGTTAAAAAATAAATGATAAATATTTTATACAATGTTAAAACTGATTCACAAATAAGTAAATTTGCAAATTAACCAAAATCATTTGCTTACCTAGCATTTTTGTTAATTGTACAAGCTTGTTTAGTGAACACTATTTATTTAATCTTTTGCCTCTAACAAGAAAAAAAAACAACCTCTAATTTAAAGAATTATTATTTAAACATAAATATATGTTTTAAATAAAAGACTGAACGTATACGGAAAGCATGAACAAAATCAATTTTTAATAATCTCCTTTGCGAACGACTTTAATTTTAGGAATTTCTAGAGAGCACTGCTGATCTTTATATTACGTGAAAAATCTCGAAGAAACTAAACTTACATATATATAACAAATTAAAAACAAATAAAAATTTATGTGTTTAATAAACTAGGCTCAAAATAATAAAAAAAAATTTTCTTCAAAAATTATGAGCACCTTACCTTTTCCGTACAGCAGATGAAGCTTTCGAGCCCTAAAACTACCTAATGAAAAGTTTTGAAGTTCAGCATCGTTTCGGTAAACACATGGTCGTCGTCAGAACAAACATTAGACAACTTGGACGGTCGGGAATTCCTCGGTATAAAAATGAATCTGGTATGTTTTCGGTTCCGACCAGAGCGAACTGAATCGAACCGGCCCCAAGTTTTGGATCTGCTTTCCGAAAATCCACGGCCGAAGTACTCCCCGACCTCAATATGTGAAGAAGGCTCTTGCGTGACGTCACTCCTGCCGGTTCAAAATAAGAGGTCAGACGAAACGCGTAGACTCGTCGAACGCCAATGTTCGTGTGTTAGCGTTGAAAAAAAAAATAACCCCAGACACAAGAATTTTTCTTTAGAGTATAGATGGTTTCATCACCATAAAATACGCCGTACCTAATTATAATAACTTTTATTTTGTTACCGGGTACTTTAAAAAAGCGTATAGTATGTGCGAAACGTTGGGAGTTTCAAAGAAAGTCTCCAATAAAATTAGAAATATTAATACAAATTTGCGACAAACTAAACAGAGGATTTGGTGTATGAAATCCTGAATGGACTAATCGGACCCGTTGCGGTGTAAGTATAGGTGTAGCGTGCTTCTAACTTTTGAGGAGGGGCACGAAATGAATTCGGTTAGGGCCCTCCTCAAGGCATTGACTGCCGGACGGTTCTTAAAATATGAAATATTATGATTTTTTAAAAATTGAATAACAGAAGAATTGATGTTTGAATAGTATTCAAAAGTTATACAATGATAAAAATAAATATAATATAAATAAAATGAGAAAAAAAATATAGCATCGAATTTTTGCTATGCATCATACCATTGTTAAAAACTATGTTAAGGCTAAAGACATAATCGGAATCTTCAGTTTCACAGTTTGAAAAAGAGGAAAAAAACCCAACTTTCTTAAAAGTTTTCTTCAATTTTCCGATTTCAACTGAACTTCTATTAACGTTTTAATTTAGCTCAAGTTAAGTTGCCCCCCACCCCTCCCGACGCTACGCTTATGGGTGTAAGAAATTATAGTGTTTTCATGAGGGGTTGTGGGATAATTCTGAGACGTGAATGATGTATTGCTTACGCTTTAAATTTTCCACAGCTCAGGAGTACTATGCGATAAGTGACGCCATGCTTGGAAAAAATGCGTAATGGGTCCATAAATGGAAGTTATGGCAGCGTAGTGCCCCTTTGCTTTATTCTTTTAAAGAATACGAAAAATGGATAAGATAAGTTAGCTACTTCTTCGTTAAACGCAGTAAAATTTTTATTATTTTCAAATTAAATTACAGAAAACTGTAACTGAATACTAATCCAGTAAAGAGGAAAAAGAAGATAGACGATGCCGTTCTTCTAGTGTGTTGATTGCGTTATAGATTAGCAACGACTATGGTTGATGGAAAAGATGCTTTAAACGTATTTTTTAAAGCTGAGTATCACGAAGCCGAAAAATTACCAGAGTGGGATTTTCATATGATTTTTAATATAAATCGCATGAACAAAATATACTCATAGAAAATAGATAGTACCGGGTGGAAATGGTCTTAATGGAGTGTAGAAAAAAATTTGAGTATCTGAAAATTTTTCTAAATTTAAGTAGTTCATATCGCAAATCTTCAGTCCCAATGTTAATTTGTCCCAATGTTTAATTGTTAATGGCTTATGCTCAGTATTTTTCTAATATATTATTAACAAATGCATATTATTGATGTCTGTTTTGCATATGAAAGAAGACAATTAAATAAAGAGAGGCTATTTTTTAAAAATTTAAAATTTTCACGAGTTATTTTTTTTTACAGAGCATTAAGTTATTGATGTTATTGCCAGAAACATAAAATTATCTTTTGAAAAAAATAAGATAAAAATATTTCTCAAGATCACTGGAGCTGCATTTAAAGATCTATTTTTAAAGGGCCGTGGCGACCTTGTGGTACAGGCTTAGGGTGCTCGGATCGAATCCCGGCGAAGCGCCACTAAATTGCTTCCGTTCGTGTCGTCCCTTCGAAGGGGGTAATGCTGGTCCGCCCATATGGTGTCCCTCAATAAAATGGCCATCAAAACTGCTGTGAATTATAGGGGAATGTCTTCACGACAAGTGCCTTCGAAATGGTTAAAAAAATATAAAAAAGATCTATTTTTAAAATCAAGAAAACAGAACCGCAAAATATGCATTTGATACTTTGCAAATAGATAAACCCTATGAGGAAAATATCGCATAATAACGCATTATTTTTAAGGTTATATTCATTACGGTTAGTAAAAAATATCTGTTTCTGCCTTCTTTTACAAAGAATGCAAAAAAAATAAATAAAAATAATAATGTATTGGCGTAATAAAAGTTAGTATCGTGCAAAGAATTGTACATAAAAGATATTTTGATTTTTTTGTTGCGATATCATAAGAACATAACCTGAGATTATGCTTGAATGTTTGAAATACACGTGCGGGATATCAACCAGGAAAAGGCCATGTGGCGGCAATTACAAAGTTTTTCTGCAATCACAATTTTTAGTTATCCTAGGTCTGATTATTTCCAAAAGGTTTGCAAAGATGATATATCAAAATAACAGTTGGTATTTCTCACGTAATCAGTACAATACTCTCTCTGGAAACCGATTTAGCTACAGCTTTGTAATGTGCGGATGATTTTTAGTTTCCATTAGACTGAATATTTTTATTTATTTGCTTATTTATCTATTTTTTATGATTACTGATGGAAAAGAAATATTTCCGATATCGAATTCTTTTCCTTTTTGGTAAAATTTGCAAAATTATTGCATATTGCATTTATATGAAAATAAAAAAAGCTAAAGGGCATAGTATGACACATGATTTATCTACATGATTATTTTCATTTGTAATTATGTATTTTATTTTTATGCTTCACTGAAAATCAGATATTTAGTGGTTGTAGAATATATTCTCATAACAATTTTGATAATAAAGCAAAAAAAAAAAATGCAAGGCTTAAATTACTTATGTTTAGATAAATACGCAGACACACACATCGTTAACCAATTTGCCTCCCATTGTATTATGTTATCTTTAAATGCAGCTCCGGTGATCTAGAGAAATACTTTTATCTAAATTTTTTCAAAAGATAATTTTATATTTCTGACAATAACATCAATAACTTAATGCTCTGTAAAAAAAATAACCCGTGAAAAATTTGAATTCTTAAAAAATAGCCGCTCTTTATTTAAATGTCTTCTTTCATATGCAAAACAGAAATCAATAATATGCATTTGTTAATAATATATTAGAAAAATACTGAACATAAACCATTAACAATTAAACATTGGGACAAATTAACATTGGGACTGAAGATTTGCGATATGAACTACTTAAATTTAGAAAAAATTTCAGATACCCAAATTTCTTTCTACATCCCATAAGACCATTTCCACCCTGTATTATCTAATTTCTATATGTATATTTTCTTCATGTGATTTATATTAAAAATCATATGAAAATACCACTCTTGTAATTAATATATATATATATATATATATATATATATATATATATATATATATTACCAGAGTGGGACATAACATGCATATAAGACAAATGAGATGTTACTTAATCATGTATCAATATTCACATTATTGAAATTTTTTTCTTCTATTTATAAATATTTCTTTTATGAAAAACAAAGAATGTTTCCCTTAAAAAGTTCAAACTTTTCTTTTATGGGTTTATAAAATCTGCTTTACTTTATGAATGGTTTAATTGCATGATGGAAAGGGATTAGTCGAAATATAACTTTTTAAAGTGATTGCAAAACCAAGACGAAATTTTGTATTCAGTGGTCTTAATAATGCTTTTGTAATATTAATATTGTAGTTTAAAAAAAAAAAATTATGCTTTTAAAATACTGTGTTTGCTGTGTAAAGGGTGTCAAGTCCAAAGTTGTAGTTTTAAGAAAAACGGGATTGAAGACAAACTTGTTTGTGTTTTGTTTCACGTATCTCAAATTTTCACTGATGAATAAAAATATTTAGGAGTGGAATTGGACTTAGCTTTCTATACCCAGCAGTAGCCTTTGATTTTTCAAACATGCCTGGTTTGATAACTCATTTTAGCCCATTTTGGACCCTTTACACAAACACAGATATATCTTTAAAAAATTAAAAAGTATATACAATCAGTATCAGTCATATTTCAACTCTACATTCGTGGGAACATTTTTGCAATTTTTAATTATTGTAGTCTTTAACTGATACTTATTCTATCACATATTATTGGCTAAAGTAGAAATTTTTCAGGAGATAGAAACGAAGTTTTTGCAGATAGAAGCAAAACGTTTAGGTTCTATGAAATCCGAAGAACTCTTCCTAGCCGTTAGTCTGACTACGCAAGATGTAAAGCATGATGATAATGGTAAAATTTATCAACATTTGAGCCTGTAAACCAATCCTGTTGTTGTTTCTTATGCCCCTTGGATGGAGGCATTCCAAACCAAGTCCATATTGACTAGCGGGCTGAGGGATTACGGTTTATAATGTCACTACAAGGGTCGGAGACCGATTGAGCCTAGTGTCACATCGATTCTGATCGAGCACCCCCAGGGGTGACATCTGGGGTGATTGAACACTTTCCCACCCTCTCTGACCTCATAGTGGGACTTTCCGGTCTACGGATTTAACTTGCCCATATCCGGCTTAGACACGGAGGTATTTAATGATGCTTGATTTAATCTTTAGGTGGTATTTAATCTTTGTCGGGATTCGATCCGAGAACCTTCAGCACCGAAAACCGATGCGCTATCACTAGGCTAACTCAAGCCCTCAATCAATCCTAATTGACTTGGTGGCAATCCTAAATTGGTGGTAATCTGTAGAGAGGAAGAGAATTGAAAAATGAGTCTCACATCACCCTATAGTTCTACTGATTTTTTTTTTTACTAATCCCAGATTGTCTAGCAAGGCTAGACAATCTCCATGAAACCAAAAATATCTAAAAAGTCTAAAAACAGTAGAGGGTCCCGAATGACCTCGTCCTTTCTAAAATCCAAACAAGCTAAAAGATAGGCAGGGGAGGCCAAGTCGGCAGAGCACCAGTGGCACTCCGGGAAGATCTTCTGACCCTGCCGAAAAGTAAGTGCTCTAATATGACCACTCATGAAGCACGAGAAGTCTGTCTGATATTTTCTGGGCTTGAGCTGGAAAGACCCACCCGGACTTCTTCCAAAGTACCATGGGTGGTAAGTAGGAGTTCTCCAAAGATGGTTTTGCTCTACCTTCTTAAGGGAGTAAATCTCTCCAAAAGTAAGAGCCTCACAAGGGCTCACGTACTCCTCAGCAGCAGTCCTGGCTAAAAAGTCGGCCCTTTCATTACCGTCAATCCCAACATGGGAAGGGATCCACTGAAAATGAATAGTGTGTCCAGATGACAGCCGGTCAAGAAGATCTAAGATGTCCAGGCTAGTCTGGTCCCCAATAATAGTTCAATTTGAGAGGTGCTGAATGAAAGCACGACTGTCAGTTAAAATCCAGACATCGTGAAATTGATTCTCAACTTGACACGCATGCTGCAAGCCCTTCTTGATAGCAATAAGCTCTGATCTAAAAACCGAACAGAAATCTGGATTTTTAATCTTAAATTCCACAGCACCGGTAGGAGATGGTATGTGCACTCCACTACCAGAAATTCTCCCATCACCCCTGCTGCCATCGGTATATATCTTTAAAGAAGATTGAGGGATTCTATGGATAATCTCTAGAGCTAATTGTCTGATTAGGGCCGTAATCTCAGAGTTTTTAATTACACTAGTTAAGAGATCTTCATGGAAATGGATCCCATTAAGTTCCAAACCGAAGCCCAGATGATTTAAAGAGTGGGGCTCCACATTAGCAGAAGGCAGACCCAGCATTTTTGTAAAGGAAAAGGGGCTATGCCTCCTCAAACGCTGGTTGTCAGTCCAAGCATAAAGGTATTCAGAAGTTCTATGCTGATCATTGTAACTATAAAGCTTGTTATAGTATTTTGAGAGGCGATAAGTTCTCAATGAAAGAGGAGGTAGATTACTTTCATAGAGCACAATGTCATTTGGACAACTGTGTCGAAGTCCTGTAATGATTCTAGCAGCGCTCAACTGCACCCTTTCAAGTTTATTCAGATTGGTATTGGAAGCACAAGAATAGATGGGAAGACCATACTCCAGTATTGGCCTAACAAGAGAAATGTAGGTAGTTCGGAGGGTGCTAGCTTCTGCTCCCCAGTCACGACCAGAGATGAATTTAAGTATATTGAGTCTTTTCCATCCTTGACCACCTGGCCTTCAATGTGTTTGTTGCTTGTGATTTCCTGGTCCAAGATGTAACCCAGGTATTCAGCATTTTAAACATAGTTTAACTGAGTTCTGTTCATGAAGATCAAAGGCTGGTAATTGTAGAGGTTTTTGTTAGTAGTAAAGAAAGTCACCGAGGATTTTGAAGCATTAAAAGTCAGTTTATGATGCTCTGCGAAATGATGAGCCTCTCCCAGAGCACAGCTGAGATTAAGCTCAATTGCACTAAGTTCTACTGATAGAATACTCGGCTCAAGTTTAGAACGGTCAGATTTGAACCCCCGCTTTAGCAGTTGGCCTTTTCTTCTTCTTTTTCAATGGCTCGACAGCCCTGGGTGGGTCCTGACCTTCTCCAGAAACCTCTACTTTTGTCAACTGCTTTCCTGTTTTTGATCCTTAGAATATTTAGGTTTTTTTCAACACAATCAATCGATCTTAGCGGGGATCTGCCCCGAGGTCTATATCCCATCTGCTTGGCCAGGAAGATTTTCTAGCAGTAGCGATCTTCATGCATTCTAGCCAGATGACCAGCCCAGTTAAGTCTCTGTAATTTAATGAATTTTACTACATCAGGTTGTTTATAAATCTTACAGAGTTCTATGTGAGATCTTCTTCTCCGTGATCTATTAAGTTGGTCATTTAATGGGATTTTTTTAAAATCAAAAATGGTTGGATTGTTGGCTTTTCAACTTCAAGTGCTTCGGCCAACTTTTGTAGAACGAGGGCTAAATTAATTGATCTAATATAAGAAATAACCCACATTAAAAAGAAAAAAAGAATCAATACAAATACCATTATTTATAATATATTATTATTAATGATGTTTTTCAATAAAATGCAGCCAAGATTGTGTGGGAGCCACTGTAGTAATTCCTCTACGGCTAGATGTTTTAATCCTGTCTAAGGCATGGGTATACCCGTGCTGTCTATTCATAGTGGTGGTTGGTTGAGAGCGCTGTGGCCGTCTTTCCAATACACCCGTCATATGGGGACCTAGGAGGATCGTTTTGGGTACTATCATAATTTGGTCACCGACAAATTTCGGGCGAATTTATGGTCAAATGCTCACTGGAAGAGTGTCTGCTGAATTAAAAAAATATTTCAGACAAGAAATTCAACAAAAATTGCAATTTAAAAAAATATTTGTATTAATTTTCTATTTCCTTCGTATTGACTTCAGATGTTCACTTGAAAGTTCTAACAATAAAAATTTAAATATATAGATACAATCATTTAATCATTATAGTAGAGTTTTGACAACATTGGAGTAAAATTTACTGACCATTTCAATTTAGAAAATAGTGTAATGAGCTCTCTCACACGCTACTATAATAATAAACCTAGTGTAATAATGCATCTTATATATATATTTTTTTAAATTCAAGTTAATTGTTTCTTTAAATAGAAGCTGTCAATTTGAACTTATCATGATAGGAGATAAGTTTCTTTATGCTCCAATTTCCTGTTTAAACTTTGAACTGTATGAAAAGATTACGTCAAAGATATCTGGATATTTCGATCAATTGGATAAAAAATAATGAAAATGCAGCTTTGACCGCCAATAACCAGCTGAAAAATTGCAAAGCATTAAATTTCTTTCATCAGTTTGATGGCTTGGGGTTACCGAACGCACTCGATTTGAATGTGCTAGAACATTGATACAGTAGTAAGGTCAATATTCCCGTGTCGATAAGAAAACAAGCATAGCGAAGTATTGTGAATTTAAAGGACGATCTTTGGATTCTGGTCTATAGATGGTAAAGCAGAATTGTTCTGATGAAAAGAAGATTGTTCCTTGAAATTGTTTTAATATAAAGGCTGTGATGTTTTCTTTTAATGATTATATAACTGCATGTTTTGGATTATTTAATTTATTTTTGTTCATTGCGCTTGTTGGTACATAAATTTTTTATAAAAATTTATCAAATGACGGAACTGATAATTTTTGTTTCAGTAGGATAAACTATAACGTTTACAGAATGAGACAGGAGTCATCAGTTTGTGAGGGGCAGTCATGGGAGACAACCCTTCCTCAGGACGCCAGATTCATTTGGTAGAATACCAGCCTCGAGGTTTGGAGATGAAGGTTCGATCCTCTGTCCTGGCATCTGGTTGTTTTGCATTTACCTGTAAAGAAGAATTAAGGGCCGTTAGTCAAAAACATACGTCAAAACTTGTTCACCACGGAAATAATACGAGAGAGAAAGTAGCTGGAAACAGCACTGCCTCACAACGGTGGGGTATATAAAATCGATACTGATACTTTGAGGAAATTTTTTTGCTTTACTATTCAGATTAAAAGCGATTTTTCCTTTTAAATGCTTGCGTAGTGCATACATATAAACAGAAATTTCAATTCGATTTTACATTTGACCTCGTGGAAACAAAAATTATATGTGGGTACATAAAAAATCTTTCTTCGACCTGTATCCAGTTAACTCATTGTAAATGTTATGATTGTTGTCCTATAATTTAAATTTTACATATAAAGTTAGAGGTTTATGACACACTATCAAAATGCTTGTCAACTATTTTTTTATGCATTCAATATTTTTTTATGGATTGCATTATATGCAACACGGAAATGAAGCCAGAGCTTAGAGACCTTGCTTTTATTCGCTTAAGGCTACTGTGTACTAACCCGATTGGATTTGCTCACCTCAATGTCAGCCTATGGAGAAAATGTGTTCAAGGATTGCTGACTTGGATTTAAAGATTTTTCTTTTTTAAATTGTACTCCGTAATAGAGAAAGAAATTTTATACCTTGGGGGATTATTCGTTTAAAAAAATGCAAATAATATTTTGAAATTTAAATTATTCGGGGAAAAAATATGGTATAGTGTGTTTTAAACGCTCCTAAATTCCTTTGGTGGACGAAATTTAAAACATGAATCCTGTTGTAAGGTGCTGAAAAGTTCAGGCTATCTGATAATACCATTTTTATTGGATTATCAGCATTGATGTAGCTGTAAATAGTAGACACATTTTCGCCATAGGTTAACATTGAGTTGAGCTAATTCTATAGGGTTAGTACACATCAGTCATAAGTGTACCCTTCGTAGGTCATCGTATTTTACCGTCTGCAATATTTGCTGAAATGGTAAAGTTGAGCTGAAACACAACTTGTACTTATAAGAAAACTATTCTCTTTCAGACAAAAAAAAGATAAAAAACAAAATTTTTCACCCATACATAGGAGAGCATTAAAAATGGGAAAATCTTTTCAAAATGAAAAAGAAACATAAAAAAAACATGCATTATATACACACAGAAATTCCATGACCGCCATTATCAAATGATTTCACAATCAATATCTAGCAGAAATATTAAAATATGCATCATATATATATATTTAATGATAAAGAAGTAAAATTTATAACAGGCGATGCAGGAAAGAGTAACTTTTTATTTTTATGAATGCGGAAGAATTTATGAGGTATTAAGCTCATGAATATGCATGTAGTCTGCGTGTTTCTTCCTTATCGTCAGCGAATTCCATTAAATAGAGGATTAAGTTAAATGACGCTGGTATGATTAAGTTAGTTTTAAAAAAATGTGATGAAAGTGGATTATTTTTCAAGACTGTAATGAGTTTTGTGGAACGAGTCTATATCGCAAAAATGAAGTAAATATAAAATGAATTATCGTGGGACTTGGTTTAACATTGTTAGATATACTTAAACATTTGGAAAAATAATAAAATGAGGAATTCTTAATATTTATTTTAAAAATAAGCTATTTTATAACTTTTAGAATTTTAACATAACTGTAATTTCCCCATAGAAAAACTTTAAATGGAATTAAAGATTGTCTTCAAATGATTGAAAAGAAGAGACATTTTGAATATGTTATATGTAAAAATAAAATAAAATTGCTGATTTTTGAGATTAGTTATTATAGACTTAGCTAAAAAGTTCAAATATCCTAAAGTCCCTCTCATATTAAATTTGCAAACCTAATTACCTATAATTGATAGGATTGAAAAGCTGAGGAGAACTAAAGATTATCATCCAATTTAATGAAATACGCTGTGAGAAGTTATTACGCCGTTAAATGTAGCTTGTGATATTGATGTGAAATTGTTATCAACATTTCTTGCTTTATTTTCTGTCATGTTTCAGGACTAAAGATTATTGTTAAATAACGAATCTCCTACAGGGTGCAGTTTTTCCAGCTGCTTACAAATGTTTATTAATCCTTCAAATGAATTTACAAAAGTTATATGTTCAAGTGCTTTTAAAAGCTGTATAATACGAAGGATGGAAGTTTAATAGTGGCAACAGTATTGTAGAGCCCCCACGCAGCAGACAAGGGTGGCTCCAAGGGGGGCAGCACTAGGAGCAATTGCTCTCCCCCCCCCAAAAAAAAATAACTGGCGTATTTTTTTTCATAGCCTAAATTTATATAATTATAGACCTAATACTAAATGAATTTAAATTTAAAATGAGAGGATGTTTATTTCTTTTACTTACACACACACACACACACACACACACACATATATATTTATATATATAACCCTAAGAGCCGAAGTTGCCCCTCCCCCCCAAATCTTTGGCCTGGAGCCGCCACTGGCAGCAGAACCCAGGAAAGCAGCTTACATCACGCGTACATCACAAATCTGCCTTACCTCAGAGCGAATACGCTCTCCCCACAAGCATCACACGCCTGTACAGAGACAGGATAAACACAGCCATGTTTTAATTACCGGTCTATCGTACGAAATAATTTGTTGCATCGTAATGATGGAAGGAAAATGCTCGTGTGCACACTGTGGCTTATGTGTTTGCTCGCTGGGACTGGGAAGTGCTCTACCATCCCCCCACATTCCCCGGACTTAAGTCCCTGTGGCTTTGATCTCATCCCCAAGTTGAAGGAACCGCTCCGGGGATTCCTCCAGAGAATCTGCAGGCTGTAGACCGCTCCATTCGAAGGATCAGAGATCAGATGCTGCCAAAGGCATCCTGCAGCTTCCAGGACGTTATCGACGGGTGCTAAACAATGCTGGTTACTGCTTCGAAAGTCTATAAAAGTTTCTCCCCTGTATCTCTTCTGTATACTTTGTACATACCTAGTCGACACTATTAAAGTTCATCCTATGTAAAATGTAATTTTCTAAAAAAAAAGAGAACATTTTGCCCTAAAAAAATCTTTTTTTTTAAAGGACAAAAAAAAAAAAACTTTGATGATGGGAAATAAAAGCAGAAAATTTTGTTGGTTGTTGAAAACAAAACAAAACTTTCGCTAAATCCATAAATCATTTATAACTTTGCTTTTTACGAACTGTTAAGGACTAACAGAATTTTCCTTGAGAAATATTCTTTTTAAATGACAATAATGAATGGATGTTTATTTTGCTTTTATCTTTTATGAAGATAAAAAAATTTGTACTACTGGGTTTATTCAGAATATTTGTGATAAAATATCACACGTTACGTCTTTTAAAATGAGATAAAGAAATAAAAAAATAAATTGTTCCTTCAGATAAAAATGTTTTGCTTTCCTTATCGGATACCAAATGTCTGTTAAGTCATATGACAAACTGTATCATTACTTTAAGAGGTCCTTCATTCGAAATCTTATGGGTAAAAATATAGATGATCTTTTGATATTTTTCGCATTGTTTGATTAATAAAACGCAATCGATAGATTTTTCTGCATTATTCTAAACCGATAAAGATCATCTACAATAAATAAGAAAATAAATAAATAAATATAGAAATGTACAAAAATATATGTGCTAATTGTGATTATGGTGTTAAATAGATTGAAAACAACTCACATTGATTGCTCAAAAGAACATATTACGGGATAACAAAGGATTAAATTTATTGGGATAAACCGGAGGGAAAACTTTAAATTGTTAGTGTCCTAAAAATTTTTCCAATACATACAAATTAGAAAAGAGATGAGTTCTAGAGTAATTTTGGAGGTCCAAGCCCGAATAATTCTCCGTTTTTATGCCAATATTAATGAATCTCTTTAAACAGTTTAATATTTTTCTTTTATAAATAACTAATTACGAATAAAATTTAAATTAGTTCTCTATTCTGAAATTAAAATAACGTCTCCAGTTGATATATTTTCTAAAAACATTTTTCTAAAACCTGAAAAAACTTTCAACATATCCATGCATAACTCGCCCGCACGTATGGTTTATAAGGGTAGACAGTTCATACCGCATCATCTTATAAGTACAGTTTATAAGAGTATGAGACATTTATTTTAAAAAAGCGTTCCAGTTGATGATAAATGATCACCATATTATAAGTTCAGTTTATAAGAGTGTGAGACATTTGTTTTAAAAAGGCGTTCCAGTGGACGATAAATGATCATCATATTATATAAGTGCAGTTTATAAGAGTATGAAACATTTATTTAAAAAAAGCGTTCGAGTTGACGATAAATGATCGTCATATTATAAGTCTAGTTTATAAGAGTGTGAGACATTTATTATAAAAAAGCGTTCCAGTTGACGATAAATGATTGGAAAAGGTATGCTAGTCCGACGAGGTACGTTCCTCTACAGATGGTCTTGGGAATATCTACGAGCTGTTGGGGATGGTTGTAACGCGTGGGCCTCATATCTAGTGAGTTAGAATTTGATCCCTTGGTGCATGTGGAATTAGAATGAGAGCTAGCTATTGAATAATGAACTTCTTACTGTATTAACTTTGTTCATTTTCAGATGAAGATGGCATCTTCCAAGCTAAGGCTTCTTGTCATACGACTGTTCTTGGGCAAAGATGGTTTAACGAACATAAATGAATATGTCGCCTATCTATTGGCTCCCGATTTTAATCCTGATATGATTTCCGAGTAGGGGATATTTTTTAAGTCTGGAGAGTTTACAATATCTGATACTCTACGCTTTCGGTTGTAATCGCAGATCGAAAATAAACTTTAGTTTGTAGTTCAATTTGTATATAACTGAATACTGGACGGTGACCATCAACTGTCAGCTGGCTTAAGATTCGAAAAAGTCTGACTGGTTAGTTAATTTAAATCATACTGGCATCTTTCAAAAGTCAATTAAAACACTACAGAAATTGAAAATTACATCAGAAGTTGATTTTCAAATAATTCCTCAATATTTTCTTTGCATTTATGTTAGGAAAAATTGACGCGAGGAAGTAAAACTTTGTTCACCACCTTTGTATTGTTAATTTAAACTAATGCAAATGCTTTTATACAAACGAAGTGACCCAGAATCCAAAGTATGTGACACTAGAATATTTTAAATATTAACTGAAGGTTGTAAGAAGAAAATTTGTAGGCCTTCCTATTGAAAATGCGAATATTAAACGCAGAATTTAATTGAATTATTATCACTTTATTCAATTCTTTTTTTAATCGTATATTTCCACTGTGTTTACACATAATTTTCAGTGTTATTTATATTGCAAACATAAAAATATAATATCATTTTTCACAACTGACACACCATCTGTAGGTTGGTGACCTTACTTTTCAAGCTGTCGTTAGGTTTATACTAAAATGCTTCTAATATTTCCCTTCGAACAGTCTTGAGAAAACTAGTTTCCGGAAGCACTGCTTTTCGTTTCCCATTCAGCAATATTTACTTTTCATTGAAAAGTTCAAAGACAGTTTTTTTTGTCTGCTTGAATAAAGGGAAGGAGAGGGTTTTTTTTCCACGTCAAAAGGAAGGCGTTTTGCTAAGTTTGAGGGCGACGCAATTAACTTGAAGTGATTCAAAAGACGTCAGACATGAAAACCAGGATAAAAACTCATACCGTGTTAGAGGCTAATTCTTAAACAGGATTTTCGAAAGTCGATAAAAACCATTTATAAGCAGGTTTGTATTTTTATTTGCGGTGTTTAACTGCGTTTCGAAATGCCGCCAAAGCTGAAGATTTATTTTTGATGGTGATTTCAGGAATAATAATGAAAATAAGTAGGGAAAGTGGTTGAAAAATAAATAGTTGAATATATAGTACAGAGGGTGTAGTATAAGTAAATGTAAAGGAAAAAATTCTTTTGAGGTGTACTTTATCCGAAAGGCCTAAAACCAGAGAAGTTTTGAATTAAACTGAACAATAAGTTTTTTAGAGGCATTATTTTTGACTCCTCCTTTCCATCCCTTTAAACATTAAAGTACTGAAATAAGTTATTTCTCGCAAGTAAAGTTAAACACTTCTTTTGTTTCATAAGAAAAAAAATTGCTTGGATTTTTTTTAGGTTGCAGTCCTAGCAGTCCAGGTCAATAAACGTTGCTAATATTTATGTTGACATAACTTCAATTAACATATTAAATACTTTAAATTAATTATCAATAAAAATTTAAAGACTTTTTTTCCCCTTACACCATAAAGCACCTTGTAATGGTTGTTTAAGCCCCCTAGTTGGAGGTTCCATTCACTAGGTCCTAATAGGCTATTGGGCTGAAAGGGGCGGCTCCTGTTTTGAATTAGCACCACAAGGGTCGGAGTCCGACTTGGCTGAATGACCGGTCCCGTAATTTTGAACCGAGTCAAGTAACGAGACCGGAACACTTGACCCCGCACCTCCAGAGATAAATTCGAGAACTTGTAGGACATTGCAGCCACGACCTATTTTACGTGCCCCAACCACCATTAGTGAACACGGCGGGGGATTCACAGTGACGAGCATCGAACCAGAGACGTTCAGATCTCTGTCCCGATGCTCTTGCAAACTGGGCCACCACGCCCATATAAAGCACCTTAGAAGATTTGAAGGATTATAAAGAGCATTAAACACTTTTGTAGTTAAGTGCAACTTTTGACAAAAACTATAATATGATAGCCCCCGATTTACGCAAAGGGTAACATATCGAAAAACCCTTCGTAAGTCTGAATTTTCGCAAGCTGAAACTGCATTTTATACGCTTATTTGTTATAAACAACTTTTTTCTTCTTATTTGTTGTATAAAAGCGCTAAGAGATGCTAAACTGCAATGTTTCATAGTTAGGGCTTTTTCAAAATTAGGAACATTTGTATAATCGTTACACACCTTGGGGATGGAACCAAAGTTTAAACACAAAATTCATTCATGTTTCATATGCATCTTGTATACATAGCCTAGAGAAATTTTATTCCGTACTTTAGTAATTTTGTGCGAGAAGCAAACTTTCAGTTTACTGAAGCTAAGGTTTAAGAAGATAAAGTGCCGCAATCTCATGTATCACATGCAAAAAACTATACCTGTATTTTATAGGTTAATCGAGTCAAGGATGAAAGTATTTATTATTTTGATCCTTGACTCGATTTATTTACTACACACTCATTTTTTCCTCCCATTTCTGATACACGAACTATATCCCTAGTCTCTATTGCATCCTTATTCAAAATTGATTTAGATAAAAAATTATAATGTATCATTTACAAATAATCGAAAGTATGGAATATTTCACTCGTGACACCGTTTTAGAAATTTTCAATATTGATTTACTTCTGATATCGGATTTTCGGATAAGCGATGCTTAACCTGTAAATATAAAATTGAGAGTTCTCATTGGTGGCGAATTTTAGCATTAGCTTTGAAGTAGTGAGTAAAAGAGAGGTTTTGGTTATGAAATGAATACAATTTCGTTTCCTGAAAGTTTGCAGTTTAAACGCAAATTTGCGTAGCAGCGTTAATAAAAAGAAGTTACATCCAAACTTAATATTTTTTGTTCATTTAAAAACTCTTAGTAAAGTCTAAGATTTTAAGAAACGTTTACTGCTGTTGAAAAAAATTTGGAATTGGAGTTAAAGGTTTTTTTTTTCTTTTTCTCGAAATTTATCAAATACTAGCTGAAAACCCGCACTTCGCTACGGAGTACATTCAAAGTAAACACAACGGTCAATGTATGCAATTAATGCCTATATATATATATATATATATATATATATATATATATATATATATATATATATATATACATACATATATACATACATATATATATACATACATATATACATACATATATATATACATACATATATATATACATACATATATATATATATATATATATATATATATATATATATATATATATATATATATATATATATACACATATATACATATATATATATACACATATATACATATATATATATACACATATATACATATATATATATATATACATATATATATATATATATATATATATATATATATATACATATATATATATATATATATATATATATATATATATATATACATATATATATATATATATATATATATATATATATATATATATATATATATATATATATATATACATATACATATATATATATATATATATATATATATATATATATACATATATATATATATATATATATATATATATATATATATATATATATATATATACATATACATATATATATATATATATATATATATATATATATATATATATATATATATATATATATATATATATATATATATACATATACATATACATATATATATATATATATATATATATATATATATATATATATATATATATATATATACAGTGGACGCTCGTTAATTCGAACTCAAAGGTTCTCAGAAAAAAGTTCGAATTATCCGATGTTAAGAGAAAATATATAACTTTAAATGTGAATCACTGAAGAAGAAACTCGCCTAGTATGTATAACCCCAGAAAATATATTATACTATGTTATCTAAAGTTAAACATATTAAAAAGCAATACAGACTTACCTTAATCATAAAATGAAGCAGAAGATATGCAGTAGAAAGTAAACTTTAATTAAAAAAATATAAATTACAGTTTGGGGAAAAACTGTAAAATGGATGTTTGGTTCTGTTTATGATGCCTACATTGTTCAGCCAGCTTCTCGATTTGAAGTAAACATTTCAATTCATTTTCAGAGGAAGGTTCCATCTGAATAAATGCTTTCAGAGTTTTAATTATGGCTTTGTCCATTATGGCCGCATTAAAAATATCTTGCGGCAGGTAAGTAGAGAAAATCCCTGGCTGTTTCCTACCGAAATTAGTGCATACGTCTTCGTTTGCATCAGAGCTTTGGCCACATACAGTTTGATAAGAAATATTGTGCCTTGACTTAAATCGAGAAAGCCATCCATCACTGCATTTAAAATCTTCAATACCCATTCGACTTGCCAATTCATGAGCCTTCTTCAGCAGTAGGGATCCATTTATCGGAAAATTTCGAGATCTAACATCCTGGAGCCATAGCAGTAGAGCTTTTTCTAGAACTTCTTAGGAAGCATTTCCCATGCGTTTCCTTCCTCTAGCAAATTTTGATTTTTCCCATGAATCTAAAATTGACTCCTTGTTTTTCGAATTAGTTGACAACGCATTTTTTAAAAATTCCATAGTCAGCTGTTAACTTTGTTTTACATTCGCCATTCTGTACTTTCTTTAAAATTTCTACCTTTGTCTCCAAAGTTAGGGTTTTGAACTTTCTACCTGTAGACATCCTGAATTTTTACACGTTCACACCACACAATGAGGAAGAAAAACTAGACCACATTAACTTGTCTGCACTGCAGTTATAAGTGACACAGCTCCCTAGAATCTGTAGTAAAGACTAGTTTTTCTGAAATTCTAAGAAAATCGATCCAAATAAAGGAAAATTGCTTTTTCCTTTTAGCACTAATAATAAGGACAATAACTACTAACGTTTAGCGGACTTGCAATAGTCTAGGAATGCAGGCATGTGCCTCTTTACACAGAAAAGAAATTTTGACACACAAAATAATAAATACAGTGTGTATTTTCTCCATTAAACGAGAAAAAAGAATTTTTTTGTCAAATTTTTAGTTCGAATTAACCGAAGTGATAAAAATTTAGTTCGAATTAATGAGATATTTTTAACATTAACTTCAATACAAGTTTTTTGGGGCCTTTGTATTAGTTCGAATTAACCGAAAGTTCGAATTAACCGAGTTCGAATTAACGAGCGTCCACTGTATATATATATATATACAGGGTGTCCCAAAACGACCGCATAAACTCTGCACAGCTAGATTCCTCGTTGGTAGTACATAAAAACTGCCCAAAGAAGCGTTTCTGTACGATCCATAGTTTACGAGAAAAATACGAAAAACAAAGTATGACGTCACTGCCAGTGCAAGAAAAAACACTTTATTGAACATATCATCATCATGCACAATTTAAAGCAGATATTCAAAGTGTCCGCCGTGCATGTCGAGGAAGGCTTGAGCACGACGTAGAATGTCTGTCATCACACGTTGCAGCATCGCGGGGTCCACCGAAGTACAAGCAGCGTGCAGACGAGCAACTAAGTCCATTTGTGTTGTCACTACGTCTCGATACACCAGTTACTTGAGATGGCCCCATAGGAAAAAAAATCCAACGGTGTAAGATCTGGGCGTAAGAACGTGGCGGCCATAGAACCGGACCTCCACGTTCGATCCAGCTGCCGGGGTATTCCATATCCAGCCAACCACGTACATGAGCACAGAAATGCGCCGGAGCCCCATCATTCTGGAACCAAAGTCCCTGTATTGCCGCTAATGGTATGTCATCGAGGAACTCGGTTACGACTTCATTGAGAAACACCAAGTACGACTGTCCCGAGAGCCGTTCAAGCAACAGATATGGTCCAAGCAGACGATCCCCTAGTATGCCGGCCCACACGTTAAGAGACCAACGTTCCTGATGTTTCTGCGGCCGGATTGCATGCGGATTGATCTGGGACCACGTATGGCTGTTGTGATGGTTAAATACCCCATCACGAGTGAAACATGATTCATCAGTCCACAGGATATGTGCAATGAAACCATTATCTATGCTCTGTTGCTGCAACAGCCATTCATAGAAGGCCACGCGTTTCTGAAAGTCATCTGGTTTCAGACCTTGCACGGTTGTGTACCGAAATGGATGTAGCCTCTCAGACCGTAAAAGCCTGTGCACAGTACTTTTACTCGAAGTCTTCTCACGGGCTAATGCGCGTGTGCTTACCTCGGGCGTCTCTTCTACCCGCTTCAGTATTGCATCCGCCTGTGCTACCGTCAGGCCGCTCCGCGGTCTTCCAGTATCGTGAAGATTGGCTGTTGGCAAGACGCTTCCCGTATTTCGCAGTCTGTCGTCCAGCCTACGGATGACGTTGACATCGGGAGGACGGCGGGACGGATATCGACGGGCATACTCCCTAGCAGTTCGTAAGGCATTTCCATTACTTCGGCCGTACATCAAGTACATGTCGCAGTAGTGACGAACGGAGTACATGGCCACCATACGAAGACTACCGGTAGCTGCAAGATGCAGCCTTTTAAATACCAGTTCAACGGCGGCTTAACGTCATTCCATGGCGCGCGCGTATGCATGATGCGATATGCGCGGCGAACGTTTTAAACATTATCGTCTGGAAAGATATGCAAATATTGTTGTTGATATGTCCAATAAAGTGTTTTTTTCTTGCACCGGCAGTGACGTCATACTTTATTTTTCGTATTTTTCTCGTAAACTATGGATCGTACAGGAACGCTTCTTTGGGCAGTTTTTATGTACTCCCAACGTGGAATCTAGCTGTGTAGAGTTTATGCGGTCGTTTTGGGACACCCTGTATATATATATATATATATTTATAAAAAAATCGTAAGGGATATTTTTATAGACAAAATAATGTAGAAGAAAATGTTCAGATTAAATCTAATATAAAGAATACTAAAGAATATAGTACATTTAATGTAGTACAGTTCGTAGAACATTTCTTTTACTGTATTTTAATATTTTTTTGGTTAATGTCCAATCATCTGCCGCATTATCAAGAAAAAAAATATTTTTTTTGTCTATTTAGTTTTTATGCACGTGACGATAAATTTATTTAAAGTACCAGAAAAAGAAATCTCTTGATCAGCATTTAATAAACTGAATTATAAAAATTAATCTTTAAAAATTCCCAAAAAATCAGGAAATGAAGGTAAAGATTTCATTTTAAAGGAATTTTTATGATCTTTCTCGCGATATAAATTTTATAACCCTCAAATTATTATTTTAATTGCAAACTTAAAAAAAGTTACAAAAAGCTTCAAAATTTAATTAAAAAAATCTAAGAATTTTTGAAAAATCTTTCTTGGTGCACCCCTACACTATAAAAAGAATCGCCATGCCAAATTTCAGTCCTTTAGGTCCAGCGGTTTGGTCTGTGCGTTGTATGTCAGTGAGTCAGTGAGTCAGTGAGTCAGTTACGGAACTGTTTTATATATATAGACAACTTATTTATTACAAATCCCCGGAAGATTGGTTATGACGCCATTTGTTCACAGTAAAGAGCGTGACTGCTGGCTATTCATTTAAGGGGGCACCGTATAGGTGTCAGCATTACTCCCTACAAGCCGGTCACGTAATTTAGAACCGAGTCAAGTTACGAGACCGGAACACTTGACCCCGTACATCCAGAGATAATTTTGAGAACGTGGAGGACATTGCAGCCACGATAGATTTTACGTGCATTTTAGCAAATACTACACCAGACACAATAACGCGATTCCTATAGTTCCACGATAGAACAGATAAATGTCTTTTATTTTTTTCTTGTCTTCTGAAATTATCTTTTTTTCGTTACTTAAAGTAACAAACTCTTATAAAACAACACCATAAAGTGTGTGTTGTGTGTTGTTGTTGTGACTGATGCCCCTTGACCGACAGTATATTGTCAGTTCAGGGCTCGATGGCCCAGCTGGCCAGTGATCTGAACGTCTCTGGTTCGCTGCTCGTCGCTGCATATCCATCGCCGTGTACACTAATGCGGCGGCTGGTGTACGTCAAATTCGTCGTGGCTGCAAAGTCCTCCAAGTTCTCAAATTTACCTCTGGAGGTGCGGGGTCAAGTGTTCCGGTATCGGCACTTGATTCGGTTCCAGATTACGGGACCAGTTTGTAGGGGGTAATGCTGGCCAACTATACGATGCCCCCTTAAATGAATGGCCAGTAATCTCGGCTGCAAAATGTAATGGATTAAGTTCCAAAATTGCCCTATGTAACAACATATTGTCAGTTTAAGTCCATAACGGCTATTGGGTGAAGTGGTGCGACTCCGGTTTTTATCACCATACATTATAAATTTCGATTAATAGTTTCGTAATGACCCTACGCCAGTTCCTGGGTCTTAACACACACACACAAATTCCGACTTAATAGGTAGTTGTATCATCATAAAGTAACAACAATGGTAATTATTTAAATTGATCTGCTGATAATATAATAATTTTTGATTTAATTACATAATTGTTTTTGATAACTGATTATAATAATATGTATTCCCCGTTTAATTAATATTTGTTTGTATATACACTATAATTGCTTTTGCTGTATAATAATTTGCTGTTTATAATTGATTTTGATATTTATCTTTATTTAATTTAATATCCTTTCAATTTATTACATTCTGAAACTGGATTTTCAAATCAAAGAATCTAATGTTTTCGTCATTCTTGTTAAGTGAAATTTTATAGGCTTCTGCCTCAAGATACGTCATCCATTTACGTTTATTGCATCCTTCACGACGAAAACAACTCTGTTTATATCACATATTCAAGCTAAATGCGTCTTGTTTACGTTTCAGGAAACCACTACAGCTTGAAAAATGATTTTGATTACGTAAGATAATTATCACAAGTTTCATCAAAGATTCTGCGTAGCAAAGAAATAGTAGTAGCCGCTGTCCAAGGAAATAACTTAGCACTGAACTCGTAAAGATTTCATCTCCTTTTTATAAGTAAAGAAACTGGAAAAGCAAGTTTATCATTAAAATCGGTTACATATTTGCGGTTATCAGATAGTTGTTGCAAAGTTACCGGGAAGTGTGCCAAGTAAAACTATACATTATAAACAAAACAAATTTCCGGAAATTCTTCGTGCTTAGAACAGATAAACGTTAAATAGTCATATTACATGATTAAAAAAAATTAAGGGATTTAAAATCCGTTGTACTTATTTTCTATTAAAATTATTTGTAAAATTCCAATCTAATGGTTGAAGGAATTTATATTTATGGTGTTATTTTATAAGGATTTGTCGCTTTAAATAACAGAAGAAAAAAAAAAGAGATTTATCAGTTCTATTGTGGAATTATAGAAATCGCCTTATTGTTGTTCTTTTTGCAAATAAATCAATTGCTCTTTATTTGACTGAATAAATCTGTCATTTCGAATAATATAAATCGATCTAGATAGAAAATTATAGGTTTTAGAACATTCTTAAGATAACCGTATCATTCATTCTTGGCGAACTGTACTTAACTGATCAGAGACGGAATGAACTACAGAAAAATGCATTACTCATTCAGTAATGTTTTACTATGACATTAACGAGAAAATTGTGATCCTCGATGCATAGGAAAAGACATTTTTAAAACATTCCCATTAACTAATGAAATTTTCGATTATTATCGGTTCACAAGAATAAAATATCAGTTCATCCAATGACTATCGGTTACAGTTAGTCATAGCTTTTCTCCTATATCTAGTCATATGATACCCCTAGTATAATAACCGCAATCCTCTTGTGACGTTACGTCCCCTTAACCCGTAAAGGGTAACATCTGTCTGACTCACTCTACCAGTAACATCCGTCAATGAGACTAAGTTGGATTTCGTAGCTCATTACTTATGTAATTTTCCAATTTTCATTTGATTTTAGCTCTGTATTTGAGGTATTATTGATTTATAAAATATATTTACTCTTAGTTTTAATTTTAATATAACTTTATTTAGTAAAGATCAATCTAATTTTTTTTAGAATTTCAATAAGATCTACAAAAAAAAAATAAATTATTAGAAATAGATTAGAATAAAAAGTAAACTAGTGACAAATATAAACATGATTAAAATATAATTTCATCATAAATTTTTTCAAATTTTGTACAGAAATATTACATATCTTTTATAAACACTCCAAGCAATTAGGTGTACCACACTTCACACCCTTTTTTTTTGTGTGTGTGTGTGTGTGTGTGTATGTGTGTGTGTGTGTGTGTGTGTGTGTGTGTGTGTGTGTGTGTGTGTGCGTGCGCGTGTGTGTGTGTGTGCGTGTGTGTGTGTAAGGATAGTACCTACAGTTTTTCCTCTTCTCCAACTTGTCACTTTTTAAGGATTGCTTACTTACACTTGCTTCCTGGTCACCTTCTGGACGAACGATTTCCATTATAGTTTTTTTTTATTCGTCTGATAGACTGACCAAATAAGTACCTTTGAAGTAATATCCGTCTCTAAAGCGGAGTGAGTTTTCTAGGATTGGTTAATGTACGGCGATAAATTAAACAAAACTCTAAGATGAGCAAACACAACCAAGGTGATGGAATAACTGAAGCATAGCTCGAACATGAAAGTTTCAAATCGATAATTATGCACCTTAGCGGGAAAAGTATCAACTCTACCCGTCCTATAGACGGATATTACCATTTAAGGGTTAATTTGAGTAAATGGACCCTTTCACTGTATTAGCGGAATCCCCCTTCGCTATGTCCGGACTTTACTTTCCTAAACAACAGTCGTTTTATTACCACAACACATTTTTATACAACAGGATAAATCCTTTACATTTAAAACGCGGCCTCTATAGCTCTCTACGTCGACATTTCATATAAGGGTCCTATAAGACACTGTCCTATAAGGGACTATTGTCCAAAATGCCTTTGCACTGCAGATGAACCGCAAAGCAGTCATGATAGTGATGGGGTGTATCGATAGAGATCTCCTCAGCAAAGTAGTCCAACGTACATCAGCCTTTCTTTAAGCATTTGTCCACGGTTGACAAAAATCTCCTATTTAAGTATTACGTTTTATCCTTTCCGTCCGTTTTATCCCCTCGCTGGATAATAATTTAAAATTTCAACCGGTGTAATCAGCATTAGTAATTTTTTTTCCCAAGGCAGCAGGAACTTTGTACTAAAGACTCAACACAGGTAAATACGAGAAAGCTTCTTAAGAGTTACCTTTCGATATAGTTATTACTCTAAGTATAATATAACAATCTAAAGTAGTACGATTGTTAAAAAAAATTTCGACATTCACAACAGAAAGTGTGTTATTTCATTTTTTTTAAAAATTGCATGCAATCAAAAAGAGTTTTCCCGTAATATCTTGTGTTTTCGCCGCTGGATAATTTTAAACATTTTCCCTTCTTAATATCACTTTATTATGCTCTTATACAGAAAATATTGTTGTAAACTTTTGAAAGGAAGATTTTCATTGAATGTTGGCACTGTTGTACGTTCAATATTTTTAGTAGGCTTTTTATTATTGATATTCAGATCATTTTCGGATAACGATCCGAAATTGTTTAAAATTGAGTTTCCAATTCAGGTAATCACACGTTTAGGTAAAATCAAGTGATACTTTCACAAAATATGAACTTCGAGATTTTTTTTTACTGCATCATAGAAAGGAAGAGCATGCATTTAGAAAAAAAGGGACATAAATACTTTGTTTAATTAAATAAAAAATATCATCTCATTTGTCTATTATGGGGTGGTCAAGATAAACAGCGTAAAGAGCCGTTTGAGAATGTCTAGATACTGAGAAGAGCAAAAAAAAGTTATATTTGATATGAAAGAAATCATAAGCTTTGTTTTTTCTAATGTTTTTATTGAATATCTCCTTCTTCAGTTGTTAGAATAATGATATTTCGAAATTATTCATTTGTTTTAATAGCTTTAATAATTATTTTTTAATAATTATTTAATTTTCTTTTCTTAAAAAGGGACGAAAGCCGCAGTTTCGCCACCCGTAGTCTATTAGAGTAGACTCCCGTATAACGCGGGTTCAAACAACGCGAGTTCAAACAATGCGTTAAAAAAGCTGCGACTTCATTCGTTTAACGCGATTCCAGTATAACTCGTTATAGAATTAAACGCGGGACTTTTCCCTTTTAAACGCTGTACACACATTTATTTTTATGCACATCAGATTTTGTATGATTTGGAAGAAGTAGTTAACATATGTCATATTCGATATCGCGGTAAAAACAGTTTAAACGGGATATATATATATATATATATATATATATACAGAGGCTGTTCGCACATTTTTTGGACGATTTTGGTAAGCGGTAATAAAAAATAATTTGCTGCAAAAGAAATAATTGCAATTGTACTATGTTTTTAAAAGTCAAAATTATCTTCTGCGGCTTGAAAGTTTTGTTTTTATTCAAAATGGCATTTTTAACAAAGCAGCGGTTCGAAGGCTACATTTTTGCTCTTTCCGAAGAGAAATATGCATACTCCGTTATCCAAAAACAATGTGAGAGTCATGGTTTTGTGATATCTAAGGCGTCGATAGGTAATATCGTCAACAAGAAAGGAAAAAAACGTCAAATTGGAGCCTCAAGTGGGACAAAAATTCCAAACAAGTATCCAAGGAAAAAACGGACATCTTCGACTATTGCAAAGGTACGTTGTTTAATGTTAAAAGAAAATCCCCCTAGTCAAAGGACAGTTGTAAAATCATTAACATGCTCGGTGTCCACTGTAAACAAAATGATAAACGTTGATTTAAATCTTAAGAAAGCGAAAAAACGCAATGTGCATCGTCTTATTCCAAATCATATCGCTGAACGCAGGACCCGCTGCAGAATTCTATATGAGAGACACTTATCCAAAGAAAAATGGAAAACAATTGTCACAATAGATGAATCATGGGTGTATTTAAATGATTGCAACAAAAAAAAGAGCCATTTATTATCATAAAAGGGGAGAAAAAAATTTAAGTACATGGTTCAAAGAATCGAAAGAAAGTTTTTCTAAGGGATTCATGATTGTTGCTGGTTTTTCTTATAATGGCAAGTTAAAAATAAAGAGAGTGGGAAAAAATGTCAAGATTAACTCCAAATACTATCAGGAACATATTTTATCACCAATTTTTCTGAATGAAATACCATCACTCTACCCACAGTGCCATCAATCTGTGAGACTCCATCAGGACAAAGCTAGCAGTCACACATCAAAATCCACTGTAAATTTCCTAAAAGAAATGGAACAAAAAACTGGTATCAAGGCCTTCACTGATATCCTTACTAAATCTCCCGATGTATCACCTATGGATTTTTGTGCTTTCGGACTTTTCAAATCTGCATTATCCAAACGTCGTCCCAAAACCCTTACAGGACTCTGGAAAGCTGTTCAAGAGGAATGGGATAGAATACCTCTTCTGACACTTCAAAAGGCATTATTATCCTTGAAACTGCGGTGTCGAAAGATAGTTCAGAATAAGGGATGTCAAATAGAACATTTAAAACACAAGAATTTAGGTAATGTATTTTTGTGAATACAATATACATCGTCTAAAAAATGTGTGAACAGCCTCTGTATATATACTATATATATATATATATATATATATATATATATATATATATATATATATATATATATATATATATATATATATATAAGTATACATATATGTATATATTTATATATATATATATATATATATATATATATATATATGTATGTGGGAAATTTATCCCCACGGTTCAAATATCAAAAGTATTTCAAGTCAAAATATAATAATGCGTATTCACAACTAACATTTAATCACCACAACATATTATTACAATAAAGAAAAAGAATATCTGTGTCCGTCTGACACGACAATAATGCTCATTTAGTCAGAGCCACAAAGAAAAACCTACAATGTTCATTCCGTCAACCATCATAACATAGCGTAAAATTTTTATCCAGCATAAATAAAATAAAATAAAATAACGTGCGTTCCAACTAAACGGTTGAGTTGTAACCCATTTGCACCAGTGGCACGTTATCCTTAATTCGTGGCGCGGCGCGTGTCTTGTGACTCTAAAATATCTGTGTTGCCACAAGAAGGGAATTCTCACATGTATATGTGTATATATATATATATATGTGTGTGTGTGTGTGTGTGTGTAAGTGTAATGCTCCATACATCACGTGGAGGAGATGCGTAGAACTTATCGGAGGTGTAGTCGGCACGAAGGTGTGATGCAGTCGGGCGAAGTGTAGATCCAGGGAAGCACTTACGAACTTTAGGCGAGAAACGCACACATGGAGCCATTGATGAAATACAAAAATTCCAAGACGTGCTTTATTTATCAGAAGGCATTAGCTGCAGTGGCCACATGACTTGCCCTGACGGTTCGCGGATTTCATTACAAGACAGGAGCGGACAGCAGGTCCGACAGCAACGAGAGTTAGACACGCAGAGAGAAAAGTCTTCTCTTCATGCAATATTAAATGGGTGTTTTGCGATATTGATGCCAGAGGGCCTAAACTACTTAATATTTTAATTGGTCCTCTTTAGATTCGTGGAGTTCACGTGTCCACTTAAGTTTTCCCGGGGACTTTACTGCTAGATCCCGTGCTTGTTAGAACCGTGAACTATTCACCTGGGTGCAGGATAAGTGACCATAAAGTTCTTGTAAAGTGTGGTTTTGACGTTACAGAAACCCATAAATCCAGAGTGGTTCGAGGGATCTTCAAGAATTTTGACATTACACTGACATTCGGAATCTCATAAACTTCCTACACTCATATCTGGGGATGTTATTGCGTTCAGCTACTTAACATGCCTGTATAATGATCAACAGGGCTAATATAAATGATCTTATTTTACTTTTTGGTTGCAATTTTAGAAAAGGGGTCGTGCTTTATTAACAGGTTAATTTTAATTACGCATTAGCTATATCATGGTGGGTCGTTATTATCACAATGTCCCCCCCCCCCCTTTCCGGAAAGAGACCTGCGAGAGGGGCCGGGCCCTAGCTCCTCGAGCAAGGCTTCCCTTCAGGTGAGAACATTTTACTAAATTTAGGAAAGAAGGTTACAAGTTAAAGGGATGAGTTTTTCTAATTCTGGATCTCGATGTCCGCATACTCTCCGTGGAGCATTACTTTACATATACAATAAACAACATTACTTGAAAAACACATTATATAAATTGAGAACATAGCTGCTAATACTGTTAATCAATACACAGAATTTAACAAAAAATAATACATAACATATCAATATTTCTCTTAAAAGTCCTTGGAATATATTACACATGACACTTCAAACTTTAAGAACATGGAAAAACCTTAAGATATTTCAAAATGTAAAGTAATATGAAGAACTGGAATACAAAAATAGAATACCTGATATACAACTAATTCAATATTTTGAAGTGGTAATAATAATACTTCAATATTCAAATTCAAATAACACTCAAAATGGTAATACAAAATATAATATGTTAATATGAAATACAATATATTAATACACAAGTTTAATATAGGTCTTTAAAAAGTGTGTGTGTGAAAACTATAACCTAGCGAAGGATAGATTATAGAAAAAAATAAATGGGTGAGTATAGTGCACGAAAGTGAAACTCAAGGTTGGCAAGGCTCAAATGAATTAAATTTTTCATCAATGAATTCGTGAAAATTAACTGGTATAAAAGGCCAAACCAGACCAAGAGGAAAAGCAATCTGTTCGCTCATGAATTCCAATGGGTGGAAAACATGAGATAACAGAGAACTGAGAGAAGGGAGGACCTTGAGTGGAAGTCCCGAAGTTAGTTAAGACTCAAGTAGCTTTATTTAAAAATGAAGTATTAAAACGCAAAATATAGACGAAAATTTTTCTATATTGGCGAGTTTCTCTTACACTCAACCGGGACTTCTTCATATTTAAATTAATGGGACGACAGGAAAGTGCTTAGAGAAGGAGAGAATTACGAAAGATTAAAGTATTAGGGTTGACACATTCATGGTATAATTTAAATTCGGCAGGTGGATTGTAATATTTCAACTTGGATGCATGTACAATTTCAGTAGACCTGTTATTATATTAATTTGGCTTATCTATTTCATAAGTCATTTCAGAACACTGTTTTAAAATTTTGTAAGGGCCAGAATAAGGGGCTGAAAGCTTACGGGTATTTGGATATGAAAATTCTTCTAAGATTACAGCATCACCAGGTTTAAATTTAGAGGGTACAAAGCGAGCATCATACCTAATTTTCTTTTTATTATGATAATCTATTGTCCTTTGTTTTGCTAGTTTTCGAGCTTCATCCACTGGAGGGTAATTAGTTTGATTTATAGGGGAGTCATAAGGCTGCTTGCCAAACATTAAGTTTGCAGGGGTAAATTTTGTAACTGAATGGGGACTATTGTTATATTTGGTAATGACTTGTTCCAACAAACGTGTCCAAGGAACTTTAGTGGAGGAAGAATTGACTTTACATTTTAGCCTACTTACTATTGATTGATTCACTCGCTCAACTTTACAGTTAGTCTGAGGGTGATGTGCTGAAGTCAAAAGCTGTTTCACATTATAATTTTGAAGGAATCTCCTGAATCGTGATGAAGTAAAGGCTGCATTCCTATCCGTTAGAATTTTTTCTGGTTCCTGAATTTGGAATATTTGCTTAAGGCAATTGGCTTAAGTTTCTGTGGTGACGCTTTTAGAGGGAAATTCCCACACATATCTTGTTGCATGGTCTATTGCAAGAGATATTGGAGATATTTTTTGTAGAATTATAGTAGTTAAAGCCACCGACAGTATCAACAGAAATACATTCAAAAGGTTTATCTGTTGGAGGTACAATTTGCATAAGTCCAAATTTTTAAAATTTTGATTTCTTGTTAAATTGGCATGTTGCACAGTGTTTGACAAACTTTGCAATATCCTCAGTTATATGAGGCCAATAATACTGAGGGGTAATCAAATTTAGCATTTTTTGTACACCATGATGACTGAATTGATCGTGACACTTTTGCAACAATTTTAAACGTAGTGACATAGGAACAACAATTTTATGTAGATTTTTTCTTTTTAATATGATTACATCATTGATCTCTTGATACTTTGGATCATGAAGGTTGTCATTTTTCTGTTGTGTTTTAATTTCATCCAGGTCTAATAAATGTACAGTATGTTGAAGATGTTGGGAAACAGGATGCCTTGAGAGCATATCAGCTTCGACATTTGTGGAGCCTTTTTGGTATTTGATTTCATAATCAAACATAGAATCAGGCTGTTTCAACACAGCTCCAACTGCATTTTTTGAGGCATCAACATATACATGACATGGCAATTTAGGATCATATAATTGAAGAACAGGTTTAGAAATTAACACATGTTTAAATTTTTCGAATGCACTCTGGCATTCTTCTGTCCAATTCCACTTAACATTTTTTTTCAAAAGTCTATTTAATGGATACCGAATTTGAGCATACTTAGGAATAAATTTATTATATACATTGATAGATCTAAGAAACGTTGCAACTCCTTTATGTTCTTAGGAGGTTGTAACATCTGAATAATATCAATGTTGGTATTATCTGGAGTAATTTTTCCTTGTTGAACTTCATAACCAAGAAAATTAATTTTGTCTTTGGCGAACACACATTTAGATAATTTAAGTTTAATGTTTTCTTTCTTACAGATTTCAAAAATTTGTGGCAAGTATTGCCAATGTTCCTCTTCAGATGAAGAAAAAATAATAATATCATCGAAATAGTTATAAGCAAAGCTAATCTTATATTTAGCCAAAAGTCTCCGAATGGTTCTGTTAAAGATTCCTGGGGCATTTTTTAAGCCAAAAGGTAGACGAAGCCATTCAAATAATCCAAAACTTGTTGCAAAGGCAAGTTTTTCAATATCCTGAGGGTGAATTGGAATATGCCAGTAGCCTGAATTTAGATCTAGTGTTGAAAATATTTTAGCTTGACTTAATTTGTCTAATAGGCAATCTATTAGGGGTAAAGGCTCAGCATCTGTTTTGGTAATTGCATTTAATTTTCTAAAATCTATACACAATCTTGTACGCTTGCCTTCGTCACGCTTAAAAGCCAAAGTGACGGGAGACGAGTATGAGCTGCTACTTTCTCTTATAATACCTGCTTGTAACAATTTCTCAATTTGGTTTTTAATTTCCTCTTCTTCTTTAGGAAAAGTACGATAAGGTCTTAAGGACACGGGAAGCTCAGACGTAAGTCTAATACACTGGGGTTCAACCCTAATTAAACCTATATCATATTTGTCCTTAGAAAATATATGCGAGTAGTTATACAGTAAAGAATTGAGTTCACCATTCTCTCTATTGACTGTCTGGAAATTTTCAGAATTATTTTCAGAGGTCAGAGGAAAGTGAAACAACTCAGTACCTACATTGTTTACATTTTGATTTTCATTTGGTTTAAGATTTACATATTTGGACTCATTATTATTAATATGAAATGACATTAGTGTACACATAAACATTTTGTTATGTGGAATTATTTGACCATTTTGATAAATTTGCATAGAATTACAGTCAATATTTAACTGAAATTGTCCACATTCTGGTAATCCCAGGATTATATAAGGTAAATCAATGTCTATAACATACATTTTTATCTTTTTAGTTACATTTCCTATGCATAAGTTAATTAAACATGATCTCTTTAATTGGAGAAGACCTTTTGCTTGTTTTACTAAAAGTCTTTCAGACGTCTGTGTTTTTAGTCTATGTTGGGTTGTTAAAGTCGAGGGGATGATAGACAAGGAGCTGCCAGTATCTATCACACAAGGAATTGGTCTCTTATTTATGTATCCAGATACGTTCAATTGTCAAATCTGGTTGTCATCATTAAGGTTAGGTATCTGACTCTCAGTGTTTTCCACTACTTGAGGAGCCATCGGATTATTAAGTGCATTTCTAAAGGGACACGTCTGCACCCAATGATATGCATTCCGTATTTCCCTCCCTGTACATTTTCTATATGGAGCTGGAGACAGTTGAATTTGGGAATGGACATTATTATATTGAGTTCTTGGTGGTTGAAATCTTGGGTATGGGTTATTGAAATTATTTGGATTGCGACTGTTGAAATTTCGGTAGTATGGTGGTCGTTGAAATCCAGGTCTAAAACTAAATCTGTCATTTTGTGGAGTCCTAGGACTGAAATTATTTGCTTGTTGAGGTCTGGGATTGTTAGATTCAGCATGTGTCTCTTGAATTTTAAGCAATTTAGAAATTAAAGTGAGCCATGCTGTTGGGGTAGCAGGAGGACTAAGCGCCATCAACTCCTGAAGATTTGGAGGAAGACCATCAGTTAAACCCTCCATTAATAGACTGTTTGATAATCCCAGCTTTCGACCACATGCCAATTTCTTATGGAAATTATCAGTAACCCCTTTAGCATCCTTTAATTTGAGATTAGTGAACTCGCTGAATGAGACTACATTGACTTCTATAAAATTTTCCCTCAAAATTAACCACAATTCTTCCCAATTTCGAATATCTAAACAAGAATTAATAAAAACAGTAAGTGCTTTCCCCTTTAAATATTTACTTAAGTTATTTATTTTCCATTCCTCATTTTTACTACTTTCCTGACATTTTCGGTTAAATAGTTTAGCCATGAATCTAGATTCATGCCAGCTTCGGCATCAAAACTACTAATGTGCTGCTCAGCAGTACTAAGCCTTTTTAATTCAGTACTGGTGCTGGCGGCTACTAATTTAGGTTCCATTGAAGTACTTTGATCCATTACATTTGGTATGTCGACGGGTATTACATTACAAGTGCTAGTAATTACTGATTTAGGCTCGATTGGAGCACTCTCGTCTGTTACATTTGGTAACTGAGCATTGGTAGGGGGTATTGTTTCTTCACTCTCGGACATGATTAGCAGTTTTCCAGAACGTAAAAACATTAATATATTACATAAAAACTTTCAATAATATAAATATCACTCACATAAATACCGTACAAAAATAAAATATCATCACTATAAATCAATTAAATCATTTTCATTTTCTTATTTTTTCTGACCTACCTTTAACTTCTTTTAAAGTGAAAATTTTAATTCCAAAAACAAATTTTTTATTGATGCATACGTTGGAATGAAGGCACATTGAACCAAAACTGCACACCACTTGTTTTCATCTCCTTGAAGGGCATTACACACACTGAGTACAGAATTACGGAACTCGAAGTGATGACTCTTAAAAGATGATTACACATTTTTTCAATTTGCAAAAAGTTCTCACGAAATGAAGTCTGATATAGTGGCTCAGGAATAAGCGGCTGACGTTTTGCAAAATTTTTCTTCCCATTGCGGTAAAACAAGGGGCAATGTAGAACACAAGCCGTATCGACGAAAACACACTAAATTAACGATCAGGCGTGAATTTTCAAACACAAAAACCAGATGGAGAAACTGCACAAATTTTTCAGGATTGGAGCACAACATATTTTAGTAGTAGAATTTTCACGATCACGAGAAGGATTCAAAAACACACTGTGGCGTTGTGGGAAGCTGAAGAAAGAACAATAATTTTATGCGGTAAAATTCATCACACTGAAGATAGAAGAAACGTGTAAATACTTAATCGAGCACTAGGAGAATATACTGCGATGATCTGGGACGAAGTTCACATCGTAAACAAAACACTCTTCAGATTTGGCGGGCTTGAAAAACGCCGAACGCAAAAAAACCACTTTCTCTTCCCACGCAGGGTCCAGACGACTCTTGCGTACGGCATGATGCTCCGTACATCATGCCGTGGAGGAGATGCGTAGAACTTATCGGAGGTGTAGTCGGCACGAAGGTGTGATGCAGTTGGGCGAAGTGTAGATCCAGGGAAGCACTTACAAACTTTAGGCGAGAAACGCACACATGGAGCCATTGATGAAATACACAAATTCCAAGACGTGCTTTATTTATCAGAAGGCATTAGCTGCAGTGGCCACATGACTTGCCCTGACGGGGCGCGGATTGCATTACAAGACAGCAGTGGACAGCAGGTCCGACAGCAACGAGAGTTAGACACGCAGAGAGAAAAATCTTCTGTTCATGCAATATTAGATGGGTGTTTTGCGATATTGACGCCAGAGGGCCTAAATTACTTAATATTTTAATTGGGCGTCTTTAGATTCGTGGAGTTCACGTGTCCACTTAAGTTTTCCCGGGGACTTTACTGCTAGATCCCGTGCTTGTTAGAACCGCGAACTATTCACCTGGGTACAGGATAAGTGACCATAAAGTTCTTGTAAAGTGTGGTTTTGACGTTACAGAAACCCATAAATCCAGAGTGGTTCGAGGGATCTTCAAGAATTTTGACATTACACTGACATTCGGAATCTCATAAACTTCCTACACTCATAACTGGGGATGTTATTGAGTTCAGCTACTTCACATGCCTGTATAATGATCAGCAGGGCTAATATAAATTATCTTATTTTACTTTTAGGTTGCAATTTTAGAAAAGGGGTCTTGCTTTATTAACAGGATAATTTTAATTACGCATTAGCTATATCATGGTGGGCCGTTATTATCACACACACACACACACACACACATATATATATATATATGTATACAACTAATCGCATAAGATAAAAGAAAAGTTTCTCTGCAATTTCTCCTGTTGAGCAGAATAATACAAAAAGATGTAAAATAGTGTAACTTATTAGTTATATATGTTTTATTTTATCTTTATGAAATGATATAGTTATGATTTATAGAATAATAAATCATATAAAAATTAAATACAATATTAATCATATAATAGAGATCGTATAGTAACAAAAGTTATATATATATATATATATATATATATATATATATATATATATATATATATATATATATATATATAATATGTCACACAAGACCTAGTTTGTATATGTTTTGTCCACGTGGTTCGGAAAATTCTATGGTAGTTCTCTTAGAGATAAACTTCAATTATCACCTTACATGCATTTTCAATGTTTAATATTTATTTAAGCTTACTATTTCAGTATTATTCGAATATCACTAAGAGGCAACGATGACAATAACTTGAACATGGCCTGCACAACATACGGCCCGCCGACACTCACTCTGTGGCACACGAAGACGCATATTATATTATGCTCCTTTCTGAAAACCCATAATACAGGGTTAGCACAAATGAATGACCGGATTTTAAAAATTTATATTTTCGAAATTATTACACATATTACAATAAGGGATACACGAAAATAAAGAAAAAAATATACCACGGTTTTTGACCCCGCACGCCTGATGGATGGGGCTTGCGGGTGATGGTGATTTACCCTTATTCACATGTCCACCAAGATCCCTGGACCCTACGCCATGTGATTTCTTTTATGGGGTTAGGTCAAAGACACTGCTTATGCACCACCGATGCCGAAAACACTGCAAGAACTTAAAGAACGCATTTGTGAAGCATTAGGAACCATTGACAGTGTGATACTACAAAATGTGTGGAATGAACTTGATTACAGATTAGATTGTCAATGTGTGATTGTACAGATTAGACCCTTCAGTTGTGAAACAAAAGGGTCACACATCGAACATTTCTAACCGAAAATAAATTTTGGTATATTTTTCTTTAATTTCGTGTATCACTTATTGTAATAAATGTAATAGTTTCGAAAATATAAAAATTTAAAATCCGATCATTCATTTGTGCTAACCCTATGTAATAAATCTAAAAATATAAGGATTATTTTTAGATTTATAATAATACGAAAAGAATATCTAAGCAATGAATATTAATAGTTGTTTAATTATTAAAACGATCAGTAATTTATTTTTTGTTAGATAAAATTCGCTTTCCAATCTGTCCTGTTTTCTTGCTGCCCGCAGTCGCTGTCAAATAACATGGCCCTAATTCCATTTCGAGTTGTGCAGGACTTATTTCGAGGACATGTCCCATATCGAGTTGTGCAGGACTTAAACAATATGCTGTAACTGCAGTTTTTGTTAATCTCTCTATTCTAAAAAAAAAAGTAACTCCCGCTGCCGCCGTCAAAAGCTTGTCACGCTATCTCCTCCGAAACCGCTGGGGGTATGGGGTCGAGAGCGATACCAATGGATGCAGAAAAATGGGGTACCAAAGTAAGACATTTCTCATCTTCGTCGGACTTTATGTTTTGTGGGAAAATATTGAGTTTTTCATCTTCAGATTACGATAACTCGCCAAAAAATGATCGTAGAATTTTGATCTTTTTACAATCTAAGACTACAGACATTTCTCTTTCAAACTAGACCTCATTTGTTTAAAAATATTTTAGAACAGACTATTATTTTCATCAAAAAATGAAACACAGTTGTTCAAGAAATATCGTCCCCTATGTGGATGTAAGAGCGATGCTCCTCGAGTTTTTATCTTACAAAGAAAATATTTACATCATCTGGAAGCTGAAAGCTTTCTTATTCATATAAACCTCATTTCAAGTCTATATCTTACATTTTCGATTTTTAATTGAATTTTAAAGCTGATAATTCAACAGTGATGAAACGCCCTTCGCATTAAGGGGGACAACAGTAAATGGATGGAAGCCGTTACATTGCCCGAGAATCACCCCTATGTATCTCGCTATTAGCCATAACAGAGGAGCGAGCGTAGCGAGCCTAGGGGCGAATCCCCTAGTATTACAAAAAATCTATAGATAAAAATTGTGAAAAATTGAACTTCAGTGACAAAATAAAATTACAGATAAAGATTGTAAATCGATAATCGAAATGAAATCTTAGCTCCATTGAAAAATTTTCGTTTGATAATTTTTATAAGAAGGACTGGAAATTTACATAGTAAGCCGATTCCCAGCATTTCAGGCAAATTCGGAAAATCCCCATTCCTGAGGGTCATTTTTTTTCCGAGAGATATTGAGTAAAATGATATATAGTGTAATCTTTTATCAGTTTTCTCTTTGCATTGATAGTATTCTTGGAGATAATTGCCAATGCTTGTTGTGCAACATTGATAATTTGAAAATCATGTTTTTGAAGCCTTTCCGTTGTTCATCTGAGAGATAATTAAGAGTCATGCATCTTTTGCGATGTACCATTTTATTCTGAACGTCTCATTCCGTCATTGGTTATCTTGAGTGATTCAAACGAAATTTTAAGAGAGAAAGTGATAAAGAGACAATCACGTGCTATACTTTGCAAAAGATATGCAATAAGTTATCAAGGTATTTTTTTTTTTTTGATAAGTGGAGTCATCGAGTCACTTGACAGTTACGATTAAAGGTGCAAGTTGAAATATAAATAGTGGTACAAGTGTGGCATTTTTTACCCGGTGGTCTCTACCCCAGAATCTTGTTTCTGTGACATTTTTGAAGGTAAGTGACGTCTCGTGCTTCATTTATTCTTTGTTCTCAGGATAATTGAAAAAAATTAATACTGGGGAACTATTATCCCAAGGAGAAATTAAGAGTATCACATGACTTACTTGTGGGCGGCGTAGTCATATTTTAACCCTTCAGCGGGCGCTCCAATTTTTGGTACACCAGCAGGCGCGCGTTGCATAAAGTGCAACGTCTCTTTCAACCTTGATTATTCCTTTTCTAATAAACTTTCTTTTTTCAAATTGGAAATATTAATTCTGAGTTTTATGACAAGATATAAAATGTTGATAATATTGAGATATATTTATAATTAAAGGCCAAAGAATGCAGATACAATCGCCTTATTTCAAAACTGTCTGGTTTAATGCATCTAAGGGCAACTTGGGAATCGATTCCTATTATGTCCAAAAACATAAAAAAACAATGAGATTGCCCATATTCGTGATATGCGGAATACCGTGGAATACAGTGCACATCATAATTTTGTCCTATTGCAATCCAGTATAATCGCTGGTTTACCACGGTTAAATCCCGATTAACAATGAATGGAAAGGAATACAAGGGTCAGAAAATCAGACCTGCATTAGAAAGGGTGTGGCTATAAATAGAAACTGCTTAGAACATTCAAACCTTACTTGTAAAGAAAAACCATTCAAAATTACGAGAATGTTGCAATTTATACACGGGTGCGCTGAAGGGTTAATCATGTCATTAAAAATTGAAGCAACGAATGGAAGTTAAGGTATGTGACAAGCTTGTCACTCATTAAAAGTGGGACTTGAATAAAGATTTGTAATAGGTCTAAAAATTGACTATTTAAGAAAGAAAAGAGAAAATTGTGTAGAAGCCATTAGGACTTACATAATTTAAAGGTACTGCAAAAAACATGGGAAGTGTAACCGCAGATCGGCCGTTGATCTCAACGGCGCTTTTTCCGTTTTTGCGAAATACAGAGAGACTGCTGTAGTTTGCGGATGAGACTAAGATGAGGCGATTCTGTTCCGTCCAATCCAGGATTGTTCATAAAATGCCTAAAATTCTAGAAGGCGCAGTCACTGTTCTTTATCGAAATGGGAAAAGTTGTGTAGAGGTAATTATTAGAATAATACCATATTTCTTTCAACAGTGTCAACATCTATATATTTAAGTTGCTAAGCCGACTTTTTGGGGAGTCCGTGAGAGAAAACGATTGCATCAATTTACTTTATTTTGGTCTTAAACGAAAGATTGCAATCTGTAGATTAGTCAAATTTGGTTTTGGTAACCGCAATTTCTATTACTTAGTGATAGTTTACAATTGAAAATTGATTTCTGCGCATGCTCAGTGACATGTTTTAAGCATAAACACGTTTATTCTGATAGTCTCTCCAGATCACTCTCTACCGTTTTTGATTTATGATAATTATGTTTGGGAAATATAAGATAAAACCTGATGGAAACTGTTTATTTCGAGCTGTTTAATTAGCGATAATTTACAATTAAAAATAATTGCTTTTTGCGCATGCTCAGTGACATTTTTAAATCTGGCTTTAGATACTCACTAAGCACAAGGTCGCTTAAATACATTAATTTCTTTCTGCGAATTATTAGGATTTTCAACATTTGGCAATGATGTGTTGAGTATAATGTGTGTATTAGTACATTTATTTACTATCTAGCCGTCATGTTTTGACGGGTACCAACTAGTTATAGTTAAGAGGTCACAGGACCGTTAGGCTCGTTACCTTGAGGATCGTTACCTTGAAGCGTTGTTACAGCGACATCTTTATGACTACTTTATGACTACTTTATGACTAATACTATTAGTACATTTATTTACAATCTAGCCGTCATGTTTTGACGGGTACCAACTAGTTATAGTTAAGAGGTCACAGGACCTTTAGGCTTGTTACCTTGAGGCTCGTTACCTTGAAGCGTTGTTACAGCGAAATCTTTATGACTAATACTTGCCCTGGTATTGGAGAATTATTGAAGTTTTAGGAGAAAAACTGTAGCTTTTTAACAAAACTTTTTTTTTCTTAAAAATAAACATTTTCAATCTTTATTTACAACCCATTCCTTATTTTTGGAGTTATAGAAGAGTTTTTTAGGTGACTTCTTGTACGTCGACCATATGTATCTTCATAACATCTGCTTTCTGGTATGTAATGCAAAACACGTACTATTGATTTACGTTATTACTTATGTCCCAAACAGAGATCAATTATATCTGATGGACAGATATCGAACCTCTGCTAGAAGTGTGTAACATCTCAAAATAGCCATATTTTCAGGAAGAGCTAAAGAAATAGCTCTTCCTGAAAATATGGCTATTTTGAGATGTTACACACTTCTAGCAGAGGTTCGATATGGTTATGAATAGCACTTAGAATTTTTATTACATGGAAGGTCTAGATTTTTAATGTTCTCTAAGTTTTGATCTCATTACGACAGTAGAGTCACAGTTGCAAATAGCTTATTTTTCTTCAATGCCGTAAAAGCTTCGGTTCCATTTCGTTTTCCAAGTCAGAATTAGTTTCAGAGCAATTTTATAAATCAATTTTCATAAAAAACTTCAACTACCTAAAAATAGCATTACTTAAATTGGAACTGAACATCAATTTTCCCACTTTTTTTTTAAAAGATAATTTTACTACAGAAAATTTCTAAAAATAGCATTTCTGTTATATGTAATAATACTACAGCCATTTCTGAGCAGCAGGGCGCATTGTACGCACAATGAAGACAGGTTTTGTTACTCCTTTTCTAGCTTTAACTAGTTCACGGACCACCTGAGTACCATGACCGGCTCTTCTCATATTTGAGTTGTCTGAAGGCCGTCGATCTGCCTTATGTGTGTGAGAGAGGAGTACATTAACTTTCAATTGATTGAGATTTTTTTAAAGGAATAGTAGAGGTCAAAACGAAAGACCTAAACAAAATATTCTCTTATTTCTCACTCTCGACTGATAAAATATTTGAATCGATATTTTTAAAAAACATCAGTCAAAATTCATACCACAGTCAAACTTTGTAGAACTGGAAACAGATGTTGTGAAGAGGTTGGATAATAAGCAACCAGGGTCAATCAAGGGGACTGTGCCTTCAAAAAGGGAAACTGCGCCTCCCCTTATTCTGAAACCCATTACAATATTGTTTACCGCAGTACACATCAAAAGATATATGGAGTAAATTACAGAAATATGAAAAAGTTTATTTAACTTTGTTAAGCTTTATTTTGACATGCTTTAAACTTCAATGCTCCACTTGCAAATGCAAAATTATGATATATATATATATATATATATATATATATATATATATATATATATATGTGTGTGTGTGTGTGTGTGTGTGTGTGTGTGTGTGTGTGTATGTATGTCCTCTGAATTCATTATCGTTCGTAAAAGAGCTTTTCTAGATAAGGGAAAAGATTCCCCCTTCTTTATTCTTCAGTGTGATCCCTTGACATACTCGTATGAGATGTAGTGTCTTTTAAGATGCCGTTTGATAAGAAACTGAATGGGTTATTAGAGCGAGTAACCTAGAGTAACATTTAAATCATCTACGTGCGAACGTGATTAATTACAAAGTCATGGAAAGAGCTTGACGAGACTAAAAAAAAAAGTGACAACTTATAGTATGAGCTTAACGCGGTTTCATCATACGTGCGCAAATGCGTATTTAAATTATTAGTTTTTTGGACATACTCATGAACCTGTACTAAGTGTAGTACTCATTACCCTTTCACAGTGAAGTTGGATATTTGAGGGAAAAATTATATTTTGAATGATATTTGTACATTGGGTAATTCCAAATAGTTTCAAAAACCTTTACTAAAATGCGGAAATCATAAAAAATGTTTCAATTTGCTTTAAAAACGGGTGAGTTTGGATAATAACCAAAATTAACAAACGTTAACCGGAAATTTGTTGTCCCAAAAATGTTAATCTGAAATTCATAACACAAATAATGTAAATAATTCAATACGAAAAAATACGTATAAAGAAGGCATAGACAGCCGAACAAATTAACAGAAAACCTATCCTAGCGTTGAGAAATTTTAACTTTTCAATAAAAGATTGCGCAGTTGCAACAAATCCTCATACTGAAAACAGACAAATATAAATAAAAGTAAATAATTCAACAGAGCAAAATAATTATTAGCAGGAAGAATGCAGACAAAATAAACCGAAATCACGCACATAGGGCTCAACGCACCCTAAATGCAAGATTCTGTAGTAGTAAAGGAACTAAACCATATAACTGGGCAACCGACTGGTCTCTTCATCAGAAGGCTTTAACCAAATCAATTATCTCAAGGGGGAACTTTCTGAATAGGATGAAGGTCTAACCAAAAGACATCCCAATTTGACTATCTGTTTCAGTGGGGATCTCGGGGCCTTGGGATGTCTTTTGGTTAGACCTGCATCCTACTCAGAAAGTTCCCCCTTGAGGAAACTGATTTGGTTAGGTCTCCTGATGAAAAGACTAATAGGTTGCCTCGTTATATGGTTTAGTTCCTTTACTTCTACAGAATCTTGCATTTATGGTGCATTGGGCCCTAAGTGCATTATTTCGGTTTATTTTGTCTGCATTCTTCCTGCTAATAATTATCTTGCTCTATTGAATTATTTACTTTTAGTTATTTCTGAAATTCATGAGGATCTAAGAATGGGTGTCCTCTAACAGCTGATTCTGACAATGCTTATGTACTTGACTAGAATCTCTATCCTAATTTAGATTTTTACTATGAAACAGATCTTATATACTATTCAGTTTCTAGGAAATGTGACCTCAAAATGAATACTTAACGTGTACTCCTGTCATTATTCTTCTAAGCGTTTAATTGCCATTATTTAATTTCAAACTATTAATCTTTTTCTATTTCAGCTCAAACATGAAATTCTTAGCCCTTTTTGCTCTTTTTGCGGTGGCTGCTGCCAGCAGAGTTCCATTCGACCCTGAGCTTGATGGTCACTGGCAAAATTTCAAGGTAAGTGCATTTGTTTTCAAAAGAAATTAATAAGTCATGTTAAGTTAGATTGTTTTGTAATTTAAAGGATAATTTCTCTTTTCACAAGTTCTGATGACGCTTTAAGGAAAAATCTCTTTTGACTTGATATTTTTCCTGTTAGTGATAAAAGCACATTAATTAAGAGGAACTCAATAAAAAAATTTAAAAGCTGAGTGTACACATATGTATAGAAATGTAAAGCAACAACAAAACTTTAAGTAAAAATAATTTTTTGTATCAGAGTCTTTTTCTCAAGAACTTTTGTAACGCGTAGTATACAGCACTCTATTTAATTACAAAAATATTAAGTGGGTAATCAAAATCAAATCTTTCAAAATTTCTCTTTTCAGTGGTTTGGAGGGGGGTTATAGTTTAATCAAATACAAGATTAACTAGAATTTTTAAAGTTTGTTATTTTACGGAAACAATGGCATTCAAATTTTTAATTAATGGGTAGTTAAATTTTTACGTCTTAAGAAAAAAAATTCAAAATTTTTATCGTTTAGAGAAAATAAAAGGTTATATTTTATGTACAATAAAACTTAATTTCGGCTTTGTCGAAACCAGCCTATGGCCAAATGGTTAAGGTCCTAACATAAGGCTCTTGGCACAGATGTTTGTAATCGGCTGGAATTAACTGTCCTTACGTCTCAAATTATGATCGTAGCGCTTTCAACGAACCATCGAATTAATAGCGAGATAACACGCTATATTTAGACAAATTATGGTGTTATTTGAATAAATGATTGGTCTTAGCATGGTTGTTTTGTTGGTTCCTTGATTGCAGCCCAAGAGTTTGAGGAGTGATAATTTTGGCAATGAGGAAATTCCTGGATGGGATGTGAAATTTAATTCTATAGGACATTTAATTTCAACGACTTTACGATGTAATTTAGTGATGGGCATGCATTGAAAAAAAAGTGTAAGTTTCAAATTTATTTTCCCAGAAAGCCTTTGGAAAGACCTACTCTGGGCGTGAAGAAGTTGCTCGACGATTCATCTGGGAGCAGAATGTCGCCAAGATTGTACACCACAACCTCCGAGCTGACGTTGGCATCCACTCTTTCAGGAGGGGATTAAACGAATACGCTGACATGGTATGAACTGAAGGTCTTACACTGCTTCATTCTGAATATCTATCCTCGGCTCACATTAACTTCCCATTTTGCCTCTGCAGAGCCACGAAGAATTCGTCAGGACACTCAATGGCTACCGCCGCCCCAGAATGACCAACGCCAGCGTCTTCGTAGAACCCTCAAATGTTGCCCTTCCCGATAAAGTCGACTGGAGAGATGAGGGACTTGTCACCCCTGTTAAGAATCAGGTACATATATTTTATGTTACTTTGTACTGCACCCTTGTATTCCCCCCATGAGAGTTGCCCCTTTTACCATGTTTTTATTAACTCGCTTTCTTGTTTGTGTGTTTGTGTGTTTGATAGATACAAATCTTGCAATCGATTTTTAACTAACTTCCCGACTAGCTAGACATTTGAAACTTTTAGAATAGCTCACAACACGATGACAATGCATTATTTTAATACTTTTAGCCATCTTTAAGCAGTATTGATTTCATTTTCAGTTAATTTTGTTTTGATGAATGGTGCAGCCATCTATCGGCCGGGACGGGAATGAAAAGTTAAACGCAAGTTAACTTCCAATTCTCGAGCTAAAGGATTGATTACGCATTTGATCATTTCCTTTCAAGTTGATGGGATAATTCATAAAAAATTTTTTTTAAGTATTTATTAATACATAGAATTGTCAAGTTTATATGATTCAACAGAAAATTTAAAAATCATGGTATATAAAAAGTTCTTTTTATTTTGTAATTATTTTACTTCCGTTACATCAAATCCTAACTGAGAGGAATCTAATCATACCTCTTGAAAATGCCGGGTGGCGAAAATTAAGCAAAATTCTCACATACACACTGTGGAGCTATCAGTAAGGTACTTTGCAACACAGAATGAATAGATGAAACCAGTATTTATGAAAACCCTTTAAAATTCGTTGTTTAAACCTAAAATTCTTTCAGATCGCATGGACGATGCCAAGACGAGCTTAAAGAAGCTGATTTTGCGTATCTTACTTGCTAGAAACTCTGCTGGACATTGCTAATTTATAGTTAACATCCCTAACATTCACTGGCAAATGTTAATGATCAAAGTTTCATTGCTTAGATCATTAAAACAACTTGCAGAGCAACAAATTTATATAAATTCTCAAAACTGAGAGCGAGTTGAGAAGTTTTATGAATAATAATAGGATGCATTCATTACAAAATGTCATGCAAAAATGCTACAGCAGTAGTGTAATACAGTTGTGCCCCCCCCCCCCAGAAAAGTTAGTTTTGCAAAAAATTTTTATCACTAAAACATTTCTAGCATAAAAAAACCCTCGCGTAATTTCCTAGTTCCAATAGAAATTTAATAAAATACTCAACAGTTAACAGAAAAATTTGCAAGTCACGACATTTTTTCAAAATTTTACTATTTTATGCAAAAATTGCTTAACTAATCAGCATCTTTCTGAAATAATTAACTAATTAAAGAAACTACCGCATGACACTGTGGCGACTAGTAGATATCAAGAATAAAGTTTATACTAAAGTGCTCGGAAATTTTCGATGGATTTATTTGCGATTATTGAAATTTTATTTCTCCTACAAGTATTAACCGCTAAAATAGTTCTATGAAAAATATTTCTCTGAAAAACTTCCAACTTTCAATTAGAGACTTTTCCTTTTCTGCTCATTAGTGACATTCATTACCTTTAATAAGCATGTGACTAGTTTGTTATGCTGAATCCAATTATTTGAACTGAATTTTGGCTTCCCTTTTGGTTAAAATTTGGGTATTTAATGGGCAAATTGATCTAGGCGGAAAGTATTTCTGCAGATATTTCAGACGTGCAGCTTATTCAAACATGTATTGTTGAATAAATGTTTGAGTACGTGAAAGCACTTTATCTCCAATCAAAAAATGTTGTTTGGTTTATTACAATTGAACAGATACTTATTTCGTCGTACTGTATACATACTGAGTTATATAAAAATTTGAATGGTGCCTCTTGGATGTCGTTTAATAAACTCGTTTTGCACTATGTGCATTTATTTAGTTTTCATAAATTTATGAAAATCCGAGTGTGATATTTATAAAATTCTGATCAAATTCGGCTCAATTGCTTAATGAATGGTAATTTATTTGATTAAAATCAGGTCTTCATTTATATCAAACTAGCCGAAAATCCGCTTTTCGCTACGGAGTACATTCAAATTAAATACAACGGTCAATGTATGCAATTAATGGCAAATATATATATATATATATATATATATATATATATATATATATGTATAATAAATACAACGATCAATGTATACAATTGATGTAAAAAAAACAAAAAATCTATTTATGAAATAATCGTAAGAGATATTTTTATAGACAAAATAATGTAGAAGAAAATATTCAAATCAAATCTAATAGGACATACTAAATAATACAGTACAGTTAATATAGTACAGTTTGAGGAACATATCTTTTACTGTATTTTTATATTTTTTTGGATAATGTCCAATCGTCTGCCGCATTAGCAAGGGAAAAAATTTTTTTGTCTATTTTATTGTTATGGACGTGACGATAAATTTATTTAAAGTACCAGAAAAAGAAATCACGTGATCAGCATTTAATAAATTAAATTCTAAAGTTTAATCTTTAAAAATTCACCAAAATTCAGAAAAGGGAGGTAAAGTTTCGAAAAAGATTTCATTTTAAAGGAATTTTTACGATCTTTCTCGTGATATAAATTTCATAGCCTTCAAATTATTATTTTAAATGCAAACTTAAAAAAAGTTACTAAAACAGCTTAAAATTTTAATTAAAAAAAAAATCTAATAAGAATTTTTCAAAAATCTTTCTTAGTGCACCCCTACACCATAAGAAGAATCGCCATGCAAAATTTCAGCCCTTTAGGTCCAGCGGTTTGGTCTGTGCGTTGTATGTCAGTCAGTCAGTCAGTCAGTTACGGAACTGTTTTATATATGTAGATTAGAAAAGGTATATCTAGTTATATAAGAACAAAACAAACGCACACACTCATATTTACATGTATGATTCTCTGAATGGGCTTTATCGCACTTACAGCGACTTCCAGTAATTTCAATACTGATTTTATGTTTGCTGTAAAAAATATGGATTTTTTTATTATTTAAAGATGTTAATTCTTTATCGCTCCTTTCTTATCTCAGTGTTTTACCAGAACAATGACGTATTTATTAATGACTTCTACAAAAACACAATAGAAAAATTGTTATCATTTGCTCTTAAAAGTGAGAGTTTACCCGCGAGATATTATTCTTTGGAAATATGGAAAATTATAAAAGTGAAAATTATCAGATTTTAGGTTCCAGCCTCTTCAAAACGATTCGTTTTGTTATCTTCTTGGACCCTAAACTCTCAAAACGAAAGAACCGTTTTCTTTCACAAAAGAAAACTGATAAATCACAATGCTTTAAAAGATAACAACAGTATGCTTGATAAAAAAATATTTTAAAAACTTTAAACTATTGCATTTGTAAGAGAAATGTACCGGAGTACTTTAATTTATCTTTATTTGCTCAAACTTTTGATAAGGATATCTAAAGTAATTTACAAAGTTTCATCAACGTAACCGAACACTAATGTCTTTCACAGAGGCACTCGGATTGTATGGTTATCACAATAAGAAAAGTGATTTTTGAACAATGGGGAAGTTTTAAGGTAAACAGAAACATATTCACCACTAATTTGGTTTGAAATTTTTTTTTATATAGAAAAGATCAACAAAATTCTATAATACACACACTCGCACATTATATAAATACATATGTAAAAAATGTGTAAAAATTAACAGTAAAACTTTCATTATTTAAATTTAGAGATATTGCAATTAAAATATGAACTTTCTAGTGAAAAAATAATTTTAAAACAAATTAAACATAATTAACTTATTTAACTTTTGTTTGTTTTTTATGTGGAGAACAAAAAATAAATAATTCAACTTCCGTCCAAGAACTTCTTATAAATTAGATTTTTTATGTTTCAAACGCTTAGTTATTAGAAACCTGTTGCATATAATTAAGTTTATCTATCTATTTATTTATTTTTGCTATTTTGAATAATATATTTTAAAAAATAATTCATAAATGGAGACAGCTATTTAATATCAATGTTTTCCAATAATTTTAAATTTTCATTGCAAATAATTTTCAAAAACAAGAGATGATAAGATTTTGTTTTTCCCCCGTATGCTTTATTTCTCCATTTTCAAAACCTTATGAAAACCTGTATTTAGTTCTTCCGTAACATAGTACAATTCCATCATGAACAAACAATACTTGAAATATAATTAAAGCAAATTGTTTTAGTCCATTGCTACTTATATTCATTTTAGAAGTATGGCGACACCAGCGCCCTTCTATAATAATCGAACAAAAATTGAGGGAAGTAATTCAACAGACAGAAAAAAAATTAATCACCCCAGGGTGGAAATAAAAATGAGAGCGTACATTGGGCGTCACAAGTTGTTCTACATTTTGGTCATATAACTCAAATTTTACGATGTAAAACTGACCCAATTTTAATGTATTTAGTCTTGGGAAATGAAATGGTCTATAGTTAAATTTGGTGACTGATAAATCCTTCAAATGGGTCAGCTTTTGAAGGAGTTGCAGTGAGTAATGAGTTGTGTACTGATATCACAATGGAAATTCTTCAGGGTCAGTGTGGATCATGCTGGGCTTTCTCCACAACTGGATCTCTGGAAGGACAGCACAAGAAGAAGACTGGAGATCTGGTATCTCTCAGTGAACAGAACCTTGTCGACTGCTCCGGGGCAGAAGGTAAGGATAAGCAATTAAATGTTGAATGTATTATACAGCAAAGGGAAATAAATAAATTACTGATGAACCAGTTGAGATGAATCAACCGAGAATTTTCTTAGAAATAAATGTTAGAAAGTTCTCTTTTGTGATTTTCCAATTTATCCAATTACTAGCGGCCCGTCCCGACTTTGTCCGGGTTGAACAAAATATTATACCAATAAATTTCCAGTTGATAGCCAATAAATTGTAAATCTTTTTTTACCTTAATAATAACTTAAATTATACCTTAAATTAATTTTATGTTAGTTAATAATTAAAATAAATTTTTTAAAAGATAGATGATCAGATATACATAATATATAGCCTATGTCCATCTGGAATAATGTACCTTTCAAACAGTGAAAGAATTTTTCAAATAGGTTCAGTGGTTCTGGAGATTACCCTCCACGTACAAAATCGCTCTCTCTTTATATATAAGAATAGATGATCAGATATACATAATATATAGCCTATGTCCATCTGGAATAATGTACCTTTCAAACAGTGAAAGAATTTTTCAAATAGGTGAAGTGGTTCTGGAGATTACCCTCCACGTACAAAATCGCTCTCTCTTTATATATAAGAATAGATGATCAGATATACATAATATATAGCCTATGTCCATCTGGAATAATGTACCTTTCAAACAGTGAAAGAATTTTTCAAATAGGTGAAGTGGTTCTGGAGTTTACCCTCCACGTACAAAATCGCTCTCTCTTTATATATAAGTATAGATAATGTAACAGTTATGTCTACTTAAAAAAATACAGCCTAATAATCCAACTGTAAAATATAACAATACCTCTAATATTAAGTTTTTTTTTAATTTCTTCGATCTTCCAAAAGTACAAACACGTGAAATCGCATTAAGGCTAAAATATATTCAGTATAAATTGTATAAGCAAATCACATTAAAATGATAAGATCACATTATGGATTTGTTAAAAACCGTGTCTGTCTCACCTTAACGTTAAACATTTTGGTATTTCGAAAGTACTGAGACAGGTTTGATACATAGTCATGAAAATCAATTTGTGAACAATGAAACTGGGTAAAAAATCTAAAGTTTTAGCTTTAAAGTTTTAGGCAAATATACCAGTTCATTTACATAAAGTCCCAACACCATCATGTTGTTAAATTTGTGTGATTTATGAGGCGCTTCATAAATAGTCGCCAAAACAAATTAGACTCTGAATATATAGTACCATAAAAATACTAAATAATAAATTTTGAGTGTCCTTTTTTGTTGACATTCATTCTGGAATCACATTCTCTGGATACCAGAATGAAACAAATGAATTTAGATTTCTTGGGCTTATATTATACATATTTAATTCCTTAAATTCAGATAAAAAACATAATTTGGATCCCAGCAGTAACCATCCAAACTTATTTTTCAATGTAAGGAGTACATAAATTTTTAGCATTTATACATCTGCATTATGGGCCGTGCCATTGACAAATAAATGTAAAGTCCCTTTATCTCCCGGTCGTTTTCAAGAAAATCCAGTAAGCAACGTAGTAAGGATTCTATGGTGCCATCTATCCTATCTAAAAACAACTACTTTTATTTCTTTAGAATGACTAACCATTACGAGATGCTGCTGCCATCTATTGTCCTTTTAAGAAACTATAGGCTGCCGAAGATTATTTTTAAAAAAATATGGTTGTTAATTATTATTAAGTTACAATTAATATAAATAAAAATTTAAAAATTAATAGTATTTATTTATAAATTCAAATTTGTATAAACATGTTAATATATTAAAATAATTATTACTAAGTTGAGGTTCGTTTATGTTTAGAAAAATTACTTTTTTCTCAGCGTTACGCATAGAAACTAGATTAATCATAATTATCAGTCAATACGTAAATTTAACGTATTAAAATCAGTGTTTTTCTCTTTAGAACAACGTATTGTTGTGATACCCCTCACTGCACTAAAACATTTCAGCAGTTGCAGAAATCAATCCAGCCATATCGGTTCAGTAAAAAAGTCGTATTTAAATAAACATATATTTTAACTTTTCCCTGTCTACTCATTACATCTACACTGAGGAAGTTCTTAACACTAGAACTAACAACCTAATCTAATTTTAACCTGGGTAGTTAGTTCTAAGGGAGCACCTTAATTATTTGTAGTTCTAATATTAACACACAGACCTGTATTAGCACCATTCTTTATTTTTCCTATATCATCATCATACATCTCTTTATTTAGTATTTTGAGGTTTCAGTTAGCTCTAACATTAAAATTTCTAATAATCTACCTCTACTTATGAAATATAAATTCTGTTCGATGAACTTCGCTTTCATACATTAGTACTCCAGCTGTGCTAAGCAGATTAACGAGAATGTTACTGAGAGACAATTTTCCAGTCAGTATGAGAGATGCATTTGTTTATTGCTTTTTATTTATATCCATCTCTTTCGTAATAATTTCTAACGCTGGTTAGAAACCTGGTAAGAGTCGTATTTCGTGAGAAAAGCATGTAATTTCTACGTACTAAAAGATCCTGAGACACAATTTGATTTTTTTAAAAAATGTGTGCTTTCAGTAAGGATTCCCACGCAAATGTGTCTTTATATAGACACCATTATAAGTATAAAATACCTGTACAATTTGAAATCTCGTTTTTGAAAATTTAAACATTAAAAATTATTCCATGCTTAATTTTAGATATATTTGCTCAGCCAGCAAGTAGTTGTATTAGCATATTTTTTTCCCTTTTGTATATAGGAAAGGTTCCAAAATAAGCTGTGTTCAGGATGTATAAAATAAAAAATTTTCATGTAGTCTCTTCTAACGAAACTACCGCGGGTTATTAACGTAGGATTACTTATCGTTGCTTACCTCATTTGTATGTGTATATGTAAGTGTGTGTTATGTATATATCAGGTGGTGAAAGGCAAAGTGATGTAAGTCCCATTTTCAACTTTTTTTATTGGAGGGCAAAAATGTAATCTTCAAGTTCAATTTATAGTGGAATTGTAAATAATTATTATTTGCAATATCATAATAATTGTTATGAATTATAATTTGTTCAATTTATAGTGCAATTTTTTTTAGTTTTTGCAGTAAAACGCTTTGGACTTACACCACTTGACTTACTGACTTACACCACTTTGTCTTTCACCGCCTCATATGTATCTATATATATGTACGTATGTATATATATATACATGTATGTATGTCAAAATTTTAACGCATTTTGGTACTTTTCTATTTAACTGTTTGCTACTTGTCGAAGCGATACAGACAGGGTTTTGAGCGATGTCAAAATTATAACTCGCGAGGACGGATGGATGGACAGTTTTAACGTCTGAAATTTTCCTTTCGGAAGGACCGTTATGGAGGAACGTAATCCTACGTTAAAAAAATTAAATCCGATTAAAAGGAAAAAATAATCTTTTGAGAAATCTTTGGTCTGAGGATAATTTATAAAAAACAATTATATATATGAAATTGATTAAGTATATATAAATAACAATTGTTAAATACATATGAAAAATACTTAAGCAATTTAAATATTAATTTAAAGATAATTTTTTTTAAAATTTAAAAATTAAAGAACCTTCAGTTTTTATATCTGTTTAACCAGTAGCTCTATTTGCATAATTTTCTAGCTTTGTACACAGGAAAAGATTCAAAATAATATATCTTCAGGATTTTTTTTTTTCTAAAGAAAAATATAGAAAATTCTTACGAATCCCGTAGCGAAAAAAAAAATGATTTTATTTTACACAGATACCTTACAAGAAATTTTAGACATATACTTTTAAATATGGGAAATTGTGAAAAGTTCCATTCTGAGATATATTGATTTGGAAGTATAGCATTGTACAGACAGAAATGCATAAAAATAATGTCTGGCAATGTAGTAATCGTAAAAACAAGGTTTAAATTCTTTGACTCTCATATGTTTTAAGCCTAGAAAATAATTTACATTTCACTCTCCAAAGAGAATTTTATGTGCCCTCAAACAGAAAGAGGAAAAGTTTTGCGTATCCATAATGTTATAAAGATATTTTTCATTTCATGGTATGTATTTCTGAATGTTAACAAAATTATTTAGTCATCATTTTTTTCGCGTACTATTAGGTAACATGGGCTGCGAAGGAGGTGAAATGGACAGTGCTTTCCAATACATCAAAAGTAATGGAGGAATTGATACTGAAGAATCATACCCATACACTGCTCAGGTAATCATTTAAACTGTACTTCTTTGCACGCATGATGGCTAAATAGAATCAACAGAACGAAAATTAATGGTTCAACTGTCTCCATAAATGTGTTCTAAATATCCAAAATATAAAAAAGAAATATCCAAAATATCTACTCCAAAATATAAAAAAAAATAAAGTTTTCCATACCCATTTCAATGGTACACGGTGGAAAGAAATGAAAAAGAAATTTGAACTCCTCACACAAAAATATTTTTTGTCTTCCTATCTTAGCCCGCTAAATAATGAAGAGTTGCCTTTAGCTGGTTACCGTGTAATGTATCAAATATTTTTTTCTCCGGGCTAAAAATATATTTAAATTCCTTAATTGTACTTAAATTTGAATGAAACTAGCAGTTATGATTCTGTAAAAACTATTAGATCATTAGATCATCTAATGATCTAATAGTTTTCATTAATTTATTTTTTCTTAAGAGTACCAAGATATGCAGTAGTTACCTCATTTGCATCTAACTGATATTACTGGAGAGTTATTTTACTTAAAATCAGATATACTAACTTCATAGTCTAAGAAGAGTTTTGTAGTTCTAAATTATTTGTTTTGTGAAAAAACCCTCCTTATATTATTTTTATGTCTAGAAAATTTCCCCATTTTTTCACCACACTAATTCGTTTGGATTAGTTTCATTTTGAAAAAAAATTAATAACTTCCCTAAGTAGTCGTAAAAGTCTAGAATTACTTTTAAGGGGATGGTGGACATTACAAAGTTATTTTTGAAAATTTTACCTCAGAGATATGAAATTCTGCATATATATATATATATATATATATATATATATATATATATATATATATATATATATTCATTAAAGTATAATTATATCAAACACCTTATACAATTTTATAAATATATTTAAAAAAAATTATATTTTAAGAATTAAAATTATTTTTTAAAATGCTCCTTGCGATCCAATTTTTAACTTCCCCCCCCTTAACTTTGCATTTATATTGCTTATGAATACATTTCGAACAGATTTATGTATTACTTTGTGCTTTCGTTGAATAGTTCATTTTTAGGACCTATTTTTATGCTTGTACTCTGAATATTCTTGAAATGTTTGTACTTTTCTACACTTAAGTTAAACTTTGATAGTCTGAATAATGTTGAAATCTGAAATGGATACATAACTTCATTTTAATGTATTAGAGGAGTCTTTGTTATAAATTTTATAAATTTCTTCAAACATTATGTCGCAAGGAGCATTTCAAAGACTTGCAAATCTGGAAATGACTTATTTTGAGTAAAAGCCATTTAAAAGATATTTTTTTTTAACCTACCTTTAATACTTACTTTTCTAAAGCCTCCAGGTTTTCGTTTTACTTTTAACTACATAGTTTAAATGCCTTTTATTCCAATATTTACATATTTTTATAATATTAATACACCACAAAAAAAGAATTCCAATTTTTTTTCGATTTTTGGTAATTTGAAAGTCCACCCTCCCCTTAAGAGTAAAAATTTTGCGGTCAGAAAAAAAAACTTTAACTTATCTTTTATCTTAAAAGTAACATGTAACTTGTGAATACAACAGTCGAATATTGCAGGACGGCTCATGCCACTTCAAGAAATCTGATGTAGGAGCCACATGCACAGGTTTCGTCGATATTCCATCTGGTGACGAAGATGCATTAAAGAAAGCCGTGGCAACAGTTGGACCCATCTCTGTAGCCATTGACGCTAGCCACGACAGCTTCCAGACATACGAGTAAGTAAACTGAAACTTTAAGGCTAAAAAATGTTTTCAGTGGTTAATAATGGAAATGCCATATTTCAGATAATATATAATTTTTAAGCTAATGTTCGGAAAGGGAATAATCACGTAATCACGGCTGAAGTTATTGATGTAAAAGTTTAATCGACTGTAAAACTAAAATAAGAGGCTTTTTAAGAAAAAACCGAAGCAGAATTTTCTTTGTTCTAAGATTTTCACCACTTTCACATAGCTGTGGTCTATTTTGAACTTTCTGTAGGATTAGCATCTGTGTTTGGGCACTACGTTCCGTCAATGTTGTACCAAGAGCATTTTATTTGGATCTATGTAGAAAGGTCATAATCCGGGAAATTACCTCTTAGGATTTCTTTTATATTCAACGCCTTACGAAAGCTATATATTTTCTGCTGCAGTAGTGAAGATAAAATATAAAAAATTATACAGGTTGCTTTCTTGTAGATAATCCTTATTAATAAGTTATTTTCGATAACTTATAGTAAATACAGTCAAGAATGAAAAAAGTTTTCAAATACTCCACAATAATGCATTCAAAATATCTGAATGATCCACGATAATACAGCAAATAACTGCCGCTTATACATCTTAATAATTGAAAGCTGTCTTTTAAACCTTTTTAATTGCTTACAATAATGCAATTTTAATTATTAACAATAAGGCTTCATTATAAAACTTCTTAGCAAACCACAGATATTAAGTCAAAAGCGAAAAAGTTAGACTTGTAAGGGATCCTCAATAAACCAGTTGAAAGCCTCTGATAAAAGTTTTCTTAAAACATTTGAAAATTCTCGGTTAAAAGTCTTCAGCAGTCCTTATTAAAACAGCTAAGAACTGCCAAGTATAATTCTTAATTACTATAATGCATTTCAAAGCTACTGAATATAAATTCTTAATAATTAACAGCTGTTTTGACAGGGTTAATTACTAACAATTCTAAATAATTTGCACCATTAAAGGTATTTTTATTCGTATTAATGTAGGTTATTAAGACGTGTTATGCATTTTTGATCAGTAACTAAAATTTTGGTAGTGAATTTTTAAGAAGCTATAATTCTGAAACAGCAATTATCTTAAAAATGTACTACAAATTTATTCTACTAAATTTGAGTTGATGTAGGCATGGCAGTAAGAACACGACATGTAATCGTTGAAGACTTTAAACATACTTAACACTAGATCTGGGAAAATACTTTTTTATTTCCTTTTTCAGCTGTTGAAAGGGTTCTCAAGTCGGAAAATGTCTGAAAGTAACCTTGATGTCATCTGATTTTATGAGGAAATTATTTTCGGCTAAAGTAAAGAAGTGGGTTAGAAGTCCCCCACCCTTGGCGTGGTGTGGGAAAGTTTTCAAAATTTGCCAAAATCACACTAAAACACGACGGTAACGGCGACACAGCGAACAACAAAATTACGTGTATAAAAAGAATATAGTTAGTTTTAAGCAATTTAAACAGCTCAAATATTTCAGAAGAAATCCTAAATGACAGTATTTCCTTATAATTGAAACTAAAGAACATGATAGTGTAATCTATATAAATAAAAGGAAAACTTTGTCTGTTTGCCGGAAATGTGGATACAATTCCGGGTAGACCGTTTACGGTATGGCATTTCGTCATGAAATTAGGACATGTTTGAAAATGTCGAAATCGACGTATTTTTTTTTTATGAAAGTACATAAATGTTACCTATTTGGAAAGAGCTTTAAAAACTTTCATACTTTTAATTCAAACTTTTTAATCATAAATAGATCATTTGAAGATGTACTGATTTTGGGGAGATTTTTTGGCTGTTAAAAGTGAAAAAAAATTTAAATTCAAGGGAACTGTGATTCGAGTGTCAAGTCATTCAATAGCTGGACAAATCCAGAGTATAGCCGGGCTTCGTCCGGCTAGTACAAACAATAAAACGAAAACAAGCACTAAAAAAAAAAAATAAAAATAAATTAAAAAAAATAATAAATAAATAAAAAAATTTAAAATAATAATAATAATTTTTAAAAAAACCTCACCAGTCGAAGGTTCATTTTGGGCTGACAGTATTAAACACTTGACTTCAATGTTACTGAAGATAGACCCGTGAAATACAAACCTGCTATATGTTCTGCAGTCACTCTTATAAGTCGATAAGATGGCTATAACTTCGTCGCATTGATCTCCCTCGTCAAAAGAGGTAACCACTTCTCTACGAGAGCCCTTTTCTGTGACGATTTGAACTTCTGCTTGCATATGAACTTCTCTGCAATAACCGTCGTTTTTTACTGTGATTCTGGGGAATTTTGAAAACTTCGCCAAACCGTGCCAAGGGGTACCCACTTCTTTACTTTAACTCCATTTTCGTGATTAACACATGTTTAATGCATTTATGCTGCTTTGCGAAAGGTATGCCGAACTTAATGAAACGGTTATTTGAGTGTTTAGAAATTTTTAATTCGGTGTCACTGCAAACATCTCAAACGGGTAAGACTGAAAAGCTACCAGCATATTAGTTGATTTTTGTTATAATATGCATGTATAAAAAATACGAAATAACAAGATATGAATGCTCCTAAAATCCATGTTTTATAAAACTTGCAGTAGTGGAATCTACGATGAACCAGAATGCAGTTCACAGGAACTTGACCACGGTGTTCTTATTGTTGGATATGGTACTGAAGATGGAAATGATTACTGGCTTGTAAAGAACAGGTATCAGATGTTTTATATCTTCGATACTTATATATATTACGGGGTTTTTCCTAACTGCAACGTTTTTTTTAAATTTATAACCTTTTTTTAAAAATCAACATCGACGAAACCCAGTATAGCCCAACGAATCATTTAACAAATTTTGTGTCAGAGGTAGCCTAGTGGTAGATATAGCACGTTGGGCTTCGGAATGATTGTACTCAGTTCGAATTCAGACAGACGTCATTTTAATACCCTCGTGTCTAGGCTTATGTAAGTTAACACTCATTAAAACGGAACTTTAACAAATTAGTACTCGAATTATCTCTGAAGATTTTTTAAAATTAAAATTTTTTTTCTCTGAACACGTAAGAAATACCTTAATAAAATCATAGAAATTATAAAACTAATTTTGATAGGTTCTGCCACTAAAAGAGAAATATATGTTGGTAAACTACGCAAAATGTGTACAAAACATGAAAAAAGTTTTTTTTTGTTTGTTTGCTTTGAAATTTTATTAATGCAACTCCCAACGAATATAAAAAGTAAATAAAATAAGTCCGCGAAAGGAAAAACTATTGAGGGGTTATTAGTTATTTATCAATGTTCACGTCAAAGTAGGAAAATTTAGATTGAGGAAGGTTATGGTTATCGTTTGGAGCGCTACGGTCAACTCTTTGCTATATGAGGGCTAATTAGACCAGGACCTACAGTTTAAAGCCGATTCCGAACGGCTACAAACATCCATGCCAACAGTGGGACTCGAACCCATAGGATCTAAACCGAATGCCAGCGCCCTAGCCATTCAGCCATCGTCTGGCAGATTGAGGAAGGAGATGACCTAGTGCACTCTTATAAGAGATATTAAATTTTCCTATTAACAACGCAATCTCTGAACCTATATTTGGTTAATTCGATTACTTCCCTGAACCGGTTTTGTACTACTTTTCTTAACTAATACGCATTGTGTTTGTCGACCCCATTAACATTGCTTTACCAATATTGCAGAAATTTTCTTCAATATTATCAAGCTGGGGATCTTATTGAGGGATGAAAGTGTACAGGTCAACGCAATATCAGTCGCTTAATCCATTTTTAAATTATTCTTAATATGTACACATTTCATTTCAAAATTCTATTAGCATTGCATTAATATTGTTATACAAATTTTGTTTAACGTTTTTTCAGCTGGGGCCCAACTTGGGGAATTAAAGGATATCTGAAGATGTCAAGGAACAAGAATAACCAGTGTGGAATTGCAACACAGGCCAGCTATCCCTTGGTCTAAAAACACGTGCCATGTTTTCACAGACTGTGATTCTCTTTAATGTGATTCAATGTTTCAAGTGCAAAGAACTTCGACAGTGTATATGTTCAGAATTTCATGTTCGTCCATTTACAAATAAAATGTTTGATTGTTGATGTCTTGTGTCTTGGATGATTATACACATCTGATAAGTGAAAAATCCTTAACAAAATCACAATTCTTAACTTTTGTTACTTAATGACCGGGCTAATACAAACAAAAGCATTTTATTTATAGACAAATATATATATTTTTTAAACCAATGCGGAGGCACTTGCCGTCAAACATTCGCCTATACTACGCCGCAGTTTTACTGTCCATTTTATTAAGGGGGCACCATATAGGCGGACAGCATTACAGTCCACCTCTGGAGAGAAGAGACCTGGGACCGGTTTTAAGGTTGCTGCCTCCGGGAGGTCGATTCTCAAAATGAGGGGTCGGGGATAATCAACACCCCAGTACCATTTCCCGCGGAAAGAATTTATCGCTCTTTAGGCATTAAGAAAATTATGAAGGTTTTAATTATTTAGGCTTTAAGAAAACCATCGCATGTTTTGATTTCCATTTTCATGTAATCAACGTATTTTGGGACTTTTTACCCTGCATCGTATTACTTACTATTTCTCGAAGTAATGTAAGGGAGTTTCAGAAAACCTCAATAAAATTTAGAGTCATGTTTATTTTTATAAATACTGGATCATACAAAAATTTATGATTATAGATACAGATTTCAAGTATTTTGGTTTTGCAACTGTTATTTTTTCTTTCGCCAAAGGAGACGCGATCTTTTTCGGTAATTTTGTTTTCATTTAAGGGGTCTCGGGAGTCTTACTATTTTACTGAAGGTGCAATTTGGCATCATGTCACATTTAGTTTTATTTCTCATTCCCTACAAAACATAAATACATGAAATTTTTACCACTGAAAGCTTAATATATGTTCTATGTAGAATAATTATTTCAATGTTCTACAACTGGTATTTTAATTAATTTTTCATTTTTAATTTTGATGAAAATTTTAAAATTGTGTTTTGGCTTGCATCCATTGCGCGCAAGACTGTAGCAAAACTATTGGTTCTAGATTCCCAAAAAATATTGATAAAGTTGTAAAACTAATGTATATTTAACGTATACTCCATTTTTAAGCAATTAAAAACTTAAATTTTTTAAATTAAAATTAAAATTACAAAACTTTGAAAAATGCATTTTTTTTATTGAAAACATGTTAATTTTAAATAATTAATGAAATTAAAAATACTAAATTTGAAGTATACATTATTCCTTGCATCAAAATAAACGTATTCACCAAGTTTTATGGAAATTGCTTTGTCAGTTTCTTTATCAGTCAAAAAATGACTGCAAAAAAGACACAACTCTAGTATAATTTTACCCCAATTTCCCCCTCCAAATTTCGGAATAGAACTTCACTTTAAAAGCCCCGGCCTTAGTTATTGCTGGGCCCAACTGCAGAAATTGCGATAAAAATATAATGTACAGATATTTTGATAAAAATATAGTTACACACTGGCCTGTGGCGTCCTTGTGGTACAACGCGCTGGCTTTCGGTGCTGAGGGTGCTCGGATCGAATCCCGCCCTTGCGCCACTGAAAATGCCTCTGTTTATGTAGTCCATTTATAGGGGGTAGTGCTGGTCCGCTTATATGGCACCCCCATAATAAAATATTTGAAAGTGGTGTATGTCCACTTTAAAAAAATGAGTTAACGGTGATTTTAGTAAGATATACACACCTTTTTTTCGTACGATTTTTTTCATAAAGTAAACAAAAGAATTTTGGCTATAAAAATGTTATCGCAATTTTTTTTTTTAAAAAGTGGAATAAGTCCATTCCTAATAATTATAATAAAAGCAACTTGCTTATTGCAATTATTATTGATTATTACGACTTCAGTGTACACTACGCTTTAGCATATATTACTTAGCTAGTGTCTTAAAAACAACATCGTTAACAAAATAACGGTATTATTGTTCTGATTAAGTGGTCAGAAGTAATTTCACTGATTTTGTTTGGTTTTCTTTCGCAATTCCTACTGTTTGGTTTGTGTTTCTTATACTAATAGATTGCAGCGTGAGTATTATTTAAATATTTTTATTAAAGCAGGAAATCAAAGTTTTAGATAAATAACATTTAATACAGTTGTTACAATGAGTTCACATACCAATAAAAAAGACGATAATATGTCAATTTGGTCTGATAGTGATGTTGGTAAGTAAGAGTTTACATTAAAATATCCATTTCACTGAAACTAATGTATATAAAAATATGGACTTAATTTCCACTTGTTTTTATTTTTTATAATATGTTATTTTTGAAAGTGGTATAAGTCCATTTGGAGCTAAAAAAATCGTTTATTTTTTAAATAATTTTAATAATTATTATTTCATAGTAAAATTTAAAAGGTGTATAGTGTTAAAAACATCACTCGAATTGATTAACGTTTGCCAATATTTTTAAATTCATTCAAATACAAACCTTTAAATATCTCGATAGGTGAAAAATGGACTTATGCCACTTTCAAAAATAACAGCTCATATGTTAAAGCCATTTCAGTTTAGACATATTTTTAATTTTCCAGATCAAATAGGTTCAACTGGCAAGGTCGGCCCTGCCCTTTAAAGTGTGCTACCCTAATGACCTCTCCTAATCAAAATTCACAATTAACTTTATCAACACTATAAAATTTTCCCATTTTCCGCAATTTGAATAAGGAAAATTTTCTTCAAACTTTAATTTCCCCCTCTTTGAAATATTTTCTCATAACTTGGTTTTTGTTAACTTTTAAACTGGCCAAAAATATGCCTAATAAAAACGGGAAAGATGTTTTGCCTGGTTGCAAATTTATACCGTGGAAAATAGACTTCAGAAATGAGCATTTAAACATTTCAGATTATACAGCACATCACGGCAGTTAATATTCCAAAAGGTATAATAGTTCCAATAGGTAATATAGTGTTTAAAATTTCCTTTCAATTGTAACTGCAGATGTGTATTTCTCCCCATCTGTTTCTTGTAAACACTGCGTTTTCTTTAGACTAAACCATTGTCAATCGGCAGAAAACACCTGTTCGACTCTTCCTTGGGACAAATGCCGATATTTGGCGAAAAGTGGGGGATGTTTGGTGACAATCTGTTCCTCTCTCGTTGACCTTCGCTTCAACGTTCCACCCCTCATCGAAAAAGAACTCTCCCCGAGTGACGGGTTTCTCAGGGATCTTCTCTTCAGAGGTTGAAGAAACGACACAAACGGAGGCACTTTTCGTGGCGCAACGCCGCGATTCTATCCGAGCACCCTCACCACCGAAAACAAGCGTGCTGTACCACAGGGCAGCCACAAGCCCATATACGCTAATATTATGTTTCACAAAATGCGTAATTTCATTTGCCCCGTACGAGACATTATAGCACTGTAAGTAATAATTTCAGAATCTTTGTCTTTTCAATATTTTTAGATTTTGAAAAACGTATATAAAAAAATCTCTAATGCAATATCAAACTTCAGTTGTATTCTCTAAATTGCTAATAACATTTTTTTCTTTCTAATGTAGGGAAAAAGAGTCGAATGTCTCACTTGTTGTGTCTTACAATAAGTGAGACATTCGCCTTTTGTTATTTACCGCCAAATCTTGCTGGCTACTTTATTGTGGGAACACGATTTAGGTGAGCCAGCATTGCTCCCTGTCATGAGACAACACGGTAACAATCAAGCCTTATCTTGGAAACTTACAACGCTAACCACTATACCATGTGGGCGGATACACAATGAAATAAATGCACTTAATTTCGACGTATTTTGACCTCTGACTCCAACACTAAAAACTGTTTGTCTGTCCTTTCATTCAGTTAAATACTCACAGACTCGTCTTTTACTTCAAGATAATGATTAGCGTAACGCAGAGAATTGCACCGTGCCGAAGTGAACTCTAGATTATCCGAGCTAATTAACCTCCCGCGATCGTATTTAGTATATACACCAGCGCCATGCTGGGAGGAATTAATTTTCCTTGAATGAACATCAATAACACAATGCTTTATATTGGTGGCTCAGAGCAGACGTACAATCGGAACGGTAAGTAGGCTTTGGTGGCTCAGATCAGACGTACAACAGCAGAGGGAAAATGCTCGGGTGCACACGGGCAACCAGAAAAAATGATTTATTCGAATATGGCCACGTGCATCGTTCAAAAATGAACTACTCAGAAGTTTTAAATGAACTGTATGTAGTGATTTAAATAGGCTTCAATGAAAAAAAATTACACTTTTCAGTTTCAGAGTTTCAGTTTTTTTAAGGAAAATATGGAACAACGGACAACTCTCTTATGGATAATGGGGAGTTAGAGTAAGGGTGAATAATTACAAGATAAAAAGAACTTTTTATATATTATGTTTTTAAATTTTCTGTTGAATCATATAAACTTGATAATTCTATGTAATAATAGATACTTTAAAAAAATTTTTTTTGATGAATTATCCCATCAACTTGAAAGAAAATGATCAAATGCGTAATCAATCGTTTAGCTCGAGAATTGGAAGTTAACTTGCATTTAACTTTTCGTTCCCGTCCCGGCCGAAAGATGGCTGCACCATTCTACAAAACTAAATTAACTGAAAATGAATTCAAAGACAAACGCACAAACAAACAAGAAAGCGAGTTAATAAAAGCATGGTAAAAATTCAGCAATTATCTTACGATATGTCTGTTCAAACACGTGATAACTGGGCCCGAGAAAGCAGATGGCAAAATCTAGAAAATTTTCTCGACTATTGCTTCAGTAATTTTAATAAAAAGAATGACTGACAAAGAGCTTTCAATCAACCTACTTCTGAAAGAACCATCGTCTATCACGAATTGTGATACAATACTTAGAGCTCAATAAGATGACAAAAGACATAAAGCGTACCAAAGATTCAGATTCACCATTCTTGGTGAATTCTTTTATTTAATTTTTCCAAATGAGTGCCACTTAATATGAGTGTATTAGTTAACAAATGGAGAAGTGGATTAATAACCAGGACCTAGCTAAATTAACATCATTGAATCGTTTAGTAAATGCAACAAGGTTGCTGCCATCACAGAGACTCCGATTACTCCTCCTGCGCGGGCGACGCCGAAATCGTGTTCTAGTTATTAGCGCCCTCTACACGTACGCTCTTTAGCGCGTGAAACCACAATCCACCGCGATTGTGGTTTCACGCGGGAAAGAGCGTACGTGTAAAGGGCGCTATTTTGTTAATTGCGGCGGGTCGCGCTATTATTGCGTCATGTTGAATATTTAGAGTGTCTGAACAGCGGGAAAGATTATTTCCCCGTCGAATGAATTTTATGTATTTGAATATAATTACTAGCCAGGCTTCGCCCAGCTACGCTTAAGCCAAACAAAGGAAGACAATGAATGAATCAAGTGAATGAATGACTCAATCGTTGTTTACAACCCAAGGGGAGAAATTTCCGTTCTTCGCGTTTGAAGAACCGATAAAAAATTTGTGTTAAGTATCGTTCTTTAAAATTCAATTAAAAATCGAAATTTTAAGATAGAGACTTGAAATGAGGTTTATATGAATGAGAAAGCTTTCATCTTCCAGATGATGTAAATATTTTCTTTGTAAGATAAAAACTCGAAGAGCATCTTCCGTAGATCCTCAAAAGTGCGTAAATTTCTCGAAAAAGTGGGTTTAATGTTTTGATAAAAATATTAGTCTGTTTTAAATTATTTTTAAACAAATGAGGTCTTGTTTGAAGGACAAATGTCTGTAGTCTTAGATTGTAAAAAGATCAAAATTCTACGATCATTTTTTTCCGAGATATCGTAATCTGAAGTTAAAAAAACATAAAATATCCCACAAAACATAAAATAAAAAATTTTCCAGAATAAAATTTAAAATTCGGGCTTCAAGGTGCACCTTCCCATAGTCTGCATTACACGTGTGCCAAATTTCATGGCTGTAAGTTTCATAGGGCGCACACACGCACACATTGAAGCGATACATCCGGAGAGTGTGACCGATAGACAGACCCGGACCTTGCTTTATTAATATAGATAGGGAGACGTTTTTCCCCCACAATGCTTCTAGGAGGCATTACTTCTAAGAAATGCATATCATTCTAAATAACGTTGCTTCTAGGAAATGTTTTCTGTTTTTTTTTTTTTTTTTTTTTTTTTTTTTTTTTTTTTTTTTTACTTGATACTCGAGTTTCCCGCTAATTGTAAATTGGCTATTGTTAGTTGTTCGTTGTGAGTCTCCTTTACCTTCCGTTAAAGGTAAAGAAGATATAAGATGACTCTTGCTTATGATACATTTGCCTGTTATGAGTAACCCTTTGGCGATGCATGGATTAAGCGCACATTGGCAAGTAACAATGCAAGATAACAATATTTCTCTTTTCTCAAAATACAAAGGAAAATGAAATATTGTTGACACACAACATTTCCCTTTTGACCATTTAATTATTTTTTTCCTATTGTCTAAAAAGTCTTCTTATGATAAGACTATACAAGATACAGATTTCGCTTTTGATATTGTACAGTAAAACATGAAAATCACTCGGCTGGAGGATAAAAAATGAAACCTTGTAATTATAACTACTTTATTTCTTCTAAATTTTTCATAATAAAAATTTCATGATGAATTACAGTGATAAATAACGAATTTCTTCTACTAGAAATTCTATTAAATAGAGAGTTTTATTTCTATTTATCGTTTTTAATTCAATAATAATTTTCACATATTTTTTTTTCCGCAATGGGTTGAAAGAAATTCGACAATCTTTTCTTAAGATGAGTTAGTTTTATAGAATATTTCATTATGAATCTACAAATAAAAGTTTCTACTACTAAATAAGAGAATCGTCAACAAGTTAATTTTATCTAGAATTTCAGTTGCCAAAATTAAATTGATCCTAGCAGTCTCTGGTAGTTTGAAAACGTTAAAAGTAAATCGTACTTCAGGTTGACATATAAAAAAGATTATTTCTTTCGCTTCGTTGTTTTATTGTTCTCTTAGATTTCAGCGAAATCTCTGGCTTTAAGATGGTGTCTGCAATATAAATTTTATTTACTCTTTTACGCACATTCTGTAAAGATTTTTTCCAAAATGCGTATTTATGCAGAGGTCAATCTGGCCTTAAATATGTCGAACAATATGAAATTTGGTTTAAAAAATATTTAAAACTTTATGCATGTTTACTTATGATGGTAAAATGTGATGTAGTAGTGCAATTACGTCATTCGAGGGAAGGGGGCAGAGTGAGTCATTTTACCTAGTTGGATTACCAGAATCAGTGACTCACCGTTCCCCTTCTGTTGAAGGTAAAGGAGAGATAGTATGACTCTTGCTTACGATACGTTTGCCTGTTATGAGTAACCCTTTGGCGATGCATGGATTAAGCACACGTGGGTAACCGGAGGTCCGGAGTAACAAAATATGGATGTCCTGTCGAGCAGTTCTCTTATAGTGGTGTCCTTTGGAAAGGCGAAGTAATGTCGCACGGAGGCTGCAACTTCAGTTGCATTTCGCAGATCGTCACTGATGGTGCGTTATTGATATATTAACTAACTAGCTGAAAACCCGCACTCCGACAGAGTACATTCAAATTAAATACAACGGTCAATGTATGCAATTAATGCCAAAAATATGTTTAAATATACTTATAATAAATACAACGATCAATGTATGCAATTGATGTAAAAAAAACGAAAAAATATATTTATAAAAAATCGTAACGGATATTTTTATAGACAAAATAATGAAGAAGAAAATATTCAAATTAAATCTAATAGAACATACTAAAGAATATGGTACAGTTAATATAGTACTGTTTGAGGAACATATCTTTTACTGTATCTTAATATTTTTTTTTTTGGATCATTTCCAATCGTCTGCCGCATTAGCAAGAAAAAAATAAATTTTTTTGTATATTTCGTTGCTATGAACGTGACGATAAATTAATTTAAAGTACCAGAAAAAGAAATCACGTGATCAGCATTTAATAAATTAAATTCTAAACATGAATCTTTAAAAATTCACCAAAAATCAGAAAAGGGAGGTAAAGTTTCGAAAAAGATTTCATTTTAAAGGAATTTTTATGATCTTTCTCGTGATATAAATTTTATAACCCTCAAATTGTTATTTTAAATGCAAACTTAAAAAAAGTTACTAAAACAGCTTAAAAATTTAATTTTAAAAAATCCCAGAAGAATTTTTCAAAAATCTTTCTTAGTGCACCCCGACACTATAAGAAGAATCGCCATGCAAAATTTCAGCCCTTTAGGTCCAGCGGTTTGGTCTGTGTGTTGTATGTCAGTGAGTCAGTCAGTCCGTTACGGAACTGTTTTATATACTATACTAGTTGAAAACCCGCACTTCGCTACGGAGTACATTCAAATTAAATACAACGGTCAATGCATGCAATTACTGCCAAAAAAAATAAATATATGTATATATATATTTATAATAAATACGACGATCAATATAGACAATTGGTGTAGAAAAAATATATATATTTATAAAAAAATCGTAAGGGATATTTTTATAGACAAAATAATGTCCAATCATCTATCGCATTAGCAAGAAAAAAAATTATTTTTTTTGTCTATTTAATTGTTATGCACATGACGATAAATTTATTTAAAGTACCATAAAAATAAATCACGTGATCAGCATTTAATAAATTAAATTCTAAAAATTAATCTTTAAAAATTCACTAAAAATCAGAAAATAGAGGTAAAGATTCGAAAAAGTTTTCATTTTAAAGGAATTTTTATGATCTTTCTTGTGATATAAATTTTATAACCGTCAAATTATTATTTTAAATGCAAACTTAAAAAAAGGTACCAAAACAGCTTAAAATTTTAATTTAAAAAAATCTAAGAAGAATTTTTTAAAAATCTCTCTTAGTGCACCCCTACACTATAAGAAGAATCGCCATACAAAATTTCAGCCCTTTAGGTCCAGCAGTTTGGTCTGTGCGTTGTATGTCAGTCAGTGAGTCAGTTACGGAACTGTTTTCTATATATATAAAACAGTTCCGTAACTGACTCATTCATTCACTGACTGACTGACTGACTGACTGACATACAACGCACAGACCAAACCGCTGGACCTAAAGGGCTGAAATTTTGCATGGCGATTCTTCTTATGGTGTAAGGGTGCACTAAGAAAGATTTTTCAAAAATTCTTCTTAGATTTTTTTAAATTAAATTTTTAAGCTGTTTTTTAAACTTTTTTTACGTTTGCATTTAAAATAATACATTGAGGGTTATAAAATTTATATCACGAGAAAGATCATAAAAATTCCTTCAAAATGAAATTTTTTTCGAATTTTTACCTCCATTTCCTGATTTTTGGTGAATTTTTAAAGATTAATTTTTAGGATTTAATTTATTAAATGCTGATCACGTGATTTCTTTTTCTGGTACTTTCAATAAATTTATCGTCACGTGCGTAACAACTAAATAGACAAAAAAAAATATTTTTTTCTCTTTCTAATGCAGCAGACGATTGGATATTATAAAAAAAAAATGCATATCCCTTACGATTTTTTATAAATATATATATATAGATAGATAGATATATATTTTACATCAATTGTATACATTGATCATCGCATTTATTATAAATATATATATTTATTTTTTGGCATAAATTGCATACGTTGACCGTTGTATTTAATTTGAATGTACTCCGTAGCGAAGCGCGGGTTTTCAGTTTCGCTAGTATATATATAGATAGATAATAAAATGAACGAATAATTTTGTCGGCCTTGAACACCGATTATAAGGAGGACACCCATTAATAGAGCCTTTTTTTATAATGTCCGGATATAAGTTTTTGTTTTTATTATATTTATTTATTTTTAACCAATGCGGAGTCACTAGTCGCGAAGACATTCGTCTATAATACACCACAGTTTTGCAGGCCATTTTATTATGGGGGTACCATATAGGCGGACCAGCGTTACCCCTTATGAAGGAACGTCAGAAACGGAGGCATTTTAGTGGTGAGATGTTGGGATTCGATCCGAGCACCGTCAGCACCGAAAGCCAGCGCGCTGTATCACAAGGCCGCCTCAGGCCTATATAAGTTTTTTTTAATTTTTTATTATTATTATTTTAAAATTTTAGCAAATTTTGCATTTATATTTTTTCCATCAAATTTCTATTCTGTAAAGGTCATCATGTTTATAAAAATACATGAACAGGCTCCAATATAATTAGTCTGCAGGATTTGTAAAAATTTCATCTATGAAAATTTTAGTCAGTTTAAAAGAAATAAAAATATCATATATGGCAGTGCAATGATCCTAAGAAATGCTATCTGCGTTATTTTACTCTGAACACTCAGCAGCATATTTTTACAGATAGAAATTAAATCTTACTTTTTTTTTATAGTTTTGTCTCTCTTACGCCTTAAAGACGATTCCGGTCGGCTGCAATAACCTATGCCTGCCATTGGAATGGAATTCGTGGACTTTAGTTACAAAGACAAGAGCTCTAGTCAATCGGTCCTCGGCCGGCTTTCGGGGTGGGATACTGGTTAATGACCTGTTTATAAATGAATTTATTGTAAGGTGAATCGGGGCAAGTGTGGACAAGAACTTACAAAATTTTAGTTTGAATGACTGTATAAAATTGGTTTCAGCAGCTAGAAATGTGAAAGGTTTTGTGGATTGGACATAAAAAACGTTCTTTTTCAAAATGTACTTTTAAATGTTTTTAATTGAACAATTTCAAATTTTCAGAACTGTAAATATTTGTAAAATCTATGGTACACACTTGCTCTGCTAAAATGAGATAATTGAACATATGAGGCGGTGAAAGGCAAAGTGGTGTAAGTCACATTTTCAACTTCTTTTATTTGAGGAAAAAAATGTAATCTCCATGTTCAGTTGATTGTAGAATTGCAAATAATTATTATGAATTATAATTTGTCCAATTTATAGTGAAAGTTTTTGTATTTTTGCAGTAAAACTCTTTTGACTTGCACCATTTGACTTACTGACTTACACCACTTTGCACGCCTTCATGGGCTTTCACCGCCCATGAAGGCGCAAACCCATGAAGTGGTGCCTCATATGGCTTTTATTTCTTGCCTACTTTTCTCTGCTGCGATATTGGGTTAAGGACAGAGTCTCACTAGAGCAAGTGAAAAATAAACATGTGACCCTTTGTAACCACCCCTAAATGTTATGCTTAACGCTAACGCAGTTCGGTGTCTATCACGTGAAAGCGTGTGTCTTTTACTGTACTCTCTCACACATGGCACTGTTACAAATTAAAGACCATAGAAGTTATGATGGCACGACGCTCTAGTCCCGAATCCTCTTAATACGAAACGATTTAGAATAAAATGTTGTATTTTTCTCTATTTTAAAGAAACTTCTTATAACAGAGTAACGCCTCGACTTTTTTTTTTTATTGAAACAGAAAAGGTTTTGCATGAAACTTTTTTTAACGTAGGATTATGTTCTTCCGGATAACGGTCTTCCGGAAAGCAAAATTTCATATGTCCTGCGTTATGAGTTATAATTTTGGCAGAGCGCCAAACCCAGTCTGTATTGCTTGGTCAAGCAGTAAACAATTTAACAGAAAAGTACAAAATGCGTCAAAATTTTGACTGACTGACTGACTGACACACACACACACATATATTATATATATATATATATATATATATATATATATATATATATATATATATATATATATATATGTATATATATATGTATGTATGTATGCGGTAGTTCCGTTAGAGGAGACTACCTGAAATTTTTTTTGTATATATGAAACGAACTTTCTAAAACAAGTTAACATATCGATTATTATTTTCATTATTATCGATTATATTATTATCGTTTATATTATTTTCATTATAACGGCTAAAGATAATGTGTATCTCAGATTTTTGGTGAGCCGTAAGACGTTTTATAGCACTACTTAACTTAATTCATTGCGTGTGGGTGTTGACAATGATAATGATATATCGCTCACTCCTTCCAAAAACGTCACTCTCAAAAATCAGCGATTTTTAGTTATGCTTGTTTTCAGAATGCCCTGAAAGAGTAGTATATCCCTGTAAGATCGTCATAACTCACCGCTCAATATTTAGCCGCTAGAGAGCAGAATCTATATATATAAAACGCGTAGGTATGCGGCACAAAAATCGACGATATTTCTACACTCAGAATGGCAACGGCTGCAACTATCAGATGTAAACATTAGCCGCCGTCCGTAATTTGCAACCGCATATCAACATAGATTTACGCACTGAAATCAGGAATGCTCGAAAGCGAGCTGCGCGATCAAGTGAAAATTGGGAACAGTCTCAAGAAAGAAATTGAAGAAGAAATAATTCATTCAGAGAGAGCATAAATGATCGCGAGTTTAGGCTTAACCCTCGCTATCACAGCAACCCACAGCCAGTAATAGTTTATTTTCTAAACCTTTTTTGAGTACTTGCTGAATTTTTACTTCATTTTATAAGTGAAGAAATTTTCCCAACAAATTATTATTTGATATGATTAAATGTAGATATCTGAATTGTGAACAATAGTACATGCAGAAAGTGATGTAATCCACGCTGTATTTTAGTACTTGCTGAATTTTTACTCCATTTTTTTAGTGAAAAAAATTTTCCCCAACAATTTCTTATTTGATGTCATGATAATGTGTAGATATATTAATTTTGAAAAATACACATTTTGACATTTTTTTTATTTATTGAGTTAAAATTTTGAATTTCTTTGTGATGGTTAACCATATAATTTGTAAACAAAATCACATCATAAAACTTCTCAAAAAGCTTTTAAAAAAATTTTTAATTTAAAATTTTTAATAAAAGTGGGGTAATTTAAAATCGTTATAACTCTAAATATTATTTGTCGAATTTAAAAATATTTCATTTAATTAAACAAAATATTTAAGTTTTAATTCCGATTAACCATTTTTTAAAATATTAATTTTAAAAAAAATAAAAATATTGAGATTAAAATTACGGAAAAAATGATGTAACTTATTTTTTAAAAATCATATTTTCAAAAGTAAATATTTTTTTCAAATTTTCTGAGTCAAAATTAAAGTAACATAGTTTAAATAACATGTTACAAATTTCAACCTTTTATCTTTAACGGTTCTTGACGTATAACAATTTAAAGACGAGAAATGGGGAAAAAACCCATCATGCAGAAAAACGCACTTACAGGTTTAAACAACGATTGGCTACTATTAAAATGTTGCAAAAAAAATAAATTTCTCCTGTTCTAATTAAGATAGAAGCATGATTTAAACGTCATTTTAAGCGCAAAAGAATACAAAAATTTTTAATGCAGTAAATTTTTTTTCGAAAGTTTGAACAACTTTATGTCTTGGACCCCCTTTAGATGTTTTGCAAAAGAAAATATAAAACTAAAAGCTACCATGCTGGTCGCGCAGCGGTTAGTTAATGTTTATTTTCACTACATTTTAATGTACTTTTAAACTTTAAAATCACTCTCCTGGAAAATCACGTTTTTTGAGGTATGACGTTGTTGAATGGAGTGAGTGATATATTAAGGTCATTATAAACTTATTTTTTAAATTCTGTTAAAGGGACAGTTCAAATTAAGCTTCATACAATACTGCGTCTGGTATCTCCCGCGCACGAACACGTGGTGATAGCAAAGCATTATAGTGAGATTAAAGACTCGTAAGAACCATTCATTTAGCACGTGGAATTTCCCCCTTCTGAAATTCACAGAGCTGAGTAATGGCAATCCTTATCTAATCGAACTCCTTTATTCAATCTACCATTCCATAATCCACTCACGGAGTAAGCAAATAGTGTCTTTTTAATTTAGAGGCTACTCATCCTTTCTTATACTAATAAAAAAAAATTCTCTGAGTAATCAAAAAAGAGAACGAATCTGAAATCTAATTGAGAAGTTTCATTTATGATTTGGAACTATAGTACCGGATAGAAGAGCTTTAGTTTTATTTCATCCGCTTCTATAGTTACTGAACTACAATATCCAGTAAGAATACAATTGATTCACATAGTGTAATGCCAGGCAAAGGATATGACTGGATTTTTCTTTCAAAAACCATACATATTCAGATATATTAAATAATTTGCATCCAACTATAATGTACTTTACTGTGAAGTCTGTTTATAATTACTCTTTGTTAAGTCTATTACAAATTTTATTTAAAATGCATAAAAGTTAATGAATATTCTTCACTTACGCGCATATGTATCTAAATGAGGAAATAAATTTTATTTACAATAAAAATTATGAAATTATTGATATATCTATTACCTATGTTTTTATTTAAATTTATTTATTTCGAAAACATGTTTGAGAATAATTTCTTCTATAATTCCTTATATGTTTGTCTTTCACAATCTAAAATACACTTTACTTAACATAGTTTTTATTAAGTGTGTGACAGTTGAAAAAAAATTCATTGTGAAACTTTTCAAACTGAAGCCCCTTACTTTAGATTTTTCTTGCCAAATATGAAGCTTCTATTCTTCAAAAGGCACCAAATCTATAATTCAGGGATGTATTTAAATACAGGTTTAAGCCAGTTGTGTATAAGTATCAGGATAGATACAGACGATGGTGTTGAATGCTCATTGAATTGAAATTAAATTATATGATTTCAAAGTTTATCGTTTGCCATATAATAAATTACTTTCACTCCATACCTATCTATCTGTTATGGCTAATCTATATATTTTTTTATATAAAAAAAAGGCGGTTTTAAATTCAACATCTATAAATATAAATATTTTATTGTGGGTCTGACAAATTTTAGATTTACATTCTTTTAAATTCTTAAGTGATTATTTCTACTAATTAGCATGGTATGAGACAAGGTTTATTAACAGATCTAATAAAGAAACATCTGAATGTTTTAATTATTTTGAGTGCATTCTATAGCAGAATAAAATAAATGACATTTTGGATTAAAAGGGTTTATTTCCATAATCAGGAATTTTAACTCTTCTCATTACTTTTTCTTAACGTCTATGCGTTTACTCCTCATCTTTACTTCACACATATTCTTCTTAACTTTTTTTCATTGATTCTAGTCTTTCTCGCACACTTTTTTTAATCCCTGGAACAACAGCTGTCTAATTTGGAATATGTAATTAATTTTTTTGCCTTCTCTAGAATGGTACGCTTATCTAAATTATCCTATAAACCTTTATTTGTAAAGAATCTCACAATTGTATTTTACTTACTAGTTTTTAGCCTGTTCTTTTTTTTAAAATATTTCTACTTTGCTCCACGAACGTTTCGACGTGTGCGAGACGCAAAAAGCTGATCATTAGTCTCTTTACGTATTCCCCTTCATAGACCGTGTTTATTCTTGTATCTTTTTACGTTATTTGATTCACGAGAATTTGCATCATGACCGGGAAAACTTACATGACTCTAAACATATCAGCGTATTGACATTTGATGCACTGATATAACACGATTTGTGTAATCGCTCTTTCACCGATCCATCAAAGAAAAGATCAGTGATGCAAATATATCTGTGTTGATTCTTCCTGTAGCGTTACGAGGAAGTAAATATGGATATGCTAGGATGAAAAAAAATCACCGTGTAGAAACTTATGGATATATGAATAGCAGATAAATTACAAGACAAGTAACACATTTTTGTATCGTGCTACATGATTAACAATACGGTTAAATAATACAAGAGTATCATTACTCCAAATTAGCGGCCATAAGGGATTTGACATCGGTCAAATCGTAATATACGAGGCGCATTCAGAAAGTAAGAACCGATTACTCATAGATCCTGCTCAGGTAACGTCATTGTAACGACCTCACCTTCATTTGGTTTCTGAACGTCTTGTGCTTCATTTACTGTAAATTATATTGTTCTATAAAGTTTTCTCGCTTTGCTGTGTTAGTTTAAAGTGGACAGTAAAATCGAAAATCCCGCCAGCTGGGAGGTGCGGTCAGTGATAAGATTTTTGAAAGAAAAAAAACGTTCTTGCGGTACGACTATTAGGCTCGGTGCACACGAGCGATCTGGTGTCGTTGCGGCACCGCAGTTGCGATCAGGAGTACAATAGAATTGAACTAATCGACGACCGTCGTCGGTTAGTTCTCCTGATCGCAACTGCGGTGCCGCAACGACACCGGATCGCTCGTGTGCACCGAGCCTAAGGGTAAGGTACGATCATAAATGTTGAATCCTATTATGAAACTTGCTGCTCCTAGCAAGTCAGATTCGACGGCTTGGGTTACTGTCTGATGGAGTTGTCTCTTGCACTACAACGCGCGGCCGTACACAGCCGTCCGTGCACGTGCATTGCTTGAAGTGTTTGGTTATGAAATTTTTGAACAACACCATATAGTCCCGACTTAGCCGATTACCATTTGTTTCTTTACCTGAAGCCAGAATCTATAAAGGGATCAAGAAAAAAAAGACGTTGTGAAGGAATGGCTGAATAGGTTGGCGGTGAGGTTCTTCGACGAAGGAATACAAAATTTGGTCTCACGATACGAGAAATGCCTCAATAAATATGGCGATAACGTAGAAAAGTAGTGCAATATACGTTTTAACATTTGGCGATAAAAAACTTTCAGGAACTTCTTCCTAAATCTTTTTACTCCCAATCGGTTTTAACATTCTGCACTCGCTTCTTATATGGATATTATGAATTAGGCAAGCTTAAAAGGCACTTTGTACCTAAAATGGTGTTGGATTCTTAATCAAAATTGATACGTTGATACAACACGGCCATTATCTTCTTGAAATCGGTTTTCACGGAAATACCAAAGAAATTATTTTAGTTGTACAGTAGTTCGAAAGCTTACGTAGCAAGACAACGAATGATAAAAAGGATCATATGACTGTGGTGGAAAGTAAATTAAGATTGGAAAATGGATAGGGAGAAATTAACAAATAGATAGTCTAACAACAAGGCTTTATCATGAATCCGTATCCTGCTACATACCGCAGATAGCGGATTGTATATGACTGAAAAATTCAAGCGCACTTGCACCCAATAAATATTCAAATGTACTGAGAGAGAGTTTGGATTCTTATATTCCCACCGCTGATGTCACCACAACTCTATGTTGCAATCAGTTGTTTCTTAGATAACAGTATTCTCGGAATCGGAAATCGAAAAAATCGCGTGAAATATCCGGTCATTATTACGTTGCTGACATTGCTTATCTTGAAGTCAAACATTCAATAGCAATACGTTCGTGTATATCACTCAGCCAAATCACAAATTCTCTCGTTCACATGTTTGTGTTTACTACTTTGTTTGCAAACATTCAGACGTAAGCTTGCAGCATGTGACTTTTGCAAGTCTGTCGTTTTATGGAAATGACGTCGTTGAGATTCTCGTCATTTCGAGAACATTCTTTGAAATTCAGATTTAATAAATGAAACGTTATACTACGTTTAATTAATTTTTTGAAATCTCGTGGATTTGTTTATTTTGACTACATACCTACCAGACTGAAGGGTTGAATTGTAAAACTGTTCCCATTCATGAAAATTTGACGCAGTCTTCAACTCTTAAAATTCTGGTTATCCGTAGACACAGCGCCCGCTCTAGCGGTTACGTCGCCCCGGACAAAAAAAGACAAATTGCCGCCCCTTAAGAATATATATATATATATATATTAAATAAAGGTACATTTTTTTTTATTTTCAGTAAAAATCAAATAATTTTATTTAAATTTTAATAAAAGCATATATTTAGAAAGAAACATATAGCATAACATTGATAATCAAGCAGTACAAAACAGTAGAAATTAGTTAAGAAATATCTGTACCTAGCCACAAATTGCTAACCATATAATATTTTACATTTTTAAATGTTAATAAAAATGTGCATTATTGCACAAACAATCAAAATGCCATTATTTTGAAGATAAAACAAGGTAACACCAACTACGCTAAAATCACAAAAAACTTTTTTTCTTACTTTCAGTTCTGCAAACTTTTTTATTGCATCTTTTAAATTTACTTGATCAGCAATTTCCTGTTCAATTGCCAAAATGCCAAACCATAAAGACGATTTTGTGTAGTAGTCGAACGTAAAAAGTTCTTAATTAATTTTAACTTAGAGAAACTCCCTTCGCCAATTGCTACAGTTATTGGTATCGTTAACAATATTCTTAAAGCAATAGTAAGGTTTGGGGCAAAATTTAACTTTATAATTAAGCTCAGTACATTTCTTAGCCTTTTTTTTTACCCAAAAACGCAGATACTGCTGAAATTTCCTCTGCTGATTTCACCCCATCTATGTCAACAGAATCCTGCAACAGAATACATGCAAGAATAATGCTATTGTGTAATGAAACCGCTCTTTTATAATTAGAGGTAATAAACAAGTCTATGCATGTTCAAACACAAGTTAAAGCAGTGCTCAGCTCGCGTGCTAAAACTATTCTGTTCAGAAAAGTATATGCATGTTCAAACAAATTCAAGCAGCGTCCTTTACAAATTCTGCGTTAATTTTTCAATAATACTGTAAATATTTTTAGCTTTTATACATAAACAATATAAATACTCTACGCACTGTAAATTTTTAGGGAACGAAAAAATCGATATGCAAAATTTTCTATTAATTGGGCATTTAACACATCAAAAATTTTCTCACACTTACAGCCAAAATGGCGCCCCGGATTAATGTCCGAGTTGCCCACCCCTAGAGCGGGCACTGCGTAGATATTAGAAATTATTTTCTTCTCATTGAAGCTACGATTTTCATCCGGTAGTAAAACTAACTGATACGTGCTTGCCTCTGAGGCATGGCTTATATTTTTATTATCACCTTTTGTAAAGGGACTGATGAGAACAATTAATTGGATTTAAGTGTTACGGTCATCTGTTGTAATACGAAAGCAAAGCTGACTGGACCCTATAGCTTAAAGTCGATTCCAGTCGGCTACAAACAACCGGTCCTGACACGAGATTAGAATTCATTAATTCTATAAGAACAATTAGATTGGGGAGTACAAATTTAGAGTGTTCGTAGTCTTTGAAGAGCCAGAACAGGATCTGGATTCGTCGTTAGGTAATTCACAGTAAAAGAAAAAAAATTCAGAGAATCCAATGTGAAGTATACTTCATTTATTTGCATCGTATCAATGCTAGCTATATTTTAAATCTTTTCAAAACTTGCAAAATAAGCTATTTTCTACACAATTGAATCACAAACTCATTTCATATTTACCAGTTTTATTGGATCACGCCATTAACAGAAATATGAGTAAATAAAGCTATCGACAACATTCCTTAGTTGCTTTTTCTCTATGGAATACCAATCAGTTGGAACCAAGGTGAATACTGATTGGATAATATTATGCTATTAAACACAAAACACATATGAGGATAAATATCTTTATTTGCCTCTCTTTTTGGAATAGAAATCAGTTGAAACTAAGTTCATTACCAGTTGGAGAACATCCTGCCACTAAGCAGTAAACATATAATTATACAATTTTAGCCCTTTTGAGCTGTCAAATTAACAAATCTTTGTTAAGTTCAGCTAGCCATTTTGAAGCCATTGTTAAGTTGAGTTACAGCTAGCCATTTTGAACTGTAAATTTAACAAATAAATAAGAAATGGTTGTGTGATAGTTAAAATATCATAAAAGATAATATAATACACTCTAAAAAAGAAAACTTGTATTTTTTGGAGAAAATTCATGCTCTAGAAACTGAAGAAATATGCAAATTGAAAATTTCTTCAATAAAAAAGCACTGTTTTGGCATTCCAGAGTTATTCCTTTATATTTAATGGTGCAATAAATTGTAGAAAGTGTTTAAAAAGGTGCATTTTCCGAGTGACATTTGGGCCAGTGTTTGACATTTCAATAAGATAGTAAAATATCAGGCAGAAAGTTATTCTGGAGAAATTTGCAAAGCTTTTCTGTGGTCAGATGAGTGAATTGTTTAAGAAAGATCAAGTATATATTGTTCAAATTTATTTAATTGGTAAAGGCGTTTTAAAATTTTATTTAAATATTTTGAACATCTCAGGGAATACAAGACTGACGTAATGCTTGCTTTCCGTTGATTCTAATGTTATTTCAAATATGACTTTAAATCTATTATGGGAAACTTCTTTTAAAAAAGAGAAACTGCTTTGATGATAAAATTTGTTATCAATGTTCGGACACGTTATTCTGTTTTATGAATTCATAACTATAAGCAATATTAGTAAATTAAAAAAAAAGTATTCATAAAATTTTCCCCCTTAATATATGAAAAAATACTATCGGTGGATATTTTTTTAAAAGTTCATCTTCCATTCAACAAGAACAAAAAAAGATTATTTTTGATGTAATAAACATTTCAACATTTTAAACTATTTTTCTCTGTGAACTTAATAACTGATTAGAAATTTATGCTCGTGAATAAACCAATATATACACAGAGTTAAATTTGTATTATAATTGATATGACACAAACTCACTTAACAAATATTTGCACTCAACAATGAGGAGAAGTTAAATTGGTTTGTCGTGTTTACTCCCATAAATGAGATTACGTTAAAATCGATTCCTTAAAATGGACCTCAAACAATCCAATGCTATTAAATTTCAGACCCAACTGACTCTATGCATTTAGGTTTAAATAGCAAATAACTGTGTTATTACGGACTCTTAAAGACAATCAACTATGGACTATAGTAATGGCATTCCAAATTTTCTGAAAATACGAAACTGTATTTGTCAGATGTATGGAACTGGAAGGCTTCCCCAAACACTACAGATTCGCCAAATCTTTACTTTCCATTGTTACAACCACTTCTACAGAATTAGTAAATATTCCAATACTTGCCGTACAGGGTACGCTAAAATGTTTTCATAACGAATGTAAACAATTGGGAAGAGGAGGAAAAAGTCATAGCTAGGAAATGTGGCATATTCGGTTAATTTGTCAAGTTCTTACTCACATAGCCTTGTAGCATTTGAGCGTATAGAATGTGATTATTAACATCACAGACGACCTGGTCAGCTGGTGTACTTTTACAGACATTGATATCATTCTTTTACAATTTCAAAAGTGGTTTATAAAGAAATAGTGTTTATATTTAAAACGCTAAACAAAAATCATTTTACGTTTATCAATTAAGGCGGTGAAAGGGAAAGTGGTGTAAGTCAAGTGGTTTAAGTCAAAAGCATTTTACTGCAAAAACTACAAAATATTCCACTATAAATTGAACAAATTATAATTCATAATGATTATTATAATATTGCAAATAATAATTATTTGCATTTCCACCATAAATTGAACGTGGAGATTGCATTTTTGCCTTCAAATAAAAAAAGTTGAAAATGTGACATACACCACTTTGCCTTTCACCGCCTCAATTATTAATTTACTACATGTTGTAAAAGGGAGAAAAATTTAAGTAAACAGAATGGGAAATAGTTTTAGCTTACTTGAATTACTTACATTTATTTCAATAATTGCTTAACTGATATAACAATGTACGTATAACGTTATATCGAAGAACTTGTTCTATAGGATTTGAAGAGAATCCATTTAAAGTGATATAGATTATATTAATTCAAACTTACAATATAAAATAGGTTCTTAATATATTGTAACCTTTAGCTTCTAATAAAACGTGACATTATGTAAAACATTCTGTTGTTACAACCATCCTGTTACGTGCCTCTTAAAGTTAAACGGTCTTTAAGAGGAACAGAAATTTTGCTTGCAATTCAGTTAAAATAAAAAAAAAAGAAAAATTAAAAATTAAAAGCCTATTATGTTAAACACCGGTTAAAATATATTTTATTTTCAAAAATGATGCCCTATCATGTTTTACAAGGACTTCCAGTTTACAACATATCTCAGCTTTTCATATATTGTATTGTAAGAAACTAATTAAATTACCTTATTACCACTCCATAATGAATCGTTTACTTAAACAAAATAGAACCGAAATTACATAAATTAGCATAATTTAGATAGTATTACATAAAAATACTAGCTGAAAATCCTTACTTCGCTACGGAGTACATTCAAATTAAATACAACGGTCAATGTACGCAATTAATGCCAAAAATATGTATATATATACTTATAATAAATACTACGATCAATGTATGCAATTGATGTAAAAAAAACGAAAAAATATATTTATAAAAAAATCGTAACGGATATTTTTATAGACAAAATAATGTAGAAGAAAATATTTAAATAAAATCTAATAGAACATACTAAAGAATATAGTACAGTAAATATAGTACAGTTTGAGGAACATTTCTTTTACTGTATATTAATATTTTTTTTGATAATGTCCAATCGTCTGCCGCATTAGCAAGAAAATTTTTTGTTTGTCGATTTCGTTGTTATGCACGTGACATAAAATTAAAAGAAAAGAAACCACGTGATCAGCATTTAATAAATTAAATTCTATAAATTAATCTTTAAAAATTCACCAAAAATCAGAAAATGAAGGTAAAGATTTGAAAAAGATTTCATTTTAAAGGAATTTTTATGATCTTTCTCGTGATCTAAATTTTATAACCATCGGATTATTATTTTAAATTCAAACTTTAAAGCATGTTACAAAAACAGCTTAAAAATTTAATTTAAAAAAATCTAAGATGAATTTTTCAAAAATCTCTCTTAGTGCACCCTAACACTATAAGAAGAATCGCAATGCAAAATTTCAGTCTTTTATGGCCAGCGGTTTGGTCTGTGCTTTATATGTCAGTCAGTCAGTTACGGAACTGTTTTTTATATATAGATTATATTAATTACAGAATACAACTAAAAGCATTATATCAGCCCACACACAAATTATGCCTCATTAATAATAGTAAGAAATGAATATATTCTTATTTATTGGAAATTATTTTAATAAATTTTCTTACATTTATTTACTTTTATCGAAAAAAAGTAGTGTTTATCATTCGGAATCTCAGTGTGAACCTTGCTCATCTGTTTTCAAATTACAGGTAGAACGTCAATGCCATGTGACATTTTTCTCAGCAATGATGTTGGAAAGTCACATGATATTTATGTAACTTTCTAACTTGTGTATATTTTGATAATGGTCATAACCATACCTTTGCCTTGTTTTCTGTCTTCGTGGATAAAAAGCGGTCGAGACGAGAGATAAGTAGTGAGTATATCACATGCCGCAGTCACCACGAGGCTTTATTGGGCTGTTATCTTCACTATCAATTGACCATTCACTGCTGATAAACGAGGTCAAGTCTAGGTATATATAGGGCCATTGATCGTCCAGATTCATAGTACTTACTGGTGATACTATTAGCAACCTTATAACTTCTGCAACGGGCTTGGTTGGATTCATTGTAGGTAAGATTTGTGTCTAAGATCTTTGCTCTTGTGTATCTTAAATGCATTTACAACGTCCATTATACGGTATTCAAGTATTCCCTATTAGTAGAGAATTAATTTATATGAGGAAAATAGTTTCCTAGAGTAAGATATTTTAAATAATTTCTCCTGTGTATGAAATTTCTTTATTAACTTTCTCCTGTGTATGAAACTTTTTTATTAACTTAATCCTTGTTTAATATAATGTGACCGAAGACACGTGTAATTGGAAATTTATTTAGGAAGGTTGTTTTCAGCTTTGCAATATTTTGTGCAATGTAGGAAATAAGCCACTATTTATGAACTTATGTTTTTCAAAGAATACCTGCAGTTTAGTTAGAATTTTATTTTCTAAGACCTTGATTAATGCAATAGTAAGTGTAATTATGTTTGAAATTGCATCTTAAATGTAAAGTTGTAAGAGTAAGGTAATTGCATTGAAATTTTACCTTGAATGTAATTGTGAATATACAATGTAAATCGTAATTCAAAATTGCAATGTATCCATAATGTAGTTGTAAATGTTATTGTAATTGAAATGGTAAATGAAATTGCATCAAAAATGTAAAATTGTTACTATATAATGTAAATGTAAATTGTAAATCGTAATATGTTATTAATGCAATGGTAGATGTAATAGTAAAAGTAAGAGTAATTGAAAGAGCATCTTAAATGTAAAATTGTATGTAAATAATGTAAGCTGTAATTGTAAATTGTAATATGTTCACAAGCGACTTTAAATATGCCGTATAAGCTTATAGCTGTGTCGGCGGAACCTTTAGAATTTCGAAGACCTTGAAATAATTATTCTTAAGACTAAGACCGTCTGCACACGGAGCAACTCAAAAGAAACTGATAAGTGACTCAAATCACAAACCAGTCCGTGATGAGTCGTAACCTATGTAATTGAATGGAGACACGAACACGGCGCAACTGGTTACAAACCCGTCGGACGGGTTTGTAACTCCATTCAATTACATAGGTTACGACTCATCACGGATTGGTTTGTGATTTGAGTCAGTTAGTTTCTTTTGAGTTGCTCCGTGTGCAACGGCCTAAGACTTATCGAAAGCGATCGGATTTAATGCACCTTGGCCAATGATTTCCCATGGCTGAGGATTAGCTGAAGCAATTGTAAATCAAAGACAGACCTCAGATTGAGTTCTTCTTGATTACAAAACAAAAATTAAGTGTAAATACCCATAAATCTTTTGAACTTAAATGTGAGTGAATACTTATTGAAGATTCTGTCTAAATTCATCATAATGCTGGGTCCAAATTTATATAGTTCGATCTAACTTCGTAAACAAGCCTTTTTTTCCAATAACAATGGTGCAAAATTACCCTTCAGTGAGCGCGCCCGAGTACAAAGGGCAACATTTTCGTAATTTTGAATGGTTTGTTTTTACATGTAAGGTTTGAATGTTCTAAGCAGTTTCTATTTATAGCAACACCCTTTCTAATGCAGGTCTGATTTTATGACCCTTGTATTCCTATCCATTCATTGTTAGTCATGATTTAACCGTGGTAATACTGCGATTATACAGGATTACAATACGACAAAAGCAGGAGTTGATGTAGTCTATCAAATATGCAGCTGTTACACGATATCCCGCAGATCACGAAAATAAACAATCTCATTGATTTTTAGGTTTTTGGACATAATAGGAATCAATTCGCAAATTGCTCTTAGATCCAATAAGCCGTACAGTTTTGAAATAAGGCTGTTGTATTTACATTCTCTGTCCTTTAATTACAAATATATCTCAATATTATCAACATTTTATATCTTGTCATAAGATGCAGAATTATTTTTTTCAATTTGAAAAAAAAAGTTTATTACTAAAGGAATAATCAAGGTTGAAAGAGACGTTGCACTTTGTGCCACGCGCGCCTGCTGGTGTTCCAAAAATTGGCGCGCCCGCTGAAGGGTTAAAGACTATATACGAATGGAAACGAACGATTCTTTGCGCTGATAATCATCTGCCTTTTTCAAATTAAAAAATGAAATATACTTCGTTTTTAATTTTAAATTTACACTGCATTGAAAAAGACTGCCGAGTATCAGCAGGAAGTAGTGTTTGTTTGTTTCTGTTTAGTAGTTAACTCTTATTAGCTCCATTTTCCGTTGTTACTGAACAAAACCTGAACTATCCATTGGAATTGAGTACGTGGCGTAGAGTTTGATATGTAAATAAAACAGTTTGAATTTTAAGATTTTATGCTAGAAGAGGCTTTTATTGTCTGTAATACAAAACATCAAATTTCTAGTCCCAAGTATTTGTTAGAGTCGCTGAACTTCAAACAATGTTATAGTTTCTACCGTTTTTCAGTTACTCATTTATTATTAAAATAAAATTTTGATTCAACCTTTCAGTGTTTCAAAAGTATTTCAGGTTTGTCTACTAAAGTCGAATTAAGTTAAATGTTACTTTAAAGAATGATTTTAAATTAATGTCAAGTTGAAATTATTACAGATTCAATGAAGTGTTCTGTAAATTGTTTTTCCGAGTGAATTTCCCTACAAATGGAAGTGTATACAATTCTGTGAAAAGAAACTATTAGCAATATTGTCTCTTTACAAAATCCTTGAATCTGAAAATGTTTAATCGAAAACCTAGATTGAATTGTTTTATTAACAGATCTCTCTAGGTTTAAACTTTATCGTATAAACTAACTCCAAAATTCTAAAAAAAATATCTAAAAAATTAAAATCATTAAAACTAAGTGCTAAATAATAAAATTAAATATTTTATTCAGTGTAGGTAAAATTGTTGAATGTATCAACATATGTTTAAATCAATCATTTGCCTTTGCAGTAACTAAGATTCAGCTTTGTTTTACACAAGTAATTTTGATGACTATGAGCAGTTTGTAAAATAAAGAAATATTTTCGAGGCAAATTGTAAGGCAAAAATATTTATCGAAATACGCATATCTGTTATACTTTTCATTTTCTCTATTTATGCTGTTACCTGTTTATAACTATTGATCACAAACATTATAAACAGGAAATCCAACATAAATAAAGCACAAATAGCAGTAAGGTGCAATTTTGCATACGGCCGTTTCGAAGCTCCAAAGGAGCTTCTTCATCAGTGCAAAGAATCGAGCTCCTTTGCAGCTTCGAAACGGCCGTATGCAAAAATTGCACCTTACAGCTATTTGTTTCTTTGGTCTGATGAAGAAGCTCCTTTGTAGGTTCGAAACGGCCGTATGCAAAATTGCACCTTACTGCTATTTGTGCTTTATTTACGTTGGATTTCCTGTTTATTCCTCGAGCACAAAGGTTTTGTATTTTCTTTTCACAAACATTAGACTGTTCCCATACAGCCTTCTTTCAGTGAAATCAAACATTTGTTGGTTACTCTAAAATACTATTTTTTTTTCTCTCTTTCAGATCAAGGATGAAATTCTTCGCTTTCTTAATGCTTTTTGCTGTTGCTACGGCAAACAGACTTCCTTTCGATCCCGAGCTAGACGCCCACTGGGAAAATTTCAAAGTAAGAAGATGTGTTTTGTGTAATGCAAAATAACTGAGGTTCGGTGTAAAGCCTATAAAAACAACATATTTCTTTAAATGTACTGTAAAAGAGAGTGCGCGCTGTTACTTATGATGTAACTTCAAAGATTTGAAACGGCCTTTCCCCAGTATTTCGAAAATAAAATATTGCGGAGTACGTAGATAATGTTTATTTAAAAAGAATTTAGTTTTTAAAATATTTCTAACTTGCCCTAAGCGTATATGATGTAAACATATCGCAACCCGGCAAGAAAAATGACACAAGTAAAATAATTACAAGATAAAGAGAACTTTTTATATACCATGTTTTTAAATTTTCTGTTGAATCATATATATTTGACAATTCTATGTATTAACTAGCTGAAAACCCGCACTTCGCTTCGGAGTACATTCAAATTAAATACAATGGTCAATGTATGCAATTAATGCCAAAAAAAATAAATTTATATATTTATAATAAATGCGACGATCAATGTATACAATTGATGTAATATATATATATATATATATAAAAATCGTAAGGGATATTTATTTTTTTGGGATAATATCCAATCGTCTGCTGCATTAGAAAGAAAAAAAATATTTTTTCTGTCTATTTAGTTGTTATGCACGTGACGATAAATTTATTTAAAGTACCAGAAAAAGAAATCACGTGATCGGCATTTAATAAATTAAATTCTAGAAATTAATCTTTAAAAATTCACCAAAAATCAGAAAATCGAGGTAAAGATTCGAAAAAGATTTCATTTTAAAGGAATTTTTATGATCTTTCTCGTGATATAAATTTCATAACCCTCAAATTATTATTGTAAATGCAAACTTAAAAAAAGTTACAATAACAGTTTAAAAATTTAATTTAAAAAAATCTAAGAAGAATTTTTTTAAAATCTTTCTTAGTGCACCCCTACACTATAAGAAGAATCGCCATGCAAAATTTCAGCCCTTTAGGTCCAGCGGTTTGGTCTGTGCGTTGTATGTCAGTGAGTCAGTCAGTTACGGAACTGTTTTATATATATAGATAAATACTTTTTAAAAAAATTCTGGGTGAATTATCCCATCAACTTGAAAGAAAATTAAGTTAATTGGAAGTTAACTTGCGTTTAACTTTTCATTCCCGTACCAGCCAATAGATGGCTGCACCAGTCTACAAAACAAAATTAACTGAAAATTATTTCAATTCTGCTTAAAGATGGCTAACGGTATTAAAATAATGCATTGTCATCGTGTTCTGAGCTATTCTAAAAGCTTCAAATGTCTAGCTAGTCGGGAAGTTAGTTAAAAATCGATTGCAAGATTTGTACGGGACAAACACACACACACACACAAACAAACAAGAAAGCGAGTTAATAAAAACATGGTAAAAAACGGCAATTTTGAGGTTATGTCATTGAAAAATATGTATGAAATGCCCCATCGTGCACGAAAAACGACACATCTCTATCTCGCAATTTGTGAAACCCGAGGGCAGTTTTATCAGTTTTATTGTAATGCTAGTTCAAGCTATACAGTATTCTTTAAGTTGATTTTTCTCAAATGCTGCATTTTTGAGTTGTGTTCCTTTTCTTGCTGTGGTGCGATATGAAAATATTACCGAACATACACACACGACATCCTTATGATACACTCTCTAGAAGCGGTTTTTAATAAATAAGTTATTCACTTATATTTCTAAGCATTTTTGAAAATATATATTATAGTATTTTAGTATTAACAATTATAACTACAAATAATAGTAACCATAGTGACCGAGTAACCATAAGCGAAAAGAAAAAAATGCCAGTTTTTTCAGCAAAATTTGTGTCTAATAGTTCTCTGAAATATTAAATTTATCTGTAAAAATAATTATTTATCGAGAAAAGTCTATAAAAAAGGTAAACAATTTGCATGTAGTTAAACATTATATTACATTTCTCTTAACTGATGTCATGCATGTCGAATTTTGTGCAATGTTAAATTGGTATTCATTGCTATTTAAGTTTGTCGCCCTTGTATGAATAGATGCAGAATTTCAGTTTTATATTGATAAATACCGTGAAATTTTGGAATATAGGAATAATGATGAAATAAGTAAAGTATATTGATTCTATATAAAAATATTCAATTTCGTAGTTTGATCTCTCTGTAAGACGCTATCCTATAAATTCTTCATTAAATAATTCTTCAAATAACATATGCATAAACACTTTTAAGAGTATATCATGAATGAACATCTCTTTTAATTAAAAGGGAATTAGTTTACTAAAAATCAATTGTTTAACATCAGAAAATGTCCATGAATTGCTTCAACTTTCGTCTTTTCATGAATTCCAGCAAATCAAATAGTTCTCAAAATACCTTAATTTACGCTCTCTGTAATCGAAGCATTTCTTTACATAAAGAGCTCTACAAAAGTTTCATCTAAGTAAGGAAGTATCAGTTTTAGAATGTTTATCTATTCAATGCGTTATTTATTCCTGTCTGTGAATAAAGTCTTTTGCCGATGTCTTTTCCGCTACACGTATCTTTCAAATGCATTTAGTTTTGTGCGGCTTAGCTATTGAAACGTGAGATTTATCGGACTCACTACTTAAAGCTTTAAACATTAGTTTCTGTCATTCGTTTTATCTTCATTTTGTAATGTCATATTCAGGTAAGGTAATTTGTGGAGGGACATTTATTCTTCTGCACAGACTATTAAGAATTTAAAACGCCATTCAGATGCAAGAAGTCTCGATGTTTTGGATCTTAGAGATAATCTTAAAATATTAATGTTTCTGGAAACATTCAAAAGAATGATTCATTCCCCTGGAATTAACACCTATGTTTAACTTGCCAACTTTAAATATAAAGTATGTCCTGTTTGTATGTTCTATAAAATGTATGCATATATATATATATATATATATATATATATATATATATATATATATGTATATATATATATATATATATATATATATATATATATATATATATATATAACTTTTAATCTTTTAATTCTGCATTATTTATTGTTGTATTATGATCTGTTTACTTAAAACCTTTTATATCCCAATTTTTTATCGATATATGCTGAATTATTCATTATTCCTTTTTGAATTTTTCGTTTCGCGGATAATTCATGCTTCATAAACGAAAATGGATCGAAATTAAAGGAATCTTATAAAAGAGTATTAATAGGGCTTGTAAATTAAAGAATATCACAAAATTTGTATAGATAATTGATCTGGATATCTTTTTCAGTCTAATTATTATTTTAATAATACCCTATTTCTGCATCCACTTCCCACTATATGAAATTTCTTGGGACTATTTTGGGACTATTCTGAGATTATCCATGTTTTCCTTTTATAGATGTGTATTGATTAGTTTGGATAACTGAGAGTTCAGTAGAGTTTCAGGCACAATCTTTCTTCGGTTTTTTTAAATGTTTATAGAGTTCACTCTTTTCTTACCGTTTGTTGTTAACGTGCAAATATTCATTCATTTTGATGACTAACAATTGAGAAAATGTGGCTGATTTTCGTAAGTTTGAACAGGATGAATATTCTGAAATACTCTTTTGAAACAGTTGTGAAATAATATATAATTTATACCTGTTTATTAAACCGTAAAATTCCTTGATATGAATTTTCAAAGTGCACACACACGCACATGCCCACGCGCACGCGCGCTCGCGCACACACACACACACACACACACACATACACACATATATATATATAAACCTGAAATGTCTGTAATAAGGGTGCAATCGCTGTTCAAGCGCAGGGATTTCGTGCAAATTGGAAAGTTAATTGGATCCAAATACCATTTATTTGCTTTTATTCGGTGTTATTATGCCTCACGAATTATGAACATTGCATGCACTGAATGATCGATTATCCGAGCTAATTAATCCACCAATGGGCTCAAAAAACCGGAAAACACAGACAATCTAAAAACGTACCTGCGTACGTAAAAAGTTAAACTTTCTTATGTTTTTAAACAACCACGTACAGTGATTTAAATAGAAGTTTTTTTAATAAACCAGTCAAAGTATTTTAAAAAATCTCTCCGTTAAAATATCTGTTACATTTCTTTGTTTATGAGGCATGTTGGGCAATTTGTAATCGTGTATTATCTTTAAGCTTTTTCTTTTGTGATGCCGCAGGTAATCGGGTTTTTGCAATCTTAAATATCGCAGAGCTTTTATTCAAACAAAGTTAATCTGTATGATAAAGAAATTTACTTTGCTGTCTTTCTGATTTTATTTGTAGAAATTGTATGGTAAAACATACAACAACAGAGAAGAAGGTGCTCGCAGAATGATATGGGAAGGTCACGTGAACGATATTATGCATCATAATCTAGCTGCTGATATGGGACTTTACTCATTCATGAGAGGCATCAACGAATACACAGATTTGGTAAGATACGAAATTTTTGACCATTTTAATCAATGTTAGAAGAAACATTTTTTTTTTGTTTATAGAATACGACTGTAGAATGTTTGCTTGAGCTTGAATATTATTTAACAGGCTTATAGCTAAATGCAATATGATCTATAAAAAGAGAATCTCGGCTCACCATCTTCTTACATTAACATGGTAAAGTAGTACACGTTATGAAAAACAAATGAATGATTAAATTAACAATAAAAGTTACTTTTACATGTTAAGTCATAAAAAGACCGTGCCGTGTTCCTGTTTTAGGTTTGAAACATAAAAAAGGGTAAACGAATGCAAGAAAATCAGCATATATATTATCTAGGAAAATGATATACTTATATTTGAACTTTCTAAGAAATATAATCATAGGCACTATAAAATATATCCGCAAAATTACCTGAAAAATACCGACCATTTCGTGTCAAACCCGTTTACCCAAGAAGCCAATGCAAGCCGTAAATGCCCGTCCTTCTGTTTCCGAATATCGTTATAAGGATCTGCCAGAGATATTTCATATATATATATATATATATATATATATATATATAATAAAAAATGTGTTGTTGCTTATCCTATCTGATCTAGCCGATAGACTAGACCAGATCCAATGGACCGGACACATTTAAAAAATCCAAGACAAGCAGGGGATTCTGCGTCAAATTCTCCTTTTCAAGCCCCAAGCAAGAAAGAAGATGGTCAGGGGTGGAATGATTGATGTTACATTTTCCACAAATAGGGAAGATCTTATTGCCTTGATCAAATTTAAGGCACTTCAGGTGACCACTTAGGAGTCTCGACAAAGTAGTCTGCTGAGCATGATTGCCCACAAAAGCTATAGCTCCTCCCGGCTGTCTGCCACAATACCAGTCATGTGGTGGAGGAGATTGCCATGAAAGGGCGATGGCAGATTTAACTCTTGAGCAGATCTCCTGTAAATATCCTAAAAATGTTAAACATTTTAATGCATAATCAATGAACCCGTCTCACATACACATAAAACGTACTCGCGTACTAAAAATTATAAGGAAAACCTTTTAAAATATAAAAAATTAAAAATTTTCATCACTGGAATTAAATTATCCCAATAAAGAAATTGCCTCTACATGTTGAATAATTAAGTATATCATTCAAATTAACGTCTCTGAACGTCATTAAAAAATAGAATTTTTTAAACGGAACAATATCGAGACCCTTATATATATGAAATGAACAATTGATAAAAGTTTGAAATATTCTTTCTTCTGACAAATAGAAAAAAAGGGAGAACAAGAGATACGATTCATGAATTTTTCAACAATGTCAGGTCAGGTTGGATACATTAAAAAAAGAAATAATCTAACTGTATCAGAATGGGGAATTAGAAATAATTCATGTATATTTTATTCTTTTCTTTCAGACCCACGAAGAATTCGTTGGCAGAATGACTGGATTGGCATATACCCCTAAACTGAGAAACAACGGAAGCACCTGGCTGCCTCCATCCAATGTCAAATATCCTGAAAGAGTGGACTGGAGAGAGGAAGGGCTTGTCACACCTGTCAAGAACCAGGTTAGCAACGATTTCCATTACTTGTGGCTCAAGTGACATTGATATGCTTAAAAAAAATGAAGCATTAGGTGAAGAGTGTGCGATATTTAACCCGAGAGGGAAATTTTTGAACACTTGTTTCAATTTTTTACAACACTGTTATGAGGGCTAATTTATGCGGCTTAGAATTAATTAATGGCTTCACTGAAAATTATTTGGAGTAGAGAAAATTATTTTTCATCATTTGTTTAAGAATTTTTCATTTTTTAAGATATGACATAATTTTGAACGAGAAATTAAAATTAAATGTATTTCTTGATTGCATAAATACTTACGAATAAATTTGTATTTTTAATCAAATAATATTTTTGATCCCGTTTATATGTTCCAGGAAAACTTTCAAATGGATCGTTCTCGTATAAGGGGGGAAATACATGATAAGTATAAATAATAAACATTGATTGTGTTATGAAACGATTAATCTTTCCTAAGCGTGTTGAAACTCTAATTAATCGAAAACAATTAGCATTTCTGGTTGCTAAGTATATTCTCTGAACTTTAAAAAAAATTATTGATGTTTTTAGCGTTTAAAAATATCAAATATAGAAAATTTATTTATATTGCAAGTGGTGGAATATGTTTGGTGTAAGCTTCTACGTTATATCTCTAGATCTACGGAATAAAGATATTATGCCTAAAATAAAAAAAAAATCATCCCTTATGTAAAAAAAGTGATACTACCTCTAAAAACATGCGTTTAATACACTTTTCAATGTCGAAATATGTGTAGATGAATATATAATTTATTCCCATATATATATTACTTGGAGTAGAACACAGCCTTAATACAACTTTATGACAACTTAAACATTTTTATAGATGAGCTCATAAACAAACATTGAATGGCTAATGTAACATATCACATCATAGTTAAATGGTCCGAATATCACACCTGAAAGCCAAAAAATAGGAGTGAAGTATTCTTTATAGCCCTTGGCTTTTCCCATTTTAAAGAATAATAATAAAAACTAGCAATCAGGTTAGTTTGAGGGATACAGTTCTATCAACAGTTACATTTTACTGCCAAGTAAACTATTGCCCGAAATATAGTTCGTCTGGGTCTTTCATTCGGTAGTTGAAAATGTGAAGTTGTATGTGTGTACATACATACATACATACATACATATATATATATATATATATATATATATATATATATATATATATATATATATATATATATATATATATATATATATATATATATATATATATATATATATATCATTAAACTGATTCCTAAATTTTGGAGCTCTTTCTTTTAAAATCACGTACTCATAATATTTCTTGGTTTTTCCTTTATTTTCACTGCATGGTAACTTTGTCAAAGTGCTTTGGGGAGCTATCCTGCACTTTTGTATTCTTCGTCCCATTAAATAAATATACTTATGTCCTCAACCCTGGATTTGTCATTTTTTGTGATTGATGACCTGATGCAGCAACTTTTCATTTACTTTACAGTAAATCTTCATTAGTTTTGCCGTTATATACACTATTGAAATGAATGCTATAGCATGTTTTGACTACAAAAGATTTATTTTTTTTTACCCATAGAAGCATTAAATACTTTTCATTTTACTCAGATCGTGTGGTAGTGTAGCCACATACGCTTGTATGAGCACGTATTTTTCACAGGGATAAAATACTTAATGGATTAAACAGGCAAAAACGTTGATTTCAACAGTTGAAGAGTATTTGCGTTTAACAGCTTGGTTACAGAAACGTATTTATAATGAATTCTTTTTTTACAGAAAGACTGTGGGTCTTGCTGGGCATTTTCAACCACCGGAGCTCTCGAGGGTCAGCATAAAAAGAAGACTGGGCAACTTGTCTCTCTAAGCGAACAAAATCTTGTCGATTGTTCAAAACCTGAAGGTTAGTACAAACTATCAGTGACCTACCTCATTTACTATAAATAATACTCGTTGCTGAATTTTTTTATATGAGTCATTCCAATGTCTAAGGAGAATTTTACTTTGACTGCGAAGTAACAAAAATTCTTTTTTTCCAATTATTATATTAATTTACCGATACAAGATGAACCTAGGGAACAGATTTTGAAACTGGCAGGAATAAGTTGGTGTTAGAAATTGTATGAAAAGATATTCAGTCAAGAAATATCTGGACAATATACACTTTTCACGTATTACGAACTTTGTCGCCCTCTTTTCATACTTTCTTTGGCCTTATACTATTTAAACTAGAGACCTCCTATTGAGTTTATACTTCTGGAAGACAATTTTCTAAACCTTTTCACGTTTCCACTCTGTCAGAAGGCCGATCTCCCATCAATAATTTTAAATATTCACGAAATATAACATATTTCTAGATCACCCGTAACGAGTCTCAATATAGTTCATATATTGTCTAGAAAAATGTACGCGAAGTTTGTTATAGCTTCGAAACGGAAGTTTATTTTGAGAGAATTCAAACAAATCGTAGATTTCATTCCTGTCGTCCTCGTAACAAGAATCTAAACGAATTAATCTTTATTATTTTCTGCAGCAACTCGTCTACAGTACTCAAGGAATACTCCCGATGAAAACAATTTCGGTTTATTTGACTTTTTCCCAAAACTCGCTAGCATTTTTCATTCTTCTTCCTCAGTTTGCTTTATTGGGTGATGGATTAAGAGCGCCATTGTCATACTTTTCCTGCTTGACGACCCACCTATAAAGCGGATTCAGATCGGGTACAAGCTCCCTTGCTAAGCGTGAAGCTTGAACCTATAGCCTTTGGTTCCGAACGACAGTGCTCTAGACACTGATTGGTTCTACTACGCTTTGAGCCTCTTGGAATTACATACAAAGCGGCCTTTTTCGGGGAAAATATTTATGTCGAAAACAAAAGTTCCACTTTTAGCGGTTAGATGGCAACAAGAAAATTTGAAGTGGATTGCCATCTTTCGCCTAAATTTAATAACGAGCATTATGAATTATCAATAAAAATACCTGTAAGTAGGTAATAGATTTTAAAGAAAATTGTTTTATTCTGATATTTATAACAGGGTGATGTATTTTTTTAAAAATATGACGCCATAGTGGATTGTTTTTACTGCATCGAATAAACAGACTTTCAAAATTTTAGTAATATGCAGATAGCTAAAAATAGCTTGTTGGTGAAAATTTGTAAATTTTAACGTTTATAAATATATTATAGGAACAAATGGTTGCGGCGGAGGTACAATGGATCAAGCTTTTCTTTACGTTAAGATCAACAATGGCATTGATACCGAAGAGTCCTATCCATACACTGCAATGGTAAGAATCTTATTTTCTGTTTAAATTAATAGAAAATTTATCTCTCTAAAATGCATTTTCAATTTTTGAGTGCTAATTGCATAGTTATGTTAATTGGTGTTGAACACATTTAAGTATAATCTTGAATACATAAGTTTTGATAAGTGCTATATCTGATCCAATCAGAATTACAGGCAAAGAAAATTGTTTTAGGCTATTGATTTTAATCTTTAAGAAAATTTTGTAGGAGAGAATATTTCGAAGCAATTTTCTTTCTGAGTTTCCACGATTAGCTTCCCAAAATCCAACATATAATTTTATGAAAATATTTTTAGGGTTGAAAATGGACTCTAAATTTCCCGATGGAAAAACACTACAATTTTTAAGATTTTAATACTATATTATATGTTATTTTTTATCAGACTCATTGCTACTCTTTTCTGTAAATCTCAGTGGGCTGTCTCTGAAATTCTCTTATTAACTGGCGAAATCTTTTACGTATGTTCAGGTGGAATTTATTACACCTTCGTAGATTCTCTACTCTCATGGTTTGTCGTCAAAGTTTTTGTTGTGTTTTTTTGGGGGCATTTAGCTCCTAAATCTGTTGATATTAAAATTAATTAAATTGGAACCCCTCCTTTTAGTGTTTTAGACTTGTTGATAATAGTGAGAAAAATTTGTCGGTTGATTGAAAGCGCTAATGCAATCTTTTGCTACGTGAGGGCTGATTAGTCTGAGACCTTCTTTTCGGAATCGGTTTCTATTTAAAGCCGATTCCAAGCTCCACAGACATCTATACCGATAGTGGACTTTGCACCCACAGACTATTGTTTCAAATGCCAGCAACATTGAAAATAAAGCTCTGGATAAGTATTTCAGAAATAGTGCTCTAGCCATTCTGCCATCGTTCGGCTTTGCTGAGAGAGAAATGCTTTTAATATACATTTTGTTTTCGCTCGCTTGTTTATGTGACCAATATTGTCTAAAAATATGATTAAGTTTTCAGTTTTGTGTTATAATATAACCAACTGCGAATTTGTATTTTAAGGTAATAGGTATAATTTTTAGTTTCATTTTTACATCTTCCGAGTAAAACTCGTTTTAAGGCAATTTTTCTGTAGTTCTCCCCCGTAATAGAGAGCAGATTAGCAAATCGCCAGGAACGTTTGTCTCCACTTCATTGGGGGCAGATGGTTCAGAAGTGGGAATTTTGATTCAGCCACAAAAGATCATTTTATATTTTCCATTTGTTTTAAATATAACTGTGCTTTTGTATTTGACAGGATGCCTACCTAATATTTAGTTCACCGTGGGATAATACAGACATAGCAAGATTTAAATCCTTTATGAGATGTAACTCAGAGAATCATGAATGTTGCCAAACCTGAACAGCACGATAAAAGACCAGTGAAAATTGTTCGGGTTTTCTTAGTTAATGTTTACATCTTTACATCTAAGATTTTATTTCATTGACCAATATCCACGGCTTTTTGAGTCAAAATTGTTGAGATAGTATACCTTGACTGTACAGCTTTCAATAATATTGGTAGTGGATAGTTTGACTTCAATTTCGAGTTCAGTTAAGTTTCATGATCTTATTATGTATTAATTTTATATTTCAGGATGGACAATGCCACTTCAGTAGATCTAACGTTGGCGCCACCTGTTCTGGTTTTGTAGACATTGATGCTGATGATGAGGACGGTCTGATGAAGGCTATCGCTACTGTAGGACCCGTTTCTGCTGGCATCGATGCGGGAAAAATAAGCTTTGCAACTTACAAGTACGTTTATTTATGTCCAGGAAAACCTATGTTGTTTATTCATAAACTTTCATTTCGCTAATTCGAATGTATAAATAAGTCCTTTACACTAATTTTCCTATGAAATTAGTTGAATTCCAATAATTGGGTAATGCAAGAGAGCGAATATGGAAAAAAGGATAAAAAATTAATTATTTTGCTGAAAAATAAAGCAAATATTTTAAAATTTTGCTATCAATGTAAATTTTAACTTTTATATTCAAAGTGGAAGCTTCCTTCCTGATCCTCGTGAGTCATCTAAGAATTTAATAGCAGTCTATTGTCATCCTCACGGTTGTTCATCAATTTTTACTAAACGATACCTTATCTCACGGAATACCAAAACTTTTTCCCAGTGCCCATGAAACTCTTTTGGCAGCACTGACATATGTTATTGAATAATATTACTTAAAAGGATCTCTATACTTGAAAAAGAGTAATGAAATGAGAACAAAAGTTTCAGCAATTGAGATTTCAACACTGATAATATTTGCTACTACCACTTAAAATGATGAGACTAATATGAGCTAATGGATAGGACTTAAATAAAAAGTTTTGCTAAGAATAATCATAACACAAAAATGAAAAAAAATAAATGTTTTTGGAAGTTATTGATTACCTTTTCATTGTAAATAATATCCACAATTTGTACAACAGCTCGAATGGCACAGTAAAGAAATCTATAAAATATATGAATAAGATATTCAACAATAAGTGAAAATGTATTACACATAAAAACTAACAGTTTAATAGAATAGAGAATAAATATGCATTCATTACATATTCGAATTGAAGTCTCAGACTAGTTTAACTCTTTTGGCTAGTTTTTATAAGTATATGTAGATAAAAGTCAGATACTTGATACGCGCAGATTACATTTTTACTTGGGGGTGGTATTCTTTTAATTTTCTGGCCCTGAGCAAAGAGAAAATTAAGCGACAAATAATGAAACGAAATGTAAAAACGAAAGCAAGTAAAACTATTTTTTTCTAATGAGTGTGAAAGCCTAATACAGGGTGGCTAATAAATACTGTGACAAATATCGAATCATTTAATTACACACAGATGAAATAGAAAATGGAAAATACAACAATATTATGAACATTATACATGAAAGTTTACCATGAAATAATTTTACTCGAATCAACCGCCGTCTTTATCGATTACTAAAGATAATCTCTTACTCCACTGTCCTATTGCGGCACGAATCATTTTATGAGGTAATTTGACCCATTCACTCCGTATGGAAGCTTTGAGGGAGTCCAAACTTCTGTGCTGCTTAGCATTTACTTTAGACTCTAAAATCCCCCAAATGCAATAGTCTAAAGGATTTAGATCTAGTGAAGAAGGTGGCCAATCTTCTTGCTTGATAAACTTCGGGCAATTGGCATGGAGCCATTCCTGTGTTGTTTTGGATCGGTGGGACGGTGCAGAATCTTGCTGAAATATCCAATTCTTTTTGGGATACAATCTGTTAGCATGTGGTAATAAACGTGTAGCCAATACTTCCTGTTTGTAATATTCAGCATTGATTTTTACCCCTTTATCGATGAATTTCAGAGGCAGTTTTCCATTGTGTGACACTGCAGCCCAAACCATAACAGAATTCTTGTTCTGAAAGCGTTTAACAGTTCGAAGATTTTCAGGTATATCCTCGAAGGTTGCTGAATATACAACATCATTTTTAGCATTATAACTTTGTTCTATACAAAACAGCTTCTCATCAGAGAAAATTATTTTTTCAACACTTTTGCTACCGTGCCGGTTCAGCAATTTCTTACATCTTTGTAACCTTTTTACTATTTGTGCAGTAGTCAAACCTTGAACTTTTCTTTTGCGATAAGGGCGAAAACCCAGGTCTTCATTTATGATAAGTTGCATAGTTCTGCTACTGATGTTCTCTTCTGCAGCCATTTTATTTGCAGAACGTTGTGGATTTCTTCGTATCTTTTCACGAATTCTTTTGATACGTTCTTTTGTACGAACAGTGCGTGGACGACCGGACCTTGGTCGATCTTTACATCTATTGGTATCCAATAATCGATTTATAGTCCCATATATAAACGTCCTATTAAAACTAAGGCATTTTAATTGCTTAAATATTTTACCTGCAGAAAATCCGCGATCAAAAAGCTGTTTAACCATTAACCTTTAGGCTTCTATCTTTAAAAATATTCTACATGTTTTACTTTAAACAAAAATCGTCTGCGCTTACAAAAAGTTGCCAATCACACAAATAGATAGATAAATTGTTTTTCCAAACGATTAAAATTAACTCTTATTTTTTGGAGTGTTACAGTATTTATTAGCCACCCTGTAGATGTTCTGGCCTTCTTTTGTCGACAGACTCCCCTGAAACCTTCTCTTTGTATTGATACAAAATAAAACTTTTAAGAACATTGTTTGTGTTTTATGTATGTTCTTTTTTATCCTCCAAATTATGTCATTATAATGATGAAATATAATTCTTTTTAGGAGTGGAATATATGACGATCCCACTTGTTCAAAAGATGAATTGAACCATGGTATTTTGGTTGTTGGATACGGAACAGAAGATGGTAAAGACTACTGGCTTATCAAGAACAGGTAACTATAACAGACTTAAGTGCTTTGCTATTCAACACCCTCTGAAAATTAATATACGTTGTAAAAAAAACTTGAGTGTAATTTTTCAATTTATTGGTTTATTTCCCAACGGTTTCATAAATAATTAATTTTAATTATTATGTATGCCGTATGGGAAAGTTTGAGACCCTGTTCACAAAAACTTTCCCTAATATTACAACTTACAGCTTTGAAAGGGATATAACTTCAGATCCTGGCATATATATGAAAAAAGTCTCATGTCAGCATTTTATTGCTTCACATGCTGCCAAAAAGTTTTTCGGAATTTTTGAAAAGAATTGCCCTAATGTTCTACGTATATGAACTACCTTAGAGAGGGCTGAAAAAAGACATTTCACTACATTCCAATTTGCACTTGTTGGATAGGTTAGTTCTCTACACCACCTTCGGATGTATTTCCTTCTGATTCAGTGGAAAGATATGAAAAAAGGTCTGCATAAATTATGCGACTAATTTAATGCTTACTCCATTGGTTAACTTACTGCAATCATTTTTAAAACATATGTATGGGAAGTCGGAATTCATCTGCCAAATTAGACAATTCAAAATTTTAGCTTTCTCCCCTTGACTCACATGCATATTCAGAACCAAATTAATTATGTTTGGTTAGATTTTATAGGATGAATTAATTTCTAAATTATCTAACGCAATTATATCAGATGATTAGTAAATTCAGGAAAATAAACTTTACTCCGCTTTGAACAAAAAATATGTGATTATAGAAGGGTGTCACTTTGTAATTAAAGATGTTTCTTTCTTAGTAGAAAGAGGTGTTAAAATTGCTACCTTTATCATTATCAAGTTAAAAATACAATTACCTCCAAGGACGCAAAAGACAACACCAGGTTAATTTAGAATTAATTCCGATGATGACAGGAAGTATTTGCATATCTATTTGCATTATACCGTCATCAATAGCTTCAACAATATCAGTTAACAAAAAGTATTTTTAAATAGTTTCGTCTTAGATAAACAATCTACCATTCTAAGCGCACCGAATATTCTCAAAATTCCACAGTAAGATTAATTATAAAATATATTATGAAACAAGTAGTCGACTGTGCTATTCAAAAGTTAACGGTTCATTGGTTGACTTATCTGGCGGTATCTCAACTATGTGACTGCGTTTGAAGCCTGATTTACGCATGGGTCGTTTTATATATGTTTGAAAGAGGTCTAGGACAAAAAATATAAATATTTATTTGTACACATTACTTAAAGAGTTATTTCCTTGCAAAAGGGTCTTTACGTAAATATCTCTGGACATTTTAAATGAGCCTGAAAATTTGAAATTTTGTTTTTGAAAAAAATTAAAGCCCGTTTAGTGTATGATATATTTGCTTAACCTGTAGCTTATGTTTCATACTATTATTTTACTTTAGTACATAAATGAAAAGTTTAAAAATTATCAATTATTCAGCAAATGTTTTTGATTAACAATAGACGAAACGATGTGGTACTTTTCAAACTTTAGTTCGCTATACAGGAGTAATTAATCCAGCTGCAGGGATTAAAACTTTTTATTTGATCAATTTTGGATCAAAAATGCTTTAGAAATAACGTAATGGTTATCTATTTATATGTATGCATCAGTTGACATCGCACCTCTCATATCACTTCTTTCAAAAATCTTTTCATTCCAATTAAATACTTTCGAAAAAGAAATTTAATATTGTAGCAAAAAACATTAGTAATTTTCAGCCCTTTAAAAAATTAACTCCGGAACAGATTAAAAATTTAAAAAATACTCGGTCTTTTCTTAGGCATCTACCTCCGCAAACACATGTAATTAATATATATATATGTTCATTTATTTATTTTTCCAATGCGGAAGCCACTTGTTCGGAGACACCAGCCCTTGCAATTTTTTTTGCATTTTTATTTGTTTGCTTCTCCATCATGTGAGCACGATTTAGGTGGGCTAACCGTAATTAAAATATTGGAGCAAAACAGCTCATATTTGTTTAAATATGTACACTAGAAATAAGTAGCAGCATAATAAAAAAAGTATTGTTAAAATCAGACGTGAAAAAAATCTAGTGATAAGAATTTTAAAGGGTGTGGTTTTGAGGGGTGCGGTAAATGCTTGGTGAAAAGAGGATTGATTGATCTGTGATTATCTATTGATCATCCTTAAAAAGAAAATTAAGTTTGAAAGGGTGCTGGATTTGGCAGTAAATCGTCGCAAAGAGTGATTTAAACATAACAGTACCGAATCGGAACCATAGTCACTTTAATCATATTTTACTATACTTTTCATTGTCTATTTCACTACTGAGATTTAACGGAAGATTGGTTCATTTGAAATTTCACTAAGCAACCTGTCAGCTAAAAAAAATTGACGGTAAAATATTTTCACAAAAATGGTTACAGAGTTTAGTAATATGGTTCCACGCTGAGGTAAAAGTAAGGATCGCCAATCAATTGAAAGAGCCAACAAAAAAGCTTTTTATAGAGCTTGGAAAAGCAGCTTCTCAAAATTTTGAGAATTGATTCTGATTCTTGCACGCCCAGTAATACGAATTATATGAAAATTTTCATATTAAATCATTCCCCCCCCCGAGAAACGCCGAAATTAGTTTGGATTTCTATTAACTTATAACTCAGTTAAATATTTATGGAGTCCTAGCGGGATAGAGGTTACTATTAAAATTTAGTAAACCTCAGAAATATTTATACATGCAAACATACGAGTATATATTTGAGTAAATAAACCAATTTATTTTTTTTTACAGTTGGGGTGAATCTTGGGGCCTTAATGGATACATTAAGATGTCAAGAAATAATAAAAACCAGTGTGGTATTGCTAGTATGGCTAGTTACCCTCTTGTTTGACGAAGGTTCCAGAAGAATGGACTCAACAGCATACTATAAATATTCATAGTCAATCATACTGCATGTTATATATAATCATATGCCGTGACGGTTGTCATTATGTTATATCACGATTTATTTATGCTAGTTTCATTACCTTTTTTGTGTAACCATTTATGCTTTTAAATAAAATATTTTACTAAGGTTTTATGTAAATTTATGCTCTCATTTATTTCGTTCTGTACATTAATGTCTTATAGATGTATATTATACATGTATAGTACGTATATGGTGTACTATGCACACACACATTTATATATATACACTAGCTGAAAACCTGCACTTCGCTACGGAGTACATTCAAATTAAATAGAACGGTCAATGCATGCAATTAATACAAAAATAAATAAATAAATAAATAAATAAATAAATAAATAAATAAATAAATAAATATATATATATATATATATATATATATATATATATATATATATAATAAATACGACGATCAAAGTATACAATTGGTGTAAAAAAAACAAAAAAATATACTTATAAAAAAAATCGTAAGGGATATTTTTATAGACAAAATAATGTTGAAAAAAATATTCAAATTAAATGTAATAGGACATACTAAAGAATATAGTACTGTTAATATAGTACATTTTGAGGAACATAAAATCTTTTATTTTATTTTAATATTTTTTTGGATAATGTCCAATCGTCTGCCGCATTAGCAAGAAAATTTTTTTTTTTTTGTCAATTTAGTTGTTATGCACGTGACGATAAATTTATTTAAAGTATCAGAAAATGAAATCACGTGATCAGCATTTAATAAATTAAATTCTAAAAATTAATCTTTAAAAATTCACCAAAAATCAGAAAATGGAGATAAAGATTAAAAAAAGATCTCATTTTAAAGGAATTTTTATGATCTTTCTCGTGATATAAATTTTATAACCCTCAAACTATTATTTTAAATGCAAACTAAAAAAAGTTACTAAAACAGCTTAAATATTTAATTTAAAAAATCTAAGAAGAATTTTTCAAAAATCTTTCTTAGTGCACCCCTACACCATAAGAAGAATCGCCATGCAAAATTTTAGACCTTTAGGTCCAGCGGTTTGGTCTATGCGTTGTATGTCAGTGAGTCAGTCAGTAAGTCAATCAGTCAGTTACGGAACTGTTTTATATGTATATATAGATATATTGATTACAAGATTTAAATGATTAGTAAACTATTAAAATATTGGGTTCGAAATTTTAATATGCACCAAGGTGTTATTGATTAAATTCATTATCTTTTCTTCCTCTGTTAAATGTAGGCAAATGTAATGTAAGGCAAATTATAGGAAGTACTGAAACGACGTTGGGAGGAATGAAAAAAATATGAGACATATTGTCGCGACCATCGACGTTCATTGGTTTTGCTCTTTCGGATTTGGTTATTTCTATGTTGCCGTTAACTATCCCGAGAGAATTTTTGAGTTTTAATGAAAAATTTACCACGAAAATTTCCACTCCTTGTTTATACGAACATATATTGTTTCAATTATACAACGCCCACTTCAGTGTCTTTCTTTCAGTCGTGGTATTTGAATAAGCTTACACTTAGATAATGTAATTTGAAATTTAGAAAACATACTTTGCAGTACAATAATCTTAATTCTATTTTATTTAATTTTGTGTGAAAAATAAGATTAACAGATTTTAAGTTTATGATTTGGAGAACCCTAATTCGCTGATTTGTCTCTTACGCGGGATACAGCAATATTAGCACCCGTGTAAACTGAGGGTCGACTGTATTGAGAGAGATTTGAAAAAGATCACCGAAGCATTATTGTAGAAGTGCGAAAAACTCCCTGCCAGAGTGGACAAACAATTGCTGAATCAACAGGTAAACTTGTCTGCGTTTCCATCGTTCGAAAAGATTTATAGGATGGTAATTATCACGGTAGAGTACCGCGGAAAAAAAGCCAGACATTATTGAAGATGATAGGAAGAAGAGCTTGCTCTGTGTTAAAATTTACACAAATAAACCTAATAATTTTTTGCAAAATGATGAGGGCAAATTCAACATTTTTAGCCTAGTTGGTGCAAAATAATTTGGCGTCGCTCTAATACGGAGTCGAAATCAAAGAATATTTTTCCTACAGCTAAATATGGCGGAGATCGCGTAATGCTATGGGGGCGCATGTCATATTCAGGAATTAGTTACTGACATTTTATTAAATGAAGTATAAATGAAAAGCTGTATACTGAAATTTTACGGCATAATTTTCGGTGTAATACTCATCGTCTACTAAGCGAACATTGGAGGGATGCACGGTGTCTTATTTCTATGATGCCCGATACAAATGGGCTTAAGGAGACAGTGGACCTTCAAACCTAACTTTTTTTGTTTTGAATGGATTTGCTTGAAATTTGAATATTGAAATTTGAATATGTGATTAGTACAATAAATATGTAAAAGTGGTTAAAATTTAAAGATGAATTTTATGAATTATTAATTATTAATTATATCAAAAATTGGCCTAATTGAAAATGTTCCATGCGGATTTCTTTTGCATATAATATGGTAATTTTAATTTACAGGATACTTTATAGAACTAACAATGAAACTTATTGCTTATTTTAAGCATTCATTAAAAATATAAAGAGAAAAAAATAATAATAGTGAAAACACCCTTTTTATTACGCAAAATACCTATAAATCATCTTTTCAAGTACAAAATTTAGAAATTCTGAGCTACGAAGCACAATTTTTTTCAATAAAATTCATTTGATATACAGTTAAGTATATAAAACTTAAATTTCAAAGCAATACGATAGTTAGAAATGCGCCTGGATCAGTTTGAATATTCATATGACATGAAATTTTTTATTTTGAGAAAAACACATTTAAAGTTATTGCTATTAGTAACCACATAATATCTAAATTAAATACAAATACCTATAACTTGGAAAGTAATCACAGAAATTAAAAATTCTTTTTGCAACACATTCCTACTCGTCCGTAGTTTCCCAATTCAATAAAATAAAAAAATTGAATTTTTGGACAAATTTCACAATTTTGAAATTCCACTGTCCCCTTAAGTCAAAAACAGTGATTTAAATATACCAAGTTAATGGCTTTTTTACCAATTATAAAAATGTAATTTCGACTTGAGTCTTTTGTACAAAGAAATCTAATTTTGTATACAAAATTGATAGACTTAAGCGTTTTGTACGAGTCAAAACATTTTGTGTTTTTTTTATCAATACTAACAAATATCTAAAAATCACTGTTTTTGACATAAGCCCTTTAATACCGGACATCAAAGATTTGTTCTCATACCAGTCGCAAAGTTTCAACGAAAAATCTGCACTTATAGGTAATTTTTCTATCCATCTCTTACTCTTTTTTTATCGTAGTTTAAGGGGTCAAGGGACCTTCAACCTTAATTTTTTTCAAGTTTTCAATTTTAAAATCTATATACAGAAAGAGAATAATTAATATTCTTCTTTACTATAATAAAGACCCTTAGAATTTAACATAAGGAATTTTGCAGAATATTGCCTGTTTTTCAAATTTTTTTTTCAAAAATGCTAACATTTTTCAAAATGCTCCATGCGCATTCCATGTGATTTTAAAACCCTAAATTTTCTAATAAGTTTACCATATATATATAAATAAATATAACTGTGCATTGAATGGGTTTTTTTTTGTTACGGATCTAATGTTTTAAATAATTTATTTATCTATTTATTTATTCTATTATTTTTTTAACATTATTTCATGTTAAAAAAATATTCTTCTTTACTATAATAAAGACCCTTAGAATTTAACATGAGGAATTTTGGCAGAATATTGCCTGTTTTTCAAATTTTTTTTTCAAAAATGCTAACATTTTTCAAAATGCTCCATGCGCATTCCATATGATTTTAAACTAAAACAGAACAAAACTAAAATAAAATGCATAAAGCTCATAATCATAGGAGGAAACTCTTAAGTGCCCCAAATATGTACCTACAGCGAAATTCTTCGCCCTTGGTATTTACTCCGTCGATATCATTATGTTCAACTCGTAAAACAAGGGATAGATGTGCCTAAGAATGTTGTGGGAATCCAAGAGAGGTTCGCATCTGTACAGCCCGAAGGCTACTTTCTCTTACTGATTTTATTTCCCTCTATGTAGTTGCCTGTAAATATGGCGACTAAGTCATTTGAAATGCTTTTCCTCTAGAGTTGTGAAAATTTCAATGAGTAAATAGGTTGAATAATTTATAATAAAGACGGTCATTTAGCATCGTAATTAAAGGATATGTTAATTGAATACTGCATTTTCAGCACGTATTTTAGTAGCTCTCGCTTCTCAAACTTTTTGAATAGCGCATGCTATTTTTACGTCTGAGCCATTCTTCGAAGCAATTAGTCTTAACTGACATTTTAAGAATTTCGTTAAACTTACAGAATCATAAAATAATTCTTTTTTTAATATTTACCTTCTTTTCTCCAAGACTGTTGCATTGGAAATTCTTATTCGAAAAGAACTACTAGTTGCCCAACCTTTTCGTTATACTATTTTAAAGGCTCTGTATTAAATGACGTCCTTGCGTTAAGCTTTTGCCTAATTACAGATTATATACAAATGCAGATTTTTGAAATGGTTACTACATTTAAAAATAAGATCATCAAATGCAATGGACGTGCTTTTCAAAATATTTTTAATTTAACTTTTCAACAAAACAGTTTTAAATTTTGTATCGGTACATATCAATGTATATATATATATATATATATATATATATATATATATATATATATTATACCGGTTGTTTCAAAACTCGCGCACATAAACCTTTGTGGTTGAGTTTTAAAGACAGATGAATTATGTTACCAAACAGAATAAAGGACAAACAAAGGTTGAACGATTATCTTTATTGTCAGACATGGTAAAACATGTACTTAGGTGTCAGACATGGTCAAATCACAATAAATGTTCAAAATGATGTCCGTTTTCCTGGACACACAGTCGAACTCTTTTTACCAGATTAGTCGACACTTTGCGAAGTGTGTGAGAAGTAATGTCCGATATTGCATGAAGGATGTTACTCTTAAGTTCATCAAACGTATGGGGATTATTGCTGTAGGCGACTTTTTTCAGATATCCCCAAAAGAAAAAATTCGAAATTTACAAGTTCGGTGAACGTGGTGGCCAAAGTCCTTTGTAAATGACACGATCATCGAAAATTCAGTTAAAACTTCCATACTGTCCCGTGATGTGTGACACGTTGCACCCCTTTTGGTTTTTAAGCAGCAAGGATTACCATGCGGATGTGCGCGAGTTTTGAAACACCCGGTATATGTATATATATATATATATATATATATATATATATATATATATATATATATATATATATATATATATATATATAAAAGAGCTTGTCTGTTTGTTTGTCCGCTATAGAATCATAGACTGTTTCACCCACCGGGACCAAATTCGGCACAGTTAATGTTTAGAACCCGAGAAACTTAAATCAGGAAAAACGAAATTTGGGGCTCAATTAGTTTTTTTAAAATTAATTTTTTATTGTTTTTTTTGTGCCCGACAGAGGTGCGTCTACCCCCTGTGGATTCCCCTCGACCAGCTGCGTTAAGAGGGGTGGTTTGAGGATGACGGAGGGGGGGGGTTCAAATTCCAATGCGCGGGAGAAAGAGGGTTGGGAATGACCTAAAAATAAGACGAAGGTCCGCAGGCTCAAAGTTTCTTTCTTTCTTATTGTTTGTATATCATTTCAGTAGAAACGTGCTAAGCGCATTCTGTCTGGCCAGATGAACATGAAAAGCGGGAGTGCAGCCCAGTATTTTTTTGATGAAATGCATGAAATATTTTATATCTATATATCTACCCGGGCAACGCCGGGCAATAATGCTAGTATATATATATATATATATATATATATATATATATATATATATATATATATATATATATATATATATATATATATATATATATATATATATATGTATATATATATATATATATATATTTATATATGTATATATATATATATATATATATATATATATATATATATATATATATATATATATATATACACATAAGACTGCTTCTGTGTTTCCATTTGCTCCATGGTTGCAATGTTTGTGACGTCAGTCTTCTTGCGGTCTCCTTTTCTTAACTTCCACTTTGTCTGGCGCCGGGCTTGGTGTTCTATGATTAAGCAACTGTTTATTCACTTCTGTTTCTTATGGATTGTAAGGAGTCTAAGTATGTTTATTTCTCAGATCATACTTATCAGAAACAATTCATTGGTTTTTTGACAGTATCGGCACCGCTGATGAAGAGATGCTGTCAAAAATCTATTTTTCACTTATCTTTTCATGTTTTTAGTTCCTGGCTGCAGGAGTTTTGAGCATATACTGGTTTTTCACTTTCAATTTAGTCTTATATATATATATATATATATATATATATATAATTATTGAGATAATAAACTTTCACTTTCAATAAAAAAAGCCCAGTCGAAATTCTTTCATTTTATCTCAATAAAGTATCGCCCCTTAATCCAAAGTTTGATCTACAGATAAACTAAGTAATCCATTATATTTCCCCTTAATCCACGTGTAGAGAAATCTTATATAACGTAGAATGTTCCAGGCGTCTGATGCAATATCACCTCATATGACATGTGTGGTAAAATGTCTTGAACTTTCCAGTTAAGAGTTTAGCATACCCGTACTGTCGGGCGAAAAACCAGAGTCCTTTTAGCTTTTGAGTGTCTGTCGCTGAGTGGGAAACATGCACAACTTTTAGCTCTACGTTCTTTTGTTTTATCCTGTGCTGTTCTGTCAACCTCAGGTCGTTTTTTTAGGCATGATAGTCCTGTAGTAATTAAAAACTGTGAATATAATGAAGTGTAATGAAACCATCGAAGTATTCAAAAATAAAGAGACTGTTCCATCAACATTTCGGATGCCTGTGTTCCCCGACTGCATTATCTGTCTATGAGCCTCCCCAGCAACTCCGCCACGACTAAAACCCGGATTACGGAACACTACGGCCGTCTGCACACGGAGCAACTCAAAAGAAACTGATAACTGACCGGTCGACGGGTCAGTTGTCAACTAACCCGGTCGACGGGTTTGTAACCAGTTGTGCCGTGTGCGTGGCTCCATTCAATTACATAGGTTACGACTCAACAAGGACTGGTTTGTGATTCGAGTCAGTTATCAGTTTCTTTTGAGTTGCCCCGTGTGCAGACGGCCTACGAGTGAGTTCACCGTCCTGTTGTTTATCGCCACCTTTATCATTACACACACACACATATATATGCATATATATATATATATATATATATATATATATATATATATATATATATATATATATATATATATATACGTAATTATTTATTTTACGTGATGATAGTCCCTCTAACATTTTACCTTAATATCATTAGCGTTATACAAGATTTTTACACGTACAACATGATTTCCTATAATGCACTTTTATACAATGCAGTAACATATTAATGGCGTTATACGGAAATCTAATATATTGACTAATTTTGTAGAAAATGTTTAGGGAATATGATACGAAGTAGAGGAATTGGCGTAGCTTCACAATTTGAATGCTATCGGTGGAGTATAAGCCGTTCTAGTTTTTATTTTGTTGAGATTATGCTATCCGTCGTGGTTAGTTAGCTGTATACCACAAAAAGCTCAGTCATGCAGGTGAACAGGAAAAAAATATGCCTTACAAAAAATTGAACTATCAAAATGTTATGAACGCTAATCAAGCGAAATATAAATCATGCATGAAAATTGCTCCGGTTTTCACATTAATATTTCCCCTGAACAGAAAAATTATAAACATATTGATTCAGAATAGATGAATTATGTCCTCCTTTCGCAACTTAACGAGATTAATTAAATCATTATATTCAGGCAAGATTTACAAGAATTTCTTGGCACAAATGTCGAGCTATTACAACTACAAGGTGTGCCCATAATGTAACCGGACAATTTTTTTATAAATAAGAAATATATTACTCACCTTCAAATAAATTTATCTCCTTCAAAATAATGCTAAAGGAGCTAAAGGAGTCTATACAATATTTTCAACGTTTCTTCAAGTCATCGAAACACTGTTTATAGGCATCGGAACTAAGTGTTCGCAAAATACGCGTAATATTTGATTTAATATCCGAGACGTTTTCAAATCTCTGTCCTTTCATAGCCATCTTAAGCTTCGGAAAAAGGAAAAAATCAGTTGGCGATAAGTCGGGAGAATATGGTGGGTGATTAATCACTGTAATTGAATGCTTAGCAAGATATTGTTGTACAGAAATTGCTGCATGGGGCCTAGCATTATCGCATAAAAGAAACCATTGCCCAGAATCAAACAGTTCCTTCCTAACTCGCCTTATCCTGTTTCTTAATCGAAAAAGCACCTCCTTATAAAAATACTGATTAATTGTTTGATTTTCAGGAACAAATTCGTGGTGAATAAGTCCTTTGTAATCAAAAAATGCAAAATCCATGAAAGGACAGAGATTTGAAAACGTCTCGGATATTAAATCAAATGTTACACGTATTTTGCGAACGGTGATTTTCAACGTCTGTAAACAGTGTTTCGATGACTTGAAGAAACGTCGGAAAAATTGTATAGACTCCTTTGGCGATTATTTTGAAGGAGATAAATTTATTTGAAGGTGAGTAATATTTTTCTTATTTATAAAAAATTGTCCGGTTACTTTATGGGCGCACCTTGTATATTTCCTTTTTTATTTAAAGTATTTTAAAATTTTTGGAAAATGAATTTAATTTTTTTGGCTCTGTTCCTGTAGATAGAATATGCAGTACATCAATCGACGCCGCTCAGTAATTGTTCATATAAGTTCATAGTAATTGTTCATAGCCCTCCTTCATATATATTATACCCTTTTGTAGAAGATTCTAATTCAACCGTTCAACAACAAATTACACACCATTATAAGATTTAAGTCTGTATAAACAAACCTGATGATTCCAAAATATGAATTAGTCAGCATCTTTCTATAAAAATGTCTTTTGCGACTGGAAATCTTGACAGAAAAGGCTGAAAAATCTCTTAAGACCAACCTTAGTGATTTCTTTACTAGCGTAGATTTAAACACTAAATGAAAAGCTCAGGTCAGTAACTGGAGCTATTTTTAGGCTGGTGTGCTGGTTACTGATAAAATTAAAACTATGGTTATTATGCATAAAAAGTAATGCCTGTTTTAAACTGGCACGTTTTAAAAGTGAATGTCCCATAGTGACGATCATAACTGCACCCGATAACTGCACCGGGATCATAAATGCACCCGAGTTGATCAATTCATTGATTTACCTAAATATCATCTAAGCAGTGAATCTATTACTTATATAAAGTAGACATTAGAGTTAAGAATTAGAAAGATATCGACCAGTTTAACGTTATTTTAGATTAGGTTATTACCAACGTAATTTGAACTACTGGGATCATAAATCGATTAAATATTAGATAGTGCTGCCATCTATACTCTAAAATAATAATCACACAATAGTATCACAGGAGAATAAAAACTGAAGAAGCAAGATGATGGATCAACAATCCTTGGGCTAAAAACTTTTCAAATTTTGTGTCTATTTTTCCTATATATGCACATAATTTGAATATGAATATGTTGTAATATATTAATAATAAATATATTTTTAGCCACCGGGGTCATGTTATCTAACAGACACAACTCGTATCAGTGGCGCACCCAGGATTTTTTCTTGGGGGGGGGGGGCCGAGATGAATGGATAAAAATATTTGTAATGCATTGGGGGGGGCCGAGATGAATGAATAAAAATATTTATAATGCAAAATCTATATTTCTACTTCTTTGGGGGGGGCCAGGGCCCCCTGGGCCCCCCCCCTGGGTGCGCCACTGACTCGTATATATATCTATATATCTCTCTCTCTCTCTCTCTCTATATATATATATATATATATATATATCATAACACGCATTTGTAAGTGGAACATTGAAGTTTAAAGCATGTCAAAATAAAGCTTAACACCCCCCCCCCATATATATATATATATATATGCATGGGGATATCAAAATAATGGAAACACAGTTTAAAAAAGGGGAAAATCACGCCACTTACGTCATGCGCGAGAGGAGAATAATAATACTATGAAGTACGGATATCTGCTATCACGCAGGCTACGTGGATAGTTTATGGGCTGTTAATGTGCAATATGTCGGATCTGACCGATTTGCGAAATGGTACGACAATTTTTGCTAGGCTTGCGGATGCCTCTATAATTAAAACAGCAAAAGTTTTCGAGACACAGTATCAAAGATTATAATACGAAACAGAAATGAACAAAGCGTTACCTCTAAGCGCAATAAGTGAGAAAATTGCAAGGTATAGACTGAATGGGGTATAGATTGAATTTGGTACAGATTTAACGATGAAAACCCAAGACTGCAGTGTGATAAATAACAGAAGAGGTGAATATGAATCGTACTGATCTCATGTCAGTAATGACAGTTCGCTAGGGCCTGCATTAATGGCCATACTGCAATCCAGAATCTACTCATTGCTGACCAATGTAATGAATGAGCTACTTATTATTGACGATGTCAACGAAATAAAACGTGTCGATTGGTGTCAAGAGCATAATATATGGAGTTGAACTAATTCGTAATATGTATCGTAGAGTGTATATTTGGCGAACAACTTCCTAAGTGTATCGTCCCGACAGCCTGGTGCTACTATCAACTCACTGTCAACTATGGTGGTGGCTTTCTGATGCTGACTATGGGGTACTATCTCTTGGCATCCCCTAGGATCCTTCCAGGTTCTTCAGCGTTCTGTGTCATCGAAAGGCTGCGAAACCATGTGCTTCGAACAGCATGCATCCTATAGTGCACGCTTTACACCCCATAGGCCGTTGTATCCAAGACGATAAACGCAACCGCCAGCCATTGCGGAGAAACATGCAGCAGAAACACACATCTACTTAATACCATAATTAAAAATTAAAATTTGCTACAATTTAATCGAACACACGTTTATAGTTCTTCTTCAGATTGTCGAGAATCATGTGTAATTTCCTCTATGGATAATTCACTATAGTGGAATGATAATAGTATTTTAAGAATTATAATAATGAGTTCGAAACTAATTGCCAATTTAAATTTCTATTGAGGATTTCAAGTAGCAGTGTATTTCTGCTTAATGATTCTACTCATTAGAGAAAAAAACTGACAATGTCCGCATTCATATGGAAAATAGGTCATTAACAAGAAAAAAAGTTTACTAAAGTAAAAATTAGGCTCAGGGAAAATAATACATGTTCTCATTAAGTGCATGTCATTTGATACTATATTGTTACATTTCTTGATATTTTATCCGCGTCCAACAAGAGTACGATTTATTTAGAAATTTATTTTTTGCAAAAACGAAATTATTTAAAACGTAAATTTAAGGGCACAGGAAATTTTTTGACAGCTTAGAATTTTGACTGTAAGAAAAGTAGCTCTTGCAATACATTAAAGAAAATACTGCACAAAATAAAGGCTTTTGAAATTAGCTATTTTGCAAGTACTAACAAAAATTAACTATATATTATGTGTAAAAGTAAGGAGAACATAAGTGTTTTGATAGGTTTCATATTATAAATATACACTTATGTGTAAAAATACAACTGTAATTTGTAATGCATATCTATGATACACGTTTATATGCATTGTTTAAGAATGCGCTACGCATATACTCGCTGAATACATTTCCCCAAGGATTAATGCATTTCGATTAGCTATAGTTTTCTAAAGCTATTAACTTATTATAATGTTCTTTATCATGATAAAGTTATACATATAAATAGAAAACAAGGATGGAAACCTTTACCATATTTATTTTTTTTTTTTTTAACAAGTAAAACAAGTGTTCAATCTAATGAAAGTGGAAACACATTTAAATAGCTTAGGATAAAGACATAATTAATTGATTTAAAACAAGAATTTGGTATAAATAAAGTGAAAAATTAGATGTAATGTTGGAAAATGACATTGTAGAATCTATCGTGTTTCGAGTCCAGCTGCATCATATCTTACGCAAATCTGATTTGCTCTATATAGAAGATAAATTTAAGTTGAAAAAAATATTCACTATGGGTCAAAACAACTTAAAATGACATATAACTAACACATTTTTTTAAGGAAAATTTAAAATATTACGAATTTTAATTCGTTAACTATAAAGCTCGCGAAAAATCAGATATGCATAGAAAATATATACATTTAAATAGCTTAGGCTAAAGATATAATTAATTAATTTAAAGCAAGAATTTGGTATAAATAAAGTAAAAAATTACGAGATTAAAAAATTACTAGATCCAGCTCGTAGATGTAATGCTGGAAAATGGCATTGCAGAATCTATCGTGTTTCGAGTCCAGCTGCATCATATACTACGCAAACCTAATTTGCTCTCTATAGAAGATAAATTTAAGTTGAAAAAATATTCAGTGTGGGTCAAAACAACCTTAAAGTGACAAATAAGTAACACATTTTTTAAGGAAAATTAAAAATATCATGAATTTTAATTCTTTAACTACAAAGCTCACGAAAAATCAAATATGCATAGAAAATATAAAATTTTGATGTTTGCATATGTCCATAAATTATAATATAAGGAATGTATACCAAAAAGGAATAGAAAAATTTACTCTATAAATTATATTTTAAAATTAACTATGTATTTTAGAGTTAGTTAAAGAGAGAAAGAGAGTTTTAATGCTATGAAATAAAGATGCTATAGCATTTATATATTGTAATAGTCAAAATGAGTGAAAAATAAAATGACGCGGTCTAAGTAAACGAAATTGCGTGATAATCATAAACAGTATCTCACATGATTAAGCGCGGTAACAGCAATTTAGTAGCATATCTGAGTTTCTCCCCAAGAAGTGCATGTGAACTCCATAAAAGTTAGGATTAGACGCTTAATTATCGTGTTATTAAGCGAGATATTCCACGAGGATTACAAGCGATTTATATTTTTAGGAGCATAACTCGGCTCACTAATTAGTCTAAGTAATGCAATTTTTGTTAATTGCCGGGGAATGTATATTGGTGTAAGAGGAGAAGTATAAAGGTTTCTTAATTTTGCTATGTTATAAAAGAGGCTCTCAATACATGATTGCACAAATATCAGCTTTTAAATGAAGTGTTATGGGAATTTCATACGGGGAAATAATTTTTTTCCACCATCAATTATAAGTTTTTTTTTTTGATAATTAATGTTAAGGAGAGGAAAATGGGTTCAAATACAGATCAGCGGAAAAATATTTAGAGAACTAAAATCTTCCGCTATCAGAAAATGAAATGTTTCTGTAAAACTTTTTAAAGGATAAAAATGAATATAGCTAAGCAATTATTACGAATTTATTCGAGAAAAACTCTTAACGTTACCAGACACCAAAATAGCCTTCTAGATAAGGTATGAAATTCGAAATAATTAAACGCTTCGGTAAAACATGCCCAAGAAAAATACACAGCTTACATAAATAGTTGTAGTTTCTAATGCCCCTTGGTAGGAAGTACAGTAATACCCCGACTAACGCGGTTTTTGATTTACCTTTTTCTGCTTTTTAAAATCTTGGAATGATATTTACCCAAAAACTTTAAATGGTGTCTGGAAGAAACTTTGTCCAATATTTTTTAAAAGCGAGACGGAAACAACGCTTGACACTGACCATATTGCTCGTGTGACAGAAGAAATTGTTCATCTTGCCAGGCAATTAAATGTGGAAGTCGATGGAGACGAGCTGTTGGATTCTCATTTTGAGAACTGACAGTCGATGATCTCAAAGAGATGCGCGACCAAATCTTCACTGAAGAATCCGGCACCTGAAATCCAATTCCAAAAGAGAACATAAGGACAATTATAAACTTGTGTGGCAACGAAATGTGTGTATGGGGTTTTATTTTAACTTTATATATTATAATTAACTAATTGAAGGTAGGAATGAATCATACTAATTAAGCTAGGTTTCAGTTAAATTTAAGTACAACAATATATGCCATATAGCCATTAGTGGTTAGTACATTTTAAGTTAGATGGTAAAGTTGCGTTGTGTTTTTTTTTTAATGCAATAACCCATAATAATTAATATTATAATTAACACTGGTTCTATATTGTCTGCATCACTGTGGTGATTAATGAGCCAAAAGAAAAGGAAAAATTAACTCTAATAAATTTACTTAACCTTGGAGAACACCTAGAAATAAAATTATCTCACCTAAAAGAAAAAGCTTCATATCTGCTGAAATAAAAATAAAATCTAAAGCTGAAAATCAGAAAATTTACTAACAAGGCAAGGACCGACATGACACCACTTTACAATCTAAAAATAACAATTTATTCACAATATTAACCTTATATTATAACCATCATTCTGGTGATCTATTCTAATCAACATATTTTCGAGATACCAATAATAAATTATCAAAAATACAATTGCAGTAAAAACCAACATCTATATCCTCACAACACAATAAAATATATACAATGAAAATTCCAAAATGAAATGGCTGGCGAATAAAAAAAACTTCTAAATGAAAAAGTGATGAAAAAAATCAAAAGAAAACTAAATAAAAATTCAGTAAATAAAAAAAGGAATTAAAATCATATTACCCAATTAAAATGCTGCAGCACAAAAAAAAACTATTATTTTAAAAATCATGAGGGGAACCCCAGGCCAGCGCCATTTCTATAGCGTGCTGGCCGCCAAAAATCAAGACATCGCTCACCATCGTGGGTTGCGGGTCAGCTCCCAGCCTCTTCGCTAGCCTCTCCCCTCTGTCTGTGTCCTTGCACCCTCCGCCCCCGAGTTGACGGTCCGTTTTTCCCTTTGTATTCCGCGGAAAGTAAGAAGGTCCAATCCGCTCCGTCAATCTCGGACGAGGAAAAAGTAGAAATTCTGAAATGGCCGAAGAAATCTTTTCTTCGACTCATCGTTGATATTTTTTCAGCTTCTTATTTCACATAATAATTGTTGGTGACTTATTTCCTCCTTGAAAACTTACAGGGCCTCTACGAATCACTGTATTCAACCGCGTAGGGAGCGCATTCGTATCTGCTTGGCTCATCAACATTCCAAACGTCCCGAAGGGGAGGGTGTCCGTGACCAGTCGCTATCGGATGTCTCAGTTTACGATCAACTGACAAAAGGGGTTCTCAAAAGGAAGGATTTAACTTTAAAAGAAAAGACACACTATAATTTTGTATTCATTCATTAAATAAAAAACCCAAAAATTCACCAGCGTACCAGCCACCTCACAATTATTTCAAAAAAAGGCTTATTAATTTATCAATATTAACAATAAGGTATAACCTGTGATGATCTATTTAAAACTTAATTTTTCTCAATGTCAAAACATTTAGAGAAACTTGCGCACACTTCTCCAAATGCGATGACATTAATCAAATCAATTAATATTTGATCACCACAAGTATAGCCCTTACATATATTTAGCAGAGGCTTAATAAATTGATTAAAAAAAAGCACAATCGTTACTAAAATTTACTTATTTACTTACTTTACTAATTTAATTATCTGAATACCCGATATTAATATAAACGTTAATTATTTCTAAACTATTAATTATCATCACAACACTTGACAGAAAGTCCAGGCGCAATTGAGAAAGGGTTACAGATTTTAGAGAATAAAGATTCTAATTAAAGTCGCATGGTCACAACAAAGCAGGGAATAAAATAAGTTAACCTACTATGAAGAAATTCTTCTCGAAAAAAAGAAAGCGTCAATCCGGCAGACTACTTTATTCGATTTTTTAAAGCCATCAACATAACTTTTTAAAAATATCTTGTACATGTATAATATTAACATATAATACAATATTTTAATTTTAATACAATACTTTTTCTTTAGACTGGTGTTCCTGGAATTCCTTGGTCCAAATTGGACAAAATTTATCTGAATTTATATGCAAAGTTGTACCCCGTCTTACGCCATCTATCGTTGATCCAACCTATCGCGTAACTTCGGAATAATACTGTATTCCAGATCAGTTCCCCATAAGGTAACTGGCTGAGGAGTGCGGTTCCGGTTTATAATGGCACCCCAAGAGTCTGTGTCCAATTAACCAGGTGCTACTTCAATGTGTATTCCAGACCAGTTCCCCATAAGCTAACTGACTGAGGAGTGCGGCTCCGGTTTATAATCGCACCACAAGGGTTTGTGTCCAATTAGCCAGGTGCCACTTCAATGTGTATCGCGTAACTTCGGGGTGATGCTGTATTCCAGACCAGTTCCCCATAGGCTAACTGACTGAGGAGTGCGGCTCCGGCTTATAATGGCACCACAAGGGTCTGTGTCCAATTAGCCAGGTGCTACTTCAATGTGTATCGCTTTAACTTCGGAATAATACTGTATTCCAGACCAGGTCCCCATAGGCTAACTGGCTGAGGAGTGCGGATCCTGTTTATAATGCCATCACAAGGGTCTGTGTCCAGTTAGTCAGGTGCCACTTCAATGTGTATAGCATAACTGATGGGTAATACTGTATTCCAGACCAGTTCCACATAGGCTAACTGGCTGAGGAGTGCGGCTCCGGTTTATAATTCCACCAAAAGGGTCTGTGTCCAGTTAGCCAGGTGCCACTTCAATGTGTATCGCATAACTTCGGAATAATACTGTATTCCAGACCAGGTCCCCATAGGCTAAGGCCTGGACTCCACTTCACCAGAAAACGCTACAGAAACAGAAAACAGAATCGGAAAATCTACGCACTTCCGGTTTTTTCAGTTTCTGCCCAGCAGAATGACGGCGGAAAACAGAGTTGAAAATGTTGAACTTTTCTGTTTCCGTCCGCGGATTCCGCGTGTATGACGGCCAATAGGAATGCGTCTTGATCCACGAAACACAAAACAGCAATGGCGTCTCGGTTTGACATGGAAGCGTTTATTTATGAAGTTGGGGCTTACCCATTTTTATTTGATAAATCTTCAAAAGATTATGAGAATATACAGATGAAAAGAGCAGTGTGGGAGATTATTGGTCAGAAATTCCAAATTATTAGTTGATTTAGTGCAAACTGATCTGTAATCCTAAGATGTCACTTTGTAAGAGGTCTGATATTTTTAATTATCCAAATGTTATAGAGATGATATACACTAAACATGACAACTAAAACCCTCAGTAATATTTTGTCGAAATTTCTATTATATACTATTTGTTATGCACTACTGTTTTTTCAACAAGACTGTTTTTTCAGAACTCCTGATCGGTAGTTCGAAGATCTCTAATTAAGGTGTTGTGAATTCCATGTTTTTCCCTTTCTTGGAAAATCTTTCGAACCCAGAATCGATGTTTTCTTTTTTTTGCTTCAGAGGTTCTAATTAAAGACAGCAGACTTAGGAAGTGCAAACTCGCCATAGCAAAATATGTGTCGTTTTCCATACTTTCTTGAGCTTAAGTATTTTATGTCCGAATCACAGACAATGTAAAACAATAAACAAAAAAAAACAAAAAACGACAACAGATGGCGCCAGCTGAGCGGAATCTGGTGAAGTGGAGTACAGTGCCACTTCAATGCGTATCGTGTAACTTCGGGGTAATACTGTATTCCAGACTAGTTCCACATAGGCTAACTGGCGGAGGAATGCGGCTCCGGTTTATAATGGCACCACAAGGGTCTGTGTCCAATTAGCCAGGTGCCACTTCAATGCGTATCGCGTAATTGCGGGGTAATACTGTATTCCAGACCAGTTCCTTTTTAGGATAACTGGCTGAGGTGTGCGGCTCCGGTTTAAAATGGCACAACAAGTGTCGGTGTGCAATTAGCAAGGTGCCACTTCAATGTTCATCGAGCTTCCTCAGGGAAGATATATGAGAGGATCGTACCTTCCCCACCCGCTGACCCCATAGAAAGATTCTCCGGTCTACGGATTTAACGTGCCCATATCCGGTATAGATACGAAGATATTTAATGGCGCTTGTCGGGATTCGATCCGTGCACCCTCAGCACCGAAAGTCGACGCTCTACCACTAGGCTACCTCGGGCCCCCTTATATAACTGGAAATAGTCATGGTGGCGGTGAGGATGGTTTGTTACCCCGAGTCGTTGGAGTCGCAGGTGGTAATAGAGTCAGGGATGCAGGAGAGGTAGAGTAATTTATTAACATTTTGTCTCAGTCCGAATGTTTAAAGTCAGACAAGCCATTAACGTCTATACCAGGGATGGGCATTAAGTCGATCGCGATCGACCGGTGGACCACTAAGACATTTTGGGGAGACCGACTTTACTAAGACGCGCATACTAAAAGAAACATATTTATGGAACACCGAGGCCATAGACACCGACAAAGAGTAAGATTTTTTATTGTAGTTATGTAGGTAAGTACATATTCCGTATTTATTATTAAGTTATAATAAATATTGTCGATCTTTTTTTTAGCTCACCACACCTACGCCACTGGGTGGATCGCAACACCTTGAAAAAATTAGAAGTAGCCCGTACCCTGGGAAATTCTGCCCACCCCTGGTCTAAAACATCTCTTTTGCGAAAGAAGGTTTGAATGACATTTTAGTTTTTTTATTTTTCTCGCAAAAGCGATTTATTTCGGTAAACAAAATACATCACGCTAGAAAGGTCTCTAACATCTATATCTACCCTGCAAAACAAAAGTGAAAATGATATTTTCGCTTTTCCTTTTTCCTTTCGCAAAAGCGGAAATCCTCTTCGGATTCCATTACACCAAAGAAATGCTACTATCATCTAAACATTTGCTGTAAAAAAAACTTAACTATATTTTCGCTTTTTCAATTTTTTAGTAAACTCGGAGATCTTCCGGTAAACGCAATTCATCTCGACCGACAGGTCACTAACATCCACATCTTCGCTGCAAGAGAAAACTTAACGATGCTTTTGCGTTTAAATTTTCCTTATAAAAGAGAATACTGTTCTCGGATTTTTTTCGGTAAATGTTATGCATCACGACCGACGGATCTCCAACCCCTAATACATCTTCATCGCGACAAACGAAATTTAACGATATTTTCCTTAATTCTATTCGAAATTTTTTTTTTCGGGATAAAGAAATATATCGCTATAGACACATCACTGACATTTACACTTTCATCAACGCAAAGCAAACTTTTATGGTATTGTCGATAATTTTTTCTATTCTTTTTTTTTCATTAAAGAAATGTTTCACGCTAGACAGATCACTGGCATCTACAACCTCTTCACAGCGAAACGAACTTCAAGAAGATTTTCGTTTTTTTGTCCTTTTTAAAAAAATAAAATATGCTTTATCCCCTTTGGGTTCCTTTCAGTTAACGAACACAGGTACTTACGTAATTCTTTCGTAAAAAACAAAATGAGAATAGTGAAAAGATAACCTTGTGATACTTTGGCGTTATAGGCGTTCTTTTGATGATACACCTTCAATGCAGTTTTAAATAGATTTCATCAACTGGATAAATATGATTTATAGATAAAGTTGAACAATATTATAAAATAAGTGATTTAAAATCCACGATATGCATTGATAGTTTATCTATATGAAATGCATAAAAAGAGAACTAGAAATATTCTACTTATCACAGCAACAGCAACCTTGTTTATAAAGAAGACTTAAAATATCTAAATATAATCTAACAAATAAAGAAAAGTTCCGTTTATTTAATATTGAAAGTGATTTAAGCGGAATAGTATATTACCCTTTTAACGCTTAAAAATTCTCCAAGATACTGAAATAAAACCAAAATAATTTTCTTACTTTTTATTCGAACGCCAGGAGGTTGAGCCATCAAAATTCGTCAAACTTAATGGTCCAGAAAATACCTCCAAAAAGGTGCAAGTATGCTCACTAAATTATTTAACAACTGATTTAGCACGGAAAGGGGAATTAGCACGAAGGGGCAGTAACATGTCCTACCCTTCCCCATGCAATGCATGCTTGAACTCCAAAAATGTTGGGATTAAGTTCTTAATTGTCGGCATGTTATTTAGAGGTTAAAGCCGAGGAAACGGGCAATTTATTTCTATTGATGAACTTAATGTTGTAGAAATTGGCTTAAGCTGAGAAATATTTTCTCAATGATATATGCACGAAAGAAAACTATTTTTAAAAAAACTTTTGATTTTTATCCGTTAATCAATTTTTATAGTTTAGTATAAGTTAGATAAGGTTTAAAATAAAACAATGTGAATTTGTAAAATTCCTTCTTTAATATTTTTTTTTCAAAGAACGAATAAATCTAAAGATTAAGGAAATAATAAATTAGGGTTTATACAAAAACCGACTTTTTGAAAAACCGGTTTTCAAAATCTAAATTTTCAAAAAACCGGTTTTAGCCGGTTTTCGAATTTTTGCCAAAAAAAAATAGAATAGGGAAAATATTTTATTTAATTTATATAAAATAACAAAAAACGAAATCAATATCAAAGTCAAAATATAAAAAAATTAAGGATTACACATTACTTACACAAACTAATGAAAACTCAAACAAAAATTTTAAAATTCAAATAATATTTATATTTTTTTCACTAATTTTAATTTCTCCTAAGAAAATAGGATTTAAAAAAACATAAAATATCCACTGAACGGTGGCTAAGTCTTGTTCTTATTTTGGACACAATATTGCCTGAAAATGAAAATACTCGTTCACTAGCTACTGAGCTTGGTTTTATAGTTTTCAGTGGATCAAATAACAAATCTAAGCTTATGGTTCTTTTATTCGTTGTTGCCTCAAATAATGAAAATTCAGCTTTCAGTGTCTTTGGATTTGTAAGTTTTTCTTCAGGATCTTCAAGAAACTTATGAATTTATTTTTCCATGACTTCCTTTAAAAAAGCATTACTCTGATGAGTAGTTTCTTCCGATTTGCTCTTCATCAGAATCGGTTTCCACATAAGAATTTGGAAATATTCTAGATAATATCTTTCCAGATAACTATAACAACTTTATATTTTTGTTTCCAGTTTTCACTTTACAAGATTAAGCGAACTTGTCGTGACTCGTGACGGATTGCACATATGTACTAACTTAAAATAAGTCGGTTAGGCGCGTCTTTTCCACGTGCGCAGTGCACAATGCACAAGCACTGGCCAGCGCAACTTGCAACGTTGAAAAAATGTGTCTGCTGCCCGTTGCATAGAATAAATAGCAAATCAAATAAGTTTAAAATTAATTTTTACATAATAATTTGAATTCTTTTAAACCGGTTTTCTTAATTTAAAAACCGGTTTTCAAATGTGACTAATTTATTTTAAAAACCGGTTTTTTAAAACCGGGTTTGAAAAACCGTCAAACCCTAGAATAAATCTAACGATTTAACTGGGATAAAATTCTAAATTGAAATTATATCTTCACCTTCCAAAAAAATTAAAAGAAAAAGTAAGAATTTAACGAACATATTGAGAATACGGACTATCAGATAATACGGCATGCCATGGATTCCGGTAAATCACGTTGTTGAGACATTTTCAAGTCACCTTTTCTCAAAAAGAATAACTGAGCAATAGAATTTCACAGTGAAACAGACGTTTCTGCAACATCCCAATTTCTGCTCTTATGTTTTTTTTTCAGGGTTTTGACGTCATGAACTTTGATTTGCATAGAAGTTTTCTTCTGTTTCCTGCCAGGCTTTAAATTATGGATGATTTATTTTATGTTACTTATCGGTGTAAGTATTTGCGTAATTTCGTTAAAACTATGTGCTCCCCTAATTGTTTTGAGCAGTGTATATTAAAAATAAATTAATCAATCACTTATTAAAAATATATAAATCAGTCACTTGTTTATTAATATATTTTTGCGTGTGTGTCACTGAAATTTTACTGTAGCTATGAGAGTCGTTAAACTCTCTCTCTAAAAACACTTTCACATAATTGGACAATGATGATCCAATATCTTTCCTTATGAGTGTTACAATACATTCAAAAAACATTCATGCCCTCTTTCATTAATATTATAAATCTGATCAGTAAAATTTTGCTATTTGAGATTAAGGAATATGTATTCTTTCTGCTATTTATACTATCAGATAAAATGCGTAATTTTATTGCTTATTTAAAGAATTTATAAGATTTTATGAGAAAAATATCCTGATAATTTTCTGGTTTGCAAAATATTTTAAAACTATCTCATCTATGGCATTTTGTTTCGCATATCAACAGTCAGTATAGCAGAGCCTCTAAATCTTTTGATCTATAGCGTAAAAATTAGTCAAACATTTTGTGCATGAAATGAAGCGTAAGATACGAAGATAAGTTTGAATTAAAATGTGCCTAGGAAGCTTTTTTCCCCCTCCCTTCAATTTTTGCATCACGCACGTCGTCAAAAGCGTCGATAAAAAATTGTATCGAATAAATAGACTACCGCTCTCTTTGATCGATAATATCTGAAAACGCTATACTTTATGATGTGCTGGAGGCAAAAGATAATTTATGTGTGTCCCAAAGACCATTACGCAAAGAATTTGTAGAGAAAATTGACTTAGACTACTTCCTTCCAACGCCACTGCACGATATATTTACATGAAGGATACATATTATCGAAAGCTTTCAAGAATTTATTTTTCGTTCTTTTTTAGAGATTCTATCCATTTCCAAGTATCTGATTGCTTCTGGAAACTAATTTTCTCTGTGTATGTAAAGGAACGACAACATGTATGATAGTAAGCAAAATGCTTTTAATACTACACTGGACAATAATGCGTTTACTTAATACAATACTAATTTTTTTCCTTCTTGGCTATAAGATCGAATATTAAAGATCTTCTAGAAATCTGCGAAATGAGTTGTAAAGAGGTAAAAATTTAATAATTTTAAAAAATCGTTAATAAGTCAAATAGCCCAGTTGAACTTTACTATCATAGCATACCATCTAAACTTTATGTTAGAGAAAAGTTTTTTTAAAGTCAAGATCTAAAAGAAATATGATTATTTTTATTGATAATGCTATTTATATATGTTAAACTGTATTCAGGCTTTTTGGGGATTGTAAAAAAAAAACAGTTCATTTTTTGGTTAAAATTTTTTAAAATTTCATCTCAGAATATTTTTCATACCGTATTGGCAGTGTTTATGAAGTATTTCTAAAGTTCTCTATTTTATATCTTTTTTTACAGATTTAGTAAATGTTGGATATAAAAGGCCAGCTTTTATTACATCTCTGAAAGTCATTTCGTAGGGCTGCAGCGAGTATTGCTGAAAAATATTCAAGATAACATGCCTTGTATCATCGACAAATTTGATAAACGTTTATATTTGTTCCTGTAGAATGGGTACACTAAAATGATCTCATTTCTAATGCCTTTAAATGTTTTTGTTCAGTTTAAGAAATTGAAAAATGAAAGCAAAAGTTATTAGACTTTATTTTCATTATATTTTCTCTGGTTAAAATTTATTATTTTTAGTTACATATGAGAAGTAAAATCTAATTTCTCTGTGCTGAAACCAGATTGGTCTTATTTCGATGTAACGCTGCCTGCAATTACTGGGTATGACTTACAGCATGACATTACGCTCATAGAGAAGGAAAAAATTTTAATATTACTCCAGTAAAATACAGTATATTCTTTTCCACTGACGTGTGTCGGATTGGATTATACAGCTTTTCTTTTGAAAAACTTCGCAACCCATAATAATTCTTTTCCTGGATGATTTGTCAATAATGATAGAACAACCTTTAAGTTGCGGGGATTATTGACATATTTTACAAGGTCGACAGCGTCAGGAGTTTAAGAACTTATCTGATGTCATCTCCATATCACCATCAATGTTTCTGTTGCTATTTACTAGCCGAGAAGTTTCATGAAGTCCGTACTATAGTATTAAAAGAGTCTCATAAACTTCGCCAACTACTAATGCAACATAAATTATTCAGTTAAATTAGGGTTAGTTCCATCCGGGAACAAGAGCAAATTAAAAGGATCTTCAGTTGAAACTGACAAAAAAAATATAATTGTTCTAAATTATCCTTATTATTCACACATGACAGCAATCTACTAGGGTATGGCTATATGAAGTGTACTTCACGTTGTCAAGTATTATAACGAGGCAGATGTGAAAGTCGAGATCTAGTATACATCGATAACTGGCTGAACCAAAATTATTTAACCCTTCCATGTTCCATATTGCCCCGGCAGATTTATATATTTTTCTTTTGTTTTGGCTATTAAATATCCATATTATTGTGCTGTTTTATTAAAATTATTTAAGTATGTTTTTCAGTGGTTGGCAGCAAGTATTTGTTTCAGTAAAATTTAAAAAAAATTATGTTTACAATAAGCGCCAGGTCTACAGAGCACTTACAGGCTATGTCGGCGATTTTCGGTTTCACGTGTTCTATTTAAACCAGTTAGGCGCAGGCTACATCGATGCCTCCTCTCTGCAACGATGAAAAATAAATTTTCTAGTTTACCACGACAACGCGGTAGACTTACATGTAAACAGTAAAGGGAATAGCCGGGAATATCTACAATAAGGCACGGTTCTATCTAAAGCTGACTGATTGATTCATATGAGAGTGACATCAAAATATCGACTGCGTGTTGCGGCATTTTAAAGAACAACAACAAAAAAAAGATGGCAAATAGTTTGCGACATTTAGAAAGTGGAAAAGTTTATATGATAATCGATATACAAACAAAGAGTTGTGGTTGACGTAAGCAGAGACGAAATTATATCTGTAGAAGAATATTCATAGACGCGCACAGATTCTTTGAAGCAGATGACTTGGATCGCCGCAAAAGCTAAATGTAGGAGCCTATTTGAATAGAACTGTGCTCACAAAGGGAATTGAAAGGGAATACAATTAATATTTCGATAAAGTATTGGTTGAATTACTTAATGAGATTCTGAAATTTAACAAAATTATTCATTAGAGACATTCAATGGTGAAATTAAAATAACGCTGCAAATTGGACAAAGAAATCGTTAAACCGATGTCAAATAAGTTATCATTGAATATTCGATCCCTATAATATTTAAGCAAAATTTTCAGCATTGATCAAAGTTTCAGAAATCCCAAAGATATGCTCTAGGGATTGAATTAACTAATAAAATTAATCTATATGTATTAAGGGGAGAGTCTAAAAATAGATCTGAATGAAGAATTAATTACAGAAACCCTAGCATCTGTATTTGCAACATACGTTTCTATAAGCGTCAAACAACTTTGATATTTTAAATATTCCATACACTGATCAAAAGAATAGAACTGAGACGTGACTAATAAGTTTTAAACGTGCGGTGCTTATCAGATAGAAATAAAACAATGATCAAATAACAATGGTAAATATTTATTTATGTTGGGAGAGTCCACGTTTGAACGCATGGTGAATTTTCTACTTTCAATGAACTGTTTAGCGTATAAAAAGGCATATTATCACTGTAACCCACGAATAAAAATAGTACTTTACAATGCTATTTCCAGTGAACAGCATTCTTTTGACTGAAAAAGATTTTGATGTATTCCGAAGTGTATACCAGAAGAATATTAGTTACTGAATTTAAGTAAAGAGAAGAAACTTTAGCATATTTTACAAAGGCTTTCTATATTTTTATGTTATTGTCAAAGATTACTTTATCCAAACAGAATATAATCTATGGCATGTTTTTTTTATTAGCATTCTTCTGGCGATATCAAAGAAATTATCTGAAATTTATAAATCCATAATTTTATCGGTATGCTTCAACTTCGTTACACATTTTATCAACTTTAATATTCTGTTATCAAAAAAAGATGCTGTCAGTTCATGCCTCAAGGAAAAGAGCTAAAAACGTGAAACTACAAAGAAAGAAAATTTTTAACGCATAAAAGTAAAATATTCACCTTCAATCCTACTTGATTTAAGAAAATTACTGAAAATTAGCATTCATTTTTAAAACTAAAAACATACTCTATTCAACTGGAATTTTTTAGTGGTCTGTGTCATACGAAAGGTTTAAAGAATTTTGTTTCTTAGTACAGAGTCATTTCTGTCGAAAAGATTTTAGATGTTACTCAATGCGCGAGTCTATTAAAGCAAGTCTCTTTGAGCGGAACACTAAAGTATGAAATTTGTGATACAAATGTTCTTGAGAAAGATCAGATTTGAAATGGATGAGCACACTGCTCAACTTTTGTTTTTCCAAATGAAAATGGAAGTTTTCAATCATATTTTTAGCATCACCTAGTCTTTGTCTGTTTTGCCTGAAAAGGCAAAACAATATATATAAATATATGCAATAATATTTATATATATTGCATATATTTATTATATATACATATACATATATATATAATAAATATATGCTATATATATATATATATATATATATATATATATATATATATATATATATATATATATATATATATATATATATATATATATATATATATATATATATAAAAGTTTGTGTATTAAATAGAGGCTATAAATGTATGATTTATTCGTAAAGGCTTCTATGAAATAAGGTTGACCAAAAAAAAAGTTTCAATGAGAACTGAAGAAAATTTGTTTACCATACGAAACAGATGTTTTCCTAGAAAACCTTAGAAAATTTGAAGATTCCTGCCAATTTCTCCTGTTAGGCTATATTTTTAATTCTTGGTAAGCTAAAAAAATTGAGTTAAACAAGATTTGAATAGAATTGTAATTTCCGAAGGAATTTCTAATGGGCTCCTATAAGACAAGGAATACTCTAGAAAAGACCGTTTTAACGGTTCTAGGAAATTTACTACCCATAGCAGAAACAAATGTATCACACCTTTAGTTTTGTTGAACTTTCGACACTTTCCTATGTTTAGGCCCTATCCTGAGTTCTTGGTAAGTGTCTATTACAATAAAAAAAGTAGAAAGTTATGCACCCGAGGAAAATATTGCAAGCTCAAGAACATATTATGCAAACCTTTTTTCTATGGGGAAAGATACATTTTAAGACTTAAAATGCTAAAATTCAGCAGATGAATGGCCTAAGAAATCTTCCTGCGACTCTGAAAAATGCAACGTCATAAGATGTAGAGGAACTGTTTTAGCTAGACTTGAATGATTCGCCACGAGTTTGTTTGTGAAGGACGAAGAAATTATTGTTCCTGGCTGTTTGCACTAAAAAATGGCCTAGTTTATTACGTAAGATTGGACAACAGAAATTACGTTAGTAAGTTCTTAAATTTTTCATTTATCTGAAGTAAAGGAGAAAACTAGATATCTGGAGGAAGAAGTAAATTAGGAAACTGTACAGACAGAAGTCTCCAAAAACAATTGGGATTTTTTTTAAAAATTTTGCGACCTACTTTAACGCAGATGACACACGTAGACTAGAAATTGTAAAGATAACAAAAAAAAGATTTATGTACATAAATTATTCAATTAAACTAGGGTTAATTCCATCCGGGAACAAGAGCAAATTAAAAGGATCTTAAGTTTAAACTGACAGAAAAATATAATTTTACTCTGTACAATTGATTTCTGTACAACGTTCTCACTTCAAAGGTACATTTTTTGTCCGGGTAATAGAATGACAAAGGAATCACTTGTTTTGTTTTGAATTGAAGGGTATATCTCGAATGTGTCGCAACGTTTTGGATATTTTATGAGCAATAAAATCACATGGAATAATAGGTTCACAACGTATCGGTGATGCTCATGGTTCATTGCCACTCAGTGGCGTTTTAAAAATTGAAAATGTATTTTAATGAACTGGTTTAAGTGAACATAGCAAAAATATAAGCTAGCACACATGGAAGAAGAGAGACAAGGTGACCTTGTACACGAGTATTACGTGAGATAGATCCATATATATGGCGTCATATATTTATATTGCTGAATATTTATAAAAGATTATTAGACAGAATCATGCAGTAAAGCATTGTATATTATGAACTTTAGTAGTTCTATGTTTAGCTTATTCGAGTATTGCATCTCATGCTATAAATGAGATAAATTCACATGCCTTTATGAATACTTACATTTTAAAAACTTCAAGAGCGCCAAAAGATCACTCGAAAACGCCACGAGCTATTTCAGCAGCTTATCAATGTGTTTTTGTACAACTATTTAAAAACAAATCTTTTATTAGAAAAACATGTATAAATAAAAACTTCAGATCATCGAACCATATAAAAACTATTGAAAGTAGCTCTTTTTAGTAGGGAATAAACATTTTCTCCCAAAACACCTTTCCAAGCTTGTAACAACCTAAAAAAGCAGTTTCTTTCTGAACGTTTAAATGGGTCGGACAATTGCCGGGAGGGAAATTAAGAGATTTACTGGAAGCGAAAGAAAAAGTATAAGGCAAAGAAACAAAAAACGCGTGTTTTGAGAAATATAAGGAATGACTGCTTCAATTATTTACATAATCAGCTGCATTTTCATGCAACGAAATGCAATTAGCCTACATCTGGAGCATGGTTGCTGCTTTGCGGAAAAAGCGTTAAGAGACACAGACGGGTAAAACTAAACTTGCAAACACCGATACATTAAACACGCCGTTTTCATATTCAATTTAAACATTTAGCAAGAATTATTAAAAAACAAACTTTTGTTTTACAATACGTTGAGATGAATCGCATTTTCTCGAATCAAATGTTCGTTTGGAAACACCGTTCGTGAAATCGTTTAGTTTTAACAGATAAAGAATCAAACCGTGAAAATTTTTTTGTTGTAGCTAATGAAATAGTAGGATATTTGACTTTTGAAATGGGAGAAAATGGGAATAGTAAATATTATTGATGTGAAGGGGTCAAAGACCTAGCAAGAGGAGGGAAAAGGGTTGGTTTTAGATACTTGATAAGTTTAAAGGGGTTTCTCCAAATGTACATGACTTTCCACAGAACATTGATAAAAAAGACGTCTGTGTCTATTTATTTTTAAACTGGTAACTACTAAAATTAGAGTTGGCCTTTGGTTCGGTTTGGTTTAGAGCGCTACGGTCAACGTTATGCTAAACGGGGGCTAATTAGACCGGGACCTACAGTTTAAAGCCGAATCCGAATTGCTACAAACATCCATGCCAAAAGCGGGACTCGAACTCGCATAGCATTTGAATCAAATGCCAGGAGCTTGCCTTCGGAGCTAATTTTACAATGTTTTACTACCAACAGTCATGCTAACTGTCTTTTATCTTTTGACAGTTAAAGAAAAAAAAATCAAATTTTTTTTTTTTTTTTTTTTTTTAAAACTTCGGTCATCATTTGCAAGTGGGTCGGAAAGATAGGGTCTATGGTTTAAAACCTGTTGTGAAGGGATATACTGAGGCCAAAAGCAAGGAATTGAACTTTGGCCCACAGGCAAGCAAACTACCTTTTCGCCTATTTTTTCATCTTCTTTAATTACGAATATGAAATTAAATTAGGCTGGATTTATTTTCCACTGACCTTAAAAATTCCGAATAATCTTGTAAGGTCTTGAATCATAAACCATTATTTTGAGGGTATATTGAAGACCCTTTTAGGGCTTCCAGGTACAGCAGACATACGACTATTGATACTCATGCATGGCATCAAAGTTGCCCTCTCCTTGCTTTGGAGAATTTAGGAGCCGCATTGTTTAGTGTACTCCATGTTAGAAAGGTTTCCTCACTCAAGAGTCTAAACCCTATTAGTATCTATCTGACTATAAATATTTCAACAATAAAGGAGAACATTAAAGTTTTCAGTCTATGTACCGGGTGGCCAGAATTCAATCACCCCTTCTCTGACCTCAATGTATATTGAATTAGTGTAAAGCCTTAAAATTTTGTACACATACTATCCAAGACATGGGGAAACGAATTACGCGAAAGAAAAAATTAGTTCCAGAAATCATTGATAGATGGCACTGTACAACTGTACTTAGGCTGAAAAGACATAAAAACACGTTTTAAAAACATTTTATTTGAACATACCAAACATTCATGTGACAAGAACCTTATCGATGGAGAGAATGCTGCTCAACATGGTTCCCTTCTTGAAGATGTAAAATCTGGAGTCTGGGGACAGTTTGTTGCGGCTCATAACTGGCCTACTGAAATGCTTTACATATGCAGAGTGCCTATGTAAAGCATACCTTCACACAAGTCCTTCTTACAAGTCTTCCGAGGTTACCAGGTGTCCTCGATAAACAAGATTTTTCAAGTGTACCTACAGCCGAAAATCCCATGGATTAAGATCCAGAGAACGAGATGACCAGGTTGTTGTAAACGCACGACTGATTATTCTGTCATTAGTGAAATCTTGCTGAAGAAACTGCTGTACGCAGAATCCAATATGTGGAGGAACTCCATCTTGCATGAAAGTAATTGAGTAAAGACATTGTCGCTGTTGCAAATGGGGTACAACTAAAGTTTCCAGCATCCTTTTGTACCTATTGGCCGTCACGGTGCATGTCACAGGGCCATTGCGAGTAGTCTCTTTGAAAAGAAAGGTCCAAGAATGAATGTGGCTGTGAGTCCACACCAGACTCTAACTTTCGGTAAGTGGAGTGGAATCTTTTAGAAGGTACGTGGTTTTCCGTCTCCCAAATTCGACATTTATGGGTGTTCACTGTTTCACTGATGTGGAAATAGGACTCTTCGCTCCACAGAATTTATCAGGGACACGATGTTTGCACTTCAACTGAAGCAAGAAATGTCCGTCGCTTCTCCCTATCCATGGCCAGCGACTGTTGATTATAACTGATTCTGTACGGGTAACAATGCCCCATTTTTCTTAGTACGTTCCACACTGTGCTATAGGGAACACCCATGTGTTGTGACACTGCACTTGCACGGCCTATAACATTACAGCCTATAACATTATCCTACAGCCTATAACATTATCTACTGAATGTTCAACAATAGCGGTGGCAACATATTCAACGACATCTGAACGAACCGGTTTGCGTCCTCGACCCGGCCATCGGCTGGGTGCGATTCTTCAGAATTTCTTTGAACAACACCCGTCAGTCTCTATCTCCCAGTTTCGTGGGTTTGCCGACTAGGGGCACATTCCGACAATCACCGCTCACCTTCCACTTCAGAATCACATAGGCCACCGTCGATTTTGGGTAATTCAGCTCACTAGATATGTCCGTTAAGGATCGGCCTTAACTGTGACAACCGACGATTACACCTTTCTCAAAATCAGATAACTATGCACTTCGTGGCATCTTGCATGCGACGAATGCCAAAGTTGTTTCCTAAACGATATTCAACGCGGAGGTTATGACGTATATTAGGACCGCAGATATCGTCATTTGCATGGGTGTCCAAATACTTATTGGTAGGCAGTATATATATATATATATATATATATATATATATATATATATATATATATATATATATATATATATATATATATAATGCTTGTATATATGTGTTAGGTACGCATAACACTAAGCCACTTCCCTTTTTTTAGAATAAATATACCCTTTTATATCCAGCTAATTTTATAAATGCATAAAATTCTATTTGGGACAGAAAGTTGTTTAGTTCTGCAAAATGACTCGTTCAAGGAAGTGGACGAAGCAATCCATGGAAATATATAATGAAACTAAACGATGTTTCATGCTATTCTGTTGACCATTTGTGGAATAGGTGATTTTCTACAGGCAGAAAAAAAAACTGTAGATATGAAATATTAGTCTTAATGATTAATTGGACTTAGGAAATCGACCCTCTACTCCATGTTATACATATTACTTGTACGAGCAAAAATAATTTAAAAGGCAGATATAATGCAAATATACATTATGTAGCAGAATACACAGGAGTTTCATATTAGTATAATATGCACAGTAATCTGTTTCTTTGCTCTGAGCCTTTGCATACGTGTCAGCGATATCGTGGTTTAACAGGTCACTACTATAACTTTATCCGGACGACTGTTGAATGGCTATGTTGTTAGTCTTTTTCCTCTGTCGCAAAAGATGACCGTAGCGCTCCACATCAACCAATCACTATAAATGCTGTAACTTGGGTCAGGCAACAACAGCAGAATCATAAATAATATGAATTATGCTTTCTTAACTGCATTTTCAAAAAAATAAATAGAGGTGCGTTGAACCGCAAACCCAGATATCACTTTCTCATTCGGATAGCCTCCGAATTTAAAACTGTCAGCTTAATGTGTTCGCATCTGAAATGACCTCTGAAAAACTCAGACAGCGCTGCGTATCCAAGTCCAGATTCAGACACGGGCTCCTTTCACGCCTGAATTCTTTGAGGGTAAGTTCGACTCTGCTTACTCCCATGCTCGACGTGCATTTGGGGGTCTAGAGGTAAGAGAACAACTACGCTAAGAAGTGGGGGGGGGGGGGAGCGCAAGACACTTCTATATAACAGCTCAACTGAGAGATTGGAATATGATGACGTTACACAATCAAACAGTAAATGTCTTAATGTGTGCCTTAATGAATAAAAGTTTTTTTTTCCAATGCGGAGGCATGTCCATGCGGAGGCCTTGTCTTCAGACATTCGCCTGTTATCACCGCGGTATTGCTGGCCTCTTTGTTAGGGGGAGGAGGGACCATATAGGTGGCCCAGCTTCTCCCTCTGTGAACCGGTCTCGCAATTTTGAAACGAATCACGTGACGAAACTAATGAGAAAAAGTAGAACACTGAATACCATGAAGATGTTTTTCAGTTTGAAGAAAACACTCCAAAGTTCTCAATTTCCAATAACTAGGAGTAACTGCAGTCTTAAACTTGGGGACAGATACCAAAGTGTATTTATCAGTGGGCTCGAATACCTCTAACTACATTACTATTTTGGATGGATACTCTATGGGTAGGAATGGCCAGTTGCGAATGACTGCTACGAGCATGGAAAATGAACCCAGGTCTTCGGTTACAGAACATCGGCAACATAACCAAAATACTCTGATCTCTTAACCATTACAGATCCCACATTTGTTGATGAATTTGCTTTTACACGAATCTGTTATTTTATATCTCACCATTTATAATTGTTCAGGTTTTTAGAATAAAATTTTTTATAAGATAAGAGCATTTTAGGCGATATGAAGTCAAAGTTTCCCTGTGTGGCGCTGCCTTTTACGGATGCTATAATTCTCAAGCAAATGAAAGTAAACGTGCGAGTTATTGAGGAAAAACTGTACGACTTGATTCTATTGATTTTGAAGTAAATTCATGTGTCCAAAAAACTAAGAAATTTTTTTTGAAGTTAAAGAATGCAAATATCTTTCGGTTGAATTGATTAAATATCCCTGAAAATTTAAATTGAAGCTCGAGATTGAAGTTTCATGCCACAAATAATAGGGTTTAATTTTAAATTACTTGATTGAAAAATCATTGATAACCTAAGACTTTTAAACCCCCCTTAAAGTTTGAGTTTAAAAAAACTCTCTGTGAGCATTTAGGGTCGTAGAGGAGTGATCATGCAAAATTTCAGCTTCTTAAGCCTTATACCAAGGATACAATGACCGTTTATGTTGTTGTTGTTCTTACGTATGGCCGACTGGAACTTAATCCATACAAGTCTGGCCACTCACCCAACATACAAAAAATATAAAAACACAGGACAAGAAAAAAGAAACCGCAAGATACGATAAAAAGAACGACCAAAAGGCCTTAAAAACCAAGTTGAAAACATTAAAGTGTTTTAGGCTAAAAAGTTAAAAAGCCAGAAGCACAATAATTGAAGACCGTGAGATCAGGACATAAGTTCTCTGGCCCTCCAATAGAGAGCACACAAATCACCATTCTGCCGTAAGTCTAGTTTCGAGAAAACAAGTAGGTGAGCTTTATTCATATTTTCCTTCTCACATAAGGTGCATACGCTAGAACTCACAATCCCTATTTTGGCCAGTTGTTCAGCCAGACAGTCGTGCCCTGTTGTTAGTCTAAAATTGGCCATGGCCTCTTTACGTGTTTTATGACTAAATTTTATCCTGTCATCCCCAATAGACTCCCAGACTTTTCCTTTGGAAATGAATGATAATTCTCTAATACATGACGACATAATAAACAATGATCATTTATATACGGTAAAAATGAGACCTTTAGGTTGGAACTCTTCATATAAGCAGCCACTGGTCAAATGAAGACTAAGACTTCTCAAACTGTGGTTGGTACTGTCAATAAAAATAAACAAAAAGTATTAATTTACATAGCACTTTTGAAAATATTGTGGCTGTAACTAAACAGAAAAGTCAATAAAAGAGATATAATTTTTAAATGCAAATGGTAGTGACAATTCCCCAGAATTTGAAACAGTTGAATCAGGTGCTAAGTAATTTTGTTTTGAGGGCTTTGAATGACCTTTGGATCTTGAGAAGTTGTCAAGAGAAAGAACTTAAAAATTAATAACCTTGAACATTATATAAGGTTATTAGAAAACAAAATAAGTTTAGGTCTTAATTGATTCTTAGTCTTTTTGAAATTAATGTAGTTTTCTACTTCTCGAGAAGAATATTTTTATATAACTTACAGCGTGACAATTACTGAGCTATATAAAAAATAATTAGAAGATAAAAAGAACTTTTTATACACCATGTTTTTAAATTTTCTTTTGAATTATATAAACTTGACATTTCTATTTATTAATAAATACTTTTTAAAATTATTTTGATGAATTATCCCGTCAACTTGAAAGAAAATGATCAAATGCGTAATCAATCGTTTAGCTCGAGAATTAGAAGTTAACTTGCGTTTAACTTTTCGTTTCCGTCCCGGTCTATAGATGGCTGCACCATTCTACAAAACAAAATTAAGTGAAAATGAATTCAAAGCTGCTTAAAGATGGCTGAAAGTATTAAAATAATGCATTGTCATCGTGTTCTGAGCTATTCTAAGAGTTTCAAATGTCTAGCTAGTCGGGAAGTTTGTTAAAAATCGATTGCAAGATTTGAACTGAACAAACACACAAATAAACAAACAAACAAGTAATATTAAAAGAAAATTTTTAAAGTTAATTCCTACTTAGGTCAATAAAGAAAAATTTTATTTTAGTTACTTTTTGGCGGGGAATTGCACTGATATTGGCTCGATTCTGTGAACACCATTATTGCTGAGAAATTTTTTTCTCCCATATAAAACTAAAATTAATTAATTAAATTTAATTAATGAATTAATATTTGAAAAAACTGTATTAACATCAAGTGTCATCCACTACAAGTTTAAAAAAATGTATTTGAACTTGAGTGGATGAATAAAAAGTATTTTATTAACGATTGAAAATTTGAACAAGGTATATAAATATAGGGAGAGTGTGAACTAATAGTAGGAATTGAACAAACAAACAAGAAAGCGAGTTAATAAAAACATGGTAAAAAACTTGATAACTTTTGAACCATTGGCGAAATTCAGTGAAAACTTAGCGGTTGAATTCAGGACATGTTGGGATTTTTTTTAGCATGCGCACTCGCACTGTAGTTGTTGTTCATTTTTCGTTGAAAATGTTAAAATACAGCGTTTCTCAGCATATATCCATCGTCAAGGCCTACTATTTGAGGCTATTCAAGGCCTACTAATTATTGCAGAATTTTGCTCTTCGTCTGCGCCACATCATAGCCATTGATGACAAGCATATCAATCATGTCATAAACTAAATCCGATTATCTGTAGTTACTTTTCAAATTTGAATAACATTTTTGGAACTCAGTAGGTTTTTAAAATTTGATTTTTTATTTTATATAGCTCAATAATTGTCACCCTGTATATACACTAAATAATTTTGATAATCTACATTTTAATTACGAATTTAATGCAATTCTAAAGAAAATAGAAGTAAACATGCCAATTATTAAGGATTTACTTTATGATTTGACTCTACTGATCTTGCAGTAAATTTATTTGTCTAAAAAAAAGAAAATAATAGTTTTCATAAAAGGCAATGTGAAAAGCTCTCGGCTAAACCAAGAAAAAATCACTGATAGCAAAAATTTTAGAATGAAGATTATATTACAGAATACACATTTCTGTGATAATTTCCTAGCTTTCCGGTGATAAACTCCCGTAAAGAATATTTTCCCTCAGTGAAACAACAAAAGAATTGAAACGAATTCATAAATAATTACTCAGAGTTATGTAAATTCTAATTTTGCAACACAAAATTAAAATTTACAATAGTCTGTACTTCATGTTATCGTTTTATATTTTATGGACATTAATTCACAAGTTTATTTACTTTTGCAAAATTTTCACTTCTGATGTATGACGATTTAATACGTTATGAGTTTTCTGCTAATTTATTTTGATTCCGTCAAACTTTACATAAGTTAAAAGCACTGAATAAATCAGCGCTTGAGAGAAATAATCCAAAATCTCTAGATTTATTCTCGGATAAAGCATATCCGAACGAATGTATAATTATTTTAGTCTGTCTTTCAAATCGCTCCTGTCAGATGAGTGTGACTTCATGAGTTTCTTTAATGCGAAAACACGTTAGATTACAGTAAAATATTCCTTCAAGAAAAGTCTATCCTGTGTGTTAGCTTTGCTATAAATAGAAACCTCCTTTCCAGTTTATAATTTTCACTCTGAGATTCTAAAAGTTGAGTGAATTTAAATACCCTGACACATTTTAAATGTTCTTCAGTCTCGAAAACATCAGTTGCTTAGCCATCTATTAAAATGGCTTTAAAAGGGTTTTGTAGCTGCAAAATTTTGTTAGAGAAAATCAACCTAGGGATGTATGTATGAGAGCAAGATTTATTTCGTAATGGGTTTTCTACGGGGAAAATTCTAGAAAAGATTTGTGGGGAAATAATGACAGACAAAAATGCATGACAATGTACTATGTTACATTATAAAATCAATTTCAACATTCTACCTACTATTTCTACGGTTACACGAGAAAAATAAACCTCAAAACCTTTCGAAGCTGTCTAAACACTAGTATCCCATCGCTAATCAAAACAGAATGCGTTTTTTAGTTTTAAACAAAAACTTTTAAATGTATAAAACACATTCCTGAATATGTATTGTATTGCCTTTCTATAATTCAATGTGATAGCCTACACATTTCCGAAATTTTTACTGCAAAGTTTACATTTATAAAGCATGCTGTTTATAGTACGTATACACACACACATATATATATAATATATATATATATATATATATATATATATATATATATATATATATATATATATATATATATATTGCAAGGAGTTGTCGAATTTGGACCAACTGAACATTCTTAAATATACACGGATAAAGAAGCATTTTCTTTAATAAAAAGAAAGTGGTGAAAAAAGTTACTATTTACATCTTCAAAAGAATGTAATTTATTTTAAAAATATATAATTTAGAACAGTGACAAATCAGCACATTAAAATTGTGTCATTGGCCCAATCAAAGAAACTGGTTTCTCAGGATGAACCACCAATTTCCTTAAGAGCAATTGAAGCAGAAGCACTTTTTGATTTGTGAACTAAATCCAAGCTGTGTGTTTATGTACTGCAGCATCTCGTCTTCTTTTATATCCTCACATATAATACAAAATCATGTAGTCTTAGTTTTTATAGTTTGTCTTTTCGTTCCAACTTTTGGGGGTTTCAATTTATTAATTTTTCTTCCAATTTAGCTTGTTCTAATTCAAATTTATGACGACTATTTGTTATTACAACTGGTTTCTGGGCTATTCTTCTTGTTCAAGAAGGCGATGGAGCGCGCTGAGGATTTTGTGTTTGTGGAGATGATAAATCGGGAAGAATATGCTAATTTTTTCTTTTTTTTTGCACCGGGGTATATATATATATATACACACACACATATATATATATTTGGCTAATGTGGAGGCACTTGTCACTAGACATTCACCTTTTGTTATTCACTGCTATTTTGCTGGCTACTTTATTATGGGAGTACCTTATAGGTGGGACTATGAGGAACTACAAGGAGACGACCAAGCTTTATTCGGGATTTGAACCCAAGCCCACTGCGTAGCAGCTCAGAACGCTAACCACTACACCTCCCGTAGTATATAATAAACAGCGGAATCTCTATTACTGCTTTCACTGTCATTTGAAGGCCAAGTTATTCGTGTCGTAGTTTTATTTATAATAATTACTGCAATTTCAGAAGGGCTACTAGAATATTGTAAAATACCGGATGTTGCAAACTGGTGGTCCTTGAAATATTATACTGAAATCTGACCGTCGTTTGAATTGGACCGATCCAATTCAGGCGACTGCTTGTGGTCCAACCTGAGCAACTTTTATAAATATCCAAAATATTTCACCTAACCTTACGTTTGGTTAGGATGACTACGGTCATTTTTTGCTATACGAGGGCTAATTAAACCGGCATCTACTGCTTAAAGCCGATTCCGAGTGGCTACAAACGTCCATCCCAAGAGTTGGAATCGAACCCATGGACTCGGATACCGCGTGCCAGTGCCCCTCGGAACCTTACGTTTAAACTGGATTTATAAAACTATGATTGTAAATCGCAGCTAGACAAGTTTATATTTTCTAGATATAATAACATATTTTGCAACTTACTTTAAAACAGCCTAAGGACATTGGTCTTTTGTTAAAATATTCAATTCATGATTTATAAATACCAACACCTCTTGACTAACTGCAACTACGAGGTCTCCTAAAAATGACTGCGTCTGCTAAGTTTACGTCCATGCAACCTAAATTACCTATTTTACAGCACAGATGCCTTTTACAGGTGAAGTTACGACATTGGTCCAACCTAGGCGATGATGCAATTAAGGTAACTCTCCCCTATATATACACTCATGGACAAAAAAATTAGCGCACCAAGAAATAATTGCGGGATCGTAACGAAACTTGCAATGAAGGTACATGTCGGGGAGATATGCAAATGATTAGAAATGCAGCGTGATTGCGCATTACGTATAGCCGGTAGAGGGCGTTGAACATCGTACTCTGTGGAGTATAAAACAGGTAACCAAAGCTTGTTTGAGTGTGCTGAATCATTTACATAGGAAGAGCTGAGATAGACATGCCATTACGCCGTGTTCGAAGACAATATAAGCAGTTGTCGCAGTTTGAGAGGGGGAGAATCGTCGGGATGATGGAAGCTGGGTGGTCAGCTAGGCGAGTAGCTCTTCAATTTGGCCGCTCTGATTGTGTTGTGAGGAGGTGTTGGGACCAGTGAACCCGAGAGATGTCATGTACACGAAGACCTGGCTCAGGACGCCCTCGACAGACCAGTCGTAGAGAAGACCGCCACATCGTAAGAAATGCACGCGTACAGCCAACTGCTTCATCGGCCGCCATCCAGGCACAGGTAGCACCTTCACTAAAGGCCTCTGTGTCTTCTCGAACCATACGAAGGCGCCTGGCTGAAGGTCAGTTGGTATCGCGGCGCCCATTACGTGTGCTGCCCTTGACGCCCACCCATCGACGCCTCCGTTTGGAGTTTTGCCGCGCACGAGGAAATTGGACTGCAGCGAAATGGAACCAGGTCGTCTTTAGCGACGAATCCAGATTCAATCTCGGCAGTGATGACAATCGTGTTCGTGTGTGGAGAGCCCGTGGTGAACGCTTCAATCCTGTCTTTGCTGTACAGCGACACATCGCTCCCACATCTGGTGTGATGGTATGGGGTGCCATTGCCTACAATACACGGTTACCCCTAGTATTGTTCCGTGGCACCATGACAGCCCAGCGGTATGTTCATGAAATCCTGCAACCACATGTGTTGCCACTCATGCAACGGCTCCCAGGAGCCATTTTTCAACAATACAATGCTCGGCGTCATACGGCAAGGGTGTCATTTACCTCAAGGGCCTCATACGGCAAGGGGTGTTTCTTATCATTTACTTATATCAAAGTAGTCATTACGTATGTAAAATTTCGTTTCATTTTGACGACTCCTTCTTGGTGCGCTAATTTTTTTGTCCATGAGTGTATATATATTTATATAAGTACTCATTAAAATGCATATTTTAGTTTAAGTGCGAATATTAATTTTTAATGAACCAGGATCATTACGACTTACATTCATCTCTTCTGTTATTTGCTGCACTCTAGTCGGAAATTTTCGATGTATAATAGTATCAATTTTTGACTTTTCCTCGCTGACATTTTCATGTGACGTTTACGCTATTTTAATTTAGTGGCAACAACTTGTTCTTGTTCTGTGTCGTGTCATAATCTTTTTACTGGACTTCGTGATACATCGAGAATATCTGCCGGTTTAGTTCCAAATCACCCGTAAGCACAGCACCAATTATCATACTTCCTTGCCATGCATCACTGAGATCCGACACATCGCCTATTATTCTCAACAGCTAATTCTACATCGAATGTACTAGTACTGCGTGATTACTGATATTCTGTCTTTACCGTATTGTATATGTCTGCTCGCCCATGATATCATCGTCGTGATTTACATAGGACACAGCGCACGAGCTGCGGTGTGTTAGAAATACCCTTATTTTGATAAGGGAAGAATTACCCTTATTTTGAAACCTCCTTCTTGATTTTGCCCTTTTTGATTTTTTTATGCAGAATTACCCTTATTTTGATAATCCCTTGCACCTTAGGTGTTTGTATATTTTCACTGTTTAAAACAACAAATAACAGTAACAGTGTTTATTTTTTTCAGTTTTTGGAGCCCAAGATATTTTGTTTATATCAGTCACCTGAAAGATGAAGTACTGCTTCATCTTATTACCCCAGAAAAAGGTTTGGGGTTGATAATGTCCTTTGGTGTTTCATTTCATGCTTTCTATATTTTTAGGGGTCTCAAGAAATGTGTTCGTCCATTGAATTGATTTTAAAATTCTAAAATATTTAAAAATAAATTTTTGATATATTTTTTTTCCAATGCGGAGGCCTTGTCTTTAGACATTCGCCTGTTATCACCGTGGTATTGCTGGCTTCTTTATTATGGGGGCCCCATATAGGTGGCCCAGCTTCGCCCTCTATGAATCGGTCCCCTAATTTTGAACCAAGTCAAGTGACGAGACCGGAAACACTTGACCCCGCACCTCCAGAGATAAATTTGAGAACTTAGAGGACAATGCAGCCACGACAGGTTTTTCGTGCACCAGCCGCCATTAGCGTACACGGTAGGGGATTTGTCAGCGACCGGCATCGATCCAGGGACTTTCAGATCACTGGCTCGCTGCCTTTGCCAATCGGGGCACTGCGCCCTTTTTGAAAATATTAATATCAAGCATAAGATGTAACAGTAACAAGGTAATAAAAAAAATCACTGTTTCGAATAGATTCACAACACTGAGATGTTTATTTTATCTCCATTGCGCAATCTATCATACTTTTTTTCCCATGCTTGATATCCCGTTAATGCAATCCAAGTATGCAATGAAGAACATGTATAAAAACTGTTCATTAGCAATATTCACCCCATTTCCTTGAAACTTATCGGGTCCAGATCTATAACACGTTTTTAAGTAAACCTTTGAATCTCTGTTGCATTTAACTATCGAAAAAATTTTCTTATTATGATTAATGACATATGAGTAGATTCATCATCCTATTGTTCATCTTTGTCCATTAACTCCCGCTTCGTGGTTTTATCGTATGAGTTGCTCAAAAATATGGACCGGAAAGTTCACTAAAACGTTAACCAACTTACTGAAATTCGGCCACCGCTATCTACTCACATCAGAAATTTGTTATACTTGTCTATTCTGTGTCGATACAATAGAATGCCAGTAAAGCTGGACTCTAAACAATACTAAAATATATAGTAAATTCATAGTAATCTAAGTGTGATGGCTTTTTTTTCAATTCTTCCATTTCTCCTTAAATTACCCATTGTATCTGATTAGATTATTCATTACAGTTTAAATTGACATTCTGAAGCTTAGTGGCACTACTGGATATAATTTAAATATTTTCTGTGAATTGTATTGTGCCAAGTACGCTGAAATATATAATTAAGGAGCTGACAAAATTATTCGTATGCAGGTAATGTAGGGAAGATTTGACAATGCTCCATAAGGCAGACCTGTCGCTTCGAAGAAATGCTTCCCATAATATTTTCTTTGGAAGAATTTACAAGAGACAGACCATAGTATTTAAATTATTTGTTTGGAAAATCATTCATGAAATAGATCATATACTACAGTACAAAAGAGACCGTTAGGTTGGAACTCTCCTCATAAGTAGCCAATGGGAGCCAGGTATCTGCTTTGTACTGTCAATAGATAATTAATCTATAGCAATTTACTCTACTTTTAACAATATTGTTACTGTAACTAAATAGAAAGGCAAAAAAAAAGGGAAAATGGTTTATGGGCGTATAAGATAATTTTCGTTCTACACAATACCTCAGCATTTTAGACAGTTAAAAGAGGTCTAGAAAAAGAACGTGAAATAAGTACCCATGAAAATAAGATGAGGTTGTCCAAAACAAAATAATTTTGATTTTAACTGATATTTAATCTCTTTTGAATATATAGAGATTTTTTAATCTATATATATAAAGCAGTTCCGTAACTGACTCACTGACATACAACGCACAGACCAAACCGCTGGAACTAAAGGACTGAAATTTTGCATGGTGATTCTTCTTATGGTGTAGGGGTGCACTAAGAAAGATTTTTGAAAAATTCTTCTTAGATTTTTTAAATTAAATTTTTAAGCTGTTTTTGTAATTTTTTTAAAGTTTGCATTTAAAATAATAACTTGAGGGTTATAAAATTTATATCACGAGAAAGATCCTAAAAATTCCTCTAAAATGAAATCTTTTTCTTATCTTTACCTCGATTTTCTGATTTTTGGTGAGTTTTTAGAGATTAATTTTTAGAATTTAATTTATTAAATGCTGATCACGCGATTTCTTTTTCTGGTACTTTAAATAAATTTATCGTCACGTGCATAACAACTAAAGAGACAAAAGAATATTTTTTTCTTTCTAATGCAGCGGAGGATTGGATATTATCCCAAAAAAATAAATATCCCTTACGAATTTTTTATAAATATATATATATACAGTGGAATCTCTATCGATCGTTTTCGGATCCATCGTTTTTCCATATATGTCGTTCATTTTATCCAGTCCCAATGATCATACTGCTTTGTTATGTGTCCGCATCTATCGTTTTCCCGAATTTATCGTTCATTTCAATCGGTCCCTTGAAAAACGATAGATCGAGATTCCACTGTATATATATGTTATATTAATTGTATACATTGATCGTCGCATTTATTATAAATAAATATATTTATTTTTTAGCATTAATTGCATTCATTGACCATTGTATTTAATGAGAATGTACTCTGTAGCGAAACGCGGGTTTTCAGCTAGTTTTGCTATAAAGATTATGTTACCAAATGAACCCTAAAAGGGTTATCTAAACTTTAGTTTATAAGACTTCGTTTACTTGTATTACTTTCCGACATTCATGCTATCGTTTTAGACTGAAGTAGCACTTGTTACCTAACAGCTACCTAACAGCATTACGGTAACTTTGACGTCATACATCTGAGAAATGGGGTTTTTCATTTATTTTCCCCATGATTCATTATTTTTCCTTTACAGTGTATTTTATGCAAATACACTGCTCAAAACAATTACGGGAACACATGGTTTTAACGAAATTACAAAATACTTACACCGATAAGTAACATAAAATAAATCATCCATAATTTAAAGCCTAGCAGGAAACAGAAGAAGAAAACTTCACATGCAAATCAAAGTTCATGACGTCAAAACCCTGAAAAAAAACATAAGGGCAGAAATCGGGATGTTGCAGAAACGTCTGTTTCACTGCCTTAACTGTGAAATTCGAGTGCTCAGTTATTCTTTTTGAGAAAAGGTGACTTGAAAATGTCTCAACAACGTGATTTACCGGAATCCATGGCATGGCGTATTATAGGCAGACTTGAATCCGGGCAAACACAACGTAGTGTCGCAGACGCTGTTGGAGTCGCCAGAAGTGTCGTGTCAAGGCTGTGGAATCGATTCCAAAAAACAGGGAATGTTAGACGTCTACCAGGGCAAGGTCGGCCACGCGCCACTGCAGCAACTGATGACCGGTATATACTGTTAACAGCTCGTCTAAACAGAACAGACAATGCTACTCAGCTGCAAAGACAGTTGCTCTTGGCAACAGGACGAAGGGTGTCCAGCCAAACAGTACGTAATAGGCTTCATCAGGGAGGTCTCTATGCACGTAGGCCAATGGTCTGCATTCCGTTGACCTCACGCCACCGTGCGGCCCGAAGAAGATGGGCTGCTGAACATCGAGATTGGGAGCAACATGATTGGAGCCAAGTGCTGTTTACAGACGAGTTCCGATTCAGTCTGGAGTGTGACACCCGAGGTGTTTTGGTATGGAGGGAAAGGGACACTCGAAATAACCCCACATTCGTTCGTGAAAGGTCACAATACACACGAGCTGGTTTTATGGCATGGGGTGGAATCAACATAGGTGGACGTACGGACCTGCATATCATTCGGAATGGTACTTTGACGGCCCGAAGGTATGTAGACAAGATACTGAGACCTCATGTCATACCTTCCGTTGCAGCCATTGAAGATTCCTTTGTTTTCCAGCATGAAAATGCCAGACCGCATACAGCTCGTCTTGTGGAGAACATGCTTGAAGCTGAAACAACACAGCGTATAGAATGGCCAGCGTGATCTCCTGATCTGAATCCAATCGAGTATGTTTGGGACATGCTCGGACGACGCATTGCTGCAAGACCAAGGCCTCCTTTTACGCTCCGAGACTTGGAGATTGCACTTCTTGAGGAGTGGAACAGTATTACTCAAAGTCTTATCGATAACATCATCGCATCCATGGAAAACAGGTGTGCAGCAGTCTTAGCTGTTCGAGGAGACTACTCGCCATATTAAAAATCTTGCATCATTTCTAAACAATATTTTTTTTTATCGTTTACATGTCACCAAATTGTTGCCCTAAATCATCTTTTCATGTTTTTTCCATATTTTCAAAGAATTAAAGCTTAATTACAAATTTTTTTAAGTCTTATTTTCTGTATAGCGCATTGATAGGCTTGTACTATCCATTTTATTCCAATACGTGGCAGTCTCGCACGGTTTTCTTAACTTCTTTGCTTGCTCCCCTAATTTTTTTGAGCAATGTATATGTTAATGTTATTTTACTTGCTTGTATAAATACCGTTCGAGTTAGAGCAAAGGTGCCCTTGGCAGCACATACAGTAGGACTCACGAGGTAGTGAGATTATTTTGGTTATACAAATGTTCTAAGTTATAAATTTAAGCTCCAGGAGCCAGTTTGCTGAAAGTTAGTTTTTTTATTGCTTTAAATATTTTTAACGTTTATTAAGCTTCTGTATAAACTTTGTGTTTTTACTTTAAATCTTGCTTATCTATGAACACACCCCATGCCAGACAACTGCAGACTCTATCATATCGCCCCTCTCCGTGACAGATTACTTTTAATTTACATTTCTACTACATAATTTTAATATTCTCCTTTTGAATTATGAATTTAATTTTTTTATTATTTTCCCGAGCTCCCTTTTTATTTAAGCTTTCATTAATTTTTGTAGGTGTTTTCATCACCAGTTTTTTCAACCTAGGATTTGGAGGACAAAATGTTTTTATTGCTTGTTCAGGATTCCCCTGTGAGCTGTTTGCGTTGAATGTCGCTTTTGTAATTTCTGTTTAATTTGTATGTTGATTTCGTAAGTGAAGTGAATGAAGAAAACATTTCCTCAGACATAGTTCTCAGACATAGATCTCAGGCATAGTTCAGTAGATTCACTGTCGCCCTCTAGGTTAAGGAACAGGACTTCAAATTTTACTCCTTGCAGACAGTCGCCTACTTAGTTATTTATTTATTTTGAATAATTGTCTATTGTTAAGCAGTATTTATCTGCAGGATCATACATTTCAGAATAGATAATTTTTTATTTCAGGGGAGTCATCACCCTTACAAAAGTAGAAATGACAGATTTTTTGCTGTTTGTTCGAACTTCCATAAATTTTTTTTGTTATTGTCCATTATACATGAAATTTTCAGTATTACTTCCCTAAACTTTATAAATTATCTTCTGTGAATTAATTTTATTACAAGTAAATAATAATTTTATTTATGAAATAAAAAGTTAATGCAATTTCTGAAAATTTCAAATTTAGATTGATACACTGCACGCTGACTTACTACGAGATAAAGTTCGTGAAGTTTACTGTTTCTTTTACCCTTAAGGTAATGTATATACTAAACAATGAACTGACCATTAACAAGATCCGACGAGGTTTTCTACACTAAAATATTTATTACAACACAATTAGACTACTTAGATTGTAAAAAGGTCAAAATTCTACGATCATCTTTTGGCGAGTTATCGTAATCTGAAGATGAAAAAGTCAATATTTTCTCACAAAACATAAAATTAAAAAAAACAACTTAAAGTTCGACGAAGATGAGACATGTCTTACTTTGGACCCACATTTTTTTGCATCTATTGGTATCGATCTCGACCCCATACCCCCGGCGGTTTCGGAGGAGATAGCGTGACAAGCTTTTGACAGCGGCGGCAGCGGCAGCAGAAGTTACTTTTTTTCAGAACACTAGGGGCTTCGCCCCTAGGCTTGCTACGCTCGCTCCTCTGTTAGGATCAAGGTCAAGGTATATTGAGTTTGTTGGAGTGCCATGGTCTGATGACTTTACCTCCAGTAGCAAGATATGTACATCAGAAAACATGTGCTCAGCAATAAAATGAAAATATAAAAATTAAGCTGTTTTCAGATAAGTAAAATAAAAAATATAATAAGAATTCAAAGAATAAAATTCAAATATTTAGAATAATTAGTAAAAATGAGCGTCCACCGGGATCGAACCGGGGACTATCGCATACTCTATCGCATATCGAGTATATCTTATCTTATCGCATACCGACTATCGCATATCGAGCAGCGCGCTCTACACAGTGCCAATCATGGCACAGTAAGTCGAATGAATAAGTTGCTAATAGCGAGATACATAGGGGTGATTCGCAGGCAATGCATTTATCCATGCTTCTATCCATTTACTGTTGTCACCCTTATGCAAAGGGGAATCACTGTTGAATCATCACTGTTTCAGCTTTAAAATTCAATTAAAAATCGAAATTTAAAGATATATGTTTGAAATGAGGTTTATATGAATAAGAAAGCTTTCAGCTTCCACATGATGTAAATATTTTGTTTGTAAGATAAAAACTCGTTTAGTATCGATATTATATCCATTTTGGGGACGATATTTCTTGAAAAACTGTGTTTAATTTTTTGATGAAAATATTAGTATGTTTTAAAATATTTTTAAACAAATGAGGTCTAGTTTGAAAGAGAAATGTCTGTAGTCATAGATTGTAAAAAGATCAAAATTCTACGATCATTTTTTGGCGAGTTATCGTAATCTGAAGATGAAAAAGTCAATATTTCCCACAAAACATAAAATAAAAAAATAAAGTCCGACGAAGATGAAACATGTCTTACTTTGTTCCCCACATTTTTCTGCATCTATTGGTATCGGTCTCGACCGCATACCCCCAGCGATTTCGGAGGAGATAGTGTAACAAGCTTTTGACAGAGGCGGTGGCGGCGGCGGTTACTTTTTTTTAGAATATAGAGATAGAGAGAAAAAAACATTAGATATAATTCTACAGCTATTTAAATTTTAAAACATCGAAGAATATTTGAATCGGTAATTTTGAAAAGGAGACATCGCCATTTTTAAAATTTTTCATCAGAAGCATAAAACTATGACTCGCCTTCATTCATTATTAGTTAGACTAAATTTAGTATTTATTATGTTTATAAAGGCATTAAGCCTGATGCAAAAATATAATTTGTTAATATTTTTGGAAACTTGGGGGGCGGGGGGTCAGAAAAGTTGGAGAAAAGTGGAGATGACTCCTTTTCAAAATGACTGATTCATTTAATCTAGGACAGTGGTTCCCAACCCGTAGAAGTCTGCGGACGACTAAGCCAGAAATTGAACTATGTGCGGACCCCCCCCCCCCTCCCCCCTAACCGCCGACTTGAGGGGGGGAACCTCCCGGGGGGTATGGGGGTGCAGAATATCCCTATTTTAATAATATTCTAATAATATTCTAATATTCTAATAATTGCTATTCTAATAATATACTAATAATTGCTATTCTAATAATAGTCTAATAATTGCTATTCTAATAATATTCTAATTCATATTCTAATAATAAAATAATAATGCTAAACTTTTAAGAAATTTTAATTCAACACCTGTTATATTTTTATAATTTTTGAATGTTACTTTTGTAATTATTGTTAAAAATAATTGTGTGGCAACAGTTATATACATAGTTTCTCTTTAGAATGCAGTTGAGTTGAAAAATAAAATGGTTTGCTGTTGATAAGTTGTATAATTAGTTTTTCTTTAGTTAAATACCGTTAAATCAGTAAGTTCTTCTTACGTTGTCTCAACTGGGAGGCAACAGGTCCTAAACATTAACTGAGCCGAATTTGGTCCCGGTCGGTGAAACAGTCTAGGATTCTACAGCTGACAAACAAACAGACGAGATCTTTTATATACATAGATATAAAACAGTTCCATGACTAACTGACAGATAACGCACAAACCAAACCGCTGGACCTAAAGTGCTGAAAGTACTTTCATTTGAACACAATCAACATGAAATTGGCAGCCATCTTAAACTCGAAATCGAAGTATTTTCTCACCGATTCAAGTTTGGTGGAAAGTTTTACCCGCTAAGTGAGAAATACGATGTGAGTTCAGCTCCGGAGAAATGGCCTGAGACTACCGATTTTCTTCTAGCTTGCGAGAAAGCCCTCATGGAGACGTCCTTTCTGATGTTTCTCGATAGTGAATTCTTTTCGCCTGAGACTAGGCCCGTAGGCCCGTATATCTTTTCTTGAGAGGTTGTTGAATCATTGAACGTGAACATGTGACATAAGATTCTTTTTGTTCTCATTTCATAGTTCTATATCTATCTTCAGTTTTGTTTATACGTGGTTTTCAGTTTTGATTTTAGATATATAGAATCCTGTTTGAACTGTCCAAACAACAAATAATTCTTTAATTTTTACTTTCATTTTACCAATTTTTTTCCAAAACTGTTCATATTTCATGTATTTCTTTCTTTGCTGATTACTTTAGCTTCTGGTTTTTGATAAATATTCTACTAAGATATTTTTGTATAAAGTTCACCATTTCTTTATTTTGCTGATTACACGCTAAAATATTTAAAAAGTGCATATTTACATTTTCTGTATATAAATATATATATTTAGGAAATTTTGGTGTTTATTGAGAGGTTTATTTGTTTTTCCACAATACCATATGCTCGGGAAGCCTGTTTAATATTTTAATTGTGCTTATCTTTTGACTAAACCGAATACATAATATCTCGCAACATAGACATGTGCAATTCTGCCTAATACATGCACTTATATAATTTCAATGTACAATGCACTATTATGTCACCAATTACACAAATTTCTGGAAATTTGAATTTTTGTATTGCAGGAATATAGGCTAAAGTAGCCAGCCGATTTATTTTCACATGAAAATTTATCTTTTTGCAATGCAGGTATGCTCATATCATACCTGGTGGTGGTGGGTGTTAATACGAATAACAAATTTTTCTTTTTGTGGTTTTGTGTGGGGGAACTGAAATTAATAGAGCCTCTTATGAAAATTCTTCTCAGTCAATCAATTCAAAGCCGTCTGTTTGGTGGACGAATGGCCCGTGGGAGAAGCCCCGGTAGTCATAAATATTTACATTTTGCTTGTGTTTGGATTTCATCCAGATTTTTCTCATTTAAATTTCCCGTCTCCCTGACACAAACGACGATTATACCTTACTATGGAAGTATTTGCGATAGCATTAATTTCTGATTCATTTTATTTATATTTTCTCAGTCTTTACTTACTCAGTGTTTTTCTTTTAGTAATAAAGTTGCACATATGTATATGTACGTACTATTTCTGTAAAATTTAGTTGAAATTGAAAATGTAGCATTCTATCCTGGTTTTGTCGCGTTTGGAAACTCATGATTGATACATTTAAGGTATGCAACGAAATGAATGCATTTTACATGGAAAAAAATGTATTTTAACTTTCATCATTCTACAAAGGGAAAGCAACATTTCCTAAGACTTAATATGCAAATTTCCCGATCAAAAAAGCAGCCAATCTATTTAAATAATATCATGATAAAAAGGTTGATGAGTATATTTTTTCTGCATGTTTTTTGTTCGACTGAATTCTTAATTGACTGTTGATGGCTCTTTAAGCAACACGCTCTAAAGAACCGTATAAAATTTTAAGTTTTGTCTACAAAGTTATGAGAAAAGTTAGATAGCATATTTTTTACGTAAAAAAAGAGTCAAATATTTTTTTGAAAGTTTTAGTAGATCTTATAACCTTTTTTTTCCGTAAAAATCAATAGAAGCACAAGAAAACTAGGTAGCTAATAAAATAGAAAATTCTTTTTAGCGAAGAATTCTTGCCTCCGGCTCTTAAAAAAATATGAAACATTATGAAAAGGCCTGTCTGAAAAAGAACAACGGTTGATTTGAAAAAGCTGTGAAATGTTGTAGGATCTTGATTTTATAACAGTAATTTGTGTTGTGCTTTTTCAAACATTTTAAATAAGATAGAAAATGGCCGGGAAGAACATATTTTTTTGTTTTCATGCTTTTCTTATAAATATTTTATTAAAGTAATTAACAGTAGATGGTATAGAATAGAGATTCAGGATCATTCTAAAAATGCTATATAAAAAATACAAATCATTCATTCTGCACGAGAGTGCCAACACAGATTAAAAAACGTCTTGGATTAGCATGAAATTGAAAACGATGAATTTTCTGAAATGTATCAACTTAATTATCAAACAGAATAATATCATTTTTTTATTAAAATGCAATTAAACAACACATTTTTACTTGTTATGTAGTAGATTCGGTAATAATAGTCTTGTACTTATAAATTTGAGAACATTTATTAGTTGGCTGGTTGACTGAAAGCACTAATGTCATCTTTTGCGAGTTAAACAGATGTTACAGAAAACAAAATAGCTTATTATCCCTCGTCGATACCAGCAAAATTATTCAAAATGTAATAGAATTTGACCTGAAGTTTCCATGTATATGCAATAATAAAATTATCCACAGATTCACTTTTTTAGAGGAATGACTATGTAATAGCAGAGAAAGGTAACAAACGAGAAGTAATTAATTTTCTTGTGGATCCTCTTTCACTGGCTTACGCAAATTTGGAACGCGTCCTATTCCGATCTACACGTTGTGAAATCAGATTTGGATTTATATATATATATCTGTGTTTGCTGTGTAAAGGCTGTCAAGTCCAAAATCCTAATTTTGAGAGAAACGGGATTGGAAACTAACATGTTTATGTTTTGTTTCACATATCCCAAATTTTCATTCATGAATAAATATATTTAGGAGTGGAATTGGACTTAGCTTTCTGCACCCTGCAGTAGGCCTTGATTTTTCAAACACGCCTGTTTTGATAAATCATTTTAGCCCATTTTGGACTTAACATCCCAAATTTTCACTGACGAATAAAAATATTTAGGAGGGGAACTGGACTTAGCTTTCTGTACCCTGCTGTAGCCCCTTTTAGAAATTTAGCCCCTTTTGGAAATCCCAAAATTTCACTGATGAATAAAAATATATGAGCGGAATTGGTCTTAGCTTTCTGTACCCTGCAATAGCCCTTGATTTTTCAAACATGCCTGGTTTGATATTTCATTTTAGCCCCCTTTGGACTGAACATCCCAAATTTTCCGTGATGAATAAAAATATTTAGGAGTGGAATTTGATTTAGCTTTCTGTACCCTGCAGTAGCCCTTGATTTTTCAAACATACCTGGTTTGATAACTCATTTTAGACCATCTTGGGCTTAGCACCCTTTACACAGCAAACAGATTTATTTTAGCTGAACATAACATGCTAAATGTCAACTGCCATTTGAACGTATCCTGGTGCCGTAGCTATCAAATTGGGGTATGCCTGTAAACATACTTACAGGCATACCCCAATAGCTGAAAAACATACTTACTGTTATTTCCCCATTTAAACGAATTAGTTATATTTTTTCGATTTGAGAAATAACTTTTTCCATTTTATCTATCGAATATACCGTAAAAGTTTACTTCGAAATAAACAAGCTGATTTAATAAATTTAGAGTAAGTGCCCTTTCAACTTACCTTTTGCGTCGCTACTGCCTTTAGTTTCAGTTCTGCATCAAAGTGACAGTTGAACGCATTCGGAATACAATTAAGTGTTTCATATAATTTGGTTTGAACTTTTGTTGATTTTTCTTCTTTTCGCAAGTGGTAAAGTTTAGACCCAACCTTAAATCTCTTCCCGAAACGACCAAGATGGTTAAAGAGTAATTTAAAATCGAATGACAGGGACACTTAGAACATCACCATTGGAAGATGTGTATTAGTATATGGTTCTTCCAACACTTAAAAGAACTGAAAAACGGAATGGGGAAAACTCATCACAACCTTCATGGTATATGACGAAATGGAATGAGTTGTTTCTTCGGTTTTAGAAAATTTGAGCAAGAACATGAAGTTGGGTTTCACATGTCGCTATATCAGTGACATTAATTGTTTAGGACCGACTGTTGCAAATTGAAATTATATAGTACATTGTATTTGTTTTTGGCGTACTAGTAGCGCCACCTGGTTGCTTCGCGGTTCGCGCGAAGTGTGTGTATAGTCAGTTGGTGTTGGACTCTTGAAACGAATAAATGCCTTACGCTTGAAATTTCGGTTGCATTGATTTACTTGAACTCTTGGATTATATTTCTTCTTGGTGAAATTCTTCACCGACTGCAGACATTAGCAAATATTTTTCTCATTATTACCTTGAGTTCCGGTCATGTAATAACTTTCCGGGCTTTTGTCTACATACTGTTATGTGTCTTTTAAGCTAATTAAAAGAGATAAAATAACTCAAGTGGCTTGTGTTGAAACCCTAAAATTGTGTTCTCTGAAAATTTCTTTTGACTGCAGAGACTGAACATGTATATCTCTGCCGGTGCCATCGTGCTTATGATGCTGTTATCATCAATTAAAAAATTTGAAAGTAATACTTGCAGTACCTAAAAAATTAAGTACAATACATAATGATACATATTATTTATATATAATAAATACTATATAAGTATCTGAAAGTAATTGCATTTATCCAAACTAAAATGCTTCCAAATATTCATATTTACAATAGCATAATTTTTTGTACTTCACATCTGAGTGAAGGAATTTATGAAGAAAATGAATGAAACTGTTTTTGCAGACAACATTACGAACGCTTGGAGTTTTGAATACAGATCGTTTACAGAAACGTGCGTGGATAGACAGAAATGTCAAAATAACCAGATCGGATTATTCTGAATCAAAAATAACTATTTCCCCAAAATATGAATTATTTCGATTTATGAAACATCTTTATCAGTTTTTTTATTGAAAAAGTAAGTTAAAATTTGCTGAAAATTTCTTATGTGACAATACGAGGAAAAAATAGTTCTAAATTTTGACAACTCTAATATAAATTTTACTATTCTTATATGGAACTTCTTTTAGTTTTAAAAGTATTTTTTTTGTATAAAACTGCAAAAAAATTTAATTTTTAAAGTCTCTCATGAATAAAGTTGCAGTGCAACACAAATTCTAAACACGAATGAACTAGAGCAAAAATTCCAAGTACATTATTTAATTTTCAGTTTAATATAACGCGATGATAATAATAATCCTGACTCAAACACGAAACACTTAATATTGCTTCTCAAATATTAGCCGCTTACGTATTCAAAACGCATCATAAACATCTTGTTAAAAGTGTTATAAATATCTTAATAAAACACTTCTGCAAAATTATCTCTAAAAGTATCCGAAGAATTTATAATCCGCAAGAGAGTTGACGTCAGCTCCAATGCGGTTAATTTAGAGCGTAGTAATTTTGTTGAGAAAACAGGAGAACGCACGAATGAATAATTTTTCAGCTATCATATTCTTTAATTAAGTCGTATTAAAATTGTTTTCATGATTATAAATAACTCCTCTAATTTCTGAGTTACTGAACAAAGTTAATCACGATTGTTGTCTTTAAAAAATTGCATTATTAAGCACTTGAAAAGTTAAAAAAGTAACAGGTATAAAGAAAATAGTTAAATAAATTACAAAAACCTTAATGCACTGAGTTTGAAACACTCTTTAATTATATCTGCTAACTTTATCTAATGAGACTTTTTTCTTTAACCTATAGTTGTCTCCAGCTTATCGGCCATAAGTCTACGAGCAGCCAAGTACAAAAGTTATTATTTCTACAGCATTCTTTCGGATATTTTGTATTTTTGGCCAAACTTTTTGTTGTTGTATTGCGCGGATTACCCTCAAAATGGATAACTGATGAAAGTAAAGTGCATGTATTTTCACGTCAGTTGGATGAACAGGAGCATTATTTTGCGTATTCTTTTGTGTCATTTGAATCTTCCCTCCAACCCTGTCCTATTTTCTTGAATAATTTTGCATTTTACACTCTATAATGCGTAACGCAGTGAATGCAAGTAATCCAGGTTACGATTCTGAGTTACAAGGTTGACAAATTGGGTTCCGCACAAAAGAAACTTGAAGGGTTCTTCCAGTTTTCTTCTAACCCCTACCCAACCTCCCTTTTGTCGATCCTTCTAACATTCCACAAATAATACACTGCTGGCCACCCAAATTGCAACACCAAGAAAGACAAGAGATATCACAACAAAATTTATTTTGTAGATAACATGTTGACCAAGTATCAAATGATTAAATTTATAGACTTCTGTGAAGTGTGGTTCCTGCCAAAATCAGTAGCCAGAGTAGCCGCCATTGTTGGAGATCACGGCTGCCACACGCCTCGGCATTGATTCAAAGAGACTTCGGATCAGTTCTTGGGGTACAGCAGACCAAGCAGCTTCCACACGTAGCCAAAGTTGATCTGCTGTGGCAGCTGGGGATGGAATCTGAGTTAATCGTAGAGCAACCATGGACCACATGTTTTCTATCGGCGAAAGATCCGGAGAGCGAGGCGGCCAGGGAAGCAATTCAATCTGGCGATTGACGAAGAACCGTTGGACAATGCGTGCCACGTGTGGTCGCGCATTATCCTGTTGAAATATGGCTGTGGGCAAGCCCTGAAGGTAAGGAAGGACAACTGGCTCCAACCCCTCTGAGATGTAGCGCTGGCTGTTTAAAGTACCGGCAATGCGTACTAGAGGTATGCGAGAGTGATATCCAATACCGCCCCATACCATAATACCCGGTGCAGGACCAGTGTGGCGGTGCATAACGCAGCTATTCAGCATCCTCTCTTCACGGTGTCTCCAGACTCGAATGCGACCATCGTGCTGTTGCAGACAGAAGCCTGACTCGTCAGTAAAGACAATTTCATTCCATTCTGCCGTCCACATCCTTCTGTCATCGCACCATTGGCGGCGGAGACGTCTGTGGTTCTGCGTCAAGGGTAGACAAAGCAATGGACGTCTTGCGGACAGACCACTCTGCTGTAAACGGCGTCGAATGGTACGCGCAGACACTGGATGATGCGTTACAGATTGCATGTGCTGTGCTATGGTTCGTGATGTGACTGAGCGATCCGTCACTGCCATGCGCACAATTTGCCTGTCATCACGTGAAGTGTTGCGCTGAGGTGGATGCGATCGAACACGCCGGTCCGTCGTACCCTCCTGCATCCAACGATCCCATATCAGCATTACAGTTGTTTGGTTTCGTCCAACACGACTACCGATTTCCCTGAAAGATAATCCACAATCTCGGTAGGCCACTATCCTTCCTCTGTCGAACTCGGATACTTGATCAAAAGATGATCGCTGTTTTCGACGACGTATAATTGATCGTTTTTTTGAAAAAACCACAAGAAAAACACAATTGTCGAACTTGAAATCGTCGAAATCTCCAAGCCTTAAATAGCGCTTTGAAGTGGCGCCACAGGCGCGCGTGATGTGCGTCTGCGCTGAAATTCTAATCATTTGCATCGCTCCCTTGTTTCGCCAAAGGGAGTCTTCTGGGATGTTGCTTGATCGGGGGGTGGTTCCCCGTGTCAATTTGGTGTTGCGTCAAGTTCGTACGGTCCACTTCTGATGCACGGGTGAACACGTCTTGGAACTCATCGATGAATTTTTCTGCCCCCATCCTCTGTTGATCAGACAATTCCACATTCTTTAATTAATCTGCTGTCAAATTAGATAGTTCGACGACTGACAGTTCACAATTTCTGCTTATTCCGGTGATCGGGGTACAAGTTGCCAGCATTTCATTCTTCCGGATTACCTTAGCCTTGTCGCTGACATTGGCAATCCTGACAGGAACCGCACCTTTCGACAGGTCCACAAGAGGTGCGGCAACTAAAAGACCTCTTTTACTATTGTTATTGTTGGGGTATTCGGTGATGGCGAGAGTATAATTATTGTCATTCTGAACTAAACCGGTCGTTACTATTTCCGACATGGGAGGTATGCTGATACCTTGGGTAGCTATTATCTGATTGCAGGATTTACTGTGGCTATGAAATATCATTATGTCTTCGGTCATGGCATGGATTTGATTGAGTTTAAAATCTATTATAAATTTATTTCCGGTCAAAAAGTCAAGTCCTAGGATAATCAGGTCAAAGATATCGGCAACATATGCCGTATGCCGATAACTACTATTCCCGAAACTTATATTAAGAGCAACTTTTCCTTGTCCCCAGTCACGGTCTGCAAAGTGATGTTTGGCGGCGTGAAAAGTAACTTCTTGCCAAATTCTTGGGCTATGTCTGTCCTGACGATGGTAACGTTAGCACCTGTATCAACTGACATGCTACACGGTTGACCATTCACAACCCCTTCAACAAACGGTCCGTTCTCTTCGCGATGTGTCGACGACACATGCAGTGTACTGAAAGAGGGCTTCTCCTCTTCCGGCTGCCTTCGCCCCTTAAGGTGGCCTGGAACTAGTTTCCCTGAGCCTTGGCGTCTTTCGATTCGTCGGCTTGGCGCGCTAGGCAATTCCTTTTGAGATGCTCTTCACGCCCTCAGGTCCAGCACTTCAATGGATTTCTTCTTGCCGGCATATTCGAATTCAACCCTGCTAAGGCGCCGATTCGTTTTTCTATTTCTTCTAAACGAGCGGCTATTGGGTCGTTTTCGGCGGCGGTCACCCCTCTCACTAGTTGACGGTCACGGCGTGTCGCCCTCTGTGCGGACTCGTACTTCGTTGCGTACACCAAAGCTGACTTCAAGTCTTTGATGTCTGTCATTCTAAGAGCCCGTTGAGTCTCCGGATCGCGTATGGCGTCGACAAAGAACTCCAATGCTAGGTTTTCCCGCAATTCTGTCGGACATTCCGGGAAAGCTAATTGAGCTAAACCCTCTGTAGCCGAAGCGAGTTCCTGAAGTGTCTCTGTTGATTTCTGTTGGCTGGACTTCAGCTGTAAGCGGCTATACTCTTTACGGAATCTCTCGCAAATCGCATTTCGAGAGCACTCGACAAGGCCTCAAAATATAGTTGTTTTTCTACTGCGATGTTTGCAGCACATCGGCAGCCTCGCCACTGAGTGAAGTAGCCAATTGGCAAGCTTGCATTGCAATATTCCAGCCATTGGCAGTCGACGCCATATTAAACTGTGTTTCAAACACCTGCAAAGACGTTTTGCCGTCGTAGGTAGACACTTTTACGGCAGGGCGGGACGATTTCGACACCGGGTACGCTTCCTCGACACTAGCGTCAGAGTAGCAAGGTACAGTAACTGGTGCTGACTCTTCCGCGAACTTTTTCTCTAAGACGATCATTTGTCTGTTGACGGCCTCTCTAACTTTCTGTTCAATAACAGTCTCAACCGTAGCCTTGAGTTTCGACTCTATAGTGCTGACACGTTCTACAGTTTCAACCGCCGTCTGAAGATTCGACTCAATAGTGCCGACGCGTTCTTCTATTTCATTAAATTTCTCGCCCATGGGGATTTTCAACTGTTTCTGGCTCTAGTTAATTTTGCCAAGACCCGTTTCCAACTTCTTCTAGCTTTCGCCAATTTCCTCTTTTAATTGATTGGCAAGTTGTTTCTGGCTTTCGTCAATTTTTAATTCTAATTTATTCTGGCTTTCGCCAATTTCCTCTTTTAACTGATTGGTGAGCTGATTCTGGCTTTCGTAAACTCTACCAAAACCCTTCGCCATCGAATCTAAAATTAATTTCAACTGTTCCTTCATTTTCCGGGTAACTGGCATTCACTTAAAATAATCCCGCTTCTGACACCAAAATTGTACCAAACCCGTGGTACGAAAAGATAATTTGAAAAGTGAATTTCAAGAACAGAAATAAATATGCCAGTTACCGCAAATGAAAAATAGAGATGTTATAAATAGTTCTTTCAATAGTTGCAGCAGTAGACAAAACAATACTACAAATTTTCGCTGGAAGTCGACAAACCCCAACACCTAAAACTTGTCTTGACAATTAGGAATTCAAATACAAAAATTAATCACAATATAACACTTATTAATAAAATAGCATACGACCTTATAAATTCATATACCAAGGTCCCCCGTTCCAATCTCGACGAGAAAACACCTGTTCAAAAAACAACGTCTTCAAGAACAACGTTTAACACTAGAAGCGCCAAACTTTCTCTCTACCTAGAGAAATTCATTGAGCAGTCAATTTGACGCCAACGGCAGTCAAATTGACTGCTCAATGAATTTAATGCAAATCTAAAATTGCAAATGTTTCATACAACTTTAAAATACTTTTTATTATTTTTAATTATATATTTTAAGAACTTCTTTAACAAACAACGGTTTATTTAAAAAATAATTTTTTATATAAAATTTCACTGACCTTTAATAAAACGCATTTTATTGCTTTTCTCAATTTTTACACAACAAAACTTTTTCAACACTTTAAGTGCATTTTCCACATACATAATATGAACATTTTTTACACACATCACTTATTTTATTGTTGTTACAATGTCCAAACTGGCATTGACGTCTTTTCTTTGAGAGCCTAATGCTAGTGTTGGAAATTTCCTGGGGCAATCTTGAGCTTGTTTTCCTCTTCAAATGAAGCTGTGTTAACTCCTCCGCCAATTGAAATAAGAAGCTATGTCTTGAAATATTTTTACCAATTAATTCCCTCTAAATAACTTAGGCATTTGATCCTTCCAAATCCAGCACATTATAAAAAAACATGCACTGGCCATCTACATGAAGCAGCCTGTACGGAATATATAAGTGTCATCTGGTCAACGATATCAACTCCACATTTGGTTTTGTTGTAGAACTCGACTGTCTCTGGAAGTTTCTTCTTATTATGTGGTTCTACATTAACATTTGGATGCAAGGTGCTCAGTAGCAAGACATTTGTATTCTTTTTACCTTGATAAACCATCATTGTAGTTTCTCTTCTTTAGTAAAATAGTTTCATACAGCTGGGTTTTTGATTTCCTTACTTCATGCGGAATTTCTTTTCGATGTCTTCTTACTGTGCCCACAAAATTTGTATTTTTCCTTTCAAGTCTTTTAGCGAATGATAGTGAGGAAAAATAGTTGACCGCTGTCACATTTCTACTTGTTTTCAGATAAGGGTTTATAAGACGCGTTATTACATTTTCAGGAAGGCTTTCAGCTTCATCCCTTGATTTATCTTTTCCAAGATATGGAAAAGCATTGTACATAAACTTCGAGTTTACATCAATTAGCATCCAAAATTGTATACCAAATTTGTCGGGTTTATTTGGCATATACTGTATAAATTTACACCTGGATTTGGATGGAAATAACTGTTCATCCGCAACAAGATTTTCTCCTGGCTTATATGAACTAGCACAGTTCTCTATAAATTTATTCCAAATGTCAGAACACAGAGCAAACTTATCAATTTCTAAACGCTGAGTCCTAGTTGACTTCAAATCAAACCTTAGGTTTACCATTATATCTCGAAAACGATTGCGAGACATTGTTTCTCGAAAAAAAGAGGACTCCATGTATTATTCCATACCCGAGGGTTGCTCGTCCATGCTTTCTTCAGAATCATTAGAATTACTTTTTGCCTCAAAGTTTTGTGGAGGCTCGTAATCCATATCATCATCAATACTATGTTCTTCAACATCAGATTCATTTCCAGATATATCCTGTAAAAGTTGTACAATTTCCTCTGGACTAAGATAACGCGGTCTTCGAGTAGCCATTATATAGTGCGCTTGAAAGATTGAAGTGCCACAAAAAGATAAGCTGACTCAACTAATGCAACAAAGGACTGTTACATTACTCTAAAAAGGGGTAGCCGGTAGAGAGGGGGGAGGAAAGGGGGAAGTATTTCTTGTTGTAAAGAATCAATGAATGAAATTAATGTGTAGGGGAAATATTTTGCAAAGAAAAGTTAATTTTCCTCGAGAGAAAACAAGATGAATCTATCCAATTTTACTAGCAGTCAATTTGACTGCACTTGGCGCTTCTAGGTATAACTACAAATAACTTTGTAAATTTTAATTTCATTCGATTAATATTTGATACCAATAATTTTTGAGGTTTTTAAGGAAAACTCAAAAAAATTGTGAGTTCCTAAGATAGTGGATTTTATTAAAAATCCAAGCTGAAAATCGAAAACAGTCAAAATGACTGCTCTGGCACTTCTAGTGTTAAAACTGAATTTTTATTCCATCCTCTTATTCACCTGGGAAACAAAACCCGAGATGCCACACCGCTCAACCAAACCATTTTCCAACAATATACCCAAGAGCAGGATTTATTTCTTACTCCATGGTAGAAGCGTGAACGTGCTAAACCATAGCTTTAAATCACGCGAACTCCAAAACATCGTACGCTGGCGATAACACTCCAAGTTGGCCCCTAACTCGTAACATTATGTTCTGTAACGGAATAGTGTAGCTGAAAATCTTGTAATTTCGTTTTCAAAATTTTAATAAATCGAATTGTCTCAGAATCATTGGACGAACAAATAATCATTGACTAAGATCATTGATTAACATAACCTTTCAACCTCAAAAATCTTTAATATTTTTCTATCACATTTACAAAAAAATAACCCACAGAGAACAGAAATTAGTTTCTAAGGTAAATGTATTGAGGCCAAAGGAATGTTATTCAATAGGGCCAGTTCTCGAACAATGAAGATTCTCTCCTCCAGTGTACACACAAATTTCAACAACATTTTTCTCATTTCCATCATTGAACAAAACAATTCAACATAAAGTGTAGGAATATGTCCTGAGAGGAGAAAAAACAGATTAAATGCTAATTTTAAAACTGCAGCACTATCCATTGTTTCGAAAATTAATGTTCTGGAATGTATTTTTGAAACTTTGATAAACATATCCATTTGCTTTTTTTCTTTATAGATAAATGCTTTCGAGATATTCATTGAAGTGAAGGAGTCATTTTGAGGACATTATATTCTCACGATAGCTTCTGGGGAACGCAGAAAAAAATGAGTAGCGAAATAAGCAAGTCGCTTGGTTTCAGTGCATGGTATAGCTATTAAAATATTCTGTTTTAAATTTTTACTGATTTCCTTTCGGATTTTAGTATCACTAAATAAGATTAAAAAATAAGTCAAATTATGAGGGTGTTTCAAAAAGTAACAACGAATCGAATTTTTTGAGATTTAAAATTCAACTGAGATACGGTTGACAGGTCACCTGTCTTAGAATTACCGTCGTTTTTGATACACGTCTACCACCTTTTGCTCTAACTTCTTTATTTCAACGGTAAAAAAGGTTTAGATGTGCTAGCAGCCAGAAATGCACAGCCTTTTTGGTCGACCAGAGCGTTGCTGATCACGGATCGACACTACTCATTCGTACACCATCTCTCCCCAATACAGGCATCTCCATACTGTTGCAACATTCTTCTGTGAATTTCCCGAGATTTCATACCCTCTGACCGCAAATTTCCGATAATTGCTCGCAGCTCTATTGGGACAATCTACTACGGCCACGCTTTTTTGTATATGTTGACCCTCTGACTTAATTTTTTTTCCAATGGCAAAAGAGATTACAAAGGAACGATGAAATAAAAACATAAGACCGAAGTCATTGCCCTAGGAGTGTTCTTGCTTCCCAATATCTCGACACCTCTCTAGATCCACGAAGAGCCCCACATCGGAGCAGGTGGTCTTTTCCACAAAAGGCTCGGTTGAAATGCCTATGCGGTGCAGATGGGAGGCGAGGCAATTGTGTCCCGCAGACAGACGCAACCTTCTGACTTAGTACTCCACACCATTTATTCGGTAGTGTCAGCATCCTCAGTAAGAACGAATCTTCCCCTCGCAGGGGTTTGAAAAGCCTGGCATTTTCGTTTCAGGAACTACAGTCAATGTTACTTTTTGAACCATCCTTGTTAGCAAAAATTTTCGTTGCTGTCATTAACCCTTTCGTGTTCAACAACCTCCACCGTTTGAACGCTGCAGATTTTTTTTCGTCAATTTTATTTTAACCTAAAGAATCTTGAAAAATTTTACAATTAAAGGTTGCAAGTTGTTTTTACTTCTTTAAACTGATAACAGATGGCAGTACTAGCCATTTTTTCTGCTTATTTAACTGGAATACACAGGCGTATGCACTGTGCAAACGTTGCCCCTCAAAGAGTGAAACACACATGAAGAACTTCAATTATTTTGCTTCAACTAAACATTTACACACACTTAAATTCGGTCCTTTTTAAAATAGAATATTATTTTTTAAAAAAATCAAAGAAAACCTGAAAAAGAATCTTTCATCTCAAAACATCTAATCCCCAGTAAGAAAAATACACAATATCTTCAGCTTAAAAGATTTTTTCGAAGACGTGCAGGGAGAGCATATAAATTGATAAGATATTCAGAATTTCCCTCATGACTCCGACATAGCCGTTTTATCTCCCTGCTACTTTTGATTGGATGAAATCCCGAAAGATTTCCTTGGGTACTTTGGATGTTGGCCATGAAAAGATTCTTTAGAAGCTTTCAGATCCAATTCTATTTATTAAAAATCTCCAATCTTGAAATTTCTACGTGACAGAACTTCTCACAGATTAAACTATCAGGTGTCTAACATTACCAAAACATTTTCGCAAGACTGTGAGAGGTTGATATGTGTGTGGAAACCTGAAGAGCCGAATATAAAAATAACTGGGACATATTAGCTATAACAAACACGTGGTAGACTTAAACATAAAAATTTAGTAAAAAGGCTTCAGATATTCACCTAATTTCTTTATCTATTACGTTACGAAAACATGCATGTAAAACTTTCCATATTCTCACGTGGAAATGATATAATCGTACACAATTTGATAATTTTATAAATGACTAGCTGAAGTACCCGGCGATGCCCGGGATTTTAAGAATGTTTGTTGTTAACCAAAATCAATTTAAAAATTAACACAGTATAAATAACATAAAAAATATATGTGAAATGTTATACACGTCTCAGATTTTCAGCCTTTCATCATTGTAATACTAAAATCTGAAAAGTAAAAATGTCAAATTCTCTAATGTTTGTTTACCAAAATTAATTTAAAACTAAGCACAGTATAAATAACAGAAAAAATCCTTGTGAAATCTATAAATATATAAATTTATAATAAACTCCTCAGAATTCAGCTAGAATCAGCCTTTCATCATTGGGGTAAAAAAAAGAAGCTGCAATTACAGGTTCAGCAGAAATTTCCAATAGAACAATGATATGACTGCAGCGTTGCCTCTTAAAAAATGAAGTGTTTGATTGAGGGCTGCAAACCATTCAACTCCTCTCCACATTTAACTCCTATAAACATCCTCTACATATTAAATTCCTTTTCTCTCCATAATAAACTCCTCAGAATTTTGGTATATTCAGCCTTTCATCATAGTACCACTAAAAACTGAAACATCCTCTCCAGAAATATAAATTTCAATAATTAAACACACACAAATATATAAATTACGCAAAAGTTTTTTAACCAACATTTGAATAATTCGTAAATGAAAAAGCATATGAAAATAAAGATAATAACTTCCGGAATCGAAATTAATTACCCTTAATTTTTAATTAATAAAAAACCAACATAATATGAATAAAAACGATAGTTGTTTAAAACCATATGAAAATAAAGCTATTATAAAGATAATAATAAAAAAAGCATAAAAAAATAATGCTCGCGCATGAAGTTAACATTACGATATAAAGATAGTAATAATAATATAAACCGCGTGCATAAAATATTTAGCTTTTCAAGCGAAATAAATTAATTTTTAGAAAAAAACTACTTTTAATCGAGAAATTAAATACATTGCACAAAATTTTGATTTTACCAACTTTCCACCCTACAATTTACACCCTACTTCTTTTAAATAGGGTGTAAATATAAAGTTTTAACAGCCAATTGAATGCCAGTTAAAAACGATTGTTGTTTAAAATCATAAAAATTACGCTTATTATAAAGATAATAAAAATAAGCATAGGAAAATAATGTGTGCGCATGAAGTAAACGTTACGATATAAAAATAGTAATAAAAATCTATATATATAAAACAGTTCCGTAACTGACTAACTGACTGATTGACTGACTGACATACAAAGTACAGACCAAACCGCTGAACCTAAAGGACTGAAATTTTGCATGGCGATTCTTCTTATAATGTAGGGGTGCACTAATAAAGATTTTTGAAAAAAATTTCTTAGATTTTTTTAAATTAAATTTTTAATCTGTTTTTGTAACTTTTTTCAAGTTTGCATTTAAAATAATAATTTGACGGTTGTAAAATTTATATCATGAAAAAGATCATAAAAATTCCTTTAAAATGAAATTCTTTTCGAATCTTTACCTCCATTTTCTAATTTTTGGTGAATTTTTAAAGATTAATCTTTACAATTTAATTTATTAAACGCTGATCATGTGATCTTTATCAGGTACTTTAAATAAATTTATCGTCACGTAACAACGAAATAGACAAAAAAAAAAAATATTTTTTTTTTCTTGCTAATGCGGCAAACTTATGGTTAGAATACTAAAAGTTTAAAATAGTGGCGCCATCTACTGAACACCTGTGAATCGAGAAAAAGTTGTTGGTTATTTATTAATTAAAAATATTGGAAAGTTCTTGTGGATCTGTAAATATACATGTGGTAACAGTTTTAAAATTTATAAATTATCAACCTACACAGGTGATAATTTATCCGGCGTTGCCCGGGATTTTAAGAATGTTTGTTAACCAAAATCAATTTTAAAACTAAGTACAGTATAAATAACATAGAATAAAAAGCATGTCAAATGTTATACGCATGAATAAAAAGAAAACCCAACATAAAAAACCATAAATTTACAATAATTTCTTCAGAATTCAGCTAGATTTAGCGTTTCATCATTGGAACAAAAAAACCCTGAAAAGTAAAGCATAAAATATATACATTTATAATAAACCACTAAAAGCTGAAAAGGAAAAATGTCAAATTGTCTTTAGGAAAGTAAAGAATTTTGAAAAGTAAAGCTGAAAAGTAAAAATGTCAAATTGTCGAATGTTTGTTAACCAAAATCAATTTAAAAACTAAATACAGTATAAATAACATAGAAAAGATTTAGCCTTTATCATTGGAGAAAAAATCCTGAAAAGTAAAACATAAAATATATAAATTTATAATAAACCTACCAAAATCCATTAAAAAACTAAACACAGTATAAATAACATAGAAAAAAAAGTATACGAAATGTTATACACATTATTTTTATTTTATTTTATTTTTCATATTATTAATAATTTTTAAAAATAATAAAATAAAATAAAAATAATTAAAAAAATAATAAATAAATAATAATAATAATAATAATAATTAAAAAAATAATAAAATAAAATAAAAATAATTAAAAAAATAATAAATAATAATAATAATAATAATAATAATTTAAAAAATAATAAAATAAAAGCTGAAATAAAAAAGCCTCTATAAAAAAGCTGAAAATACAGGTTTAGCAAAATGTGAACGATCCGTATTTGAACCAGAGGCGTGTAGCGTGGTAAATGAACGCTTTTACTGAATGCGCCACATTGACATGCTACTTTGTTGCGTAAAGAGGAAAATATTTGACTAAGTTTACTGGAAAGTTGCTATGGATTGGTGAATATACATGTATTTATGGAGTGAGAGGAGTTTTAAGTCAGAAATAAGTTAGTAAGATAAAAGCTTAGTCTTCAACTCTTCAATAGACACAAAGACATAAGCGAGGGGGGTTGTAGTAGCGATTAAAAAAGATCTCGTGACACTTAGCGTGGTTGATTCGAATTTTCCATCGCGTGTGGTAGTGTCAATATGCCGTTGGATCCGATTTATTTTAGAGTATAAAATCTGACTTGAAAGATTATTATTTTCATTTATTATTCTGGTTTAATATATAACTTGAAACTTTTTGATTTTATTTATTTTTATCTTTTCGCTCGCTGTTTGCCAGCTAACCCTAACGCGACGCCATATTCAGAGGGGTGATTCCACAAAGTGTAACAGCTTACATTTAGTTTCAAAATTCTTGGTTTTTTATTAATTAAAAATCAACGGTAATTAATTTCGATTTTTGAAGTTCTTCAGACCCTCGGCTGTTTTTAAAGATGCCTGTATGTAAAATTTCACGATCGTTGCTCCTAAACTGTGGATTTCTATACAATTACAGAGATACAAACATTCATTTTTATATATTAGATTACTGTGCTGGAAAACTGCTTTGTGCGGAGCTAAGTACAGGCAAATTTTCTAAGCTGACTTCACCTCAGCTTAAAACCATAACTTCACAAACATTATGTACTGCATTATAGAAACAGAGAGTAGAAAGGTCTGTTGGATTATCTAAATATATTTGGTCAGATCTATCATATAACTTCGATATTTTCAAGGTACTATACACATACATACACACACACACACACACACACACACACATATATATATATATATATATATATATATATATATATATATATATATATATCTGTATGTATGTATGTATGTATGTAGTAGACTCACGTATAACACGTGCTCATACAATGCGTCAAAAAAAGTGCGACGATTTTATTCGTATAACTTGATTCCCGTATAACACGCTATAAAAAAATGCTGGAATTTTCCTTTTAAGCACTGTACATACATTTTTTTATGCAAACGGGGTTATTTAACGAAGTAGTTTTGCATTGCTGTGTCAATTTAAGTACATATTCTGTGTGTACATTTTTATAAGTAATTTTTTATACCGTAACATCATTCGCGTTATACAAGATTTTAACTCATAAAACACGATTTCCTATAACGCGATTTCATACAACGCTTAACATATTAATCTTGTTATACATGATATATATATATATATATATATATATATATATATATATATATATATATATATATATATATACGCAGGGTTATTATAATTAAAGTTTAAGTTTCAAAACGCTATAAAAAAAGAACCACTGATGAGAATGACGTCAAATTTGAACGGCATGTTATTGAAGAAGGTGGAAAGCGTATGGCAGAAGAAAACATTTAGTTTCAAAAGTTAGCAACAGATGGCGCTATAAGCGGTATAATCACGGCGAGAAATGAGAAATGATTCGTAAAACAACGGCTAAGGTGTAAGTTACACATTAAAACGCATTGACAAATTAGAATTGTTGAGTAATTTTATTTGCATGACTGTACATATCACATTGAAAGGGACAAATCGGTTTCAAGAGTTTTGCGGCGACATACCGCATAAGAACCATTTATCAAAGAAGTTCGGAAATGTCGCGAGACTGGCGCAAAACATGTTCAATATGGTGTCCACCGTTGTGTGCAACAAGTTGAAAGCGACAAACAGCATATTCCACAATGTATCGCACTGTGATCGTATATGTACAATTAACGTCGCGTTGCGACCGAATCTGTTCAATACACCACTAAGAAAAATGGGAACAACTCTCAAAGAATACTCGCTGGTTATACATATATACAGTTTATTTACATATATAAATATTTACATGTACATAAATTAGCATCTGGTCGAATTCATAGTCATAGTGAAACACCGTATTGATTTATATATTCAATTGCATTTATAGTGTCTATTATTGGCATACAGTACTCAATGCCGACCCTTGGTCAAGAGGCAAGTATGTAATAAGCAAGGATGAGAAAGAAATTATATTAGCAAATATGCTCACCCATAGAGCTGCTATCGCTATCGGATGCACTCGTCTCCACCACTTGGATACCACAGTTCGTGTAATATTTGTCGGTCACTACAGTTCGTAGAGAGAGATCAAGAGAGTTCTGTATCTCGTCACTAAAAGAGTTCGGGATTTCAGTGGTCGACGATAACTTGGAGTACACCTCGAATGTTGCTTTGCGTTGATCACCTCTATGACGGTCTGCGGGTTGGTCAGCACTGGTCGGCGGTCGTCTGAGCGTTCAAACCACTATAAGAGGATGCGTACACCTTCAGGCAGCGGCCTAGTAGTATTAGTTGATTCGGCTCTTTTTTTATACTGCACTTTGTCGTAGTTTACGGACCTTCGCTAAGCAAGTATTTCACGTCGTCACTGGATTTTCTACTCGTCCTTGTAGTAGCTTCTTCAATTGTTTTTTGTTTCTTTTTCGTAAGGAGCTCGCGCTGGGCATTCAATTTCGTATTATTTGGATTCTTATCGGCCCCGTTACAGCTTAGGGTATTTCTGGTTCTTTTTGTAATAAGGGGATCTCTTGTCGGCCCTGTGGCAGTTTAGTTTCTTGTCATTTTTTTCAAATGGGGGCTCTCTGTAAAACGCTTCATACTCTATATATTTCTTTTCTTGGTTTTTCATTGGTTGTTGCCTTCTTGGCTTCTCATTCGCTCACCCCACCCCTTTATTGGGATGAGGGACGAGCCATCTCGTCCATAGGTTCATTCACGGCTTATTTTCATCGCATTGGCTGCCACTGCAAAATATCTATGCGTACTAATTAATCCTGACGACTGTTCGCGTCTGGGATACTTCACAAGCAACATGCACCTGCTCCTTAATATTTAACCTCCGATTTATTGCTGCTGTCTTCTTATTTTTATGTTTTTATGTCCCGTGTTGTTCAATGCGGAGCAAAGCCTCGCTCATTGACGCCGTAACGCGTCGTAGCCATAATTCGGTTGCCACCTTAGGGTGGGTGGTTCTCCTATCAATTTAGATCACTGCACATTCACATCCTGCTTATTACAATAGGCAAAGTTTAAGTAGTGAAATTCTGTCTCAAAACTCTAAAAATAAACAGAATGTCTGTGAAGAGTTGTCGCTATCTCCACTGGGACAACTAAAATTCGACTTTTATGCATTTCACTCTTTTGCTACTGTGCCAAAATTTAAATGATCGGCACTTATTCTTTTTGAATTCTGAATGCACTGTCTCACCATCTTGTGCAGAAACACTAAAGGGAAGAAAGTGTGATTACTGCGAGAAGTCTAAGCCAGAGAGGCTTGATTAAAACGAATTTCTTTTAGACAGGGTAATCTAAAATTGGATTAAAATGTTTATTTAAAGTTGAAATAAAAATAAGTATGTGTTTTCAGGGTAACGACTTCAGCTCAGATTATAAAATGATAGATTACTGTATAAATATGTTCCGATAGGATTAACTTTGACATCGCAAACATTATGTATCACATGATAAAAGCAGCGTAGGAAGCGCTGTTGGATTTTCAAAATATATTTGGTCTGATCAATCATATACCTTCATTGTTTTCCTGGTGTTATATATATATATATATATATATATATAATTTTTTTGGAAGTGGTATAAGTCCATTTTTTTCATGTATCGAGATATTTAAGGGTTTCCATTTGAATTAATTTAAAAACATTGCAAACGTTAATCAAATCGAGTGATGTTTTTAACACTATACACCTTTTTTAATTTTATTATGAAATAATAATTATTAAAATTATTAAAAAAATAAACGATTTTTTTAGCTCCAGATGGACTTATACCACTTTCAAAAGTAACATATTATCTATTTTAATAAAAGGAAGTGTTTGTTTGTGTGTGTGGTCTACAGGTGAATCTATCGCACTTGCAGTCATGAACTTCGGCACACAGGTAGTGCAGACGATGAGTACGTGCACCTCGAATCCCGAATTTTAAATTTTATTACCGTTAATTTTTAATTAATAAAAAACCAATTTTTTGAAGGATGAATCCAGAAATGGAAGAGCCTCCCAGCCGTCTACCAAGGGTAAATCCAGAAAGGTAAGAGCCTCAAAACTCTCAAGCCAGCCCTGTTGGGCTTACTGAACAGCGAGAAGCAAAAACGATAGAAAAATAAATACAATCAAAAAGTTTCAAGTCATATATTAAACCCGAATAATAAATGAAAATAATAATCTTTAAAGTCAGATTTCATACTAAAAAATTTATATTTTACGACATTTCGAAGAATTACCGTTGATTTTTTGAAGAATTACCGGTCTCAGATTGTAAACAAACGTTCTTTGTTGCCATTTTCATTTTAGAAGTTCATTCCAAAACACAATTTGACATTTTTCGTTTTCAGCTTTTAGGGGTTTATTATAAATGTATATATATTTTTCATTTATACTGTTATTTATTCTAGGTTATTTAAGCTGTGTTTTATTTTTATTTATATTGTGTTTCCTTTTCTTTAATTTTGCACTTTTGATTTTAATCTCAGTTTTAAGGCAAACTTTTTCAGCAATTTATTTTGTTTTTGTATTTCTATAATTTTAAAACATACTTTTCATTTCATTTTCTGTAATTTTGCTCTCTTGATTTTAATCTCAGTTTTATTTCAGGGTCTTTCAATTATAGTTCTAATATAAGTTGTGTTTAGTTTTTATTTATACTGTGTTTCCTTTTCTGCAATTTTGCACTTTTGATTTTAATATCAGTTTTAAGGTAAACTTTTTCAGTAATATATTTTGTTTTTTGTATTTCTATAATTTTAAAACATACTTCTCATTTCATTTTCTGTAATTTTGCACTTTTGATTTTAATCTCAGTTTTATTTTAGGGTCTTTCTTTCACATTTTTTACTATGTAATTTATACTGTGTTTAGTTTTTAAATTGATTTTGGTTAACAAACAAACATTCTTATAATACCAGGCAACGCCGGCTCGGGGGGGGGGAGAATTTTTCTTCTGCTTGCGACTGTTTGCAGGACATGGGATGCGTAACCACAAAATTTAAATACCTTTATTAATTGTCTTTTAGTGTTTCCATTCTCTGACAATGATTGCTGAAGGCAGTGGGTCCCTAAACCGACCGGCTAGACGGACGAAGCTCGGCTAGTAAGAAATTAAAACAAGAGGAAATTTAAGTCCATATTTTTATAGACATTAGCTTCACTGAAAGGGATTTTTTAAAGTAAAAAATAATAATTAAAAGGAAGACATGTAAATACAGGAATAACCAAGTTTATTAAGAAATAATTTCAGTTATATTAAAAAGACGATATAAATAAACAAGTGTAAAATTTAAATTACTGTTATTTATACTTATTTTTCGTTAAGATAACTAAAAAAAAAAATACTATTTAAAAGTTATTTCTCCTTTACAGTTAGCATAGTGAAGTATTCATGATAAATAGGTAGTATGTAAGGCAGTAAACTCATCATATCGTTAGATTTCTCTCTTGTTATAGGTCTTGAAGTTTTATACAGTGGCAACATAGTAATTTTGCTGAGGTGTTTAGATCTTCCTTGTTTTCCAAATTAAAAAAAATATTTTAAATTGAATATTTTCTTCCATACTAGTTTTGTAAAAAAAATTGTGCGTTTCATCCCTTTTAAACCTCATCAAGCATATTTTCAGCCAGTTTATAATTTCTTCGTCCATATTTGTTTCCTATTTGATATTGCCTCTTCTAGAGATTTGGTTGAGACAAAATCTTCACTTTTCCTTTAATACAAAATGAAGCTATTTTTCTGCAAGTCTTTATTGCATTATAATACTCTTGAAGAAGATATAATTGATTCTTTTTCCATAACTCCAAAATCTCTATCGTTTGGAAGAAATGAATGACCCGACAATAGAAATTTGTGGTCAATAACATTTATGTTATTATTAGCTGATTGCACAGTCATTACCCACATCAGTGCGAGCTTAATATTTCGATTTTGTCCGGTACACATGTCACTGTATGCTATAACTAGCTGAAAACCCGCGCTTCACTACGGAGTACGTTCGAATTAAATACAACGGTCAATGTATGCAATTAATACCAAAAAAATAAATATATATTTATAATAAATAAGACGATCAATGTATACAATTGATGTAATATATATATATATATATATATATATATATATATATATACACTCAAGAGCCAAAACATTATGACCACCCCTACATTTTGCAATGAATTCGCCTGGATGACGTGGAAGGCACGTGATCAGGTGGAAGTGGTATTTAACTGCTGCTGGAGAGTCTGAAGAATCATTCTTTCACTTACTTCTGTGTGTGATGGGAAAGGCTGCGGATCTAAGCGACTTTGATAGAGGGCAGATTGTAATGGCTCGAAGGCTCGGAACAAGTATTTCCGAAACTGCACGACTCGTGGGTTGTTCGCGACCTACAGTTGTTAGTACTTATGCAAAGTGGATGAATGAGGGTGAAACCAGCAGTAGACGACATGGTGTTGGACGTCCACACGCTATCAAAGAAAAAGGTCGTCGGAGACTGTCTCGCATGGTGAAGCAAAACCGGAGCCAGACAGTGGCTCAGCTGACAGCCCAATACAATTCAGGGCCAAGTAGAATAGTATCGCAGCACACTGTTCAGCGGACACTGTTGGATATGGGGCTACGCAGCAAACGTCCCACTCGTGTGCCTTTGCTGACCAAGCGTCATCGCCAACTGCGCCTGCGCTGGGCCCGAGAACATCGCGACTGGTCCATGGATCAGTGGGAGAGAGTTACCTGATCAGATGAATCACGGTTTGTCATTCATCACGCCGATGGCCGTGTCAGGATACGCCGTCTTCCAGGCGATCTGTTGCTCCCTCATTGTACAGTAGGTCATACACAGGCCGGTGGTGGCGGTATTATGCTTTGGGGGACGTTCTCTTGGGCGTCTCTGGGACCGGTGGTTGTGGTAGAGTAGACCATGAATGCTACAGGGTATCTGAACATCATTGCGGACCAGTTGCACCCTTACATGGCCTCTGTTTTTCCAGCTGGAAATGGAATGTTCCAACAGGACAACGCCCCGTGTCACAAGGCTAAAATTGTGTTGGAGTGGTTCCAGAAACATGATGCTGAATTCCAGTTAATGTCCTGGCCGCCTAACTCACCGGATCTCAATCCGATAGAACACATTTGGGATCTCATAAGACGGCAGCTCAGAGTTCAAAGACCACCAATTCGCAATATCTCGGATTTGCATGACCGTTGCTTAAACATCTGGTACAATCTGTCTCCGGCCATCTATCAAGGACTTGTGGCATCCATGTCAAGGCGGGTTGAAGCTGTGTTGCGCCAAAGGTGGGCCAACTTGTTATTGACAGGTGGTCATAATGTTTTGGTTCTTGAGTGTATATATATATATATATATATATTTATAAAAAGATCGTAAGGAATATTTATTTTTTTGGATAATATCCAATCGTCTGCTGCATTAGAAAGAAAAAAATATTTTTTTCGTCTATTTAGTTGTTATGCACGTGACGATAAATTTATTTAAAGTACCAGAAAAAGAAATCACGTGATCATCATTTAATAAATTAAATTCTAAAAATTAATCTTTAAAAATTCACCAAAAATCAGAAAATCGAGGTAAAGATTCGAAAAAGATTTTATTTTAAAGGAATTTTTATCATCTTTCTCGTGATATAAATTTTATAATCCTCAAATTATTATTTTAAATGCAAATTTTTAAAAAGTTACGAAAACAGCTTAAAAATTTAATTTAAAAAAATCTAATAAGAATTTTTCAAAAATCTTTCTTAGTGCTCCTCTACACCATAAGAATAATCGCCATACAAAATTTCAGCCCTTTAGGTCCAGCGGTTTGGTCTGTGCGTTGTATGTCAGTTAGTTAGTCAGTCAGTCAGTTACGGAACTGTTTTATATATATAGACTAGCTGAAAACCCGCGCTTCGCTACGGAGTACATTGAAATTAAATACAACGGTCAATGTATGCAATTAATTCCAAAAAAAAAATAAATATATACATATTTATAATAAATACGACGATCAATGTATACAATTGATGTAAAAAAAACATATTTATAAAAAAATCGTACGGGATATTTTTATAGACAAAATAAAGTCCAATCGTCTGCCGCATTAGCAAGAAAAAAATATTTTTTTGTCTATTTTTTTTTTGCCCGTGACCATAAATTTATTTAAAGTACCAGAAAAAGAAATCACGTGATCAGCATTTAATAAATTAAATTCTAAAAATTAATTTTTTAAAATTCACCAAAAATCAGGAAATGGAGGTAAAAATTCGAAAAAAATTTCATTTTGAAGGAATTTTTATGATCTTTCTCGTGATATAAATTTTATAACCCTCAATGTATTATTTTAAATGCAAACGTAAAAAAAGTTTAAAAAACAGCTTAAAAATTTAATTTAAAAAAATCTAAGAAGAATTTTTGAAAAATCTTTCTTAGTGCACCCCTACACTATTAGAAGAATCGCCATGCAAAATTTCAGCCCTTTAGGTCCAGCGGTTTGGTCTGAATGAATGAATGAGTCAGTTACGGAACTGTTTTATATATATAGATAGGGTCTTGGGTTGTAACATTCTGAATATGTTTCAGGCAGCAAGATGCTGTTTCTTTCGCACCTCTAGATGCTACAGTTTCCTCCCATGCATACATATGAATTCTGTGGTCATGAAAGTTATAAAAACCTTCATTAATACAATTGATATTTCGCTTATAGTATGCAACAGAAACTGATCATTTGGGATATGGAACGGCCTTTTGTAGATCAAAAGAAAATGAGAAATACAGGGTGTTTCATATTGAATGGGACAAAAAGAAAGTATACTGTGATGAAGCACCTTCGATTTCAAAGAAAAATGTATTTTATTTTGTAAGTAAGCTAAGGTTTTTCGAAGGCTCTCTATCACATGTTTGTAAGTAATTAGAAAGCCGCCTTTTGATGTTCTTTGATGTTAGTTAGGAAGCGCGGTCTTTAGGGGAAAGCTAGTGTAATTGGCCTAGACGCTGTAGGGGGTATTGGTTGTCGTAGACGAAAATTTGCGTCTGGCGCCATTTTTGACTTTATACGACAATGACTTTTGTGAGCAAATTTTATGAGATCGTTGCGTGGGGGTCTGCGGTAAAGAGCACGTGGTGTTGAAGTGTGTGGTCCGCGATGACATTTTGTAGGGCGTGATTTTTGGAGAAGTTATCCAATAAATGTTAAAGTGAAGCTGAATGGGGGAGTCTTTGGGGCTTTCGTGAATGGTTGTAGGTGTTTTAAAGAGGCGTGGACGACGTTATGAAGAAAATGAATAAATTGAGGACATAAGGTTTTTTCGAGGATTCACTTTGCGTGCCAGTCCGGGATCCCTTCTCCCTGGTGCTTAGGCATCGCGGGTGATGAAGGGTTGTTTTTCAACTGTAGATGATTTAAGTGGATGTTTCCCGAGGGTTGTTCCGGTGAGATAATAATTGCTGCCTTCACAAACAAATAAATTAAAATGTGGAGAGCATTTGGAGTCCTGTTTGAGTCTTCACGGTTTCCTGGCTTCATATTCCGGTTTTCAATCATGGTCGCTGCTTTCACCAACAAATAAATTAAAGTGTGGAGAGCATTTGGAGTCCTGTTTGAGTCTTCACATTTTCCTGGCTTCATGTTCCTGTTTTCTATCATGGTTGCTGCCCTCACCTAGAAAGCAGATAGAGAGGAAGTATGAAGTATTTTGCGCCGAGTTTATGGAGTCCTGTTTTTGAGTCGTCCCGCAGAGGAAAGGGAGCCCCCATGCCCGATGGTTGCATCGACGCCCGTCTCCCGTGAGTTTTAAATCATTTTGTATCGTTTAGACCCAACCTTGAATTTAAGTGTTGTAGTGCGGAATCGTGGCGTGTGTTTTTGAGAGTTTAGCTTTAGGATGGATTTTAACGTCTTCGGTAGAATAAATAATCTTATGCTCCCTGAATCGTAAAGGTATAGTTTAAATATTGAAGTAGTGTTTTAGATTTTGATTTTAGAAGAAATAATGAGGGACTTTTTGATATAAATAGTTAGTTAATTTTGTTTCTTTATGTGATCTTGTAGTTAGACGATGTTGTAAATAAATTAGTTTTTGTTTGTAAAGATAAAATTGGTGTCAGTCATCTTTATTCTTACAGTGGATCTGATAAAAGTTATCTACTAGTTTTTAGGAGTTTAGGTTTTGTCAGTCTGTTCGTTAGCCATAATACGTCTTGAGCTTTGGGTTAAAAATAAATATCAAAACACAACGCGCCCAACTACCCATTTTATATAAAACTAGCGGCACGTTCCGACTTTGTCCGGGTTGAGCAAAATATTATACCAATAAATTTCCAATTGATAGCCAATAAATTGTAAATCTTTTTTTACCCTAATAATAACCTAAACAATACCTTAAATTAATTTTATGTTAGTTAATAATTAAAATAAATTTTTTAAAACAAAAAGGCGTGCCGGAGAACGGTTAGGTTCGAACCGCTAGCGTCAGAACAGAAGCCCACCGCGATAGCACCACGATAAGGATCGTTGAAATCTTCGGAACAAAAAGCGGTAGAAGACAGTAGCGGAAACAATGGAGATTGTTAGGATTAAGCCCCTAACTTTATTTCTACTGATCAGATATACATAATATATATTATGTATATCTGATCTACTGATCTGATATACATAATTTATAGCCTATGTCCATCTGGAATAATGTACCTTTCAAACAGTGAAAGAATTTTTCAAATAGGTGCAGTGGTTCCGGAGATTACCCTCCACGTACAAAATCGCTCTCTCTCTTTATATATAAGTATAGATTATAGAAGTATAGATACACATTGGTATCTCAAAATTAGAGTAAGAGATGACATAAAAATACAAAAATAAAAAAAGGATTTTAAGTAAAGAATGTTTTTTAAATTATTTTAAGCACCTAAAATAATATTCAAATTAATATTACGTTACTTAATAATTGTGTGCACGGCCGCCATCTTGGATTTTTTTGCGCCAACTTGGCGATTTTACCGTGTTTTGAGGAGTGGAAAATTTCTCGCCAATGTGTTTTAAGCGGTGTTTTCAAAACGCTGGACTTTGAATTTTTTTAGCTTTTTTAATAAAAACCACCTGTTTAAATTATGAAACTTAGAAAAATTTTTGAAAAATCATTTAAACGTTGGACTTAGATTTATTTTTGGGTTTTTGATAAAAACCACTTTTTTGAAAAAATCATTCTCAAATATTGGAAATTTTGGGTTTTTCTTTTAGCTTTTTTAATAAAAACGACCTTTTTAAATTGTGAAACTTAGAAATATTTTTGAGAAATCATTTAATCGTTGGACTGAGATTTTTTTTGTCATTTTTAATTACAAACTACCTTTTTAAATTATGATCCATATGAAAAATTTGGTCAAATGAATTTTACTTACAGATAAAATTTCAATGCCATCTATTCAGTTTGCCCTAACTCTTTGACTAATAGCAATGAATCACCAAAATATTATGCCAATATATTGTTAATTAGAAAAAAAATACAGCATTTTCGTACCACCTAAACAACTTGCAATTTAAAAATTATCTAAAATTCAGCTTTGAAAAATGTAAAATAATTATGAACTCATAAATTTATGGTGAATAACCAGATCCACTCTCTCTTTTTTTTTTTTTTTTTTTTTTGTTTGTTTGTTTGTTTTGTTGTTGTTTGTTTTTGTTTTTGTTTTTTTGTTTTTGTTAGGGCATTGTTGTAATGAAATTTTACTTCAGATTTGACCTTAACCAAATATTTGGTGCATACAATAAAGTCGGGACAAGGATTATTTGACCATTTATCCTGCTGTGTTGGAAATAAGAAATAAAAACCCTTTTCCTAAACCAATAACTTAACCTTAACTAACTTTTTAACTTAGGTTCCTGGGGAGAGAGAAGTTGAACTTCAGTTATTTAAATTTATTTGTAATCCACTACAACTTGGAATTATAAAATATTTTAAAATATATTGTATTTAAAATGTATACTGTATTTTACATTTTACGAAAAAATGATGGCAGATAATTTCTACTTCAAATAAATGAAATGGTGTATCATTATAGTATACTAATTGACAATCGATAAACAAAATTAAAAGCAACTTAAATTTAATAAGTTAACGAAAAACTGATAATGGATTCAAAAATTTTTGAACAAAAAGACTCTTAGTTTTAAAAATAATTTACTCTTTTGAGTATAGTCAATTTGACTCAGATTTCCAGGTCAAGGCCAAGATCTGACCTAAAATTATTATACTGTAATTAAAAGATCACATCAGAAATAACTGTTTGATCTTAAAATTAGAGAATTTGACATTGGGTTATTTTTACCAGAACGCAATAATTATCGCCATGCGAAATGCGCCAAACCCTGGCGGAAAAATCCAAGATGGCGGCCGTGCACACAAATCTAGAGTATCCCCCCCTAACTTTATTTCTACTGATCAGATATACATAATATATAGCCTATGTCCATCTGGAATAATGTACCTTTCAAACAGTGAAAGAATTTTTCAAATAGGTGCAGTGGTTCCGGAGATTACCCTCCACGTACAAAATCGCTCTCTCTCTTTATATATAAGTATAGATAAATAAATGTACTACCCCAATTAAATCACGCCCAAATAAATAAATAAGTTTAGACGTAGTGGCTACACGACACATACCTGTTAACGCTGTAATTAACTTATTTTGATAAATAAAATTTACAGTGAAACTTTAGTTATCTAAGTTTATATAGATGTTCTATGTGTGCCCCTCCGGTGACACGGCAAATATCTATATGGTATTACAGCTCCTGCACGCTCGTCATAGAATATCCTTTCTTAATGATTCGAGCACTTCCGTTATTTTGATAAATCAAATTTACAGTGAAAATATAGTTATCTAAGTTTATATAGATGTTCTATGTGTGCCCTTCTGGTGACACGGCAAATATCTATGTGGTATTCCAGCTCCTGCCACGCTCGTCATAGAATATCCTTTCTTAATGATTCGAGCACTTCACTTATCCACTGGCGCAGAAAACGTTCATCTTTGGAGAATCAAGCTCATGTTCCACTACACCATGTGGATTTTTCGTGGAAAAAAATCGTAAATTATGGTGATTAACTTTGCCAGAAACGTGAAAAGTGGCTTCATCCGTAAACACAAGTCTGGTCGCCAAACCATCTAACTCCAGCTTATCTTGCAAATTCTCACAGAGAGCTTTACGCAATGGTTAGTCGGAAGATTTTAATCCTGCAACCATCTGAAAGGTGTATGGCCGGAATTTTAGACGTTTCCGTATCACACGCCACACCGTAGTATGAGGCACATTGAGTTCAGAACTCGCACGACGCGTTGATTTTGTGTGACTTCGTAAAAACGGTTCACGATATTTTTCAACTACTTAAGTTTTGACTGCTGGTCGTTCTGGGTTGGTTTTCTTACACAAGTAGTCCGTGTCCTGAAACTGCTTCACCCACCGTCCGATGTTGTGACGACGCTGTGGTTCTTTTACCAAATTTCGTGCGAAAATATCTTTGTACGACGATGAACGATGATGATTTGACGTATTCCAAAACGCAGTACGCTTTCTCCTGCATGGATGGCGTCATTTTGATTAACAGTGCCTCTACCGGCGATTTCGTAACCGGAAAAGATTTTTCGCTGTTGATAGATAAAACTTGTATAGTTGTAGTTTCAGAATTAATTTGATTCGGCTAAATAAATCAATACCAGAATTTGTACTATGCTATTCTTTTTGTCCCATATAATATGAAACACCCTGTATTTATCTGGGTTCGTTGATGCTAAGTTTTAATCTCCTTTTAGAGTTTATAATTATTAGGAATGACTTATTTCACTTAAAAAAAAAAAAAAAGATTTTTGCGATAACATTTTATAGCCAAAATTCTTCTGTTTACTTTATGAAAAAATCGTACTCCATTGAATGTATGATTATAAATATGAAGAAAAGGTGTCTATATCCTACTAAAATTACCTTTAACTCATTTTTTAAAAGTGGACTTATATCACTTTAAAAAATAACAGCTCATATATATATATATATATATATATATATAGCATATAAAACCCCAAAACCCTTTAAAAATTCTAAATTTCATTCAAAAATGCTTGGGCGTAACGCGTTTAAAATTAATTGCTCAATTTGATTTCAAGAACAAAGGAATTGACTTAAAGAAGGCATCTCTTATACAACCCCTGTTACCTCTTATACAACCCCTGTTGTTTTCCAATCTGTCAGATTCCAGCGCACTAGCCAATTGCTGAAAGACTTTTAGCATCACGTGGCAATACTTCTATTAAGTTATAATAGACGCGGCTCAGTGTACGGGTGCGATTCCCCACAGCGATAATCTTTCTATCTCGAGCACCTGCTTGTGTCCTGCCGTAGCGCACAGGCATCGCGCTGGCCTATTAAACCCTGAGCTGTGGGTACGATCCCAGGTGGTATCGCTTCTTCCAAATTATCCAACTTGATATTTCTTTTTTCCCCGTTGAATTCTACAATCAACTCGTTACGATTTGTATGACCCTGAAGAGGGCCTTTTTTTCTTTTGCTGAGGGCCACCTATCCTAATCTTGTTAATTGATCTTCCTGTCTCTTATCTTAAAATTAACTATATTAAATTATTATCTTATTCTTGCTACCAACTTAACTACTTAATCTTAAATTTCCCTTACCCTTCAACTTATGAAGATGTCAAACTTTAAACTTAGTACTTTGATAGTAATTTTACTCTTAATTAATGTACCTAGCCTTTAAATTTTAACTATTCAGAACATTATCATTGATTACATTACATCTTGCGTACAGGAGTTAAAACCTGATAGTCAAGGAACTCCAGTCATCACTCAATTCTGATCAGTCCACGGGTGCGATTTTAGGAATTGTCATTGCTCAACGAACATCTAGAAATTCATAATAAAACGTCTGTGCTTAATGCGATGTGTTCCTGTGTGTGTCCGAGGCTGGAGGGACCGTAAAAGAGCTTGACGGGGGCATTCAAGTGCCCCAAGCCACCAGCGAACTGTTCCAGCCAACAAGATTACGATTCGCGGGAAAAATGTTGACGACTACTATATGACTAATAGATAATTTCTGTGAGCACAGCCGGCCGGCAATCAACCATTCTCCTTCCTCCACGCAGAGCCGCTGCCCGTGCTGTATATATATATATATATATATATATATATATATATATATATATATATATATATATATATATATATATATATATATATATACACTGAAGTGCCACTGAATTAGGGATACCTGCCTAGTAACGAGTTGGGCCTCCTCTGGCCTTGATAACGGCTGCCACACGACGAGGCATATATTCAACAAGTTTCTGGAAACGTTCCACGGGAATGGCTTGCAAAATATTGGCTAAAGCTGTCCATAATTCAGTAAGGTTCTTTGGTGCTGTGTGATGGCCTTTCACGCCTTGTTCAAAAACATCCCAAAGATGCTCAATAGGATTTAAGTCTGGGCTTCTAGGTGGCCAATTCATGACAGAGAAGTCAGAAGAATGCTCATCCAACCAGCCAGTAGCCAACCGGGACTTGTGAGAGGTACAGTTGTCTTGCTGGAAAACTCCATTACCGTGCGGATAACAGAACAGCATAAACGGATGGAGGTGATCACCCAGCAACTCTACGTACCGAATTGCATTGAGGGAGGTTGGTACACGTACCAAAGATCCCAAACTGTGCCACGAAAAAACACCCCAGACCATGATTGAGCCACCATGCCCTTGTACAGTTCCAGCCAGGCATGCAGTATCCATGGCTTCATGAGCCTGACACCATATTCGCAGCCTCCCGTCGGCGTTAAGTAGTCGGAATCGAGACTCATCACTCCATGCTACTCGATTCCAGTCCTCTACACTCCAGTCTCTGTGCTCTCTTGCCCAGGCAAGACGTGCAGCCCGATGTCGAGTATAGAGCAATGGTACTCTCGTAGGTCGACGGCTCCCGAAACCTATACGGTGAAGCAAGCGTTGCACAGTCCGTTTACTGACTGTACGACTGGCACCGTCATTAAACTGGGTGGTAATTTGAGCTAATGTTTGGCTTCGCTGGCTACGTACAATACGCCTGAGCCGTCTCTCACCACGCACTGTCAAGGCTGATTGTCCTTTGCAGTTTGCCCGATCGCTAGTTTTTTTCCCCACCATCTATGTATTCTTGGTATACTCTTGACACTGTCGACCTTGAAAATCCTAGCTGTCTGAAGATTTCGGAAATTGAATGGCCCATGCGTCGCGCACCAACGATTTGTCCGTGATCGAAGGCGTCTAAATCAGGCAGTTTACCCATACTGGCAATTCCAACAAGTAATTCAGAACAACCACAGTACGCGCTATATATGCAGTTACCACAGCACCCTCATTTGCGCATACATGATGCGCAGCGCTACACAATTTGCATAGGCTTTGTTATCCCTAATTCAGTGGCACTTCAGTGTATATGAGACGTGACGGGCGCGGAGAGGAGAAAACGAAGGCGGACTGGATGAAAACGTCACCCGGCCGTGCATCACAAACGTTCAAATTATTTCCCGCAAAAGTCTCCCATCTCGGACACAGAAACCACAACCGATTTAGTTAACTAAATGTTTATTAAGTTCACCGGTCCATCCGCCGGGAGCTACATGGCATGAGAATTCTTACAGAGTGCGTCTAATTTTAGACGTTAGAAACTTTTATCATTTCACATCATCACGTGACAGAGAGGTGTGACTTAATAGTTGATTGGTTAAAAGTTATTGTATTTGCGCTGAACAGAGCTAGTTATGTACCCACGCGGCGCAACATTTAATTTCGTTAAAAAGTCAGCCATCTTGAATAATATCGCCTGGGGTTAAAAAGATTACTACTACGGGATTTGTACCTAAGTCTTAATAGGACGAACCTACTGGAATTTGGAAATATATTTTGGAATTTAAAATGAATGCCCAAGGGAATTTAAATAATTTGCTAGTTTAAAAAGGGGTATGTAATTTTGATAACTAAATTGAAGAATTAATAGTTTTTTACTGTTAAAGAGTATTGAATTGAAAGATTAATAGTTTTTTAATATTAATATATATATATATATATATATATATATATATATATATATATATATATATATATATATATAATTAGAAACCCAGTTTTCCATTGTAACTTCTGTCGGAAATACCGAAAGGGCTTTTTTTTTTAAAAAAAAAAAAGATTTTTTATTATTACTACTATTCTATCAAACTACCCCTTTTCTTTCTTCAATAAGAGCAATACGTTAACTCAAACTGTATGCGAATAATAAGAATGGATATCTATTTTAAATACAGTTAATGCAAGCGAAAGGACAATATGGTCTTCTGAACGAACGTTAAGATTTTTTGAAGCGTTTCTTATGATGTGCTCTCACAGTTCAATAGATATACATTTAAAATAACGCGCTTAAAAGCTGTACTATATTTCAGATGAAAGTTATACGCCAACTTTAGCATTTCCAAAATAAATGTACTCTGAAAATGTCCCGGGTTTAAGGAAAAATCTGTGTTTTTTTTTCCTCTTTAAATATACGCAAATTGTAAATGTTTACCGATTTAAAAGTGCCAAAATTTTTATGAAGCAATTAATATGTGTTGGGAATTTAATGTCCCATTTCGATAAATTGTCGAAGATAAGTTTATTACATGTCAAGAAAATATAATGCCGTATTTTTATGCTATGTAATGTTGGCTCTATCCGCAGATTTAAGACCTTAGAAATGTTAATATGTGATCCTTTAATGAAATTCTTCTGACATTCATTCGTTGGAGATAGACAAGATTCATTCGGTGGTAATAAAGGACCATAGGGCAAAAACACGCTGTAATGAAATAAGTAAAGTTCAGGGTTTTTTTATGATATAAAACCTATAATATAGAAGGAACGTATTAAACAATTAATGTTTTGAGTTCTTTTTTTTTGAGCAGGAAATTCTTTTAACACATAATGATTCAAGAGTATCTTTGTATTCATATTTTATATTAATTTATATTATACACTAAATTAAAAAAAAATTCTCTGCAGCATTTTTTCCGTGTTTCAGCGCTTTGAAACATGTATTAACTCTATGGAATGGAAACAATAAAACGAGTGTAAAATATAATTTGTTTATTATGTGTAAAACATTAACGTCCTCATGAAATTCTAACAATTTCGTTACAAAGCTGAAACTTTTAGCTACATTTTTCAGCTTAGGTAATTAACATTGTTTTGTGATTTATTAGCATTCTTTGCATTGTAATTTGTCTTTCCTTTAAGATATACCTGTTTCACACACTATTATCTCAACTTTATATCACAAAAGAACTCGCTTATTTAAAGGCATAATGTCGCAACTGATGAGAAACAATACAAGGGCATTTAAGACTATACGTTTTAGTTTATTGTCGTTATGACTTACAGGAAATTTGTGGACAACTTCTTCCTTTTCAGAATGAACTAAAATGGGTGATTACTAGTTTCGAACTACATTCGAAACATGGCTACATTTTTCGCATTCATTCCCCGATGAACTATTAAATAGTTCAAACCATGCAGCCATCCCTTACGATGTATATCGGGGTGCAGGAGTCGCCTGGTTGTGGTGATGACTTGTAATGTGACTGTGTAATGTAATGCTCGTTACGAGCATTACGCTACAAATGTAACCATGTTTCTTCACGAATGCTCGTTTTGAATGCTCTGCTCAAAATGTGCTTCGTTTCAGTAAGTTCAGTACGACCTGCACCGACATGCAATGTAGCGATCAAAGGAATTCGGGAGAAACCCGACAATCTAATGGAACACGATTGTTCGACTTGAGCGGCACGACTCGTTACTCGCTTTCAAGCACTGACTACCTAATGATCATGTCACATTACTTAAGATTACAATGCTACGTTAGTAGCATCGTAAATACGACTCGTACAAATTAAAGAATAACATGGATACCAAAAATTAGGAAGCAAAAAACTTAACAACGAATACAGAAGAATTATTTTTTCTGCTACTCTCGTATTAAGTCCTCGCAGTTGCTAGGCAACTCCTTCAAAACGTGAGATACAAATATTTTTTAATGTCGTCTGCAACGGGATGCGGCTGCAGACTTGCGATCGCTACAATGGAATTGAAGAAGTGTCGATTACGTGTTCTCTATATGGATTATATTTTGTATGCATACTATTATTAAAATTATATAAAAAATAGTAATGCTTTGGAAAAGTGGCTTTATCATTGTAATTAGGAATTACTTCGTAAACCTAAAGGCAGGGGTTGACTTGAAATGTGACTTTGTAATGTAATGCTCGTGACGACCATTACGCTACTAATGTACCCATGTTCCTTCGTGAATGCTCGTTTTGAATGCTCTGCTCAAAATGTGCTTCGTTTCAGTAAGTTCAGTATGACCTGCACCGACATGCAATATAGCGATTAAAGGAATTCGGGAAAAACCCCACAATCTAATGGAACACAATTGTTCGACTTGAGCGGCACGGCTCGTTACTCGCTGTCACTTATTACCTTATGATCATGTCACATTACTTAAACTTACAATGCTACGTTAGTAGCATTGTAATTTTAAGTAATGTGACAAAATTTCGAAGTCAGTCATCAAATTTATATGACATCAACAATCCCTTGAAGCACATTACCAAACAGTATCTACTTGGTGTCTAAAATAATACTTCAATACTTGTCCGGGGGGCTTGTGCCCCTGTGTGGCTTTCGGTGCTGAGGGTGCTCGGATCAAATCCCGGCGCCGCGCCACTAAAATACCTCCGTTTGTGTCGTCCCTTCATAGGGGATAATGCTGGTCCGGCTATATGGGGCCCCCATAATAAAATTGCCAGCAAACTGGGGGGTATTATAGGCGAATGTCTACACGACAAGTGCCTCCGCTAGAAAAAAAAATTGTACAGGAAAGCTGCTGTCAAAGATGAGAGGAAACATTTTTTTCAATATCGTATCAGTTCCGATCGTCTCAAAAATATTTCAGTGTGTTATATCATGACTTTTAGCTGGCCAGTTTAACAGTTCAGTCTCATTTTCAAAGAAAGCAAGCCTTCACATATTGATCCCTATGATACGTAGCTTGACCGTACAAATAGGGTTCTTTCATTAATGCTAAGAATACTACCATTTAGGACGGTAAGACTATTAGAAAGACTGAATTGTACAAAATGTTTATATCTGTACCTTGGAACAAAAAGGGCCAATGTCCAAAACTTTGAAATTTGAGTGAACTGCACGAGTGAAATCAGGGTAGGATATACATTAATTATCAAAAGGGCCAATATCCTCTCAGAGGGCCAATGTCTCAAGATTTGTAAAAATCCTTAAACTGACGTTGATGTTCTGACATTGATGACCTGACATTTGATTAAAATGGACTTTAGCCCTTTTTGTTCCAAGGTACAGATATATAAGAGGGTCATTTTTAAGTAAGAACCGTTTTGTAATGGAGTAAGAGAAACTTTAGTTATGAACGTAAATTGTATCACAAACTAAAATATGAACATTTTTTCACTGTTCAACATAGTCACAATTAACATTTAAACATCTGTCAAGTCGTGTCACCAGCTTTGGGATCCATCATCAAAGAACTCTGCCGCCTGACCGTTAAACCATTAGTAACAGTTTCTTTCAACATGTCATCATTTTCCAAGCGCTTTCCACCAAGAAATTCCTTAAGTTTTGGAAACAGATGAAAGTCTGATGGTGCAAACTCAGGGCTGTATGGTGGATGATCCAGTAATTCCCAATAAAAATTGTCCAGTTGCATCTTTGTTCTTGCCGCAACGTGAGGCTGAGCTTTGTCGTGTAGCAGAACGACGCAGCTAGAGAGCAGTCCCCGCCGTCTATTTTGACAATTTTCATTGGGAATTACTGGATCATCCACCATACAGCCCTGACTTAGCACCATCAGACTTTCATCTGTTTCCAAAACTTAAGGAATTTCTTGTTGGAAAGCGCTTGGAAAATGATGACATGTTGAAAGAAACTGTTACTAATGGTTTAACGGTCAGGCGGCAGAATTCTTTGATGATGGATCCAAAAACTGGTGACACGACTTGACAGATGTTTAAATATTAATGGTGACTATGTTGAAAAGTGAAAACATTTTCATATTTTAGTTTGTGATACAATTTACGTTCATAACTAAAGTTCCTCTTACTCCATTACAAAACGGTTCTTACTTAAAAAATGACCCTCGTACTTCCGTGCTCAATTTTGCGTCCCTCTTTGAAGAATAACCCACGGGCCCCAATCCTTACACGAGAAAGAACCTCTTGACATGATGAAACCTCAAACAAAACTGGAAGGACAATCCGACACAAACAGTTTTTCTTGTTGTAGCCATATTCAATTTATATATGATATGAAAGAGAGTCGGGAATTAGCGCACCAAAAGCAATTCCTCTCCAGTCGTCTACAACTAATAAAAAACGAGAGATAACCTACTCCGAAATAAATAATTTTGTAGTCACGGAAGTCATGTAATAGTTTCAGTCCACAGGCTTGAGGAGAACTATCGACGGGCTTGTGTAAAATACTTTCCCCGACCCTCAATTTCCCGCGAGGCTCCTCACGGACTCAACAAATCTCTTCCTTTCTGCCTAGTCATGATACTAACTGAACCACCACAAGAATTTGTTTGCCCCAACAGTGACAAAAACAGCAGGAACTTTTTCCCCTAAGGGGGCGTCCATTAAATACGTGGGGCGATTTTGGGAAGTTTTCGACCCCCTCTCCCCTCTAGTGAGATGTCGTGAGATTTGGCTCGACCCCCTCCCCCCCCCCCCTAATCTCACGTGAGATTTTTCAAAATGTGTATTTTTAGTGTAAATGCGATAATCTGTTCTTGATTGCGTTGGATTTATTTAAAAAAACATAATTTGCTTAATTATTTTTATTTAAGACTAGTTAAGACTAGTATTTAAGACTACTAAGAACGTTGTCTAGAATCACAGTGAGAAAATCGAACAATGAAATACTTAAATAGGAACTACTAAAATTCGTAAAAGAATATTCATTCTAATTCAGTCCACGGGGACTCATGTGTGGTGTCAAGAGTGACTACTATTGTGTAGAAACTATTGAGTGGAACTATTGTGTAGGAACTATTGAGTGGAACTATTGTGTAGGATTTAGCCATATTTTAGTGTAGAAACATGCTTTACGTAATATAACGCAGTTTTCTCGCAATTTTACACTGTTTCTTGCGGACAAAAAAATTACGTGATATTTGCCGAGACCCCCCCCCTCTCCCCTACGTGAGACTGGGTGAGATTCGGCTCTACTCCCTCCCCCCCCCCCTAAAAGCCTCACGTAATTAATGAACGCCCCCTAACGCTTCAGACACTTGTCCAGAGCTCATTCTCTCACCCACGCCACGGTGTGAATTGGTTGGCACCTATAAAAGCACCATATAGGTAAACCATCAGAACTCTTTATGATAGGACAGCTCAGGAACGTCCACGCCTTGCCGGGGATTCGAACTAGAGCCCATTTCAAGGGAGCTTGAGACACAAGCCAATATACCATACAGGTATCAACCATTGAAGAAGTGTGTGGTATTTAGAATTTTCCGATCAAAGCACCTCCCCGCGTTAGGTCAGTTTGTGCGGTGTTTTTATGCGATTTTCTTTATGCATAGTTCTCTCTCTATTTACGACACGCTGACAGTCAACTTTGGTAGTACTACTTTAGCTACAATGCTGCGTAGAGGATAAATTTTATCTTTTATAGTATAGTGATATGCAAATATAATATTCTAATCTCTTGCATTCAAGAATCCTATGACTGCTCCACCTGATTCTAGATATTGACAGATAATTATGTTGTTTTAAGGGGACTCACTACCCTTAAATCTTCAAAACATTCGATTTTTTGAAAAAATACATGTTAAAGCCTGATCATTTCTGAACAAAATAAAGCAAACTGCATGAAAATACTCCGCTTAGTTCCGGAGATATTGATATTCTAAATATTTAATTACCGATCAAGTTTATGGTAAGAAAAAATTTAAACTCATTTTTCTCAAAATGCAATTTTGCATCATTCCACAACTGATAGTTCAAAAACTATGAAACATAATTCCATAAAAATTTTATCACAGGAAAATCATGTTATTTTATTGCGTCTGAACTAGAATTATTGCAATCACTGCACATTTTGTTATTTTTTCAGGGGTAAATTAATGCAAAAATTTAAGGAAATTTTAAGTATATTTTGAGCAGTTTTAAACAATTGAAAAAATATTTTAATGTTGAATGTTTTATGTTCAATTGTATTTTGAATTATTTATTTTAAATATAAAACAGGAATTATAAATTTAAGTGTAAAATTAATTTCATAGTTCTGCGCACAAGCCAGCATAGAATAAAAATACTTAAAAAACAAGGTATATCTAAAGCATTTAAAAAAAAATTATTTAAAATTATTTTGAGAGTTGAAAATTTTTATATTAAAATAAATATATCAATTTATCATATACATAAAATTTGGAAAAATTGGGACTAAATTCAGATAGTTACAAAGAGTCAAAAAGTTTGGAAATATGCCTTATTTCCTCGACTTAAGGGTCGTGAGTCCCCTAAATGCACTGTCTTGTCAATTGGAAAAGTAGAAAGAAAAACCAAGCTGACGAAGCTTTTTTTTTTGGAAACAGTTTGCAAGTATTAATCAATATACAAAAATTTTCTATAAATGTCCATTAACTAATTAAAAATACACTCGGAGCTAAATGACAAAGGTTTTTTGAAGTTAATGCATTTTCAGCATTTTGTAAGGTTTTAATAAAGGTTAACACATCCCATATAGATCATAAAACACAAGTTTTTTTAAAATATATGTACTCTTAAAAAATCATGATTGGCTACTTACAATACAGATAAAAGTGTATAATAATAAGAATTTTTTCATAAGTAATTACTACTTTTGTCGCAATTTCAGTGCTTTATAACGCACGTATAACAACTTTTCTACCATTCTCATAATTTTGTTTGTAAAACATTTGAAAATGCAATGATTATGTTAAAATTTTAGACATCAGAGTCATTTTTTTAATCTACAAAGATTTGTAGATTTATCCTTCGTTGTAGTAAACTTTCTTTAATGTATAAGAATATATAAAAAGGGATTGTACAGGATAGAAAAAAAGTAATTTTGATATGTGTATGTTTAGAAAAACAGTTGAAATTGGTCCTAAAATTTCAAAACTCCTTTGAAGAGATATATTTGGAATAAAAAGATGGATTGTTAGTTTGACATCGTTTGTTTAGGGCATTTTTCACCGTTGAAGATAATAAACTAAAAAAAGGCAATATTTTGACTTCATCTCTCTCACGAATAGAAAATAAATACAGATTCCGTTGAGTTGAATTCGCAAAAATTTCTATGCCAAGCCAAGTATTTCCTTTCTTTCGATACTTCTGAAGATAGCATGAAATTCCTGGTATTTCCCTAGACACTCGAGGTATGTTACATGCTGGGATTGCTTTTCCCTTTATATGACATTTCGTTTGTTAAAAGGAAGAGAGAAATATGACAGTTCTCTTTTCTTGATGGGCTGTACTAGAGGGTTTATTATTTATTTAACGCGAAGTATGCATCAAAGTTAACATCAAGTGGAGAACTCGTACGATTTCGCTTATATCATATAAATTTCATTTAATGGATTATTAAGTGTATTTGCTTAGCCGAGTAGAGGTGGGGGTTAACACATTTCATTTTTTTAGAGAGGGATGTTGTCATCAAAGTACTTGAATCGTTTCTCATACGGTTGGAAAATCACCTTGTCTATATAGTGTAGAAGCGGAATGGTATAATTCCCCACGGTGTGTGGCCAAGAACAAATCTATTGTAAAGGCTGCAGAGACAAGGGTAAATAGGGGTTTGTATACCAGGAGGAAATAGAAGAATAGCTGTCGGTGTGGCCATTGATAGCGATCTAAAGTCTATAAATATTGCAAGATAGATGGTCGTTATTTTATGGCCCACAGTAAAACCTTCAGATGATAAGGGTCAAAGTGGTATTGCAAATGAAAATTATGGTGGGGACGTACTTCGTAGAATATGGACAGGGGCAGTATAATAAGGAACCAATTGGGGCAGGAACTACTGAGAGAAAAACAGCCCCCTGCCCAATGAAAATGAGGGCCGGGCCAGAATGCCCCCTTCCCCATTTAACGAACAACAGCCCCTCCAAGTAAAAAAGAAAAAGGAGAGGAGGTCCAGATTTATCTCAGACTTTTTTCTCAGAGCTCGGATGATAGTGAGTCTCGACTGCCTCAGAGTCTAGGAGAACTGCCAGTAACCCGCCAAGATGATCCTGTATATGACGTGATTTTGGGTCCCTGTCGTCGGTGCCATCTTTCATCTCTTCATACTTCAGTTGTAGTAAATGCCTCCCAATAGACTCTAAAAATCATTACTTTGACCATATAGTTTGCCTCTGCTTCTGAGTTCTCGTATGTGAAATGTTAATGTGAAAGAGAATATTGTGCTAGTAGCTATTACACTTTAATAGAATTTTGTGAATTATTAAATAAATGTATGTTAAAGGCCAATGCTCTGTCTTCCTTGCTTGCTCCAACACACGGATGCATCCATTGTTTTAAGGTTATTTAATAACCAATATATAGTATACGGGAGCATTCGATATCTTGAGTCCAAAAATTCTGAGTAGTAATGCTGGTCAGCTGGAAAGGCTTAGGTAGGTTCTAGAGAGATTAGATTGACTCTAGAGTTGTTTCTCTCTTCAACAAATGGTCGGTATCGTACCAACCATGTCTTGTTGAAATGGAAATTTCAATTAGCCCACAATAACTCAGCCTGCAGCCAAGTGACTTGGACACCTATCTGAAAGGAATTTTGAAAGATTTGCAAAGAGTTGCAGTTATAGCATAGTGTGTTTCAGCTGAAGTCCTGATTTGCAGTCTTGATTGGGAGACATATACCATCGATAAAGTACGATGTTATGGTAAAACAAACAAGGAGTGTCGGCAATTTAAATGATATATATATATATATATATATATATATATATATATATATATATATATATATATATATATATTTTTTTTTCGTTTCTGTTGTATCCTAGTGAAGTAAAGTTGAAATTTTCAGTGATATGCGTAGCTATTATATAGTATTTTGCTACCTTAGCATAATTTCGCACTTTATCGCTATGCAAATTGTATCAGAATACTTAATTTACATGATATATCTGTGAAGGAATCACAGATATACACTCTCAGACAAAAAAAAAAAAGACGCACCAAGAAGGAGTTATCCGAATGGGACGAAAATCGATAGATGTGATGTACATGTACAGAAAAACAAATGATTACAATTTGAAAAAAAATTGGATGATTTATTCAAGAAAAAGAGATTTACAAAGTGAAAAAGTCAATAATGCGTTGGTCCCCCTCTGGCCCTTATGAAAGCAGTTATTCGGCTTGGCATTGATTGATAGAGGTGGCGGATGTCCTCCTGCAGAATATCGTGCCAAATTCTGTCCAATTCGCGCATTAGATCGTCAAATTCCCGAGCTAGTGGGAGGGCAATGGTAGTCGGTGCAAGGTACGCCGTGAGCTCAGCCCCATTTCTCTGAGCCGGCTATGAATGGTCCTTGCGGTCACTGAAGCACCAGTTGCAAGTACGATCGACGATAAGGATGAATCTGAAGCTGTGAGAGCCGCTCTGATGATTGCTCGGTCCTCACGTTGTGTCGTTTTTCTACGCCGACCGCTTCCTTCTTGACGATGTGTTCGGCCATGGTTCACACATTCCTGCCAACATCGTCTAATAGTGGCATCGCTCGTATAAAATTGTCGAGCGATTCGCCAATTAGACCAACCGGCTTCTTTGAGCCCAACTACACGTCCTCTCTCAAATGCTGACATCTGCGCATATTGTTCACACACTTGTATGCGAGGCATAGTTACTGTCTGAGTACACGGAAGGAAATTTGCAAAGAATTTATGACCTCGAACTTCAGGTGCTTTAGGAAGAGTAGTGGTAAATACAGTACATTGTCCGGGCCCTCCACTGTTATGACCTGGAATCGAAATATCTCCTCTTTAATATCCTGCCAGTTGCTCAGTTAAAATGCTGTGCAGCATCACATATTCATTCATTGGCCGCTAAACTTTAAAATTTTGCATTTTCCGTCGAAAGCTGTATGCATATCAATTTGTGTCCATTTTGCATTATCCATTCTTGGTGAGTCGTTTTTTTGTCTAAGAGTGTATGATATTCAAATATTTGTAGTTTTTCGCTTTTCGTTTGTGTTTCGTTGTGCTGATATCTAAATGACATTACGCTTCTATCAAGCGGAAAAAAAGGACAGATTTATTCTGAAAGTCCGATACTTAGCACAGTGGTGTGATTGGTAACAATACAAGTCTAAAAGATCAATAGGTATCGGGAAGTATCGATTTCTAGGCTGGGTAGGTATTTTTCAATGCTGTCGTAAAACTTGAAAAAATGAAATGGTTTCATTTAACTGATTACATACAAATTCCTAATGTAATTTTCATTAATGTTTTTTAGTCTTTTGAGTTTTACTGAATACATACAAATGGATTCTATAGATTTGAAATAATTTAACACGTGCGGTTCCGAATCCTAGAATATGATACTTTCAGAATTTGAACAAGTCTATTCCTAAACAGTAATATCACATAAACTAGAAAAAAATATTTTTAATTCAATAAAGCTTTTCAATAAATTTTTATTAAGTACCTTTATTCTACACACACTTATCAGAGTGTAATTTTGTTATAACTATGTAGTAAATGTAATAACTGCAAGAATCGCCATTATAAAGGAGTTATACAAGTAGTTTTTTAAAGTTAACTTAAAATGTCAAAGTCATGTTTCATGAGAAGAAAGAAAATACCATAAATATTACATTCGTATAGATCCCATAATTGAAAACAGCATCTTAAAATAAATAAATACATTATAGAGGATCAATAAAGTTTCAAAAAGCATCTATTAGTAAAATTAAATTCTTTTTGCCTGATAAGTTTCAGATAGATTTTTATAGGAGAAAAGAGACCATAACAATAAAGAAGGAATGAAAGTATATTGGCTTATCCGAGCACTAAATTTTTCATGAATAAAATTTGACGCTTAAATGTATTAAGAAAATAGGGCATCGAGAAATTCGTTTCCATTTTACGAACTTATAAATAAATCTCAAGGGAATATATAAAAATTAAAATTTCAATTTTTTGTTTGTTTGAATCAGATACTCAGGTGATTTCTACCTTAAAGCTGAATGAAGACTCGAAATAAAAATTTGGCATGTTAAGGATAAAATCTGTTTCCCTGTTACAAAATTGCATTATGGTTTTCGGAAATAAACGTGGTCCCTGGCGTATCTCCAGTTCTGGCTTACTTTTTGTATTTGCAAAATGATTGTGGTATATTCTGTTAAAAAAATTAAACTAATATCTTGCTGAAAAAGAAGCGACGGATAACATGGTAATTAGATACAACAGATGCGAAACATGAGGTGATTTAATGAAAGTTAATAGCATGTACCCTAAATAAATCTTTTTTTTATAGTCTAATGTCTACATAATGAATATAAAGGATGTAATTTCATTTTACTCAGATGTTCGTTCTTCCGCATTTTATTTTTGAAACTGAGTAATGAATACAAATGAGGTTATTTCTTTTTATACAGTTTCCCATTGTTTAGAAAAACTAACTTTTTAAGTAATTTAGTTTATATAAATTATAGAAAAACTTAAAATGTCGGTATAAAATGCTGGTAAATGAAAAGATATATTACAAAGTATGTATCTTTTAAAAAAAAATAGAAGGAAACTATCTTTTTAAAAAATATTTTCTAAAGGCTATTGTAATATTGTAAAGTTTTATTTACGTAAAAGCTGTTAATAAAGTACACGATGTTGTTAAAAGTTTTTTGACACATATGAAAATTTGTGAATTCATGCACATACGTCATACCATGCGCTTAGTTAAAAAAGAACTCTAACGGGTTCGGAAAATACTGTACTTATAAAATGGCCTGTGGAGCGTGGCGTTATGACTACGAACGAGGAAAAATGCTTGGATGTTCATATTTGTTACCGGTGAGATTTCACACACGTTGCAACTACTCAGATTCACTTTAAGTGTTAATGTGAATTTTAGAGACATTTAGTAGTTAAAACACTTTGCACAATGCGCACTCGAGAACGCCTAAATCGCACCTTTTGATAGGGAAGGGCCGATGTGTTGGCGAAGGTTACAGACGAAAGAATCGTATGCCTCCTTGGAAAATAAACTGAACTGAGAAGCAAAACATCATTTGAAATAATGTTAGCACTATGACTCTGGTATATGAATGGTCTACCGGGAACAGCTGTGGTTGCGGTAACAGAGGATGTCAGACGGTTTGCTCCAGACTGTGGAGTGGACGTCTGAGTTCCTTGGGGTTTGTTAATGGAATCGAGACCTTCCTGATTGTACGAAATGTTACAAGACTGAGGCCGCAACACAACACATTCTTTCTGGAGTTGGATTGGATAGGTCTTCTTTGCACAACAAACCTCTGCTCGTAGTAGAAGAACTTGAGAAGCATGGTCTTTTGGATTTGGTCTAGCGGTAGGCTTTGCAAAAGGGATAAGAAAAAAATATTGATTCTCTATACAGAGCTCAGATTAGATGGATTTTTTGGTTGAGTAGTCACCAATAGGCCAAAAATAGGTATGATAGAAGCATTAATCAGAGTAGGACATAGCATTTAGATATTGTCTCACGTCACCTAGAGGACAAAATTTCTGAAGAGAAATAAAAACGACGTTGAATATAGTTTTCTTTAATTAATTCAGTCATTAAAAGTCAATAAGTCTTAAAAGTTGTCTGTGGAAGGGACAGTTAAGTAAATAAATTATTTATGCGATAAAGTACCTAAGTATATAACATATAGGAAAAATATTTAAAATGTGCATTGGCGCGTACATACATTTCATTTTATTTTTAACATAAGTTTCAAATAGTGATATATTAATTTTTTTCTATGCTTTATTCCTGTGCTTAGTTATCATATAACATTAAAAAATGAATTGGCATGTTATTAAAGTTAAGAAAACACCAGAAATAGATGATTTTCCTTGAGCAAATTCTTTTAAATCAAATATCCTTGAAAAGTATTCACCAAGTAAACTACAGAATGTCGGTCTAAAACCAAGAACATTTTTACTAAGAATATAACAAGAAGTTCTCAAGCTTCAATCAGTAAAAATAAAGGATTTTAAAAAATTGTGACATCTGAGGTTTTTTTTAATATAATTCCTTATTATTCTTCCAATCATCACAAAATAAGATTTTAGAACTTACACTTTTCGGATGGATGTTCTGAAAAAATTATATATGCTAAAATATTGTGCATTATAATATGATTAGGAGCTGAGAATTCACTTTCTAAAGCTTTTTTCCAGTTTCACACAAAGGAAAAGAAGAAAATACTTCGAGTGAGTTGAAGGAATCATGAATGGATTTCTTTCAGACGAAAAAATGTACAGTGCTATGAGTTAGACGTGAAAAAAAAAATCTTGGGGCTTTGCTTCTACTGGTGAAAAGCTGTCGAGTAAGCTTTGATTTTCGTCAGCAAAAAAAAAAAAGAATTTTTCAGATGTGAAATTTTTTTAGATGACGGTAAATTTAAATCTACAAGATTTTGTCATGTATCTTAAAATAAATATGTTTATGGGTGTTAAGCTAAAGACAGCTAAAGCAGAAATAGGCAATTGAAGTGTTAGCTCATATTTTTACAAAACTACATTTTTGAACATTTATTTTCTTTAGATAGTCATAGATAATGAGATTTGTTTTAAGACATAAACGTATTTATAATGATCTAGGTGTGGACTGGGTATGTTTAAAGTATAACATGAATGCGTTCAAATGTCAAATAAGCAATTAATGATTTTTTCCCTAATACTTGTCATACATCACGATCTTGTTAAAATTCTAGCAATTTTTAAATAAAGTATTTCATTAGACTTCAAAGTGTTATGAAGAAAAAATCAATACAACTTGTTTACTTGAAGGACAGTCATTTAATGTATTTATTGGGTTGTCTGGTAAATACTTTCGTTTTTCTTTCATTGAAATAAGAAAAAAAAATTTGTGCAAAGAAATAACTTTAATCAGTAATGTATTGACCATTTTGTTAAATAACCATTTGCCATCTTCCAGGCAATGCCGCAAAAACATTTTCCCGGCAGAATCTAATCGAAATGTCCGTACATCAGGAGCTCGTTTCATGTGACCTTTCTTGATAAAGTCTGTGACGCAAAAACAAAATGACCGCGAATTTAAAATTTTTTAAAAATTGGGATAAAAATATTTTGTTCCAAAAATTTTTGTTCAAATTCTAAAATTTCCTGAATTTTTTCCCCAAAATCTGACATTTCCAGTACGAAAAAATCTCTGCTCTGCTTAAAAATCCCTAATGTATTTTTTATGACGTTAAGTCGCAGCGTCACAGCCATTTCGAGGCATCCGAACAATTTTACAGAGAGTAAAGCAATCACCAACTTAAATATTACACTCATTTAATTTTCATAGGCTTTTATGACTACAATTAGGTTTACTTTTAAGTTAAATTTGTTATTGTTAACAAATGTAACGCAATTAAATATTGTTATTATGTTTATTTCTAATTTATTATGAAAGTTGCCTATCACAAACAGTTTGTTTATTTAAAAAATTAAACCCATTTTTGCTTCTAAAAAGTTTTGTTGAAAGATGGTTCACAACAAATTGCTTTGGACAAGTGGTCCCCGATCAACAAATGGTAAAGAACTAATGATGCAGCCTTACGGAAGTCATTTCTCAAATCGGGTGAAAGACATTTAAGGGGGCTCACAACCTTTGAAACTTAAAAAAAATCGATTTTTGGTTTTTGCTATATTCTGATTTTTGGGACATTTCTGAACAATATGCAAAAAACCGCATAAAAACAATTTGCATTATTTCTCGAGTTATGAGAGTTTACGCTCACTGTGTTGCCATAGCCATGCTATTCCAACTTTAACTTCAGTTTTCTCGAATATGGGAATTTTTGGATTGCGCGCACAGTTACTCCCAAACTATGTGTTCTAGACACACAAAATTTTTATCAGATTTGCATTATAAGCTTCTTTACACACTAAAACCAGAAAAATAGAAAAAAAATTGTAAAAAAATTTTTTACATTTGAAAATGTTTTAAAAAATTGCTAAATTTTAAATTTTTTTAAATTTTATGTAAATTTTTCAATTTAAACTATGTTTTTTGTATATTTTTTGGTTTTACAATAAACTTGAGTGTATTATTAATTTAATTTGACCAAAGAATAGTTTCTGTATGCATATTTCTTAATTTTATGATCCGCGAAACATATCATTCACCCGATGTCATTTTGTGGTCTACATGCAGTACTCTTTGCAACTGTGCAGTGCCGACTCCAGGAAGCTTCTAAATGTGCTTGCACGCATAGGGAAATTATCATTTGAGATTATTTTACAGTACTGTTTCAGTGTGGTGACTAAGTGTTTTTACTGGTATCGCCCGAGGCACTTTCTCGAATCAGACATTTCTACAATGCTGCTAAGTGTCTGCGCTGCATGGAAGTAACGTTACGTTACAGTCAGGCTGGCTGCCCCAAAACTGCTGTATATGTAAAAATGATTCTAAATATGTATCAACAAACGGAAAATAATTCCTATCTATATATATAAAACAGTTCCGTAACTGACTGACTGACTGACTTACTGACATACAACGTACAGACCAAACCGCTGAACCGAAAGGGCTGAAATTTTGCATGGTGATTCTTCTTATAGTGTATGGGTGCACTAAGAAATATTTTTAAAAAATTCTTCTTAGATTTTTTTAAAATTAAATTTTTAAGCTGTTTTAGTAACTTTTTTTTAAGTTTGAATTTAAATAATAATTTGAGGGTTATAAAGTTTATATCACTAGAAGATCATAAAAATTCCTTTAAAATTAGATGTTTTTCGAATCTTTACCTCCAATTTCTGATTTTTGGCGAATTTTTAAAGTGCCATTTTTAGAATTTAACTTATTAAATGCTGATCACGTGATTTATTTTTCTGGTACTTTAAATAAATTTATCGTCACGTCCATAACAACTAAATAGACACAAAAAAGTTTTTTCTTGCTAATGCGGCAGACGATTGGACATTATCCAAAAAAAATATTAAGATACAGTAAAAGATATTAAGTTCCTCAAACTGTACTATATTAACTGTACTATATTCTTTAGTATGCTCTATTAGATTTAATTTGAATATTTTCTTCTACGTTATTTTGTTCATAAAAATATCCCTTACGATTTTTTATAAAAATATTTTTTTGTTTTTTTTACATCAGTTGTATACATTGATCGTCGTATTTATTATAAATAAATATATATATATATATATATATATATATATATATATATATATATATATATATACAGTGGAATCTCGATCTATCGTTTTTCAAGGGACCGATTGAAATGAACGATAAATGCGGGAAAACGATAGATGCGGAAACAAAACAAAGCAATATGATCTTTTGGACTGGATAAAATGAACGACACATGCGGAAAAACGATGGATCCAAAAACGATCGAGCGCGATTCCACTGCATTTATTTTTTTGGCATTAATTATCTACATTGACCGTTTTATTTAATTTGAATGTACTTCGTAGGGAAGTGCGGGTTTTCAGCTAGTCATTTATAAAAAGACAAACGAACAAAGACAAACTTCTTTTAAAGATAGACAATTCTTCTCTCGATACTGATACGTACAGTATGTTTAATTAATGTTTGCGGATGTTTTCGATTTCAGTGGGTGTTGCACGTTTATAACTAAATATTTATTGTACCTCTCTTTTCTCGAGCAACAAAAGTTATTTCATACAACTATAATAGGTTGGGTTGCCCCATTTGGTCGGCAGATCTGTACTGTCCATTCGGTGCCGAGGCCCTTATAAAACATCACCGAACAGGAGAAATCAACCCTCGTCTGAGTTCGTAAGCTCTTATACGCAGCGTTGGTCTTCAGTTTGACATTTATTGCATGAACTGACCGTCCGGAACGACGAAATCTTTCATACAACTATAGGCTACTAAGAGCTTTCAAATATTTGTATATTTCACCCCAATCAGACATTTAATAATATTAATTATACGGATTATTGCAAAATTTCTGAACACAATGAACACAATTTCCCTATAAATGAAGTTTTTTAAAACTTCTATTTATAGGGAATTCCTATTATCTAAATTACAAATACATGTAATACTCATATTCCATTATTGAAATTAATTTTCTCTCACATGAATGGAACAAAATGTTAAAGATTTCTATTTTATTGCTTTTTACAAGGTTTTGAATTTTTTTTTACTTATAAACCAATAGTCTAGAAAACGATTCAATATTTCACTGCGAAAATCAGAAACTGGATTCTGATTATCTAAAAGGCACTGACATTAAAATATATTGGCAGAGAAGCTTATAGGTGAGTTTTTATCTCTCCTTTCAAAGCTGAATTTGCCAGATAGTTTCCATCTGGAAAGAAGGAAAAATGAGCATCAATGACTCACACGTAGTCTTTTTGGGTCCCTGCCACTGCCAAATAACTGTCGAACTAAATCTATTAGTCAGTACAAGTTTAGAAGTGAATTTTTCAATGGAGTCGATCCTCTTGGAATCTGCTGCCTTTAGAGAAGCAAAAATTGTTTCTTTTGTTCTCAATAATTGCATTTATTTCAACTTGACGGTGGTGATGTATATATCAAGACAACATTCAAGTATACTGCATTTGGATTACTCTGATGTTACATCTGATAGAGTCAGTATCAACATTTTTTTCCCTCAAATAATCCCCTTTCGAGTTTTGAATAGAGGAAAATGGTATTTGAAAGGAAACTTTGTGGATATAAACTTAAGTTGTGAAAGAATTATCCAAATATACAGGTAAATGTCTTTTGAGGAGGCAAACTATAGAAGTGCTTGTATTTGAATTATTAGTTCTTCTCAATATATATATATATATATATATATATATATATATATATGTGTGTGTGGGTGTGTGTGTGTGTGTGTATGTATCATACACAAAAATGAAAATTTCACGAGTGGGTAAAAAAGAGAGCCCTTGTAGCACTTTACTTCAGAACACGGTGACAGTTATCCCAATAGCAAATATAAAAATATAAGCAAAGGAACGGACCGTTTTCACATAACAATAGCTTAGACAGAAGTGACCGGATTACTCTTCTTTCAGGTATATAAAGAATGGATATTTCTCTTTCGACCACCAGATCCAAAAATTTTTAACTGGTTAGATCTTCCTCAAAGTAAGTGTCTCCCGGCATTTCATTAGACTAGGGATGTGCGTTGAGAGTTACGTCATTTCAAGCCTACTTGACCCTATGTGTTTAACTTTATATTAACCAAAGTATAGGGCAAGAGTGGTTTCCAACGGTTTATTAGTTCATATTTCAATGTAAACAGAGCTTGTTTATTACCAATTAATTAAGTGGGGGCGTTCATCTGGTGTCTTCTATTAGGATAGAGCTGTTTACATATCCATATATGGTCGTCCTAGTTGGATACCAGCATAGATTGCAGGGATGAGTAATGTCCAGGGCTTGGGAAAGAAGGTTGGAAAGTGGCTAGAGTGATAATATGATTTTTAAATTAGGTTGTTCATGCATCAAAGACAAATGTCTGTTCTGTGTTGGAAAAGAGAAATTGTGGAATAGGCGTTAAGAAAAAGTATAAGTTGAAAAGTACTCGTATGCACCAAGTAAATGGGAGCAATCGCTTTTCCTTACTTACACACACACACACACACACACACACACATATATATATATATATATATATATATGACCGGCGTTGGATTTTCACCCGCTATAACAAATATATCTGCAGTCATCGTGTCCATTAACATGGTTGGCGAGTGGAAGGCACTTTGATCAATAAACAGTCCATAATTCAAGTCGCTCACTTTTTTCTTTTCTTCAAGAGAACCACGCTCAAAGTCTATCTTCCAACATAGTCCAGTCAAATTGTGCTTTTAGGAGGACAATTTTGGGGTAGTTTTGATTTCTTCCTTTTAATATGTTTTTGGAGGTGCTGAATCCGAATCTGAGGTTTGTTAACAAAATTTTGTGACGCAACATTTTAGAAAATTCAAAAAAGGTAAAAATTTTCATTTTATGGCGGTTTTTTGCTTATAACTCGGAAACTATCAACTTTTCGTATATAACCTTATTATTCAAAATTAAAGTACATAAAATTTCCTACAAATTTCACTATTTAGGTTTTTTTCTCCGATGGACCGTTTGGGATCAAGCGCTATTTGAAAATTGGCGTATTTCGGCTGTCTCCGCAAAAACCCACTTTTTCCACTCCAAAATTCTAATTTATTATTAATGGCTGTCAATTAGTGAATTCCTCCCAGTTCTCTGCACATACCTTATTTAGATCATATATGTAGAGGTACAGGTAATTTTTTCAAAAATAGAATAATGTTCTAGTTTTTTAATGAAGTTCGAAACTGTACAAATTCAGTTACAAAAAAGTTGAAATTCCAACGAAAAATCTTGAAAAATTATTACATTTTATTGTATTGTATTACAATACATATGATCATATATTACATTATTATATGAGCCGTTGTCGTTTAGAGGGTCCTGGCTGAGGTTCTTCGAAGGCGGCGAGTCCTGGCACAGGTTCGGATTGTTCTGTCGTCAGCGTCGCGGCTTGTTCATCTAGAAAATGAAAGAGGTGGTGAGAAAACAACAACTTGGGATCATATCTTAAGGAGAGATGGGTGATTACGAAATAGATTGTGAGATTAGACATACCTTCCGCATCATGTAAGCGTATTTCTTCAGTCTGTTCTACGTCTCTTTCTTCGGTCTCTTCTTCGTCAAAGTCAATGCTGTCTTCCGGGAGCTCGACGTTCTCACACAGCCCTTCGCACGATGTGCAGATCGGGGAGTAATGAAGGCCAGCCTTACTGCATCCACAATTGCATTGCCATCCTTTTTTACATTTGCAAGAAATGTGCCGAAGTATCAAGTCCGGTGCAGGGTCCAAAGTGGTTGGCACTGGCACGAGAATATTCCTTGTTTTTTCCAACCCCACTCTTTCGGGTCTGTTTGTTGCTCGTCGAGTGTGGTTTGACCGGATAACGACTGCTGCATCTGAAAGTAAACTCTCAGTGAATGTTGTCGTGCAGCAGCTTCGGTGGGGAGTAGTGAGGCAATGTTGGTTTTACTTCTGTATGATGAAGATACATATTGCCTGTATCTGAAATCTTTTAGGCTAGTCTCATGTCCTTTCCCATACAGAGCCATGAGAAAAACGTTTCCTGCTTCGGCAAATCGTCCGGGTATGCTTGAGGGTCTTTGAAAGGATCAATGACTGGTTGCAAGTCATTGTTCCTCTGCAGGACTTTAAGAAATTTCAGTTTCCCCTGATTAAACAAAGCAGAAGTGGTGTCACAACCACTCATCGTGTGCAGGAACAATATATGGTCTGATAGGATTTTGTCAGCGGCAAGATGGGGATTGTAGAGGGTTTGAGACATCTTCCCATTTCCTGGTTTCAAAAAGAAGACGTTCTTTATATCAGGGCTATACAGGCCAATCAAAATCACCAAAAGGTCGATATCTTCCCACCACTGTCACATATTCATTTGACGGGGCTAACATAAGAGCTGTTGTGATAATTAGGATATCAGCGTCCTCCACAGCTTGCTGTGAATCAATTTTTGCATCATAAAATTTTTCCATTAGCATAGATATCAACCGGCTTTTGTCTTTGGAGTTTGCAAGGAAACTCTCCTGCGAGACAGTGGACACCATCGATTCTATAAATGATATTGCAGCATATTGTTTTCTTTGCACTCATTTTGCATATTTCTGGCCGTGGTGCAATTTGACCCAGTATAACAAAAACCCTCCGTGAATGACATATTTTGTATCGCTGAAGTTCCCCTATTCAGTTGGAGTTGGTGAAAAAAAACCTGTACAAGCTCAATTTTGTTCCTTTCCTCATCCCATGCTCACCGAAAAGAGAGAGAGAGTAGGGGCTAAGTTCTAACGCAAAAATTCTCGCAGCTCTTCATATGAATGTTTCACGATGGTCATTAGTTGGAAAAGTGTGGTTGGATTGAAGACTACATCCCTGTTTTGTATCTGAATAGAGCTATTCATGATCGCAAGAGGCTGCACTCTTTCGCCTCGTTTGAATTTTACAGCTTGAAAATCCCCACCAAAAATGCGCTGTATAGGACAAGTGGCAGTTGATCCTCTCATCTGCGACAACACCTGTACTTAAAGACATTAGTTCAGTGGTCTCTGGATTTTGAAAATGTTACATTGTATTGGAAGGAGGAATTAAATGACAGCCTTTAGTAATAAATTAAAGTTTTGGAGTGGAAAAGGGGTTTTTTGCGGAGACAGCCGAAATACGCCAATTTTCAAATAGCGCTTGAGCCCAAACGGTCCGTCGGAGAAAAACCTAAATAGTGAAATTTGTAGGAAATTTTATGTACTTTCATTTTGAATAATGGGGGGTTATATACAAAAAGTTGATAGTTTCCGAGTTATAAGCAAAACACCGCCAAAAAATGAAAATGTTTACCTTTTTATGCATTTTCTTCAATGTTGCGTCGCGAAATTTTGTTAACAAACCTCAGATTCGGATTCAGCACCCCAAATAACATATAAAATGGAAGAAATCAAAACTACCCAAAAATTTTCCCTGTAGGGCCCCTTTTGAGCACAAATTGACTGGACTAACATCGTCATTTTCAAAAACTCCGCGGCGCCGAGTAGCGCGCGTCCGTTAGCAAAGAATTTCCAGCTTAATCTGCCAATACTTCTATTATTCTTCTCCGAACGTCCCCCCTATCGCGCATACTCGAAACACCACATAAAAATTTCCAGAACCGTCTTTTGTTTATGTCAGCAATATCTTCTCTCGCATATTGAGCAAACCTGTACATCTAAAATAGATTCCCTCGATGGAACTTTAACTTACTTTCGTGAATCAAGGTCAGTTCCCGAAACGGGGAAAACCCCTTTTCAACGCGTTTTGACAGTCTTTGTAACACTTTAATGTTAAGTTTTGCTATTCTAAAGCCCCCCGTAATTTTCTCAATTAATGTTTTGACATTTATATATATATAAAAGACAGAGTTGAAAGTGAAAATCCAGCATAAGACATATTACACTATGCAGCGTGAATCTAAAAACATGAAAAGATAAGAATTTAAAAGGCTTTTGACACACGCACACACACACACACACACACACACACACACACACACACACACACATATATATATATATATATATATATATATATAAATCTCATATCATGCGTGAAATTCGGTGCTTCTGGGGAGAAGCTAAAAAATCTCAGGTTAACATTTGGGACTAGGTAAAATATTTGATTATTGCGTTAATTGAACTAGTGCATTCCTGCCATTAGTAGCTAAGTAAGCAGAAATACTGAATAACTTCAGAAAATCGTTATTTAATGACTAAAATCAGGATAAGCAAATGATAAATGTAAGAAGACTTGAAGTATTTTGCAAAACTGTATAAAATTCGCAAAAATTATGAGCATACATGAATTTTGTGTTTTGATCAGTAAAATTTATTTCAAGTTAAGATTTACACGGCACTAGCTGTTAACATTTATATGGCCCGTTCTTCGCTATGGAGTACGTTCAAATTAAATGCAACGGTCAATGTATGCAGTTAATGCCAAAAATATGTATAAATATATTTATAATAAATTCAACGATCAATGTGAGCAATGGATGTAAAAAAAAAACCGAAAAAATATGTTTATAAAAGAATCGTAACGGATATTTTTATAGACAAAATAATGTAGCAGAAAACAAAATATTCAAATTAAATCTAATAGAACATACTAAAGAATATAGTATGTTCGAGGTAAAGATTCGAAAAACATCTAATTTTAAAGGAATTTTTATGATCTTTCTCGTGATATAAATTTTATAACCCTCAAATTATTATTTTAAATTCAAACTTAAAAAAAGTTACTAAAACAGCTTAAAAATTTAATTTTAAAAAATTTAAGAATTTTTCAAAAATCTTTCTTAGTGCTCCCCTACACTATAAGATGAATCGCCATGCAAAATTTCAGCCCTTGAGCTCCAGCGGTTTGGTCTGTCAGTCAGTCAGTTACGGAACTGTTTTATATATATATAGATTACAGTAGTATTTCTAAATGAGTAGGAAAAAGTAGCCTTAACTGTTATGAATGCTGACTTGAGTTTTTAACTAATCTGCAGAGTTGCACGTGCCAATGAAACAAAAATAATACAGCGAATGATTTAATTTTTAACATTCTTATTTCGAAAATACTCTTTTACAATGAACATTAAACAACAGTTCTCTCTCGCATCATGTATCTGTTTACACTAAAACCTTTATATTTCTATGTGATACCGTAAAACCTCGGATTATATGTATACATAGGAAAAATAAAGTAAAATTATACTTGACGTATTTCGTTTACGAAAAATTTCTTTTTAAGAAAACTTTGTTGCAATGTTCATCTAATGCTGTGAATGTATACAAATTTATTTGATATTTGCATCTATAGATTACAATGTAAAATGAAGAACTTAGCCAGGAATTATTTATTTTCACTAAAAAAAATAACTTATACAAAATTTTTCTTTATTGCATGCAATATTATTAATTTATAAACCTGATTTTTACGCATTCACGATGCAGAAAAAAGAGGATGAGGACGTCGTAGAATTATGGTTGGGCAATTATCATCCCATGTGTGATAGTAAGATTTTGAAATGGAATACAGCGAAATATTCGCTCATGAATGAGACATAAGGTTTTTTCTGGCACCTCGCCATTACTGAATAATCAGAGAACGATTCACAGAATGTATTTTACCATTTTGTCAACGCAGAAGTTTGTAAAAGGAATGGAATTTTTGTTGTATATGCCTATTGTAAAGTAAAATGTTTCATTCCTTAACGACTGAACGCAAACTGTCTTAAATAATATAGTTAGAGGAGTGAATCTGTTGGTTTCATAGTTCAATGTCTTTACACCGAGAAATTTACTTTGTTTTGATTAAAGATCGAATTTAATGCCATCCAAGAACAAAAAAAGTAATTACTTTTTTGAGCACGAAAAACTTCTTATGATAATTGACATTTTGATTTGTAAATAATTTTGGCTTTCAGCATATTCATGTGAATACAATAATACCCTGAAGTCACGTGATAGGTGGGACCAACGATCGATCGTGTACCGTATTTTCAGGCGTATAACGTACACCTATAATTTTAAACTACGCTTTTTTAATTTTTAGGTATATTCTCCGTATAACGCGCACCCTTTTCTTCACGAAGAAACCTGAAATGTATATGTGCGATGCTCTTATCTTTTGAAGTCATTCGTTCGAAGGATTTTCCCAGACTTTCGAACAATGGTATACTGAATTGACAAGCGATAATGGGACCAATATGTGTGTGGGAGAAATGCTTGTGGGAGTAAATAATTCCTGGTGCTTTAAAGAATCCAGGAAGTATTTTAGTTTGGGTTCAGATCCCATCTAACGGATAATACGAAGAAATTGATGAAAGTGTGTAATGCAGACATGGCTGTTATTCCAGGTGGATTAAAACCATTAGTGCAGCCTTTAGATATGTGTATCAATAAACCATTCAAAGGAAATTTAAAACGGCAGTGGAACACGTGGTTATTTGAAGGAGAAAAAACACTTACAATAGGAGACCAAAGGAGTCATGCTAGTCTGGAAATAGTGTGGTAATGGATAATAAAAGCATGGAATGAAATTAAACCTGACATGATTCAAAAGTCATTTAAAAAATGTAGTATATCTAACAATGTAGATGGATCGGAAGATGATAATTTACTTGGGATAAGAGTAAGGGCCTGTTCACATAGGAGTCCGTTGCGTTGCGTTAAAGAAAAGATGACGTTGAGACGAAAATAAACCAATCATAGGCGTTGAAAATTTCATTGCTAATCGTTTGGAGGCATATGATTGGTTTATTTTCGTCTCAAAGTCATCTTTTCCTTAACGCAACGCAGCGGACTCCTATGTGAACAGGCCCTAACAATGATGGTGAAGATGAAACAGAATTCGATGATGTGCCTGAAGATATAACGGAAGACGAATATGACGAACTATTCATGTTATCCGATAATAAAATTTTTTAGGTTCATAGGATATGTCATTTCTTTTAAATAAACAGCATTTAAGTACATGTAGAAATCTAATTTTTGTAGAAATGTACGTTCATCTTTTCCTTATTTTTTTAAATCAATTCTTTTTATATCCGGCGTATAACGCACACCCGTAACTTTGTATCTTATTTTTTGTATTAAAAATGCGCGTTATACGCCTGAAAATACGGTAAGTCGAATACGCGCAAGTCGGGGTACAACTTTGCATATAAGTACATAGGGTAAGTATGCCTAATATGAGACCCCAGCTTATAGGACGTATAAAGTGTTTCCGACTGGCGACTAGAGCTTAAAACAGTAGTCCATTGCATCATTCGTAATCAGTAAGTCATTCAAGTGTTTGCAAGCGCACACAAAGGTGCAGTATTTATTTTCCTAAATGTGTGGTAGTCGACTTTTTTGCATCACCAATTTCATTGGCTGTTTTCACCTTTAAGGTAAGACTCTTATTAAAACTGTTAGTATTGGATAGGTAGCTATAAATGTGGAGTATAAACAAGCCTGTTTGTTTTTAAGCTAACGTCAATCCTAACCTAAAAAATTCGTTAGCATGTTCAACAAAATGGTCGTGCCCAATATGAGATCACAAATCATGCTTAATATGAGATAGTCTCATATTAGGCATTTTAGTTTTCATTCTCACAGCCTTGCTTCCTCTGAAGTTGCAGATGCAATGACGCCCAGGTGAAATCCACAACCATGTAGCAGTAGTGACAATATGGAAGGTATAGATCAAACAACAAGTTCAAACCAGTTCTTAGTGACTCCTGAAGAAATAAATCCCTTGCTTATGTTACCCGAAAAAAACACCTCGAAACCAAGCAGGGCTCATAAAGCCGATATTATCACATCATCGCCCTATAAAAATAATTTGATTGATAGTGTTAATAAAAGAACTGCAGTACATTCGAACAAAACTTTGTTTCCTACAAGAAAAAAAAGGAATAGACCTAAAAGATAAGAATACAAAAGATAAACAAAGAAAAGGAGATTAAGATTAAAAAAGAAAAGTATAAGGAAACAACAAAGGGAAAAGGAAAAGTCAAAGGGGTCCCTACAGGAAGGGGAAAATTAAGGATGTATGAAAATGCAACACTAGTTAAAAAACAGAGAATGAATAAGCCTAATTATAGCTATGAGGATCTCAGCTCATTTGAAGATGATGAAAAACTTTCTCTCCACGACAGCAGTGATGATAACATTGATGAAAACGAAACTGAATGCCTTTTTGTGATTATTTTCAGAAGACAAACGGGGAGAGCAGTGGCGTCAATGTAGAAGGTGTTTCAGGTGGGCCCATGAAGATTGTGGAGCTGACGAACTTTTTTTTTGTAAACAATGTGAAAAGTTTGAATCTAAAAACAAAAAGTAAACAAAACCTGTAGTGTAAACCAAGTAATTTGTTTAAAATGTCACTCTTCTTTTTCACCTATTAGTGTATATAGGTAACTGTTATCTAATTATAGTATACAGTTTTGCTTTTACGAACTTTTCAGTAATTTTAACTCATATTTAGAGTTGTAGAATGGGGGTCTCATATTAGGACTACTTTTTTCAGACCCCAAAAATGGAACACTTGTGTTTATAATTTCATACAAGAAAATTGTAAAGTTATTTTCAATTTTCCGTCATTGTTATATGTAGTAAAATATATGTTTTAAGAGGATATCAAGTTGATACTATAATCCCTCACTTACTTTCCTAGTTATATATGAAAATCAAAAGGGGTCTCATATTCGGCATACTTACCCTATAAATTTTGTCTAATCGGGACCAGAACTTACAAAAACACCAGTTTAAAGGAAAAATATTGTATTAAAATTAAAATATTGTATTACATATTAATATTATACATATGTACAAGATGCTAAAATAAAATTTATGTTGATGGTTTTAAAAAATCCAACAAAGTAGTCTGCCGTATTAATGTCTTTTTTTTCGCGAAGAACTTCTTCATAATAGACTAACATATATTTTATTCCTTGCTTTGTCGGGAACAAGGTATCTTTATGAGAGTCTATATTCTCTAAAACCTGTAACCCTTTCTCACTAGCACTGAGACCCTCTGTCAAGTTTATAATTGTCATTAGGCTTTCTTATGGAACTGGGTCTGAAGTGTCGATGTGTCCTCAAGAGGAGAATCCAACAGCTCGTTGACATCCCCTCCATCGACTTCCATACCTATTTGCCTGGCAAAATCAACAACTTCTATCAAACGAGCAATATGATCAGTTTCAGGCATTGTTTCCGTATTGTTTAAAAAGATATATAGGACGAAGTTTCTTCCAGACACCATGTAAAGTGCTTTGGGAAATTTCATTCCAAGATTAAAAAAAAAGTGAAAAAGGGTAAAATTAAACACCACGTAATTCAGAGTTCGCGTAAGTAGGGATATTACTGTAATCACAAAAGTTTCAATTTTTACTATTAGAGATTAATAAGCAATAGGGATAAATATTCACAAGATCTTTCCCTGAGACTCTTAATTCTGAACACACATAGATACTCCATTGGCTGTAGACTTTACTTAAAATAATGTATACTAGACGAGGAAAATGAAAGAAATATAAAACAAAATCTTGAAGAGAGAAATGTCTATACAAAATATCTTTTTATAGTTGACGAGTTGTATGAATATTATACAAATACAAAATAAAACAAATGATACAAAGTAATTAAAAATTACTGGAATATAGTCAAACAAACCAACTAATAACCAAATTATTAGCAAACTTGAACAAATTACAAGAGTTATTGTACAAGAGTAATTGTTTTTAAAATAAACAGAAATTACTTTATTGATTTACCGAATACGACGAGGTGAAACACAGCTCATGTTTACAGAGATACTAATCTGTACTGGTTAAAAAAAAATTCACTGCATAGAATTAATCAAAGCACTTCCCTTCGATAATTTTTGTTAAACTCTAGTTCACTAAGACTTATGTTCTTTGGTAGCCATCGAAATACTTCAGGCGTTCTTGTTTCGGAGCAAGATTTCCTTTCGTAGCTGAGCATTCTATTCTCACTCACTATGATCGTTCTTTTCCCCCTTTATTGCTTTTGTTCTCGTTACAAGGGCTCTAACTTGCATTTTAAAGTTTCTGCATTTCCCCTCCAGCGGATGTTATTTTAAGATTTGCAACTTATCCAGAGTAACTACGGAAAAGAGAACTTATCAGGTCTGCTTTCTGGTTAGCAGTTAAAAATGAGACAACATAATGCTTCGTGATAAACACTGGAAAAATCTCCTCCAAACTAAACGCACGTTCCAAATCGCAACATTGAAACTCGGGATAAGTGGCGTCATGAATTTCAAAGGTTGATACCAGTGGACTACTCAGAACCCGCAGAGAAAGTTTGTAATGAAGGATAAGCGTCATAAAGTCAGTCTCCAGACAAAAGAAATATCCTTCTTGAGGTGCAAGATAATTATAGTTAACAGAAAAAAAAATTATCTACAATAGTCTATATATATAAAACAGTTCCGCAATTGACTGACTCACTGACTGATATACAACGCACAGACCAAACCGCTGGACCTAAAGGGCTGAAATTTTGCATGGCGATTCTTCTTATAGTGTAGGGGTGTACTAAGAAAGATTTTTAAAAAAGTCTTCTTAGATTTTTTGAAAATTAAATTTTTAAGCTGTTTCAGTAAATTTTTTATGTTTGCATTTAAAATAATAATTTGAGGGTTATAAAATTTATATCACGAGAAAGACCATAAAAATTCCTTTAAAATGAAATCTTTTTCGAAACTTTACCTCCCTTTTCTGATTTTTGGTGAATTTTTAAAGATTAAATTTTAGAATTTAATTTATTAAATGCTGATCACGGGATTTCTTTTTCTGGTACTTTAAATAAATTTATCGTCACGTCCATAAAAACGAATTAGACAAAAAAATATTTTTTCCCTTACTTATGCGGTAGACGATTGGACATTATCCAAAAAATATTAAAATACAGTAAAAGATGTGTTCCTCAAACTGTACTATATTAACTGTACTATATTCTTTAGTATGTCCTATTAGATTTAATTTGAATATTTTCTTCTTCAATATTTTGTCTATAAAAATATCCCTTACGATTTTTTTATAAATATATTTCTTTTTGTTTTTTTACATGAATTGTATACATTGATCGTCGTATTTACTATACATATATATATACTATATATATATATATATATATATATATATATATATATATATATATATATATATATATTCTTTTTAGCATTAATGGCATAGATTGTCCGTTGTATTTAATTTGAATGTACTTCGTAGCGAAGTGCGGGTTTACAGCTAGTATATTATATAGTATTTTGTGGGACTTAGTGCGATATCTTGAATGTAATAATTTCTCCCTCATTTTACGTTTGGTTTGAACTGATTTGTAGAATCGATTCCCAATTCAAATTTCCTGACCAAATTCTTTCCAAAATAGGAGAGAACTTATTTGGTCGTCTGGGACATGTTAAATTCTTTCTCGTTGGAGACTGGTTCTATTTGATAAATTTTATAGATGATGATTGAGGCTTGTATTCTAATCATTTGTTTTAATTCTTGATGTAGTTTTTAGGAATTATGCTCTCATGCTTTTTAAAAGCATATGCTAGTTTCATTTTTTATGGGCATAAGGGCTTCTCCGTGATAAATTGTATGCAGGTTCTTTAGCTTACTTCCTCCGTTAACCATTTAATTTTGGATATCTATATTAGGGTGGAGCGAAAAAAAATTTTATTATTTTTTTCTTTCCTGTTTCATCAATCATTGATCCATGGCCCAAGATGCAAAAGTGCAAAATTTCAACGTTGTTTTGAAAATATCTTCTGGTGGCTAGAAAGTGGCTGAAGTTTTGCAAAGTAGTACAAAAAGGTGACATTTAAAAACATGGTAATAAAATCTGTAACGGCTCCTTGTAGTACAGCTGAACACTGCCCGCCCTAGAACAGTGCCCTCTGGCGGCAAGCCAAAAATAAAATTCAGTGAAAGCCAAGATGGCGACCCTAATGCATGGTTTTGCGTTATTGTCCCATCTTTTTCCTTAAATTTGTGTGTGTACCGTGTGTAACGTACTTTGTTAGTTAATAAATAATTCTTACACTATGTGACACTCTTTCTGAACCATTAAAACTCACCACAATTGGCGCCCAACGTTCTAACGTTACTAAATTTTGGGAGTGTTTTCTTGGCTTTTGCTCATTTTTTTCAGCGAATTTTAGCATGATATCCTCACTTGTCGGCTCGGTATTTTTTTTGTTTCTACTCAACCTAGTGAAGCGAATGTCTGCACTTATCGTCTGGTTCGTCGCGACAACAGATCGTTTGGTCCGAAATAAGTATCTTTTGCATTTTGTATATGTATTTTGTAGTATATATGTATAATAATCGAAATCGGTGTTCTAAAGATAGCCCTAGCTGGTATTTGAAACCGATAGTAAAGCAATCCTTGCTGTATGAGAACCAACAGCGTTCTAACATTAATTCTGACTGTGTAATATAGAATTTTGTTTATTTTATAAAATTTTGATTATTGTTATTTTCTTGTTAATACCCATGTTTTCAACTAATATAGGGCTGGAATATTTTTTTAAATTTCGTTTTGATTTTGATTTTTGGTTGAAAGGTCTTAATGTAAATTCTGTTTTGTTTTCTATACTTAAATTTAAAATTTATTTTGGTTTAGAATTCTTTAATTCTAATTTGGTTTTTTGTTTGAATTCTTTAATTCTAACTTGGGTTTTAAATTTAATTTTGGTTTAAATTTTCCTTTTGTTTAAATTTAAGCTTGATTTGAAATTCTTATTGTAAACTTTGTTTTGGATTTGAATTTTGATTTTTTTTTTGTTTTAGAAATTAAATTTAGTTTTAATTCTTAATTGCAAACTTTTGAATTAAAATTTTGTTACGTATTGTTTTCAAAGTGTAATATATACATTATATATCCTTTTCTCATTCTAAAATATTTTTTTGTGTTGTTGTTGGTAAATATTATCAGATTTTTTTTTAAGTTGTGAGAAACTTTAATATTTTAAAGACCATTTTTGAAATAGTTAAGGACTTTAAGTGACAATTAACTTTTGACAACAACTGTCAAAATCTCGTTTCTGGGTAAGGGAAAAAAGTGTGACCTCGCTTTGCTAGCCCTTGAAATGGGTATACGAATTCCGAAAGATGCCCGTGTATTTGAGATCAAAGATCTCATTACAAAATCAGAAAATTTCGATGAAAATTTTGTTCGTGATTACTTGAAAAATATTATTGATGAGCGACTTCGCAAAGAAGAACAGGAAAACATTGACCGGGAAAAAGCAGAAATAGAAACGAAACTTGTTAGAGAAAAACAAGAATTAGAAACGAAACTTGCACAAGAAAAGAAAGAAAAAGAACGACAACATGCCTTCGAATTGGACAAACTACTTTTACAAATCACCGCTGAAAGGTTCGTACAACCATATGTCGGTCTCAATAGTGCTATCCCAGCTAATTTTCACTTAAAACATTTAATTCCTAAATTTGATCCAAAAGACGATGATTTTTCTTTATTCATTAATTTATTTGAAAGACAACTAAAATTTTTGAAGGTAGAAAAGGAATATTGGGTTGCATATCTCCTTGGAGTGTTACCCAAAGACGTTGCATTACTCATTGCAAGATAACCTGAAGAAAAAGCTCAACATTTTGACCACATCAAAAGTATGTTGCTATAGAGATTTAGGCTTAGTGCAAATAAATTTCGGCAGCTGTTTGCCACTCACAAAAATTACGTAACAAAAAGTGGAATGATTTTCATTTTGAGCTTCGAAGTTACTTTGAAAGCTGGTTAACTGAATTAAATATTCAAAATTTCGAGGAATTAAAAAATTTGATGATACTTGACCAAGTGAAGAAACGTGTTCCTCCAGACGTTAAAGATCACTTTTTAGATGTATGGTGTGACTGGATCACCCCTGATGACCTAGTAGAAAAACTGGACACCTATGAAAATTTGCGACCAAGCAAAAAAGAAGTATAAACACCATTCACTGATGCCAGAAAAAACTTTCAGCCAAATCAAAGAGAACAGCAAAGAACAATTTTTACAAGGAAAGGTCTCCCTACACAAAGTTCTAAATTTGGGAATGACCAACACCCTCGGTCTGCGGTCCCCAGTCACAATAGGCGGGATCCCAGGGTCACCAGTCAAAGTAGGCGGGATCCCAGTTCCAATGACAGAGCTCGTGATAAAAACTCTGAAGGACTTTCAGACAACAGAACCTCTATGTACTGTTATGGCTGTGGCGCTCCAGGCGTCATAAAGTCCAAATGTCGCACATGCACTTCTGTTGCGGAAAAAGACGATGCAATTGCGTTAAGCCTAAACAATTCGAATTTTTACAGTTTTTCGATGGAAAGTAACCCTACAAGCCCCATTGAAGTTTTCTTTTGTAAAGAACGAGCGGCTGTGTGTGCTGATACAGGTGCTACACATTCTGTAGCCGGAGAAAAGTTGTACCATCTTCTCAAAAGTAAAGGCATGAAGTTTGAAGATAAAATAATTAATATGACATTAACCGATGTACATGTTCAAAAAACAGAAATACTTACAAAAATAGTAGGCATCAGCGTTAAAGGAAAAGTAATCTCAACTGAAGTTATAGTGCTTAAAAATGGAAGTAATAACCGTACTCTTCTTGGTATAGACTTTTTGAAAGCTTCGGGGATCGTCCTAGATCTCCAGCAAAAACACTTCATGGTATTTTTTTTAATCTCTCCAGAAACGTTATAGCTTCGTTGAAACACCACCAAACATCAATGCTCTTCTAGCAGTACACATTGAATCACATCTCTATAGACTTTGTGTGAAAATGAAGGTCCTCATCTTTCTTCTTGCCAACAAGACGAAATGAATATTATTCTTGAAAAATACGAAAAATGCTTTCAGCCATGGGGAGAACCAACACCTTTCATTGAACACTGCATAAAAACTGGAAACCATCTTCCTGCGGCAGTACCACCTTATCGAATGAATCCTGCTAAAAAAGAAATAATGAAGAAAGAAATTGACAAACTCTTGGCTGACGGAATTATCAAAGAATGCGAGTCGCCGTATGCCTCGCCCGTGGTTTTAATACCAAAACCTAATGGAAGCGTTCGCCTGTGTATAGACTATAGAAAACTGAATGCAATCACAGTTGCAGATTCCTATCCACTTCCTCGGATGGATGACTTGCTACACGAAGCAAAACCTACTGCTTTCATGTCAATCATTGATCTTCGTGCAGGATATCATCAAGTGAAATTTCATCCTGCTGATAAAGACAAAACAGCTTTTGTATGTCCCTTTGGTACTTATAATTTTTTACGAATGCCTTTTGGACTTAGGAATGCCCCTGCAACATTCCAGAGATTGATAGACCGTTTCCGTAGTGGTCTTGAAGATATATTAACCCTCACCTATATAGACGATATAATTCTTTTGTCGGAATCATTTTAGAAACACATCTCTGATCTTCAAGCTGTTTTCGAATGACTGTTGTTCTTTAAGCTTCATGCAAACAGAGAAAAGTGTCACTTTGTTTCTTCTCGTGTTAAATATTTGGGATTCTGGATTACGCAACATGGTATCGAAGATGATCCCGAAAAGGTTTCTTCTATCCAAAGAATACCACCACCCAAAAACGTTAAAGAGGTACAATCCTTCCTTCAAATCTGTTCATGGTTTCGAAGATACGTACAGAATTTTGCAGAAATATCACGACCCCTTAGTGATCTAACAAAGAAGAAAGTGTAGTGGACATGGGGATCCGATCAGTAAAATGCATTTGAAACGTTAAAGAAATGCCTCATAACACCTCCCGTGTTGAAACAATCTGATGGAACAAAACCTTACATCATTCGCACAGATGCCAGCAATTATGCTCTTGGTGCTGTTTTACTTCAAGGAGAGACGTCAGACGAACATGTGATCCAGTACGCTAGTCGATTACTTACTCAGGCAGAGCGCAACTATTCTACGACGGAGAGGGAAGCCCTTGCTGTTGTTTGGGCACTGAAGAAATTTCGTGGCTATGTAGAAGGATCAGAAATAACTGTGGCATCCGATTACCAACCTCTGAAAGGGCTTCTCAGCCTCAAGTCTCTAACCAGACTACTTGCTGGATAGGCACTCGAAATTCAATGTTTCAACCTGAAAGTACAATACGTCTCTGGGAAAGCAAATGTCTTTGCCGACATGCTCTCACGTCCAGTTTGCGAAGAAGGAAATTCTCTTTGTGAAGTAATGAACATTGTTGTTGCCGACATGCCTACAAGAAGTGTGAAGGATATGTGAGAATCGCAACTTCAAGATGATAATCTGAAGAAAATCATCGAAAGCTTTGAATCTACTAAAAAAATGAAGAATATGCCAACTGGACCGAACGGGGATTTTTGATGAACATCGGAGTCCTGTACCGATACATCCCAGACTCGGACGCAGAAGAGGCTCAACTACTGATTCCCGCAGCTGAACGTGAATTCATAATGCAAAAACACCATAATGATCCAATGGCAGGACATTATGGGGGAAGAAGGAACATTCCAAAGAATCGCCAAACGTTATTATTGGACTGGTATGAAAAAATACATCTCTGACTATGTTAAGCATTGTCCTGAATGCACTCGTTATAAAGCTTCCAACCAAAAGCCAGCTGGTTTACTCAGAACCCCTGTCAATTCACAACGATTTGAGATACTTTCCATAGACCTATTTGGACCATTGCCAAAAACCAATACTGGTAAACAGGGGATTTTCATAGTTGAAGATTGTGCTACGCGATGGATTGAGTTATTCCCTTTAGCTCAAGCTGCGGCATGCGAATGTGCAACGACTCTGATCTTCATGCGGCATGGTATACCGCGAAGAATTATTAGCGACACTGGACCGCAATTCATTAGCTCGGTTCTTTAACAAGTTTGTTTTACCCTAAACATAAGCCAAAATTTAATCCCAGTTTATTGCCCTCAATCTAATCCTGTAGAACGTAAGAATCGAGACCTAAAACCTCGTCTTGCAATCCTTGTAGGTGATAACCATGACAACTGGCATTCGAAAATACCAGTCATTCGTTTTGCCATGAATGCAGCTGTGTGTGACACAACAGGTCAAACACCAGCTTTCCTACATTATGGTAGAGAACTGCGTACAGTGGACGACGTTGTACATAATTTCAAGGCTGTGGTCGAAAACGACAATTTTGTACCGGAAATCACTCCTTACCTTAAAAAATTTGCAAGTCTCAATCAGGATATAAGAGAAAGAATAGAACGAAAACAAGATGAACGCAAAAAACAGTACGACAAAAAGCGAAGACAAGTTTTTTGTTCGCCTGGTGACAAAGTTTGGGGTCAATTTATATCCTCTTAGTAATGCTCAACACAAGAAGACCTTGAAGTTCATGCCAAAGCGTGACGGTCCATACCTGGTCCTCAGCAAGAAATCATCTACTTCTTATGTTATCACAAGCCTTGATAATCTGTCTGAACCGATTGCAACTTATCATACGTCCGCTCTCACACCTTCCAAAGAAATTGACACTTCTCCAGTAGCTCCACTCAGAAAGAGAGATCGCCCACCAAAGATCACATCGGACTCGCACAACCCCCTTGCCCAGAAAACCAAAACGCCTCCTCGGAGAGCAAAGACTGCAAGAACTCCCACGTTTCCCAGTGCTGTCTCCTTGCCGGGACGTCGGTGGAGCCAGAGGGGGAGATTGTAACGGCTCCCTGCAGTACAGCTGAACACTGCCCGCCCAAGAACAGTGCCCTCTGGCGGTAAGCCAAAAAGAAACTTCAGTAAAAGCCAAGATGGCGACCCTAATGCATGGTTTGCGTTATTGTCCCATGTTTTTACTAAAATGTTTGTGTGTACCTTGTGTAACGTACTTCATTAGTTAATAAATAATTGTTACACTATGTAACACTCTTTCTGAATCATTAACACTCCCCACAAATTCAATTATATATTTTTATTTGTTACGCAAATTAAATATATTATATTAAAAAGCATTTAAGCAATAGACTCCTTCTTTATAATGTTTAAGTATCATTTTCAGAAGTTTTTGGATTTTTTTGTGAAAATATCGAGATTTTGTCTCAAAAAGTGCCAAGTCTTGCATAGCTTTTATTTTGGTTCTTATATAACCGTCTCTTGCCTCTGAACCACAAACAGATAATACAGCCTCAGTTACTAGCTTTACACACCGTTCTACTGCCTGTGTGTGACAAGGGAACTTCTCAAAATACAGGAAATTGTCTCCTGGAGAAATCATAGTCTTTATTTCTGTATCAATGTATTTCATCGTCATTGGTGGTTCGGTAGAATTTTCTTTCCACCAATTTATCAAATCGTAATAATGTGATGCTCCGATCGGAACTTCAGGAAGCTGAAACTCACGTACTTTTCTGCCTTTGGTCTGTCCTCTTGCTTTCAATATTTTTCGAAGAGCCCCAGTGCTCTTATATGTAACTCCTCGTCTTATAGCTAGCAACAAATTTTCTGGGTGGGCTAAGAATGAATTTCGTTGAATAGTTTTTAATACAATGCTCTTCAGCTTGTTTTGCATGTATGAAGATCTTCTAACCATATTAAAAACGCGGATAGGCCGATATTTACAAGGTTTAATCTTGATGTCAAACCAGGTTGGTGCGTATACTTTCATTAAAAAAATTGACAAGTTCTTTCAGGTTGACCGAGGGTTTCATTGTTCCTACATATAAACGAAGAATCCTGTTTGCACAACAGCCATCGGGAATGTGCTAACTTTCCTGGGTCTCTGTTAGCTAAGCTAGGCGTGATTGTGTCACAAGAAATGGATGAGCACATTTCATATAAATGTTTTTGATTGGTGCTTAATAATTCAGCATTAACATCCGGCAATTCTGAATTTACAGCTCCAAAGGTCACCACTTTATATTCTAGGCACTTTTCAAGCCTTTTTCCAATGTTTCCAGAAAAAACTTTTTCGACCTGTCGTGGCACCATCGAGACTGGTGAAAAGATGACGGAGTGGTAATTCATTAGCATGTAGTTGGCACACAAACCACTGTAACAGTCGATTAAGATATTTTTCCAGTAGTACAATGGCATCGTTTTTCTGTCCTGTATTTACAGCAGTACCGTCACATACAATTGCCACTAACGATGTATGAAATTCGAAACTTTTTTCTAGAAATCCAACTATACTTTTTTGAATTGTAATTGCCTTACCCGAATCAAGTGAAAGATGTCTATACTTAGAATCTGGCTCAGAAATCAAAGAAATATGTTCTTCAGTCTTCCGATGTGATCTATTTTCTGTCTTAGCCAGGACTAAAGTTTTATCTTTATGGCCCTCAAAATAAAGCGAGGATATGGGTTGTTGGCCACTTAACCGTTGCAGGTTTTGCCGTACTTTTCGACGCTCGCGACGTAATTGATGTCGATCTATTACTTTTGATGAGTTGTCACTATTGATAATATTTAAATCCTACATTGCAACGGTACCTATGATTTCTGCTGAGCGATCAGAAATCCCAGTTCTATCACAAGCTGTTGCAAGATTTTGTAGCTTAAGTCTCATTTCGATTGTTTCTTCTTGCTGCTTTTTTGGTAGCTGGCAGGGTTTTGAAATAGAAAATTCATCAGGTCAGTTTCAGTAGAAGATCTGTCAGAAGAGCATTTTAAGACTGTGGAAAACAGGGGACTGGGAAGACTGAGGTAAGTTGATAGAACTAATATCTTCTCCGATGTGTGGTAAGATGGCAGCAGTCCAGTAGTGCAGCATCCGCCTAACACTAAGTAAAATTTGCTTAAAGTGTAAACCTTAATGCAAGTAATCTAGCCAGAACTGTTGGTAAATTCTTGTTAAAAATGCAGTATAGGACAGTAAACAAACCTACAATAACAAATTTGGGACAAACACTTTAAAATATGACTCTCAATTGAGGTTAGAATGAAGTACTAAAAATGAGTTTTTTTTTTACCCTATCATGTCGTGCGCCATCTGAAGATGAATTCGTAGACAACTCAATTTTGGCATAGGTGATGTTCTATTATTGTATCAAGAAATAATAATACAGGAATAAAGAAAAAATAAAAATAATTAATTCGCCTTTTTCGCTCCACCCTAATCTATATGTTTGAAATATTCACCAACTTTTGCCAGTAACCTAATGCAACACTAACCTACATTTAAACTCTCCAAAGAATCCTACATGTTCTTTACAACGGAGCAGCAGTCTTTCAAGTGCTATTTGAACATAAAGCTCTGTAACCAAGATCAATCGAATGCATAGTTTGAGTGAAAATTTATTTTGCCTTAGGTACATACAAATAAATGCCATGCTGTCTAACAAGATCAGAGTTTATTTTTCCTTCATAGCTAGGGCGCTTTTAGATGCAGCCATTGATCCCTACTGTTCTGACTTGACGCACCCTGAAGTGTATTATGTCAGAGAAAGAACAAAAAGCAAGATATAACGAAAAATCAAAGCGTCCAGCACTTGTGTTTGTGCTCTAATAACTAATGTTGACATCGTATGACAAGACTATTTACTCTCTAGAACGTTATGAGTCCATTTCGCAAGTCTGTTTACACAGGATACTGTTTAGGTTTTCATGTATACCAATGTAATATATGCATTTGGAAAGTAAATATGTCCAGAAAATAATTTATAAGCAGCTATACAGCGAGTATAAGGGATATGCAGAATGGAAATTTTCACTTCTTCAAAATAAGTAAAAAGCCGTTCTTTATAATAAGTTCTTGTAATAAAAATAAATAAATCTAAAACAAGAGAAAAAGACATAAATAACAACAGTTAAACTAAATTGTCTTAACGTTTCCTAATAATTGCAAAGAAAATAACTTAAGCAATAACCGTGGTTTGTATTAATGCGTTTTATAATGTTCAAGTACGTTGTAATTATTGAAAGTATGTAGTTCATTAAAGTGTATCACCATTTAAATGAATTGAATATATTTTGTTTGTGGTTTTAGTTTTTGAATTCTTCTAAAAATATGTAGAGAATAATTGTGTAAAAGAATGTCTCCATTCTTAAAACTGTCAGTTTTTCATTTTTTTTTTTGTAAGATATGTGATTTCTTATGCAAATAATTATCAGACTCCCTTAAAAAAAGTCATCATATATTGACTTTCTCCGGCACAGCTAAAATTGTTTAAAAACCTTTTTATGTTATGTCAGCCCAAGACCAAAAGAAGCACCAAACCAAATAAATATAGTCTCATTTTGCAAAATTTCTATGCATATGTATTAGTAAAAAACCACGTTTGTTTAATGACCCCATAAAAGTTAAAGTTCACTGATTTAAACTAATACCTGGTTTATAAACTTTCCAAGGCAATACATAAATACTCTTAAAATTGGAAATTTTTAAACATTATTTTACTATTTTACTGTAAAGTTCGTATATTACATAATAGTTCATAATTCCCAACACCAAATGGCTCAATATTTTGGAATATTCCTCATAAGTAAGTCTTCTTAAATAACATTTATAAGCACAGTTCTAACATGGTGCTTTTAAAAAAGGCAAATTAATTACTACTCTATGGAATAACCCTTTGAAATAGTTTCATCGTCCCTACTGATAAGTTGACAGAAGAAAAAAAGGAAACTTCTTCACTACCCAATGAAAGATTCTGGCCTAATGCCATCCCTGAATCTTTATCAGAGAAATATCGCTGTTATTAGTCAGGATACAGCAGCTGGGATCAATATATCGTTTATTTGCCTGTTTTTGAAATAAAGCTACTGTATAATAAACAAACCCACTCATTCTCGTGATGGCGTATCTGGGTAAGAAAGAACAGTCCATTTTGACAACTAGGAATCGTCATTAAAACGGATAAAAACTCTTTTATATCGCAGTTTTTTATTAATGGGTTCTAAATTCATGATACGGTTGTTTATAAACAGGTTGCATGATTACTTTTATTTCGGGATCTTGTTAAAACATAACTGATGAACTTCAGTTTGTGTCAATCATATTAAAAGACTATTTTCTTTTAGTATCTGTATATATAAAACAGTTCCGTAGCTAACTGACTGCCTGACAGATAACGCACAGACCAAACCACTGGACTAAAGAGCTGAAATTTTGCATGCCGATTCTTCTTATAGTGTAGGGGTGCACTAAGAAAGATTTTTGAACAATTCTTCATAGATTTTTTTAAATTAAATTTTTAAGCTGTTTTGTAACATTCTTTAAAGTTCGCATTTAAAATAATAATCTGAGGGTTATAAAATTTATATCATGAGAAAGATCATAAAATTTCCTTTAAATGATATCTTTTTCGAATCTTTAGATCCATTTTCTGATTTTTGGAGATTATTTTTAGAATTTAATTTGTTAAATGCTGATCACGTGGTTTCTTTTCTTTTTGTGATTCTTTAAATTAATTTTGTGTAACGTGCATAAAAATGACATAAATTGACAAAAAAAAATTGAAATACGATAAAAGATAAAATTTGACCACTAGATTAATTGAAATGGAAGTTTTTTAAGAATTTAATTCAAATTAGTATGTTTTATGGATATTAAACGTACAAATTAATTGCATACATTGACCGTTGTATTTAATTTGAATATTTTCTTCTACATTGTTTTGTCTATAAAAATATCCGTTACGATTTTTTATAAATATATTTATTTGTGGTTTTTACATGCTTTTATTAACTCTCTTTCTTGTTTGTTTGTCCACTACAAATCTTGCAATCAATTTTTATGTAACTTCCCGACTAGCTAGACATTTGAAACTTTTAGAATAGCTCAGTACACGATGGCAATGCATTATTTTGATACTTTTAGCCTTCTTTAAGCAGAATTTAATGCCTTTTCAGTTATTTTTGTTTGTAGACTGGTGCAGCCATCTATCGACCGGGACGGAAACGAAAAGTTAAACGCAAGTTAACTTCCAATTAACTTCATTTTCTTTCAAGTTGATGGGATAATTCATCAAAAATTTTTTTAAAGTATTTATTAATGCATAGAATTGTCAAGTTTATATGATTCAACAGAAAATTTAAAAACATGGTATATAAAAAGTACTTTTTATCTTGTAATTATTTGGCATTAATTGCATACATTGACCTCTACATTTAATTTGAATGTACTCCGTAGCGAAGCACGGGTATTCAGCTAGTTTGTTATAAATGTCATTGTTGCGAATAATGAATTATTGAAACATCTTTAGTTGTCTTAAAAGTTTCAAATTTTAAATCCATATGAAATGTTTATCGGTAGATTCTTCTTTTACGACAACCATTTTGCGATGTTCTTAATATTTTGAGACTTTAGTTATTTAATTTTTTTTTTACCACTGATCGCCGAATTTGACACTGTTGATACCATTTTAAAAATATTTTTTAACATTTATCTATATTTATCACAGCTAATGCTAAGTACAAATTAATCAGTATTACACTATGCGGAATTTTATATTATCTCATTCATAAGAGTAACTGTATTTTCATTTTAATGAGTGGCTCAGTATTAAATTTTGTAAATTACAGATGATATTAAATGCACTCATGAGCGAATGGTCAAAGCAATTCGCGAAGTTGTTTGCAAGTCTGAATAAATAATACCTGCAATGTCCTGGATTAGATTTCTGAGCGTTACAGAGCCACTTACTTGTCCTTGGGGAGCGTTGGAATTATAGGTCTGTGCGTTTGTCTAAGAGTATGGTCCGTAGGGGAAGGTAGAGGAATACAGACGATGGGAGACAATGAGCCTTTCTGAGAGAAGAGCTAAATTCTAATCCTTCGCGAGGTCCCTTTGCAATGGAAATTATTCAATGTTTCAAAACTTGCAGCTAGTGATGCAGAAACCCTATCAACGATCCATCGTGTAATCATCATAGTATGATGCACAGCGAGGTTAAATAACTAGCCTTTTCGACTAGTACTGCACTGCAAAATTTAAAAATAAATGAAACTTACTCTTAATACAGCGTTACAAAAATGGGTGGAAATTTCTCGAATGTTGACTAATTACGCATTTTTCAATTCTTTGAAAGTTTCGTAAAATAATTGAATGGTTTAAGTATAAGGTCGGTACTAAGAGATCGTATTTGCATTAGGCTGTGTAAATTAAAATAATCCGAGAAGAAAATGCATCTATATATTTAAGTTGCTAAGCCGACTTTTTTGGGAAGCCAGTGAGAGTAAACTACTGCATCAATTTACTTCATTTTGCTCTTAAAGATTGTAATCTGTAGATTTGTCAAATTTGGTTTTTGTAACCGCAATTTCTATTAATTAGCGATAATTTACAATTGAAAATTGATTTCTGCGCATGCTCAGTGGCATGTTTGAATCTGTCTTTAGAAACTCACTGTTTCTGAGCATGATCAGTGACATGTTTTAATGATAAACACGTTTATTCCGAGGAGCCTCTCTAGATCTCTCTCTGCCATTTTTATTTTATGATAATTATGTTTGTGAAATATGAGATTAAACCTGATGGAAATTGTTTATTTCGCGCTGTTTAATTAGCGATAATTTACAATTAAAACAATTGCTTTCTGCTCATGCTCAGTGACATTTTTAAATCTGGCTTTAGATACTCTCTAAGCACAAGACCGCTTAAACACATTAATTTGCTTCAGCGCATTATAATGATTTTCAACATTTGGAAATGATGTGTTGAGTATAATTTGTGTATTATTACATTTATTTACTATCTAGCCGTCATGTTTTGACGGGTACCAACTAGTTATTCATTACGTTAAAATAAAACTTAAATCTTACTTTCGACAAAGCTGAAAATTTTACAAACCAAGAGTTACAGCGCTATCAGCTGGAAAATAACATTAATTAAAAGCTGATAATTTTTGCTCCGATTTCTAGCATGCAGACAAAGAGAAGCAATTTTAACCAAAATATTTCTGTAGCCACATTGTAGAAGGTATTGCGACGTCAGAATTATTTACTCCTTGTTGTCAACGCTATTTTTATGTTTATTCTGTTCTGTTCATTAGCCGTTCTCCGAGGGGATGCAACTGAAGTCACGAATGTCACAGGCAGCTAGTATAAAAAGGTGGGATATTAAGAGAGGAAATCAGACTTTTAGTGTTGATTTGCAGCACATTTTTTTGTTTTTGTTTTTGCACGGCAGCTTTATTTCCGAGAGAGGTCATTCTTGAGCAGGAAATTTGCTGTGGTGTTTGTCGCAAAAGCGTGTAAATATTCGTGACTAATGAACTTACAGGAAATGTTGTATAGGATGTCACTGTGGCCTCTAACTGATTCCAGTGGGACTATATATTCGGAATTGTCTGTGTAACTACGAAGGTAATTGACGTTCATCCAAAAGTTATAAAATTTAAAATATGAATCAGCTGCTTGCCACTCACCAGGATGAATTAACTTTACTTTAAAGAGTTAACATGTGTAAAAAATAATATTAACAAACTGGTATCTAAGTTTTCTCTGAGGTCTTAGTTGTGCAGTAAGATGCAAATTTTTATATCAATTTAGCTGAAAAACCGTACTTCGCTACGGAGTGCATTCAACTTAAATACAAGGTCAATGTATGCAATTAATTCCATATATATATATATATATATACACACTGAAGTGCCACTGAATTAAGGATACCTACCTAGTAACGAGTTGGGCCTCCTCTGGCCTTGATAACGGCTGCCACACGACGAGGCATAGATTTAACAAGTTTCTGGAAACGTTCCACGGGAATGGCTTGCCAAATATTAGCTAAAGCTGTCCATAATTCAGTAAGGTTCTTTGGTGCTGTGTGATGGCCTTTCACGCCTTGTTCAAAAACATCCCAAAGATGCTCAATAGGATTTAAGTCTGGGCTTCTAGGTGGCCAATTCATGACAGAGAAGTCAGAAGAATGCTCATCCAACCAGCCAGTAGCCAACCGGGACTTAAGAGAGGTACAGTTGTCTTGCTGGAAAACTTCATTACCGTTCGGAAAACAGAACAGCATAAACGGATGCAGGTGATCACCCAGCAACTCTACGTACCGAATTGCATTGAGGGAGGTTGGTACACGCACCAAAGATCCCAAACTGTGCCACGAAAAAACACCCCAGACCATGATTGAGCCACCATGCCCTTGTACAGTTCCAGCCAGGCATGCAGGATCCATGGCTTCATGAGCCTGACGCCATATTCTAAGCCTCCCGTCGGCGTTAAGTAGTCGGAATCGAGACTCATCACTCCATGCTACTCGTTTCCAGTCTTCTACACTCCAGTCTCTGTGCTCTCTTGCCCAGGCAAGACGCGCAGCCCGATGGCGAGTATAGAGCAATGGTACTCTCGTAGGTCGACGGCTCCCGAAACCCATACTGTGAAGCGAGCGTTGCACAGTCCGTTTACTGACTGTACGACTGGCACCGTCATTAAACTGGGTGGTAATTTGAGCTAATGTTTGGCTTCGCTGGCTACCTACAATGCGCCTGAGCCGTCTCTCACCATGCACTGTCAAGGCTAATTGTCCTTTGCAGTTTGCACGATCGTTAGTTTTTTTCCACCATCCATGTATTCTTGGTATACTCTTGACGCTGTCGACCTTGAAAATCCTAGCTGTCTGACGATTTCGGAAATTGAATGGCCCATGCGTCGCGCACCTACGATTTGTCCGCGATCGAAGGCGTCTAAATCAGGCAGTTTACCCATACTGGCAATTCCAACAACTAATTCAGAACAACTACAGTACCCGCTATATATGCAGTTACCACAGCGCCCTCACTTGCGCATACATGATGAGCAGCGCTACACAATTTGCATAGGCTTTGCTATCCCTAATTCAATGGCACTTCAGTGTATATATATATATATATATATATATTTATTTATTTATTTATAATAAATACAACAATCAATGTATGCAATTGATGTAAAAAAAACGAAAAAATATATTTATAAAAAAATCGTAACGGATATTTATATAGACAAAATAATGAAGAAGAAAACATTCAAATTAAATCTGATATTACATACTAAAGAATATAGTACAGTTTGAAGGATATTTCTTTTACCGTATTTTAATATATTTTTTGATAATGTCCAATCGTCTGCCGCATTAGCAAGAAAAAAAATAATTTTTTGGCTATTTCGTAGTTATGTACATGATGCCAAATTAGTTTAAAATATAACAAAAAGAAAAGAAACCGCGTGATCAGCTTTTAAGAAATTAAATTCTAAACATTAATCTTTAAAAATTTACCAAAAATCAGAAAAGGGAGACAAAGATTAGAAAAGATTTCAATTTAAAAGAATTTTTATGATCTTTCTCGTGATATAAATTTTACACTCTCGGACGATTATTTTAAATGCAAACTTTAAAGAATGGTACGAAAACAGCTTAAAAATTTAATTAAAAAAATATAAAAAGAATTTTTCACAAATCTCTCTCAGTGCACCCCTGCTATATAAGAAGAATCGCCGTGAAAAAATTTCACCCCTTTAGGTCCAGCGGTTTGGTCTGTGAGTTATATGTCAGTAAGTCAGTCAGTTACGGAACTGTTTTATATATATATAGATTATCACTAAGCGTAAGCATAAAGTACCTTAATACGCTTCATATTCTTACGTATACAGTGAAACTTCTCTACGGCGGCCAATCATGGTTCCAAAAAAAGAGGCCTTTTTGATGGGTGACAGTCGAATAAAAGTGGCCGGCTCACTGTATTTAATTATTTTTTTCTTAATTATATCCGCTTCATACTTTTCAAGTTTATATATTGGCCTGACAGTGTATTAAACAATATAACGAGAAACCAATAAGATAAGTTTAATCAATTAGTTCATCAACAAAGACTGTATGATTGCTTTAAAAGTTTAACTACTGTCATTTTCATAATTTTTAAATAATTTTAAAATGCATTAACTTTTTAGAAAAATCAATATATTTCAATAAGAAAGCCTAAATAAATATCAAGCGAAGGAAACAAACCAGAAAGTAAAAAAAAATCGTTTTTGATATTACGGCAAAGTTTAAACATCTGAAAAGGAGGAACTCTACCTCATAATTCAAATCTGAAAATACTTCTGGCAATTTGCCATCAACGAATGATCAGGAGACAAATACGAACATGTATTTTGTCATCTGTCTGTACACTGTGTATTTGAGATCAGCTTTTCAGTTATTCGTTTCTTTTTGGAGTAAACCCACCGTATCAAAATAAATCTATCCATTCCCATAATGGTGTTTCTTTTAAAAAGAACTGTAAATCTCGACTCATCGGCAAAATGTACTTGAACTTTTTTTCGATACTGTGGGTAGTTGGGTTTATAAATGGACTGCTTTTAAGACTTTTCACGATTAATGAAACAGTCACTGTAGTAGATATTTAAAAAAACTTTTATTGGCATTTAACAAAAATGATTGAAAGGCAAGTGATAAAATTTTAAAATAATTCATAGTGACATTGAAGTTCTAGCAGAACTAGAGTTTTATAGCCGGGGTTGTCTCTTAACTTTATTGCTAAAAATTACGTATGTAGTTTTGTAAATAAGTTTACCGTTCAATAATATATATATATAACATATAAAAACCCCAAAACCCTTTCAAAATTAAAAAAAATCATTCAAAAATGCTTGGGCGTATTGCGATGAAAATCAATTGCGTAGTCGGTTTTGAGAACAAAGAAATCAAACTTAGGCACTTTCTATACAACATCTGTGTTGTTCCCCAATTTTTTGAACCCAGATCCCTGGGCAACCAATAGTTTCAGGAGGTTTGATCACGAGACAAGACTTCTATAAAGTTATAAATAGGCGTGAAACAGAGTCGAAGTGGGATTTTTTTTTTAATTGTCGCTGCCTTGATAATATATAAAAGTTTAGGGAATAAAAAGTCTTTGATCTAAGAGTCATGCAAAGTTTGTGTGTCCGAGGGCTGGAAGGACCAATAAACAGTATGTTATTAACTGAGATCGAGAGGGATCTTAACTTTCATCATCCAAAAAAAGACAGCGGCGAGTTTCACCGGCCAGTGACGTTTAACCGCGGGAATCGGGGAACGGAATAGACCCTGTAACGCATCAGCCTCCGTCACTCTCTCCCTGTGCCGATGCATTACACACATACACACACACAATGAAACACTGAAGTGCCACTGAATTAGGGATACCTACCTAATAGCGAGTTGGGCCTCCTCTGGCCTTGATAACGGCTGCCACACGACGAGGCATAGATTCAACAAGTTTCTGGAAACGTTCCACGGGAATGGCTTGCCAAATATTAGCTAAAGCTGTCCATAATTCAGTAAGGTTCTTTGGTGCTGTGTGATGGCCTTTCACGCCTTGTTCCAAAACATCCAAAAGATGTTCAATAGGATTTAAGTCTGGGCTTCTAGGTGGCTAATTCATGACAGAGAAGTCAGAGGAATGCTCATCCAACCAGCCAGTAGCCAACCGGGACTTAAGAGAGGTACAGTTGTCTTGCTGGAAAACTTCATTACCGTTCGGATAACAGAACAGCATAAACGGATGCAGGTGATCACCCAGCAACTCTACGTACCGAATTGCATTGAGGGAGGTTGGTACACGCACCAAAGATCCCAAACTGTGCCACGAAAAAACACCCCAGACCATGATTGAGCCACCATGCCCTTGTACAGTTCCAGCCAGGCATGCAGGATCCATGGCTTCATGAGCCTGACGCCATATTCTCAGCCTCCCGTCGGTGTTAAGTAGTCGGAATCGAGACTCATCACTCCATGCTACTCGTTTCCAGTCTTCTACACTTCAGTCTCTGTGCTCTCTTGCCCATGCAAGACGCGCAGCCCGATGGCGAGTATAGAGCAATGGTACTCTCGTAGGTCGACGGCTCCCGAAACCCATACTGTGAAGCGAGCGTTGCACAGTCCGTTTACTGACTGTACGACTGGCACCGTCATTAAACTGGGTGGTAATTTGAGCTAATGTTTGGCTTCGCTGGCTACCTACAATGCGCCTGAGCCGTCTCTCACCATGCACTGTCAAGGCTAATTGTCCTTTGCAGTTTGCACGATCGTTAGTTTTTTTCCACCATCCATGTATTCTTGGTATACTCTTGACGCTGTCGACCTTGAAAATCCTAGCTGTCTGACGATTTCGGAAATTGAATGGCCCATGCGTCGCGCACCTACGATTTGTCCGCGATCGAAGGCGTCTAAATCAGGCAGTTTACCCATACTGGCAATTCCAACAACTAATTCAGAACAACTACAGTACCCACTATATATGCAGTTACCACAGCGCCCTCACTTGCGCATACATGATGAGCAGCGCTACACAATTTGCATAGGCTTTGCTATCCATAATTCAATGGCACTTCAGTGTATATAAATGGTGTTTTTTTATTAAACTGACACTACTCAGAGCCATCTGTAGCGCGATCTATCAGCCGGAATTCCACCAAAATTGATAGAGGGACTAAAGTCGACATGGGAAAGAGTTTCTGTAAAAAACAATATAGTTCGAAAAGTCGCCTATAGGGGAAAATGTGGTGGTGCACCCGCGAATTTGCACAAAACGCAAATACAACATCAAAATGCAAATTCACGATTACATAGTCGACGGCAGCGCAAGTATTTCAGATTCTAAAGATAAGGGGATGAATACCTAAAAAGTTGTAATAAGCAGACAAATGAATAACGAAAAAATTTCACTGTAACGCCGCTGCAAATTCACTTCTCCTTCCT